>JAGPOW010000290.1:16677530-16712645 GCA_030014935.1 Caiman crocodilus
CCCTATGAGGAGAGACTGGGGCACCTGGACCTCTTCAGCCTCCACAAGAGAAGGTTGAGAGGTGACCTTGTGGCTGCCTATAAGTTCATCACGGGGGCAAAGAAGGGAATTGGTAAGGTTTTATTCACCAAGGCGCCCCCGGGGATTACGAGAAATAATGGCCACAAGCTAGCAGAGAGAAGATTTAGACTAGACATTAGGAAGAACTTTTTCACAGTTAAAGTGGCCAAGGTCTGGAATGGGCTCCCAAAGGAGGTGGTGCTCTCCCCTACCCTGGAGGTCTTCAAGAGGAGGTTAGATAAGCATCTAGCTGGGGTCATCTGAACCCAGCACTCTTTCCTGCCTGTGAAGGGGGTCAAATTCAATGATCTATTGAGGTCCCTTCCGACCCTAGCATCTATGAGTCGACCTCCTGACCAGGCAAGAAAGAATGATGGAGTCAGATGACCCTAGCCAGATGCCTATCCAGACTTCTCTTAAGACCCCCAAGGTAGGGGAGAGCACAACCTTCCTCAGAAGTCCATTTCAAATTTCGGCCGCCCTTACCGTAAAGAAGTTTTTCCTGATATCTAGCTTAAATCTACTCTCTGTCAGTATGTGACTGTTGTTCCTTGTTACCCCAAGAGAAACCCTGGTGAACAGAGCATCTCCAATCCCTTGCTACATCCCCCTAATGAATTTGTAGGCAGCCACCAGATCACCTCTCAGCTTTCTCTTGCAGAGGCTGAAGAGGTCCCTCAGTCTCTCCTTACAGGACTTATTCTGCCATCAGAAGCCTAAACATACGAATGGCCCTCCTCTGGACCCTCTCGAGTCTATCAACCTCCTTCTTGAAGTGCAGCAGCCAAAACCGCATGTAGTACTCAAACTGCAGTCTGACCAATGCCGCATAGAGGGGAAGTATCACCTTCTTGGTTCTATCTGTCATTCAACTGCTGATGCATGATTAATTGTGGTTAGCTTTGCTAGATGATTGTCACACTGACAACTCATATTCATTTTGGAGTCCACTATGACTCCAAAATCCCTTTCCACTTCTGTGCTGCTGAGAGGGGTCACTTCCCAGCCAGTAGGTGTGCTGGATATTTTAGCGCCCTAGCTCCAGCACTCTGCACTTGCCTTTGCTGTACTGCATCCTACTGTGTACTGCCCAGTTTTCTAACCTGTCCAGGTCTGCCTGAAATTGTTCCCTACCCTCTGAAGTGTGCACTTTACCCCACAATTTAGTATCATCCACAAACTTGGACACAGTGCATTTCACACCCACATCCAAGTCACTGATGAAGATACTAAAGAGTACAGGTCCTTCAGGTGTCTGAAGTGGCTTTAAAAAAAAAAAAAAAAAGACAGCTAGCAAATGCACAATGGTGATGAGCTTGAGTTAAGCCTGGAATACCACAAACTAGAAAGAAACACATTTTTGTTACATCTCTCAGGATTCCAGAACCAATTCTCAAGGTCCATGAAAGACTTTTAAAGGTGCTAATTCACACAGGAATAAATAACTGTTATCAAAAGATAGTGATCAAAAAAAGGAGTAGGATTTCACAATCTCAAGCCACCAGGCCGTTTGACACTTGCTATATTTGAGCTTTAAAGGACTGGGAATTTTAAAGTTTTGCAGGCACACTTAACTTCTCAGAACTTTCCTGGATGAGCAGCTACAATTCCAGCTATTCTGAGGAAAGCTAGTAGATAAACAGAATTTTATAATCAGTGTGCAGAAAAGCAAAGTTATAAAAAACTTTGGATCTTACATATAATATGCATTATGGAACATCTACACACAGCATCAAATGTGTGTAAAAAGATTTCACTTTCTTGGGGAATGAACTTAAACTTTTCCAAACCACACGCTCCATTTTGGGATCTCCCATCACATAAGGAATTAGAAATGATAAACACAGCCCAGAGATTTTAAGAAATATATATTATTACTGGAAAATAATTAACCAAGGTACAAATCAACACAATTTACTCCACTGCACTCTTATAATCCAATAACAGCCGTTAAATAGTCAGAGCTATATGGCTAAATCAATGATGGTGAGTGCAGGAAGGGTATGACAGGTGACAGACAACTCTGTATGTACCTTGTTGATATTCTCTCCCCCTAAAACCTCCACTCCTGACATGGCACTTCTTACACTTACCTATGCAACAGGTCCAGGTTAGGAATACCTCTACTACAACAAGTTTTTTCATTCCAAGGCAGCACTCACACTTGGTGGTATAGCCACTGAGAAATGAAGTGGTTACTGAAAACTACAAGCCTGCTCTGAGTGTTGTCTTTAAAGGGTTGCCTAACACACTGAACAGATGGCATGGTTGCTAACATATTAATACATAAAGAACTCTCCATCCATTTGACGAAACTTTTTGTCAAATGCTAAACTACAAAACACACGTCATGAGTTATCAAGCCCATAAGATTCCCTTAATATGCATTGTATTTTGACAACTATTTTACCCACTTCTAATGACTTTGGCTTTGTTTATTTGTATCTCCAGTAGAGTAACAGTTGTGTGTGGCACTAATTCTATTTCATCTGTGTCTCGAGGCTCAATTCAGTAGTATCTGAAACTACTGGATTAAGTAAAGTATAAATCCATGCATATTAAATGAGACTACAAGGAGTTAAAGGTGAACAATGCTCTGAGTCCAATGCACTCTTAACTACCCTGACTATTTAGTTAAAGGTGATGATGTGGCTGTTAAATCAGCCTGGGAATAGTTTGAGACTTCATGCAAGCAAAAAATGCGCCCTACAGATATCATGAAAAAAACATTCCTAACCTTGCACATAGGAACGAATAGTCAAACTCAGACTGCCTAAACTATTCATGTATTGTCCCTGGCTGCATGAGATAATCCCTGTTCCTAAGAAAATGTCAGTACTACCATAATAATTCACTCTTCCAAAAAAACAGCTACAGTTTAATCATTCAGAGGAAACGTATGCCATCCCTTGCATGTCAGATTGTAACAATCATTAAAAAAAGGTAGAAGACAGTCATGGAAGATGTACAAGGAATAGAGAGAATTCAAGCTATATGGCATCAAAGCATGCTTGTGTTGGTATTATTTTTTTTAAAAAGGAAGGCTGTGGTCTGTAAACAGACAGGCAACACACTTAACACATACCAAAAACAGCAGCTGGGAGGCAGTTGTCATTTCTAGCTCCATATGTCAAAGTCTTGACCTGTTAGATCTTGGAAGATCATGAAGTGCTTCCAATTACAGAGAAGGATTTTTATCCCTGTCTCTCCCCTCCCCTCCATCACACTCTTCTCCATGGCTAACTTCCCCCAACCTCCTTCAAACCTGGCCTGCTACATACACACTGGTGCCAGCTCTGTCTGAAAGGCTAGTTGTGAAAGTCCCAACACTCTGTAAAACATAAGGAAAGGCAACAGCAGGTCAAGTATTTCCCCACTTAAGTGATGGATATCAACATGCAGCCTCTGGTCAAGTGCCAGGGTGACAGCTAAATCCCAGACACAAAGTCCTGAGCTGGCAAGGGAGATAACACAGAGACGACCTCAAGCACAAGGGAACCACATGGTCCTTGAAGCAGACAAGAGTCAGATTCCTACACCAGCCAGAGAAGGAGGGTGGTGAGCAGCGTGGGCACCGGAGGAGCTCTCCACCCCCGGCACAACAGTTTAGTCACCGGGACATTCATCCCACCTCAACCTCAAGGCCGGTCAGGGCCACATCCCTCGCTAGCCCACCTGCACGGCCAGCACTGGCTGTTTCTCTTGGGGAACCCTCCTAGGAAGGGCACTGCAATATCCAGGAGCGCCAGCCACGTGAGACGCAGAGCCCACCAGGACCTTCACCTCTCCTGCATGCAGGACTCAAACCGTCGGGGCTACAGCATCATCCCCACACTTCACGTGCCTCTGGGAACTCCTTCCCTTCCTCCCCACAGGGGCTGCCCAGGAGTAGCTGCAGCCCGGCAGAAGCCTCCGGGCCCCACGGTACAGCTCAGGCCTCCCATCTCCCCTCGCCTCCGTGCCCAAGCTCGGGCTGGCCCCGCACCAGCTTCAGCAAGGGCGATTTCTCCAGAACACGGGGGAGGGGGAAGGATGCATGCATCACCCGGCAGCTCCAGCACGCGGGGTCGTGGTGGGGAGCGAGCCCCCGCCCCCCGCACTCACACCGGCGGCAGCAGCATCTCCATGGCGGCTCCGCGCGGGCTCCCTGCTCAGAACGCGGGCGCCGAAGGCCGCCGTCAGCACCATTCCAGCCAGGAACGCCGGCGCCGCCGCGAGCTTCCTGCCCCCTGCCAGCCCGCCCAGGCGGAGCAGTGCTGCTCCAGTCCGCGCGCCAGGCGCCGCCAGCCCAACCGGCAGCCGCTGGCTCCGCCCACTTCCTACTTCCAGCCGCGGGGCGGGGCCAAATGGGCGTGACGTCATGCCGCAGCCTCCCTGTGACCATGCCGCCTACGCTGTGCCACACCCCCAGCCGCTTTCAGGTACGGAGGCGGGACCGGGGGTAGCAGGGAGTCATTTTTTTCCCCATTTTGCTCTTCTCACACCGGAGGTTTTGGTATCCAGTCAGGGAGTCATAGGGAAGCAGGGCTGGAAGGGAGTTGCAGAAGTCTAGTGCAGCCCCCTGCCTGAGGTAGCAGCCTCCCTCTCCAGACCAGCCCCTACAAGCCCAGTGTCCAAGCCATAGGTTCCCAGGCCTTGGCCTGGTAAGGGTTGGCTGCCAGTCTGGAAGTGACCAGCATACTGTGGAGCAGTAGCCAACCCTTTTTTATACCAAACAGTCTGCTGGTCACTTCCAGACTGCACTTAGTCCTCAGTTTGCTGATCTGTGGTGGCTTCCGGTCCACGATCTAAAAAAGTTGGGAACCCCTGGTCTAAGCTACAGTCAGCCCTGACACAGGCACGCACACCTTACCGTGTCATAGGTAAAGAAAGTGGGGGCTACAGCAGCCACTGTTCTGTTGCTGCAGTGGTGGTTAATACATGCCCGAGAGATCCCCAAAACAGGGCCAAGGTCCTTTTAGAGAGGACGGTAACCCCTCCGTCCCTCCTTTGCCCAGTCTATACCAATCTGGCCATGGGGTAAAATTCCTTCCTGACCCCAAGTAACAGCTATCAGCCTGACTCTGAGCAGAGGTGCAAGACCCTCCAGGCAGAAACCTCTGGCTTTGCTTCCAGTGGAGCCATTGGCACACCCCAGTTGAAGTCTTTAGCCTTGGCTGCAGCCAACACCAAATACCTGTAGGGAGGAGTAAAGAGCATGTATACAAGTGCCCAACACTGCTCTGACTTGTTCTAATTAGAATGCATCAGAGCAGAATTGATTAATCAAGCCTGCTGAAGTGTGATCATTAGCACGCTCCATTGGCCTCAACATAATGTGTATCAGCATCCCCGCACGTCAAAATGGCAGCAGGGATACTTGAACTAAAGCTAATTGAACATGTTTTAGTTAAAGCACCTCTGCCACCATTGTGAAGCACAGGCCACAGAATACACAAGACTCTGGACACTTTATTAGAGCAGTTCCCGAGACCCACTCTCATTAAAACGCTCCCCAATCCGCTTTGGAGCACCTGTGAAGATACCCCAAAGCACTCTGACACATGGCAGAAAGGGGGGAAGAGGACGGGGGCAACCAGCAGAGCCCAGAAGTACAGGAAATGCCCAAACCAAGTCCCTTGACTTCCTGGCTCATTATTATCTCCTGTATGTTATATGCCTCCATGGGAAGATGCCCTTTGCCATGGCTCTTGGGTGGGTCCGGGGCTTCAAAGCCCAGGCGTTATCTAAAGCTCATCAAACAAGTGGCCGAGGTGCTTTATCTAAAGCTCGTCAAATGAGCTTTAGATAAACCACCCCTGGTGCCATTTTTAAGTCTGGGGACACTGATACACGAGATGCTAGAGGCTGCTGGAACACAGTAATTACAGCTACTCCTCTCTTAACGTCGTAGTTTACATTCTTGAAAAATGTGACTTTAAGCAAAACAGTGTTAAGCGAATCCAATTACGTCACAGTAGTTACCTACTAGCAGGCGGCAGCTAAACAGCATTGTAATTGAACATTGTGTAACTTTAAATGTGCATGTTCTCTAATTGATCAGTGATGTAATAGCAAAACAACATTAACTGGGACGACATTAAGTGAGGAGTACCTGCACCATGCTCCAACAGACTCAGTCGAGTCTGCTGAAATGCACTTTAATTATAGCACGTCAGAGCAGCCTCGCCTAAGCACCTTTAGATTCCCCCACAGAGCTGGAGTTACCAGCCTCGGTGTGACCTGTCGGCAGAGTGTAATCCAGACTCCTGCATTGACCCTCTGGGCTCCCTGTACAAGGCACTGGGATGATGCACTGTGGGAACTATATAACTTTAAAGGTTTGGCCAATGGATGGTTCTCAAGCATTTTAGCCTTGCAGCACCACTGGATAAGCTTGTGATGCCCCTCAAAATGCCAGTTCTTTGTTTTCTTTTTTTTTTTTTTTTTTTGCTTACAGAAAAGGGGTGGGGGTTTCTGTTGTAAATAACTGAGAAATCCCCAAACTATGAATTTCCTTTTGAAATCTCTGGGTTTATCTTTTGACCCTTATTTGTAAACCTAACAGTGCCAACACTATATGATATCCTGTGCCACACTTGAAAGGATCTCCAGACAGCCTGGGGTGCTGCAACACCCTGTTCAAGAACCACTCGGTTAGGATATCCCTCCAGGTTGTCCCTCCAGGTTGTTACATATAAGCAGGGATGAGTGCAGTTTGAGAGTGAGCTGAGGAAGGAGACTTGTGGCTGTCTGGGTTCTGTTGCCATAAATAAAGAAATTTGAACTGAACCCACAACAGGACAGGCACCACAGAAGAGTGGTCCAACATACTCACATACACCAGACAGGGAGAGGGGGCTGCCTAGACCAAACAGGAAACTACCAACACAAGGGGACACATGGAATCCTACCACTCTGTGGTGTTCAAGCACCTCCACGCACTAAGCCAGTTATTCTCAACTAGGGGTACCTTGACATCCTTTCAAGGGTGACACAGGATGCCACACAATATTAGCACTGTTAAGAGTGGAAACATGATTCACAGGATAAACCCAGAAATTTCAGCTGAGAAGCCATAATATTAGAAACATGCTGACCTGTTCTGGTCTAAGTTATTTGCAACAGAAAAATTACTCTATTGTTTTTCTGTAGTTAAAAAATAAGTGAAAACTAGGAGCTGGGATTTTCTGAGTGCCCCAGTCTAACAAGGGGTGTTTCAAGTCTAAAAAAGTTTGAGAACCACTTCTTTAAGCCTAAAGTGTCATAATTCCAGAATTCTTTCCCAATGGTAGTACCTGCACAGACATGAGTAGGGTTTGTTCTTTTCTTTTAGGAGCATTAGGAGAACTTGCTGCTGGTAGTGGTGCTGCTGCTGCATTGTGTTTTTTTTCCCCTTGCCCAGAAAGCAAGGGGGCCTGGCTTCAGTGCCCTCTTTAGTTTGTGATCCTATATCTCTTGAATAGCAGTTCAGATTGGCAAATCTCTGTGGTAGAAATGTTTGCCCAGTGCTGTAGAATGTACTGTCAGCCTGAACTGCCTGATTTCTCAGGAAAAAAATAGTTACTCATTTGGCCATATTTCCCAAATGGTAGTTCAGATTGGCAAATCTCTCTGCTAGAAATGTATTTTTGTTTCTCCACAATCTCTGCCTCTACTTGGTGAAGCTCTTAGAAATGTAAGGTGAAGTAGAAAGGCCCTGAGTGAGTTTAGGTACTTCCAAGGTAAGCAGAGCCAGCCTCTTTCAGGTCACAATTTTTTACTTAAGATGCCTTACTCTAGGGGTGTCAAAGATACAGCCCACAGGCCAGATGCAGCCTGTGAAGTCACATCATCCAGCTACCAGTGTTGGCCTTGTGCAGGGCCAGTCCAAGACCCCTGCATGCTCGGCCCACTCTGGCTGGCCTGGGACCATACAGGATACGAACAACATGAAGTGCCCACCTCAGCCAGTCCAGGGCAGGGGCTGGGTGTAACGCAGTTCCAGATTGGCCAGAGCAGGCACTAAATCCAGTGTGCGGTGGGGAGGACTCCACAGGTCCCCTGCATACCAGATCTGGAGCCAGTCAGGGATTATGTTGCACATGGTGCCTGCACCACCTATCCCAGGACCACACTGTACACAGCATCATACCCAGACCAGCTGAAGCAGGCATCCAGTGTAGCTCACTCCTGTCCCAGCCACAGCAGGCACCATAGATCTGGACTGGCCAGAGTAAGCGCCACTGGTGTTGGATCCAATACTCATGGGGAAGGGAAAGTGGGAGGTTTGTGGGCCCTGTCCAAGCCCATGGACCAGTCCTTTGCCACTCTTCTGACAAAGGGCCAGATAAATTTTACACCCCTGCCTTAATCTATTATTAAACCTAGCATTAATGGCCTTTTACACCAGTCTGACAGAATGATTTAAAAGTGTTTTAGAGCAATGGAGAATCAGGCTTTTAGCGTTTAAAAAGTGAACAGTGAGAGGAAAATACTGACCTTTGTGGCCCTTTTTTAAGCAGGTTTGAAACATAGTCAAAAGGTTTCCTTTTCTGCTTGTTTTTTGTAAGAATTTGTCTTCTTTATCCTGAGAGTGTCTATAGAATCTGGATAATTTAATGAAGTGATGACATAAAAAATTGAGACTAAAAGTTGAGCAATTGAGAAGGCAAAGGACTTCTAGTCAAATTACATAAAACTTGAGTTTAACGTTTGCTGCATTTCAGGGACTGTGGCGGTGAGACACCCCCACAGGCTCTGGAAGGGGAAAGGGCAGTCCCTGTGGGCCCCAAACCCCACAAACAGCCGCCCGCAGGAGAAACGTACTTCCAGGGGTGCAGCCGGAGCAGGAACCACGGCCACAGTCATGTGAGCTGGCGTTACACCGGTGGTTTAATCAGCTGTTCCCTGGGCAGGGAAAAGCCAAGCCAATTGTGCTGGCTGTTCCAGCTGCTGTGGGAAGATTTAAAAGCCCCATTGGAGCCTGGGAGGCAGGGAGAGCAAGGGACGCTGGTGTGGAGTGCACCAGATGTGCTGAGGCTCCTGCAGCAGACAGGAACAGATCAGCTGACTCGACACTGGCAGGCAGAGCAAGGGAGGCGTTTGAGCCTCCTGTAGGCGGCTGGGAGAAAGGAGGCAACTCCATACTCTCTCCTCCCCCAAGGTCTAGTTCTTTTAACAAAAAAAAAAAAAAAGAAGAAGAATGCGAGCAAAACCAGAAGTGCCCTACTCAGAAGCACTAAAGCAAGCAGCGGTTGATCTAGCATGACCAAACCA
Source organism: Caiman crocodilus (assembly GCA_030014935.1). Lineage (NCBI taxonomy): Eukaryota > Metazoa > Chordata > Crocodylia > Alligatoridae > Caiman > Caiman crocodilus. The sequence goes on from JAGPOW010000290.1 coordinate 16,686,828, forward strand.
CACGATTGGCACCCATCCAGTTGGCGAGTGAATGGGGTGTAGGGAAGGTGGAGCCCCATGGAACATTGCACCCAAACTGTGAGTACTACTGTTCCCGGGGGCTCCCCAGGAAGAAGATCTCTACGGAACCCTCCCTTTATCTAATAACACCAAGTCATGGCAGGAAAGTTGAGGGGAGGGGCCCCGTGCCAGATGGATAGTACATCACTCAGGGAACCCCCACTTAAGGCACCTTTTATCACAGTGACTAAATTAACCTTTTGGGAATTGAAAGTTTTTAAGAAAAGATTAGCACAACAATATTTCAAACAAGATTTTTTAATTTACATTACTCTTACATGTAGAGGCTTCAAGCGAGATTGTTATGTTAGCTACTGTCAGAGCTGTGCCTAGGGGGTGCGAATCGGGGAAACCGCCCTTGGCCTCATGCTTTGGGGAGCCCTGTGGAGCCAGATGGAGAGGCTGCAGCTGCTGAATTTGAAGTTTAGCCCACCTTCCCACCCACTGGGTTGAATGTCTCTCTGCCTGCTCCAGACAGAATTTCCGGTCACCACTCCTCCCACCACGTCCAGTGTGCTGGGGCTTTCACTCTCCAACATAAGTGTGCTGTGGGATGGGGAGTGGAGCCCCATGCAGGCTGCCTTGCCCTGGACCCCCCACCCTGATGGGATCATTTCTGGCTGCTATACAACCAAAAAAAGTGAAACAAAGTTCTTGTTCTAAGAATTTACAGTAAGAATAGAAAAGACTGAGTTGGAGTGGAAACTGAAGGACAAAGAGGATAACTGACATTTTAAGGTCATGCAACAGGTAAATGTCAGAACCTGGGAGAGAATTCAGGTCTTCCTGTCTCAAGCACTTTCTCATTTCCTACACTGGACCATGCTGTAGCAACTTGATATTCCTGTTGATTTTAATGCCTCATCTCTTGAGGAACTACCCTAATTCCAGCCATCAGTACTGAATTGCTGTTGTTACTGGAGTGGCACTAATCTCATTGTGTAGACCAGGAGAGCTACTATTTTAGCAAGCGGAGATGTGATTTAATTCATCTATGCAAGCAGCTTTTAACACCTCTTATTCTTAAGGTTGCTCCACAGTTCCCGTTATAAGATTCTGTTTTCAGTTGCTTGTAACTTTACTAGACTTTAACCCTTTTACCCTTGTTGGGTACCAAACTTACTTGCTTAGAAAATTTCAGCAGAAATGGTTCAGCTTTATAAGATAATGAAATTGGGGAAGATATATATAATTTTGCTAGTGTATACAAAAAGAAATTGTTATGTTCTGAAGCAACCAACCATCTCACATTTTCCAGGACAGTCCTGAATTTTTAGACTCTGTCCCAGTACCCCTATGGTTCCCTAGAAATGGGATTCTTGTTCTGAATTTGAAAAACTGGCGTTGGATAGGCACCAAGGCAGCATCTTGCTCAGAGCCAGCATTTTATAAATTGCAAGTGAACAGGCTCCTAAACTGTCAGTTGCAGGGCTGCTATTATTTGGGGCAAAACAGACTAGATGACATCAATTTCATGGTTAATGATAACCATACATGTAGGACACTGTATCTGAGAGTTTGTTCCCTGAAAGTTGGCCACTTTTTACCTCCTTTTTATTAAACTATTAGAGCACTTGCATGCCTTGGAGCAAAGGACTGAAACTTGAACTGCAGGGGAAGGGCAGTAGTGTCCAAAGACATGTCTTTTGCCATGCTTGTAAAAATTCATCTTTATTTGTCCAAATTAGGATCTTCTATAACTGGCATATTACAGATTATCAGCTGAGATTTCTTAGTTTGGCACATAGCATCTCTGAAGATTCTGAGTTGAGTGTTTCCCTCCAGTTTCTCCTTTTGGCAGCCAGGGGCTATGCTGGCATCAGGCACAGGAATGGAGAGAAGGGAGACTGCTTTTCTTGTGTTCAAAAAAACACCCCCTGCTGGAACCGAGACATTGAAGGAAATAAAAAAATAGCTTGACTAATGTAGAGAAATGAAACAGGGTGGGGGGAGTATGAGTCAGAAAGGGGGTGGACAGGAGCAGATGGGAGGAGAGGGAACTATATGAATTCAGAGGCGGAGGGGGATGGATAAGAACAGAGGTTTGGAGGAAGGAGGTGTGGGGGGTAGATAAAAGCTGGGGGGGAAAGGGCAGTATTTAGGAGTCTGAAAAGATAAAGACTCGCTGGAAGCAGATGGAAAGAATTGTCTGTAATTTTTAAAGCACACACCTAGAAATGAACCCAGGAGTCTTGAATCTCTGTATTTCTTTGCTGTCAGCAAATAGCTGCAAATCCACTGATAAAACGGCTATGTCATTCCTACACAGTTGCCTGCCCACAGAGAGGATAACAATTTACTACCTCTGCTAATTACCCAGTTATATCAAATGATAGAAATCCGAGTGATGCATCTAAAAGTTTGATTTCACATGATAAAATGGGGGGGAAGAGGGGTTCTTCTGAAAATAGGAGATTTAATCTATTTTTCATTAGATTACCTCCAGAAACTATGTGAAAAGGAAGTTACAGTTGCAAAATTAAGTGTTCAAACTGTAAGGAAATGCCAACATTAAAGTTGCTTGTGCAATCTTAATTCATCCCCCTTGTGTTGATTCATTTATAATATACTCTTTAATTAGATAATCACATTTTCCTTAGTTCTGGCATTTCCTAAATTTTGACTTGGCCATCATAATATTATTTTAAGGTAATACTTTTTTGGATGTAATACAGCTTAAAGAAGTGAAAAAGAGCAACAGTCTATTTTTAAATCTCTCTGTAGGTTACCTTTAATACAAACAGCTTTCAGTAACATAGGATACTATGCATAGCAGCTTTTACCATGGAGTATTACAGGAGATTTTATTTTACTTAAATCACTCCAATTTCTCTCTAGATCACAGCAAGATAAAAGATTGTGATAAAAAGAGAGCTGTTTGTCAGGCTGGAAAGATTTGAGGGAGGTTTTAGAAGATGAAGAGGGTTTAAATGCATCATGTGAAAACAAAATCCTTCATCACCAGGATGAGAGAGACTTGATATCAGCTTTAAAATTAATCCAACATGAATCATTCTCTCACTAATTGACCAAAGCTTTCTAATGCTGAAAAATCCTTTCTAAAGGAAAAGAGAATTTGGGAGAATACATTTTAAGCACGGGGTAAAGCACAGAACAATAGAAGTCAGTTTAGTGACGAATAATTAGAGACATAGAAGTCTTTACATATGTTACTAATGTCACCTCAGATCATTATTATGTTTATCGCTCACTGTTCCTATTTGTGACCTTTCAATATTTTTCCAAGTTTAAAAAGTGAAAATTAATTCAATCAACTTAGTTTTTAAGCACTTCCTAACATTACAATGGGATGTTTATTTTAAATAAGTTTCCGTTGTAATATTTTTAAAAGGAAATATTTCAGTTGATAGTCTTGTTTTTACTAAGTATAAATTTTTAAACATAACACTGTTATCCCCATTCATGAGGCACCCAAGAATATTTGCCTGTAGGTTGTCTTAGCAGAGGACAGGTTGCTTGTTAAAGCTTTGAAAGAGCTGCTAGAAAATCTGCTTGTTAAGCAATTTGTGGTTAGTGAACTAACTAACAGTAACACTTTCTGAAGTGCAGATTTAACAGTATTCCTTCCATTCTGTCAATATAGCATATATAGGTGCATGTTATATAAAGCATCTCTGGCTCCAGTGTATTAGATTTGTCCTAGTCCTCATCACATCATCCTTTCAGGTTTCCATAAGAACTAGCAGGACTAGGGCCCCTGGCAGGACCTGTTAATCACATCTTAAATAGTAACATGGACACCTGTTCAGGCAATTAATGGTGCCACAAAACACAAAATCAGTTACAAAATTATTCCAGAAAATATGTGTAACAATTTTCTGTCTGGTTTCCAAAACATTTTAAACTAAAGCTGATTATGGCTGCATGGCAGAACTTTGTTGACATTTCTACCAGCCCTGGGACCACATCAAAGTCTTCAACTGGCTCTGGTGTGGTCCAGAGCTAGGAACCACAGTCAGATTGTGAAAACATGGATCAGATCCCAACTGCACACTGCAATTGTCAGTTCGAGGCCTGGGACCACACGGGTTCACCAGACACCCAGATTTCAGATGTGTGGCATGCATGACTAGAGATGCAATTGTTGGGATCTGGGAAGAGATCCCACCATGCCATTAAATGAATGGGTGCCAGAGGCCTAGGTGAACACTCTGTAAGGACAGAGCAGTGTACCTGTCTTTTAAGATGATTGACAAGTGTAACAATTATATGAAAACGGAATGTTTCTAACCTCAGGTCCTCTTGCAGTATTTGTTGCCTTTTGACCCACATTCAGCAACTTCTCTAACTTCTTTGGTTAGCTTAACTTTTAAAAATATCTTTAAAATTACTTTTTAAACAATATATTTTCTTTGTATAAGAACAATTCTTAAAGGCATTATCCGAACTATGAAAAAAATATGATAAACTATTGTGTGATAAAGGATGCGGAAAGAAGTGACAGCCTTCACTTGATCTGGCCCAGAAAGCAGTCTACAGTTGTGACCAAACAGAATTGCATGGCTGCAGACCGCTTTAAAAGAGTCTGATCCCACAAAAATCTGAATCCTCATTGCATGAGAGTTTGGATGAACATATTCCAAAATGGAGCACATTCTGTAACTTGTGTCTGCAGAGCTCCCAGACTGTCACTGTTTTCAGAATGGGAGAGAGGAAAGAGAACAGAGGGAGTTTGGTCTGAGGGGGTTTTCAGATGTTGCTGGAGGGTCAGGTGGGTGGATTGAAGCCCGTCCCCCCCCTCCCCCCCGCCAGAGGAGGGTCTGGGACCAGGAGGTGAGGATTCCAGCTGCTTGCAGTCCGGTTGCTGTAGCAACGCCACTCCCACTTCCCAGTCTGGATGCTGTTTCAGAATGGGAGAGGGGAAAGGGAACAGAGAGAGGTCATTCTTGGGGTTCCCCAGCCAATGCTGGAGGGTGGGATGGGTGAGCTGGAGCCCCTTCACAATAGTGAACTTCTGTTGGGTCTGGGGGATCTCTGCAACTCATAGCGCTTCCTGAAAAGCACTATGAATTGCAATGGAGAACTGCTCTTCTGTCTGTGCCCAAATACACCAATGTTAAGTAGGTTGTGACAGCAGTTTCCTTGAAGGTTTCACTAAATGTTTTGTCCTTCAAATCCCAAATTTGGGCAAGAGACAAGGGAGAGACAAAGGCAGTGGAAGAAAATATTATGGGGGGGAAGGCCTGAGTAAAACTTAAAAGATATTTCTACTGAGCTGCTACAGAGATACTGCCCAGCAGGTAAGTGTGAAGGGAGAGGGGCACTGGGGAGGGAAGGGGAAGGGGGAGAGCAGATAGAGGCTGTGGGGGCCGAGTATAGTTGGCAGAGCTGTGGCCATGAGCCCAGGTGGCAGGTGGGTACTTCGACCGATGGAGCAGAATTAGGCACAGACACGTGCTGGTTGAATTGAAATAGCTTTACTTACACTGTCGAAGTACACAGACTCGCACTGTTGATGTACACAGCGTAGGCACCTCTGCAAAAGTTGCACCGGATAGAGCTCTGAACAACACACTGATATTTTTGAGCATGCAGGGTACGGGGTACGTCGGGACGGTCGGCGATGGGGAGTTGTTGATGGGTAATCAGTCCGCCAAGTTTACTCCGAGATGCACGCGGAGTTCTCCGATTTGAGCGGAAGCTGCTCTAGCTTTTGTACGGCTAGCGAGCCAATTGCTAGTCGCCAGGTAAGAATAATTTACAACAAGCCAATAGGTAGCGTTCATTCAAACAATGTGATTGCTAGGTTTGGCGGGAACTGTTCACTGCACCAGAGTTTTCTCACCATACCAAGGAATTCTGTCGCACCAAGGAATCGTGTTGTGCCAAGAAATCCCACTGTGCCGAGGCATTTTTAACTACTGAGTACTGACAGAGACCTCTACAGTGAGGGAGGTAGTGGGGCAGAGTCAGGGCAGGGACTGGGGTAAATGAGACCCTGGGGTAGGTCATGGGATAGTTGGAGCCCCAGGCGACTCATCCGGGGGTGCAGGCAGGCTCCCATCACTGTGCACACCCCAGGGGAGACACTGGGGGCACGTGCCCCCTGGATTTGTGTATAGGGTAGAAGCAGGCTGCAACTGTGCACTGAGGCTCTGTGCCCCACTGCAGTTGCCCTGGGAGCCAGATGCTGGCTGCACCACATCCCCTGCCTGCCCAGTGGTAGGAGTCGCATGGTGTTCCATGGCTCCCATGGAAATGGAATAAAAAAATATCTGGGGAATACACTGTGTGTATGCAAGCAACAGAGAGTATTGTATAAGACTAGCCAGGTAACTAAACTCTACACTGAGCAGTGGTATTTAAATATATACATAATTGATTTCAAGTTCTTATCATGCCATAGAAAAAGACTTCACAGGTCAAGAAAAAAGCCAGTGTTAAGGGGCAATTAAAGAGTATACTTGTGGCTCCCGCCAGGACCAGCAAAACAGTGAGCACATGTACACATTCATTAATGAGTTGTAATTATGATGCATTACATTTAGTACCTGTAATGACAGGTCTTAACTCAACGTGCTGTAATCAGCACTACTGCACATGAGTGCAGTTGAACCCTTTTTTCTGATATTAATGTGCTATATAGACTATATCTACTGTGTATTAGCACAGGTTTTGCCCACTGCACTAATGTGCAGAATTAGTCTTCTGCGCATTAAGCATCTGGTGTAGACACACCAGTGAGAACTAAAACAGAGGCCAGGTTGAACAGATTTAAGAGCTGGTACTGTAAAGTCTGACTCTCTCGCATGCTTACTCACGCAAGACCACAACTTACACTAGTAAGGTTGTACAGCATCCAGCCCTTAGTGAGGTATATTTTGTGTTGATGAGCAATGCTGCATTTCCTATTAATTCCTTCATTCCCATAAATACTCTTCCTACACTTTATCTTCATTGTGCATTCAGTGTTAAAGGTTGACTCCATTCTGAGCAGGCTGATCCCTGTGAAGGGAAAAGTGTGGGGCAAGAGAAAAGCCCCAAGACTCACTTAAAGAACACTTACCTCAGGTAGGGCAGGATGCTCAGCCAGCGTGTGCTCCCTGCAAATAGGTGAATGGAAGGCCCAGGAGGATATTTCCAGTGCAGAAAAGAGGCAGTTGAAGGAGGACAGCAGCAGCAGCAGGAGACAGATTCTCTACCTAATTAACTTCAGGCCTTGATACACATGCAAGTGATTTATCTAAATATGGATTCAACTGCATCCAATTTAGATACACCCACTGCCTACAGGAGTGGTATACATTCATTTGGTTATATGTTTTAAGTTATGTACCTTGTAGCGCAACTGGATGGTGCTTACATGCCATGATGTTTTTTATAGAGTAGATTCATGTGAGTCGAATTTTCATGCTTCCAGTGGCACTGTTCTAGGCAGAAAATATATCTGTTTAATTTTAATTTAGCTTTAATTACTTATCTTTAGTTTAAATACTCTGAAAGCTGAAATATTTAACCTTAAAAAAATAAATTAATATTAAAATATTACTTAATATTTAAATAGCTAGCTTTAATAATTTAGCTGTAATTAATAATATGTATGTATGTATGTAAAATAAATTAAAGCTTTCCTCTCTGCAAAGAATAAAATTTCTTTGCTTGCTATTCTGAGCCTAGTTTCTTCTTAGGGGGAGATAGGGTGGGGTGGAGATGGCCATCCCACCATTGTTTATGGTAAAGGGGCTACTTGACTTCACAGTGGTAGCAATTACCAAGTTAATTGCTCACTAATTGCTCCTACATGCTAGCCTTCCAGTTTCTATCCATTTGCTTGTGAAACTTTATTGTTGTGGACTGAAGAGAGGATCTCAGAAAGGTCAGCCCTTTGGGGTGCAGGCTGTAGCCGTGTTGGGCTGACATAGGCAGACAAGGTTCTTTGGGTAAATCTGGTATCTTTTGTTGGACCAACTCAAATCATTGAATAAATTCTTCTTTGCAAGGTTTTGGGTACAAATGTATTTAGGGTAGTTGTACCCGAAAGCCTGCAAAGAAGAATTTTTCCAACTATTTGAGGTGGTCTAATAAAAGAAGTCAGCCTTCAGGGATTGGTTTGGCAAACCCTGTGCTAAAGGACTGGCACAGCTCTGTTAACATGTAAGTCACAGTGTGGTTTATCTTCACCTACCTTCCAGTGCAAGTTCCCCTTACATGGACGAGTGGATAAAACTTAATGTTAAATCTAGCCCGTTATATGTCAGTGGGAGACAGTAATGTAGCAATGTTGCAATGTTGTAGAAAAGCTCTGCAGACTTACTATCCAACTAGACCTAACATCTCTCTCAACAGCCTCTGACCACTGTGTTCTCACAGGGTCCAAAGTCAAGGAAAATATGCAGGCAGCGGAAAAGAGCAGGGGAAAGGGATGTGCCTGAAAAGAACTGCATTTCTATTTCACAGCCTCATTCCCAGTAGCTAGCAGTGCAAGTGAAGTAGTGTACACGAACATGAGAAGCACAGCAATTGGTACGCACCATGGGGAAGCCAAAGAGCAATGTGAAAGCAGAAACATATACAGCAATAAGCGATATGTTTCCACTGGAATCTGGAGGACAGCTTCCACCTTCTGAGCTGCAGCAGTGGTACACCAAGCCACTTTTAGTGTCATGGACAAAGCCAGTGCATGTCAGGGAATCCCCAAGGAATGGGAGACATGGAGCATTTAAAATACAAGGAATCTCGGTGCTGAAGAGTCATTATCTTTATAGCTTTGGGTGCAGGGGAAGAAGCAGTTGGATCATTCACTCCTGATTTAAACCATATTCTTCCTTTACTTTCCCTAACAAAAAGAAGACCACTGATTTTTATTTATCTCCATTTCTCTAAGAATCCTTTTTCTTGAATGGTTACTATAGAAACTGCAAGCAAACACATACACACATGAAAAACATATTTTAGATAGATAGATAGTGTCAGTCATTCCCCTAGCCTAGCCGTAATCCTGCATATGTTTACAGAAAAGGGTAAATTGCCTGACCCCTTCAGGAAAAACAACCCAAGCCTGTATTCCTTCACAACTTGAACAAAGAAGCAGCCAAATTCAAGGCCCTGCCTGACATCTGACACCTTCAGGTAATGCTTCAGCTATTATCTGCTCCTAATTTACATTCTCACAGAGCAGCTTTTTACAAACTGACCTTTCCACTCAGGAGAAACCCCATCATCTCTGGTTTCTCCTCTGCAAGATGAAGTTTCCTTTCTACCTGGAAGAACTCTTAACACCTTTGATTTCTCCTTTGCCTGATGAAGGGTGTCTGAGCCCAAAAGCTTGCAAAGATTTTTTTTTTTGCAACTATTTAATTGGCCTAATAAAAGATACCACCTCTGCCCCAAGAGTTTTGCTCCCACAGCAGTAACAACACAGTGTTGGTCGCAGCAGAACCATCTTTATTTGGAGGATATGAGTTTCCAGAACTTGGCATGATTTCTGGTAGAGTACTAGAAGTTTCAATACACATCACACTCCAGCTTAAGCTTGGCCTTTAAGCATACTGGAGCTCCCTCTGTCTGCTGGTGTAGTGCGCACTCCTATGAAAACTGTCCTACTGTGCTGGCCAATCCGCAACCAGCATGAACTGATGAATCAGAGTGGATGCGGTGCCCATGGTCCCGCTGTCTGCACCTCTGCTGGCCCTGCAGGTAAGTACCAGGCCTCATGTGTCCCAGTCGTGCCTATGCCCAGCCTCCACTCACTGACAGGGTTGCCTCCCGGGGTATCGCAACACTGGCTGTACTTGCCAGGGTACTCTTTGCTGTGACATCATCCCACTATTGTGTACGTCAAGCAGCTATTTTCAGTGTTGGCAAATGCCAGCTCTGTCTCACACCCGTGTCTAATTCCTGAGCGTGTCCAGTTTTAGGTTCACCTCACACCCATGTCTGCACCCTGCATTGTGCGCCTGGTCTCAGCACCCTCTCACACCCATATCTGAGGCATTATTACACCACAGGGAATTATCCACAGAAAAATTCAAAATTATGCACAACTACATGTGGTTCAGCTAAACTGCATCCATTGAGCTTTAGTTATCACATAATGATTGGGTCCGTAAATGAGATTGAACCCCATGCACATATATCATTTTACAGTTTGTAACGTATTATCGGCTTTTAAAGTGTAACATCTATCTTGGCCTTCCCTTGTGACCTGTTAGAATAGGAATCCCTTGGAAATAGCCAGCTAAACATTAAAGCTATGGAACCATTGGCAAGCATTCCTAGAGTTAAGGGGTCCAGCCCTGGTGTTTTCTGTGTTTCTTCTTTTTTGTTTTTGTTGTCTCTTCCCTGGTATGGGTAGAGTAAGTGGAGGGAGAACTCTCTTCCTGGAAGTATGCTCTGAAGCATCTCACCCTGAGAACTCAACCCAGGAAGAAGAACCCAGTGAGAAGATTTTTTGTTAGAAAGTGGAGTTGTCCTTAAAGGGGCAGACCCAAATTAATGGACCCAGGAGCCCAGAAACGGACATTGGCCTCATTAGTCCTGTTTGTTCACTTAGCTATTAGATTAGGCCCTCTAAGAAACTGAGCTTGGGTGCTTATCTTGTACGCTTGGATGCTTATCTTGCTGGGGTGATCTGACCCCAGCTGACTTCCTGCCCCTTGGGTAGAGGGCTGGACCCGATGGTCTTGCAAAGTCCTTTCCAGCCCTAATATCTATGAAATCTGTGAGCCAGACTACTTAACCCAGGAATGGGAGATGCTTTAATGGCCTAGTGGACTTGAAACGGACTGATCTGAGTGTTGGCAAATACCTGGCCTAAAAAAGGGGTGAGGACTTTGAGAGAACTGGCCTTAGCTGGCCCAAGAGAAGGAGTTAAACTTTGGGGTATCTATTGGCCCCGCTAGTGCTGAACTGTCAGTGACCATGGGGTAACATATGATTCAGGCCCCGATGTCAAGAATTTCACAATTGATAAGGATAGGTGTGAGAGGGGAGGCAGGAGCCCCCACACCAGCGTGGCCTGGACCCTAATCAGCATTCCCTGACACTTACTGCAGAAACAGAGACAGGTGGCACCTGGGAAGAGACCCGAACGTGGACGCCAGCACAGGCACAGGCTCTGCAGTTTCACAGCTGCCTGACCTGCGTATCGGGGAGAGCTGGGGGCATGGTTCCCAAACAGTGTGGACTGCTCAAAAGGAGCTTGGGGAACCAGCTGGCAGTGAGCCAGGAAGAGAGAAGAAAAACACCAGCTGGGAGATGCTGGCTCCAGAGCTGGGAGGCTTCAGCTCTAACCGCAGCTACCCAAGGAAGAAGCCATCCATCCACCAGGGGACCCCAACTGGTGCGTGGGGAGGTAGGCTTAGGGATCAGCAAGGGCAAAGGAGCCCCACTGAGGGGCAGCAACCAGGAGGGACACTGCTGGGGAGTGGCATGGCTCTGACTGGGAGCCCAGGTACCATGGTTGAGGGCAGACCCTAAAGCCTGCAGCTATCCTCAGATAGCCTCGGAGGGGGCAAAGCATGGAGAGTGCAAGCCCCCTGAAGGAGGAGAGGGGTGATGCTGGTAGGGAGGACCAGGAAAATGGGACATCAGGTTAGCCGGGCTCCAGGGCAAGGACTCCAGAAGAACTGGTAGGAAAGGGGCATAGGGTTGCCCCCATCTGTGAGAAGGGAGGGGATGAATAAGTGCCCTGAAGGGAGAGAAAAGGGACCCTGAGAGAGAGAGAAAGAGGGAGACAATCTTGGGAGCTCCACCAGGAGACGCTGGCATTTTCAGTTAAGTTACAGTGGACCCTGGTTGGGGCAAGTTTATTTTTCTAGAAAAGGGAAAACCAGTCCAAAGACAAGGGGTGGACCCCTGAAGGGTAATGGTCAGGAAGACCCAGCCCTTTCAAGGCCGGCAGTATGGGGAAGACCTTCGAGGAGCAGCATCTACCCACGCCGAGGATGTGGTAAGGGTGGGTAAAGGGGAGGTTTGGAGCCCCACGAAGACACCCACAGGTCGAGACCCCTCTGGGCCCCCTACAGGGAACTGCCTCCCCAACAATAACATCGAAGACGTGGCAGGAGAAAAAAGGGGAAGCGCCCAGACCATTTGGTGGCACTGGGATAGGGTTTCACTCTGACATTGCCAAGGAGCAAGGTGCTGATGAAGAGGTCCCCAAAACCTTACAACACCTACCAGTGACAGTAGGGTATATGGGGAGGCAGAGCCCCACAAAGAAAACCCACCAAAGGAATCGTCAGGATCTTTGCCAGCCTAGCATCCAGCTTCCAATACTTAAATTATTATAGTGCATCCAGACATGGAAGACAAGAACAGGATATCAGAAGTTGGTGGTGGTGATAGTCTGTTGCCTCAGTGACTTAAGTAAGATGCCAGGCAGATGGGGGCAATAGCCATACAGCACCTATCCCTGACAATCCTGTATTTAATTCTATTTGTTTTGTTTTTATTGAAATATATTTTTTTATTGAAGGCAAGATAAATTTTCTTCCTCAGAATTAATAAGTGTAAAATAACAGGGCCAAATCAAACCTTGTTGAAAGAGCTTGCAGCTCTGCCAAGATTAGGTGGCCTTGTTCTGCTTGCCACAAAGCTCTGTTTATTTAATCCTTCATAACTAAACTCCACAATCTAGACAAGGTACTTCATTGCAGTAGTGTTAACAAAATGGTATCAACTGTCTGAACCATTTTTGTTCGTTCTACAAAAAAAGAATACAGCTTTTGTGTTATAACTCTGAATGTGCCAAGTGCAGTTTCACAATCATTGTGGTGCCATCTAGTGGTTATTGAATATATGTCTATAAAGCAATTTTTTGTTTTCTTATTTCATTATAGCAAGAATGCTTGGTAGCATGTGACAATAAAGGGAGTAAGGAAATCACTAGTCATTTTAGCCAAGATGTGTAGTGAACTCACCTGAAAGTGTTTCTCATAAATGAAAACATCTTTACATTTTGAAAAGTGATGTGTGGAGTACTGCAAGGATCAGTTCTGAGTTGAATTCTGTTGTATTTAAATGTAAGCCAAATTCAAGTAAAATCATTGCTGGGTATGATGATATTTGGGTATTAGCTAGTAGAGAATTGTGAAGTAATCCTATTTATAAACAGAAAGATCATTAGCTACGTTAGTCTGAAGTCAGGCCAAAGGTAGGGTAGAGATGCATTTTATGGACTAATAGAATCAGAGATGCATAAGCTTTTGTGAGCAAGACCTGATTTCATCAGGTACTACTGAGCTCTTGCTCACAAAAGCTTATGCATCTCTCAATCCAGTTAGTCCATTAGATACATCTCTACTCTGTGTTTATGCTTTTCATAAACTGGGTTAGAAACAGTGGTAGGCCTGTTGGGTATATGCAATGTGTAAAATAATATAGAGAAAAAAAATATGAGGAGAAATATTAAGAGAAAATATAGATTTTTTTTTCTGAGTGACAATAATAGCACATTTAATAAATGTATTTTGGGGATTTATGGACAGAAGTACTAAACTGATAATTCAAATTAGTGTCCTTACACTTTAGAAGGAACTAGAAAATAAGATCTATGATTTTGGTCATGTAACAAGGATTTACAGGGATTGAGATGTCATAGGGAAGGTTAACAAGATGACTCATAGGATTAGGGAACTTAATTATACAGAATGTCCAGGAAAAATGGATTTCTTATTATGAGGAAACAGAAAACAGGAAGAGATTATGAAAAGAATTGACTTAGATATATAACATTTTCAACCGAATAGCAGCAGTACTGGAGTAGTACAGCAGATGCACATAACATGAATACCTTCTGTAGCTTTCCGGAGGTAATATTTTCATCAGCGTCAGAGAAAGTTTCTTGCCAATTCTCTTGTGCAAAAGAAGAACGCTGTGATCCAGACTGATGCAGTAGGGAGGAAATTAAGGATCCTCAGAGCTGAAAATATTTTTCTAAAAAATATCCTTTTGGAATAGTAATATATAAGTCTATCAGCCAGATTCCCTGGTTTAACGCCACTGAATCAATAATATGGTATGTATTGTTGAGAAATGTCTACAACTTCATTATGTATATTGGTTCCCACCATATTCATTTAATGGCTTTTTTAGATAAATAGAAAAAGAGGGTCAGAAGGAATGTGGCCAAATTCATTCTGAAAATCTCATTATTTAACTTGTGGTAATAATTTCTGAGGCAGTGTCCTGAGTATGTATTATCTTCTAGAGAAAACAATCCCTGTCTTTGTACAATCCACCCTTCATTATTTTCAAATGTTCCCGGTGTTTTCTTCTGTGATTCCCTTTTAAATGCAGCACAGACAGAAAACTGTTTGAAAAATGGTATTTTGTCACCCTATATATTTACTCTTCCACTTTAAGGAAGCCCAAGTTCTTGCTCTACTAATCAAAACAAATACACTGGAGGGTAGCGCTAGGATTCAGAAGGACCTAGATTAATTGGCGTGTTACAGGTTCATAAGGCCAAAAATGTTCCCACTTGTGAACCTGGGGACCTAACAGTTATCTTCATCCATTCACTCGCCGGCCACACCTTTGATGGGAGAATATATAAATGAATTAATAAACAGAAGATAATTGCAAATCACACAGCTGATTTTATATAATGCTCGTTAATTCCTTACCAAAATTACTTGTTGTGGGCTTGCCTGAAGCAATAATCAACAAAGTCCCAATGCACAGTCTTTTATGCCTGGTGAGATACCAACAACTACTCTCACCCTATATTGTCTCTTCTCTATATTTTGCTTTTCCAGGGTATCCTTGAGAGCCATATCCTTCCATCTACCGGAGTGGTCTCACCCCTCACTCTTACAGGTAAGTCGTCTCCTTCTCCAGAGCAGGTTGTCGGTTCTAACAAGTCACTGCCACGTTCCCGTGCCTCCGCACAGGCTGCCTCTACCTTCCTGGTTGCTCTCTCTCACACTCTATTCCCCTTCTGAGCATTGAGGCTTGTAGGTGGTGCACTTTTCAATGCTATCCTGTTTCTTTCTGGTAAATGATCAGTATTTCGAATCTTCCACTGCAGGACACCATTTGATGATGTTATTTCCTGAGGCCAGCATCTCTAACTCCTGGTAAGTTTACTCATATCACTTCGTAACAGGGCATTTATCTCCCTGTTATATGGAGAACTGGCCCAAAAGGAATCTCATGAGGTTCAAAAAGGACAGGTGCAAAGTCCTGCACTAAGGCAGAACAATCCCATGCACTGGTACAGGCTGCAGGCAGACTGGCTGGGCAGCACCTCTGCAGAAAAGGACTTGGGGGTTACAGTGGACAATAAACTGAATATAAGCCAGCAGTGTACCCTTGTTGCCAAGAAGGCTAATGGCATACTGGGCTGCACTGGTAAGTGTGTTGCCAATAGGTCGAGGGAAGTGATTATTCCCCTTTATTCAGCACTGGTGAGGTCACATCTGGAGTACTGTGTTCAGTTTTGGGACACCATTACAGAAAGAATGTGGACACACTGAAGACAGTTCAGCAGAGGTTGACAAGAATGGTCAGGGGGCAGTACCAAATTATGACATGCTGAGGCCCTAAACTATGTCCAGTTTAAGAGGCCTCATATGATAAAAATAATCCAATGTACAGTATGTATATTTTGTCATATTAGAATGAAAATGTCCACATTTAATTTTTCCATATGTCCTTTATCGCTGTTATTTACCACCTTATTATTATAAAACTTGTTATTGAGGCAGTTTTTTTTTCTTATTTAGAGGCCCCCATATTGTGGGGCCCTAAACTGTAGCTTAAGTAGTTTAAGCCTAAATCTGGTGCTCTGAGGGGGGCTGGGGGAAATGACTTATGAGGAGAGACTATGGGGACTGGGCTTATTTACTCTAGAGAAGAGGAGACTGAGAAGAGACTTAATAGCAGTCTTCTACTACCTGAAAGGGGGGTTGAAAAAGGATGGAGCTAGGCTATTCTCAGTGGGGCAGATGATAGAACAAGGAGCAACAATCTTGAGTTAAAGCAAGGGAAATTTATTGTTAGAGATTAAGAAGAATTTTCTCATTAGAAGGGTAGTAAACACTGGAACCCGGCTAAAACAAAGATTAGGCTGGGATGATCTAGTTGGGGATGGTCCTGTTTTGAGGAGGGGGCTGGACTAAATGACCTCCTGAGGTCCCTTCCAACCCTAACTTTGTGGGATTCTATGATTTACAAATGCAGGTTCTCCAGTAGCTATGGGGCTGTGACAATGTACAGCAGCTGAGAATTCTCCCACTGTATGGAAGAATGTTGGAATCTAATCTGAATCATGCAATATCAGTAGAATTATTAAGTAAATTCCTGCTGCTATTTGTTCTTTATAATGGCAATACCAAAAAGAATATAGCTTGATTACCATTATGTTATAAACTCCAAAGCTGAATTTATAAGATTTACAATGGGGAAAAAAAATCTTCCAGTTTTTTAAGCTGAGCAAAGCTGATCTAGTAATCACAGGCAGCACAGACACAAGTTACAGAAGACACTTTTAGAAACGTCTTCATTGCATGACGGTTCAGCTTTTCACCAGAATTACCATTTTTTAAGCAGTCTGCAGCCATGTACTTGTGTTTGATCACAGCTATAAACTGCTTTCTGTTGCCAGATTAGGCAAAAATGTCACTTCTGTCTGCACTCTAAAAGACTATATACATGGATCCTCACAACCCCAAGGTTTCTTTTCATCACATTACATAGGCATAAATTCTTTCTCATAGCTAGCATCCTCCACACTGTGGCATTATTACAGTAAGGCATTTTTTTTAAAAGCTAAACTCCTTTTCAACCTACATTTTGCAAAATAAAACCAGTGTAAATTTTCTGTGCATCATCTCTACAAAATTAATGAAGAGGTTATTTGACAAACTAAACAAAGTATAATTTTAAATGTGAAACTTTTGGGTTTATTGGGTCAGCATCTACATGTGCATTACTGTGCATGAGAAAACTCTTCAGCAGGGTAGTACTTGTATTTACAAATATTACCCTAATGCAGAGTTTATTAGTTTCTTGCTCCCTAATAGGTGTGCACATGTAGACACCACGATGTTTACTGTGGAACTAATTAGTCGGCTCTGCGGTATATGTCTCATGTAGATGCGCCCCCGTCACTTAACAAAATTACATTTTACTTTGTATGTATTATTCAGTTATGGTGATTGCTTTGTATAATCAAGCCAATTTGAAAAATAAATAGTGACCATAACATAATCACATTCAACATTCAAGTGGAGGGGGGTAAGCCAAAAAAGGTTGACTACACCTTTTATATACAGTTTTAAGATGGGAAATTACAGAAAAATGAGGAAGTTGGAAGTTTAAAGGAGCAGTCAGCAATGTTAAAAGCCTGCAGGAAGCTGGAAGCTTTTTAAAAATACCATTAGAGGCTCAGGAAAAGAGCATACCACAAATCAAAAAGGGTACCAAACGGTCCAATAAAACCTTTGCATGGTTCAATAGCCAGGTTAAGGAGGCATTCAAACCAAAAAGGCATCCTTTAAAAAATGGAAGGTGTGCCCAAATGAGGAAAACAAGAAAGGTCACAACTCTGGCAAGTCAAGTTTAAAATTAAAATGAAACAAGCCAAAAAAGAATTTGAACAACATCTAACAAAATATTAAAGTTAATAATAGGCTGACAAGGTTCCTTGGATGAATTTGATATCTTTTATTAGACCAACCCAAATAATTGGAGAAAAGTTATGAAGCAAACTTTCAGGTTCAAAAACCCTTCGTCAGGCTAAGGAAGTTTCAGCAGTTGGTGTGTGCTCTTTCTGGATGGAAAGTTAATAATATAATTTTTAAAAATACATCAGAAACAGGAAGCCAGATAGAGAATCAGTGGTGACCAGAATGCAAAAGGTGCACTATGGGATGATAAGGCCATAGCAGAGAAACTAAATAAACTCCTTGTTTTGATGTTTACTGCAGAAGATACTGGGGAAATTCCCATGCCAGAACAATCTTTCCAGTAGATGGTTCTGAAGAGTTGGACCACTCAAGTTCAAACAAGAGTTCTGAAGAATTCAAAAGTGAACTTGCAGAATTGCTGGTAATAATATGTAACCTATCATTACAAACAGCCTCCATGCCAGAAGACTGGCAGATTGTCAATATAACATCTATGTTCAAAAAAGGCTTCAAATGCAATCCTGCGAACTGCAGCCCAGTGACTCTTACTTCTATACCTGGCAAGTTGGTAAAAACTACAGTAAAGGATAAAATCAGCAGTCACATGGACAAATATGATCTGCTGGGGAGGAGTTAACATGTTTTTTGTAAAAGGAAATCCAGCTTCACTGACATGCTGAAGTTCTTTGAGGGTGTCAACAAGCACGTGAACAAGGAGGATTTGGTTGAGATAATATTTTTGGATTTTCAAAAAGCATTCAACAAGGCCCCTCACCAAGGACCTTTTGAAAAACCTGCATTGCCATAGGATCAGGGGAAAAGTTCTTACATGGACTGAGAGCTGTTTAAAAGATAAAATGTAAATATAGGACTAAATGGTCACCTTTCAGGATGGAGGGAAGTCAAAAGTGGGGTCCCGCAGAGATTTGTGCTAGGGCCCATTTTGTTTAACATTTTCATCAATGACCTGAAAATGAGATTATGCAGTAAAATATCCAGATTTGTAGATGATACCAAATTATTCTGTGTAGTCTAGTCCCCAACTGATGGAGACAAGCTGTATAAAGATCTCACCAAGCTAAGTAAGAGGTCAAAAAAACAGCACGCTAACTTCAGTGTTGACAAGGGCTGATAATGCATAGGTGATGTGTGCCTCCTGAGGTTGCGGGGGCACATGAAGCAGTTGTCATACCAGGAGAGACTAAAAAAGGCTAGGACTCTTCAGTTTGGAATGGAGAAGGCTGGGGGGATATAATGGAGGTCCATGTATCATGAAGGGTATGGACCAAGTGAACAAAGAACTGTTGTTCACTAAGTCCCAGAATACTAGCCATAGGGAGAACCCTTTGAAATTAGTAGGTGACAGGTCACTAACAAGAGTAAGAAGATAAAACATGTAGTAACTTGTGGGATTCATTACCACAGCAAGTGGTGGAGGCAGGTAGCATAGCCAGGCTCAAAAAGTGACTGGATAAATTCATGGATGATAGCTCTGTTCATGGGTAGTGAAAAGAACAGTGATGCTGTGTCCACACACGCATGGGTGTTTGTTTCCCTGGGGACAAGCAGCAGCACACCTTGTGCTGCTACTAGCTGTCCCCAGGAAATGCCTGTGCCACGTGCCCTCTGATGTGCAGCTGGTTATTCAAGGCCAGCTAGGGAAAGCTATGGCCAGCACTGGGCTGTCCACAGCAGCCTTACTGGGGCTTCTGGGGATCTGCTGGGGCTGTAGCAACAGCAATCCTGCCACTTGGAGCCTGGCCGGGAGCCAGAGTGTGGATCCAGCCAGGCAAACTCTGGTTTTAGGAGGCAAGAGCTGTCCCCATCTGCACCACCCTGTTTTTTTTCATGGTTTTTCTTCACCCCAGGATTTCCCATAGTCAACCCTGCCCCCCACAGCACCCTGCCCCCTCACTCCCGTGCTGCTATTTTGCAGCATGGAGTACACCTGACTGTTCAGTACGTGGCACTGCAGACATACCTGCAGTACCAAATACTGCACTGCTACTCTTGTCTGGATGTGGTCTTAGAGGTGTTTCCTCTGGCATATCTAACCCACTAATAAAAGGTGGATGCCAGGGAAGGTATTGAACAGGGTACTGATCGCTCTAGAGGTATCTGGTTCAATGCTTTCCCTGTATAGCATCAATTTTAACCAGTGTTGGAGATGGGCAAGATGCTCCATTGGTCCGACTTATTATGGCACTTATATTCATATGTCTCTAACTAGACAAAAGAAAGAACAAGCCTTGATATCTGCCTCTGCAAATGACCAGCTGTTGTGACTATGAAAAAACCCACTTCATGTTTCTGAGCCACCTGCTGCTTGGCTGTTGGAGAGACACAGTTTAAAGAGACATAGGTTGTAAACTGTTTGAGACATGTATTGTCTCTTCTGATAGGCCAGTATCGCCTCTCTAAGTACGACCAGTACTAGATGGTTCAGAATGAACTGACATAATGTAAAGCTCTGAAATAATCTTTAGAAAAGAAGTTTCTTTCTTACTTCCTCACAATTAGTACTTGGTCTAAACGCTGAAGCTTGACAGTTTAACATGCTAACCTATTTTTTAACCTAGCTAAACTAATTGAGAAAAAATATTGAAACCTCTTTTCAGGCTTTTGTCTGAAAAGTCTTTTCAGGCTTACTAAGTTTTGGGCTCAATGATATACTGTGGCATTCAGTTTCCCAGTTAGATTATGCATTGTGGAGGAAAGTGCGTCTTTTTCACCTTCAGCATTTTTGCCTTTGAATTTTATTAAACATCTTTTTTATATTCTAAGAAAGTAAATAGAAGTACCTGTTTACCATTCATATACTTTCTCACTGATTTTATATACACATCCGTAACCTGAACTCTTTTGCGCTTTCTACATTAAACAGTCCAATTATTTTTCCAAATTCTCTTCAGAGGGAAGTCTTTTCACGTCTAATTATTTTCCTCACTTATCTCAGATCCCTTTACATCTGGACAATGCATTGTGCTATATAATTTCCCCTAGTAAAGTAGCAAAGATATCAGAAAATGTTTAAAAAACAGACTGAATTTTTGAGATTAGAATCTTATCCTGGGAATAATGACAGAATTTTATAATCTTTTTTTGGTTTCCCCTTTTTCTCCAAGTAGGTAAAACTGAATACAATGATAATCAAATCATGCATGTCAATTTATGCATTTATGAATTATAAATAAATCAGGGCCAACCCAAGACAGTGCCTGGACATAGAGATATTTTTAAGTATAGAAGATTGAATTTTAGGGATTGTTACATGTTTTATCTACTAATCTCATATCATGCTTGATCTAATCGCCTATAGAACATTTCATAATAGCCTATGTAACACAAATTTTCTATTTCATAAATGAAGAAATATACAAGATGTAATTTGAAAAAATTCCAACACTGTGCACTAGCAAATTAAAGATTAAACTCAAATTCAAAATGTACGGAAAAAATCGTTGTGTCACAAAATTCCATTAAGTGGCATAGAAAAAATGGCAAGCACCTAGCTATTACTGTCTTAGTATTTTTTTTTAATTTGCCATTGACAGAATTTACCATAAAAAGGTTTATGGGTATATTGTCATCTGAAAGCATTGAAAAAATAGGCACGTAAATACTAACGTTTTGAAATCAGAATATACTCAGTAGAAAGTACCTTTTACTGAAACAGGCAACAAGAACTACTGTTTCTGTCAATACAATTGTAATTGCAATAAATATTGGAGTTATATAAAACCTGTGTAACCAGGCTTTCAGTCTCTTTTGTTTATAATTTTTAGGATAATTGTGATAAATCACTTCATCTTTCTGACTGGATCTCATCTTTCTTTGCTGGTATCAGCTTAGTTGTCATCTATGCAAAATTCAGAATCTAGACCCAGGGCTGCTAACCTGTAAATTCAGGGCTATTTCCTAAGAAAGGTTCATAATAAAAAACAAGAAAATTATCCAGAGTAGGATCCATTTCCTGTCCACTCCAGCACTCTGATTCAGTAAACCTGTATAAGTGAAATCAATAATGGAAAGCTACTGGCAAAAAAATGGAACAGGTACCTCAATTACTGTTTTTGTTAGTAACAGATGGTGATACAGTGACAAAATACTATGGTGATATAAAACTTTTATATTTTGTATTTATATATTACCTGCCTGTACATATAATTAATGTCCATAAAGCTATGCTTTATTTCTCATCTTTCTTTTACTAAGATCAAATTTAAATAAACCTCACAACAGCACTTATCAAGTTTACATTATTTCCATTGTATGGATGGATAAACGGAGGCAGAGAAATTACATGATTTAAGAGTAAAATGATACAAGTAAATTAGTGATATGTCAAGTACAAGTGAAGTAAATACAAGTAAATTAGTGACATAGTGACAAACAGTATCCAACTGTCTTAATTTCCAGTGTGCTACTCTAACCACTGGGCAACATTTGTTTCTACATTTCTTTTGTAAAAACACAGGGCTTACTTTGATGTTATCAGAGCAGGATTGAAAAGGTAAGAAGCCAAACCTAATGAATAAAGATAATAACTCTGGATATCATCTTACAGTTCCTTAATACACTTGAACTTGACTGACAATATCACTAAGACCTCTTTATAGCTCTTTGGCAGCAAGATAATACAGTCCCTTGACTACTTGGGGTACCTGACCCCTAGAAATAGTGGCCAGGAAAAGCTGTCTTCTAGAGAGAAGGACGTGTGTGGCTGAACATTTTTGACAAAACTAAATAACAGTGAGCTGTTTCAGTTCAGCACTGTTGTGGAATATCACAGCAGTTTAGTACTGTTGCAGGTTTGAGTTGAACCTCAATGAGACTGATAAGTTTAACCTATGTCCTTTATTTAAGATGGCTCTAATAGTTAAGTGTATGCATCCACTCAAAACAAAACCTCTTCAGGAATTTACAACCTCTGGGTGAAGGGCTTTGGTTAAGTATTGTTCTCAGAAGTGTGTGCATGTGTGCAAGCACATATGTAGGTGAGAAAGCAAACGTGACACAGAAACTAAGGCCAGAAAGCCTTAAACAAGACTTTCCAAGTTTATGTTTGTAATGATGATGGCAGAAACAAAAGCTACCCCAACAGGAAGAGTTTTATTCAGCTGCTTCTTTCTGGCCCCAGTCCTCAGAGCCCTGCTGCTAATGTGGCCAACATGAGCAAGGTACTCAAAAGCATGGATCAGTGCAACCCCAAGGATCTGGTCATTTAGGTAGAGACCTCAGCAAGGAAGAAAGCATACAGCCTGAAGGCCAAGCTGGTTGTGCTCAAACTGTATCAGATCAGTCTTGCTTTTATCCTAAACCAGTCATAGCTTATATCACGGGTGAGCAAAACACAGCCCACGGGCCAGATCTGGCCCACCAGGCCATTCTATCTGGCCCGCAAAGGCCCTACAAAATTAGAAAATTAATATTTATTTGTTCCTGGCTGCCTGTCAAAGATGACAGGAGCTAAGGGCAGTAGTACTCAGGGGAAGCCAGTGGCAGGACACAGCAGCAAGGCCTGCCCAGACTCAGCCCCCCAACCAGAAGACTGTACCTAGCAGAGGCTTCTGGCCTGGGACCATGGAGCTGTTCCTGCTTCTCTGCACCACAGAGGGAAATGTGGCCCTTGACAGCTTGCCAAAACTCAGTAAGTGGCCCTCCACCCGAAATAATTGCCCGCCTCTGGCTTACATCCTGCTCAAAGTCTTATTCAGTCTTCCATGCATGAACTGCAAATGTCTGATCAATCTGGTTATCAAGAAGGGGGGCCAATCCTCTATGTGGAGAAGTTATTGGAGACCAGCCACTTCAGGCCTTCTGGCAAGCCTTTGGGACTCCATATGGCATCAGATTTGAATGCTTCACAGTAGGATATTAATCTACCATGCTGGGAATGATCACATATTAACCAAATGGACAACAACACCTTTCAGACAACAATGTGGACCAGAAAACAAGACTGAGCAGAAACTTCCTGGGGCAAAGTCTTAATTTGCAATCAGGACAATATCCAACTCCAAAATGTAATAAAGATGAATTTCCATAGTATCTTTGGTAGTTTAAGAGTGATGTTGTAGTGGTGATGGTCCAGAAATTATGCAAGAAGCAAGGATTTCTTAGGATGATATATTTTATCTAACTATAGAGCTGAGACAATGTGAGGCAAGATTTTGAATGCAAGACTTTCTTCCTTGAGTCTCACAGTCTTCAGCATCAGGTTGTG
Source organism: Caiman crocodilus (assembly GCA_030014935.1). Classification (NCBI taxonomy): domain Eukaryota; kingdom Metazoa; phylum Chordata; order Crocodylia; family Alligatoridae; genus Caiman; species Caiman crocodilus. The sequence goes on from JAGPOW010000290.1 coordinate 16,710,711, forward strand.
ACCTGCTTGTTGCTCTCATGAAAAACCTGCTGTATTCTTTTAAATATCACTATACCTTGGGAGCAGGAGTGATTCTGGAGAGAAAACCTTGTATGACCCTGAGGTAAGCCCAGCAAGTGGGGGTTTGGGACAGGGCACTGGCTGAAAGAGCTGTGGGGTCATAAGTAAGCGAACAGTCTCTGCTCACCAGCTTGCTTTGGTGTTCAAGAAAACAGAACTTTGTACGTCCCTGGAAAGAGACAGAATTGCAGCAAAGATATGCCTTGGGTGCAGCCCCACTTGTTCCTCCACACAGGAATTTTTTTTTTTATTCAAATTTTCTATATTCTAAGCCAAATTAGCCAAAACAAATTCCAAATCTGGGTCAGTCCAGAACCACAAGTGGCCCTACTACAGGCAAACATCCTCCACCCCCATCTGGGGCTTCAGATGTTTCCAAAACCTTTGGTGGGCATCCTACTTGCAGGCCCAAGCCTGGAGGTTTAGGGTTTGGATGCCCCCCAGTTTTGCTTGCTCCCAGCTGTATGGCCCCAAGAAGCAAGCTAAAGAAGAGTCTCCCATTTCCATAAAGTGGGCATAAAGCCCAGGGTAACTATGCATTACCTACGCACATTAGCGATCATCACACCACATGCACCCTGAGGTTGGTGCATGGCCACCTGCAGGAGGTCCCCGCTTGGCCTGCCCCCACCGCCAGCACTGCTGTGGCTGCCCACTTGCCACCGCCATGCCCCTGCTGCTAACACTGCCCCTGTGGGCAGTTGCCATATCCCACCACCCTCCAGATGCACGCAGCATTTATGCCTATGCGGGGACTATCCCATGCCAGCAGAGTGGTCTTCCCTGGATGCAACTAGGAAGCCACTGCAGTGATCATGGTATTTCCTCTTGCCAGGCAAGCATAGGACTACACTTGATCTGGGCCCACAAAAATAGGAACAATCCTCAAGTTCTCGAGTCTGGGCAATTTCACAGCACCTGCTGGCTCCTTGAACTCGTTGGAGGGCCAACTGGCCAGCGTGCTCTGCTCCACGCCCCCCATGGGTGCACTCCGAACTTCACTCTCGTGCTTTGACGACACACAATGCACGTGCACCCCCTGAGCGTGGCGTCTGCGGGCGCTCGCCACCCCGCGCCCCATCGCCAACAGCGCCGTGGCGCCTGCCGGAGCTCGCCAGCCCCCAGCCCCCGCTGTCCAGGCTGGCGTCCCAGCCCCACACAATCACTTACGTGCCCCGAGCGCCCCCACCCGCATTACGGGGACATTGCATAGCTGGGGGCTCACGTTGTGCCCTGGCACATGGCAGGCCTGGCCCCGGGCACGCTCCCACCCGCGTCTCCTCGGCCGTGGGGTCAGTACCCAGCTCTGGAAGCGCACCTCAGCGGTTGTCCCAAGCAGCAGCGAACCCCAGGGCCGTGACCCAACTCCCCCTGCAGGAACTGGGGCCGTGCGCGGGGCGGGGCTGTGCGGGGCCGGGCCCGCCCCGCGCGTAGGGGCGGTGCAGCCTAAGAGCGCGCGCCGAGTGGGGGCGGCGTTGGGTAGCGTTGATGGCGGCGGCGGGGCGGCAGCGGCAGGAGCTGGACAACGTAAGTGTGAGGGATTCGCTGTGATGCCGTGGTCGCGCCTTGCCCGCTGCCCCTGTACCTTGCAGGGCCGGGAGCAGCAGCCGGGCTGGCCGAGGGAGGGCAGGGCCGGCGCCTCCCACAGCTGCGCATCACGTGGGGTTGCGGGACCCGCTGTTTTGGGCCCCCCAGAAGGGGAGGGAGCTGGGCGGGGTGAGCGCGGGGCAGGGGCATCTTTCCCACCGCGGACTCTCCTGTCCGGGCTTAGGCCAGATTGGGCCTGGAAAGGCAGAGGCTTCTTCCTCCCGCTTGTTTTTTGCCTGTCCGGGAAGGGAGAGCGGCTGTGGTGCTTCCCCGTCCCGCCCCTGCCCC
>JAGPOW010000290.1:16712745-16723148 GCA_030014935.1 Caiman crocodilus
GCCCCTGCCCCGTTAGGCCACCGGCTGTGGGGGTCTGTGAGGAGGTGGTAGCTTGAGGGGGGCAGTCACCTGAAAACACAGGGCACTGGACTGAGGAAAGGCCTTTCAGGGCCCTGTCCCCAGGGCTGCTTGGGTCCTGTCGGGCTCGCAGGAAACTCGCTTTGCATTTGTAGGCGCCGGCAGGTTCTTGGCGCACAAATGCCAGCTTCCGGCTGCAGGATGGCAACACGACTAGGAGCTGGGTATGTGTGCCCTGTGTTATCTGTGAGAGGTCAAGAAAGAGAGGTTTGCACGCTATCCCTAGTATGGCTGCCAAGGTTGTTTGCAAGCACTGTTGGAAGCTGCCAGCCTGACGCTCCCTTCTCTCCCACACCTTGATCTGAAAAGGAGATCTGAGCAAAAGAGAATAAACTTTCTGCTTCACATACAGCTAGTCCTATTAGTGACAAAGCAAGATGTGACTTGCTGCGATTTAAGCAAGCTGGTTTTTGGCCTGGACTACACTATACGTGCATTGACTTAACTAGAACATCTTGATGTTGGCTTCTGATTTAAATTGGAGCCAATGCCTCATGTCAGGCACTTTAATATTAGCTGTGTTTTTCTTCTAGCTATCATGGACATCATTGTATGAAGAAAATCTTTGGGAGACATTAAGTCTTGTAAACTGTTGGCTTCTTCCATGTGAGATGAGTTGTAATTAAGTGTTGCAAAATGCTTCCCTCAAGGAAACTTTAATATGGTAAAACCTGTTTTGATAAAGTACAAGAATAAATTGGATAACCATTGTATTGCACAAGCCATGCCCATAACATGAAGAGCACCTATTGACTACTGCTGAAAAGATCAAAAAACTCACCAGATGGTCTGTATCTCCTATGTAACCCCACAGGCTTTTTTTTAGGTTGCTTTTGAATGCTTGCTCTGCAAAATTTGCATTACATCTCATAGCTGGAAGTGGCAAGTGAAAAGACAAATATTTAGTGTTTCAACTTTCGAGTGGTTTTTGGAGGGCACTTAATACTACCCTCCTTTCTCCTAAAGGAAGGGCAGTCTTTGCAGAGTTTTTGTAGCTGTTGGGAACTACAAGAAGGTTGCCTATAAAAGAGGCATTCTGATGCTGTAGTAGTAGTAGTTGAATCAGCTGAGAATGAAATGGGTACCTATCACTAGTGTGGGAGCTCAGCTGATGTCTTGTCTGTCTCAGTTTAGATTTTGAAGAGAATGAAAAGGAGTAGGGATCTGTGTAAGACTCAAAAGGTGCGGGTGTTTGGAGAGGGAGAGCAGATATTCTCTGCCACCTTGGAGTTGGTATGAAGCTAGGCCTAGTCCTGCAGCTTTATGTAGATATGAAATGCCATAGTACAGCAGTAGCGAACTTTTTTGTGTTGCTGGTTGGGAATAACTTGGCTTGGGTCAGAGGCTGGCTAGCCAGCGGTAAGATCCATGTGCCTCTGCTTCCCCCTGCCACCTGGCCATGGCGCAAGCAAAAAATGCATCACTGAAAAAACGCACCACTCTGGACCCTCTCCAGGGCCCTTCTCTGGACCCTGGAGAGGGTTCAGAGAAGAGCCACTCATATGCTTAAGGGCCTGCAGACCAAGCCCTATGAGGAGAGACCAGAGAACCTGGACCTTTTCAGCCTCTGCGAGAGAAGGTTGAGAGACGACCTTGTGGCTGCCTGTAAGTTCATTATGGGGGCACAGAAGGGAATTGGTGAGGTTTTATTCACCAAGGTGCCTCTGGGGGTTACAAGAAATAATGGCCACAAGCTAGCAGAGAGCAGATTTAGACGACATTAGGAAGAACTTCTTCACAGTTAGAGTTGCCAAGGTCTGGAATGGGCTCCCAAGAGAGGTGGTGCTCTCCCCTACCCTGGGGGTCTTCAAGAGAAGGTTGGATGAGCATCTAGCTGGGGTCATCTAGACCCAGCACTCTTTCCTGCCCATGCAGGGGGTCGGACTCGATCTGTTGAGGTCCCTTCCAACCCTAACATCTATGAAAACTAAAGCCCCCAGGTTCATGACTTGGATCCAGTGGCCCCATGGGCTGGATCTGGTCTGCAGGCTGTAGGTCACAGACCCCTAGATCCCAACCTTTTTAGACTGCAGACCAGCATACTGCTGACCAAAAGGAACTGACGTAGTGTGGACCAGCAGTTGCCAGTCTGCAGGATGCCAGTCACTTCTGGACTTCTGGCCCAGCAGCCAACCCTCCTGTGGACCAGCAGACCACCCTTTTTGGCCCAGTATTGGGCTGTAGCCTGGGGGTTGGGAACCTCTGCCCTAGGTACTGTATCAAAGTCTCCAGAGATGTCCAGCAGTCTGAGAGCAAAGATCTCTCCTACTTCACAAGCATCTTTGTGTTGTACTGTATTCTGAATTCTCACTGTGTAACATCTGCAATGGTTGCTGATGTTGCATGCTTTTGGAGTTCTGTGATATTAAAATTATTCTGCCCTGGAATAGGAATTTTAAGAGATCATCAGGATAAGTAGCTAGCTTCTCAAGAACTGGAGTGACCTGTCTCTATCAAGAACGATAGTCCACACTTGAACTGTTTCTATTAATGATGGGCATGTTGTTCTTCACTGGTCTCAACCAGCCAGAAGGGCAAGGATCTTGCTGTAATTTTCATGACTGAAGGAGGCAGTGGCTTGGAGCAGTGTTTCTTAACCCGTGGGATGTGTACTCCTGGGGTACATGAGATGTGGGAGGGGAGTACGCAGGTGCTGCATTTTGAGTTTGACCTGTCGTCGTCGTCCCCCCCCCGCTTGGCAGGTTGGAGGCGTCTTTGCCTGTTTGTGCCGGAAGTTCCAGTGCATCACACTCCCCAGCATCAGGGTGCCAGGGGACAGGGAGGACAGCCCTGCGCATGCTGCTTTCCCCATGCTGTGGTCCATGAGGAAGAAGTGGGACTCAGCTTGTGGCAAACCAGAAGTACGGTGGGACTTCTGGTTTCACTTTTGCCATGTTGATTGGCAGGTGGTACGGAAGGTACCAAAGGTTGAGAACCACTGCCTTGGAGGAAGGTGTTGATAGTAATGGTCAGTGGATGGCTTCACTAACTCCCTAGCACTATCACCTTGAGTTTAAATAGCTTTGTTGGAGGGTGATTTGAAAACCTATAGATAGGCCTTCAGTCTGTCTCCAGAGGACTACTTGGTATAGTTTTAAACTGATATCTAAGGCTTTGTGTGCATTATATTTCAGCTTTAGCCAGTTAGGAACAGATTTTAACTGCCTGTAAAAAATCATATTTTGAAACTGCTGTGACTCTATAAACTCCCACGTATTTAAAACCCGATCAGTAAGCTCTGTGTGCCTTATAAGAAATCTTGTTGTAATTTTTTGTAAATTTCCTACACGGCATCAGAAGCAAGATATTGTGAAGTACAATTAATTAATAGCTCAGCAAAAAAAAAAGCCTTTTTAAATACCTTATGCAACTGTCACATCCTTCTTGGGAGTAAGGGACTCTTGTTGGGGGAACATAATTATAAGAATATGAATAAAAACATAAACTGTATTCTGACAGAACTAAGTAATTATCATTACAGTTTTTTTAAAAAAGCACATAAACAGGTCAAGTATAAGAGGTAGGTATCTCATCTACTTATGTGCTTTCAAAAAATCCCACAAGATGCCTGTTGACATGTTCAGGGTCTAAATAGCTTTGGTAATTGAGCCAGATGTCCTTCAAGTTTTCTAGAACAGGAAATACTGTTCTCTCCTACCAGTTTGCTGTTCAGAGAGGGAAACTACCTTTTCTTCAGAGTTGAACAGTTGAGAATTGATATGAACCAACTTTCATCCAGTTGAATCTACATGAAGAATCTTCATGCACCTCATACCTCAGTGGAACCCACTTGAGATGATACTCTTCTGTACAATGAAACTTGGAAGTCCTTGCCTTTGGAGTAAATACCAATATTTACATTCTATTGTAAAGATAAAAGATATTCTTAGTGCAACAGATTATGCTGATTATCTATCTAGCTTAAGGTGACTTCAAAATTAGAGAACCTGTCCAATTTTGAATGTATTCGTTAAAGGGTTCCATTTAAAAAAAAAAAAAAAAAAAAATTGTACTAAGATATGCTCCAGCAGGGGGTGGTATGTGAACTGGTGACAGAACCGGTTAAAAGAGAAACACACTGCTCCAAAACTCTTGGTTCAGAGATATTTTTAGTTGGTTTAATAAAAAGTATTACTTCTGAACCAAGAGTGTTTAGATAATTTAAAAGATGCAGTAAACTACAGTTTGTGACTTGGAAAGGGGAGAGGGAATTGCTTTTAAATTTTAAAGAAAAGAATGGTTTAAACTTCATATTAACTTTGCTATCCTGTTTACACTGTTGTTCACACTCTGGCCAAAACCTTCAAAAATAGGATCTTGCATTTAGCCTTATAATAGTGAGACTTGGAAGAACAGGTGTTGCTGACTTTAACCAAGGTTTGTAATACTGTATGAATATAGCTTTGTCAAAGCACTTAGCTTTCTTGAGTTAGAAGTTCCACGTATCAGATGATTGTGCTTATTGCGAACAGTACATTCTATTTGTCCATTACTTTTGACTCTGATGCAATAGTCCTCATTCTTCCAACATAGATAAACACTAGATGGTTGTCAAACTTAGCAGGAAAACATATCCATATAAATCTAAACAGAAAACTAAGTTTCCAGGAAACTAAAGGTTTTTATACAAAATGTTCTTGAATCTTGTTTTGTAGGTTTCAATGGCTGAAGATCTAACAATAAGTTGTATACAATTTCCCTCGCCCAGGTAGCAATGGGGACAGAAATTGAAAGGGTTTTTTTGTTTGTGGTTGGGGGTACAGGGGTTCACTGCAGTATGTCTACAACCCCTATTATATACCAGGGCCATTAGTCACTGTTTGGTGTTTTTGTTAGAATGGCATTATGATCTGTCCTGAAAAGAACCCCCCTGAAATGTAGATGTTAAAGAAGGGCACATCTGATTAGAGCTTGCTGCAGTCAGGAAACTCGAGGGTTGAAAAGTTGTGGTAAAAGGAAGGAAAGAAATCTGAAAAGAAAGAACATCTCCTAATGGCAAACTAATAAATAAATTTGAGTCTTACAAACTTATCTGCTCGGACTTCTGTCTAGGAATCCTCTAGACATCCATAGAACATCCCTCATACTCTTAGAAGCCAGGGTATAGTTTTCATCTCTTCTGAGCCTCTGAAGAGTATTTCTGCTCGTCTGATTAGGTGATCCCTTGGCTCCTGACCAAAAAAACCCATTGTGGGGCAGGAGTATTGGAGGGTTTATTTATTTATTTGTTTATTTTCAAGGCTGGTGAGCTAAGTGAGCAACAGTCAGTCTCTCTTCATAAATCTGTTTCTTGCAGAAAACTCAAAGTCCAAAGGGAAAGAGCAGTTTGTATAAGAGGAATGGCTGGCCTTGAGCAATTCTCTTCTTGGGAAGTAATCATATGAACTATGGTATATTTTAAGTAAGACTATAAATATCAGTTGTCCAAACTTGCTTCTTTCCCAAAGATCCCTAAGGCTTGTAGGATGCAAACAATTCCCATGGACTTTAAATGAGTTGCATATGTTCTGCAAATACAAGCTTTAGGTCTGAATTTTTTTTCCAAATGGTCATAGCTGATTACTGGGTGGGCAGTTTCTGCTGCCCCATATTGTGAGGTTTTTCAGGGTGTATTAAGGATAGAGTTGATTTCACCATCATTATGACCTCTCATGCTTGCTTCGGTGTCAAAGGTGGGCTATTGCTGCTGGTGAAATGGTTTTGGTGTCTGCCTACAAACTAGCTAATGCTGTCACTGGGACATGCAAGAGCTGCATGAAGCAAACGCATCTTATCAGTGTTTTCCTGCTTTCTATAAAGATGACCTAAAAACTAATGGTTTGACAGGTCTACATTGTCATTGCTCAATAATACTTACCTAACGGCTTAAGAGCAAATCCTAGACTGTCTAGTTTGATGGAACTAAACTGAGAAGAACCTAGTGCCCTGTGCCTAGCAGGACATTCTAGGAAATGTTGAAGAGCTGCTGGTATGCTGCAGGCTAGTGGTAGAAAGACAAGGTAAAGTGTATTTTAGTTTCCAATTATCCAAAACCAATTTCTGGAATGGTACTCTGGGTATTGAAGCAGTTGAAACATATTCTGTTGAAGGTAGCATTTGGCATGCTGCAAAACCATTTAGACCACTTTTGTTTTGGGCTGCAAGATGTTTACAGTCTGATAGGGCATTGCATTCTATTAGCATGCTCTATGTCAAGGCTATAGCAGGCTGAATACCATGTCTTCAGCTGTCAATCTGTATTCTCTATTACTTCAGCCACATGGTAGCAGGTAGCTTTTCTTTCAGATAAGAGAATAATTTTACTGCTTTCCTTGTTTCCAAGGACATGTATTTTCTTGGTAAGAGTTTCAGTGTAATAAAAGGGCTTTTAAGACTAATAAGTTTGTTTTGGTTCTTATACTTGACAGCCTTCCAGACAGCCCTAGACTTCAGTAAATACATCTTGCTTTCCTGTTTGCATTTGCATCTCATGATTTGGCCTCCTGAGCCAACCTGTGAATCTTAGCCTGCACATGACACAAGTCTGGAGCTGCTGCCCACTTAACAATTTCTGCTCTTGAGGTATACTACAAAAAAATTAACACCAGTGGGCACGTATGTGCTTTTTTTGTTTGTTTGTAGTGTATGGGGAAGGGCCTCAAAGTTGAAAGGGATTTTTCCTTTATAATTTTTGGAAATGTTAAAACTAGTCTTGAGGAGTTTTCATAATTAAAGGACTATCCTCCTGGATTTTTTGGTCAGCCTTACTCAAAGACATATGACTTGATGCTTTGATGGTATACCCCACCAAATAGCTAGTTATTAAATCAAATGAATGTATTTAGGAAAATCGTAATATAAGTTGCCATGTTCTAAAAGTGTAAGTATTCTAAAATAATAGTGCCCAAACATTTTGCTCTGGTGGATGGTGGTGACATTCATTGCCACCAGTCTGCCACTGCTAAATTTCTGGACCCCTGGGGAGCCTTGTGGGCCAAATGTCATGGCTGAGTGTGGCCTGTAAGCCAGGGGTTGAGCACCCCTGTTCTAGAACATCCAGTCTGCTGAGACTTTCCTTTTGGCCTGCACAGCTCCTAGCAGGGCTGAATGAGGGTTGGGGCCTGCCACAGAATCCAGGGCTATAGGGTCTTGCTGGACTTGGCTGTCAGTGGTCAGTGAGAGCTGTATACGGGGGGGGTTGTATTTTGTGAGGGGGGGTATTTTATTTTTATTGGCTTTGTACTTTTTCAAACTGGATTGCTGCAGCAGGGGCAGAAGATATTCAGCTGAGAGGCAGAAGAAATCAAATTTGCAAATGTGTTTGAACTTGATCTCTACACCCAAGGAAGCTGGAAGCTACAGTAATGAAAGCCATATAAGAGCAGACTTATGGTACTGACTTGGTTTGTCAGAGCTTTAGCAGCCAAGAAAACCCACAAAAAACCCCTAAAAAAATGCAACAGCAGGCAGCTGGTTTAGAGCTGACTTGTCAGCTTTTCTAAAAATATTAAGACTCCTGAAATACATTCAGCTGTGGTAACTTTGTGTCTCGGGCGGCTGGAGCCGTCCAGAGGATCGCTAAGTTAATCAGACATCAGGCAGCTGATGATGGAGAGGCAAGACAGCTTATTGGTTTTAAAAGATTATTTTACTTATGCCGCGTGGAATGGCAGTGCAGGCCTCAAGGTAGCTTGCTTGTGTTGTCACGGATAATCAAATGAGTTGTGATTTAACAAGTTTTTGAACGAAAAGGAACCTGCAGGAAAAGGAGGGTACGTCAAGAGGACCCAGTAACGAGGAGATACTGGTGGGTGATCAGTCTGCCACGTTTCCTTGATCGCACTACAGAGTTCTCCGTGATTACTCTGCCGCATGCTTGGAGGTCTCCGACTTGGGTGGAAGCTACACGGACCTTTTATACTTTTAGAGTAGCCAATGATAGACCACCAGGTGGGAGTAGGTAATGAGGCAGAACGTACCAAATTTAAAAGTGACTGCAGTTCCTTAAGGCAGTTCTATTGTGACAGGGGCACTCAACTGATTTGGTTATGACATGCCCCCCGACCATGTCACAATAGATGAAGAACATAGGTTAAAGGTTGCTTTCATCCAGGAACTCATCACTGTCATAAAGTTTAGGTGGCAAAAGGGTATATACAAAAGCAGGTAACTTTATAAATCACCTTTTAACAAACTGTAAAATACAACAATGTATACATACAACAATAACTAATGTAACTTAGGAGTATGCTAGGATTTCTGTCTACTATGGGATATACACACACACACGCTTATGCAAAGACATGTTTGTTCAGCAGAGTAACCCCATCATGCTCACATTACAATAAAATTTAATTGTACTTAGTCTAAGTTGCAGCTCTTGGAGCACTGATTTCCTGTGCCGTCTTTACCAATTTAACCATAACTATTATTGAGCGGCTTTTTATTTTTCCACTCAACACATTATGGCTTGGCTTCACTGTGTAAAGTTTTGAACAGGCTTTAAGACAAAACAAGTACGTACAAGACCATTTGTAAACCAAGGGTGTGAACACGGGGTCATTAACAGAAAAGGGGGAACTAAGCACATGGTGAGGTCATCTATTGATGAGTCATTAATTATGGCTTTGACCCAGAATGATAAAAGGTTCAGGACCGAGCTGGAGGTCTCGAAGTCAGTTCCGTTCGCCAAGGAACCTGTTGGTAACAGCCGGAATAAGGCGCCGACTCCATTCGCGACATGAGTAGGCGGCCATTGCTGTGTCAACCTGGATGTGCTGCGGGTTGGTACTCTGTGGTTCTTGCGATTGAGCAGTCACAGATTGCCACTTCGTCACCACCGGGCCTGTAAGGGGACAAAACAAATGAACAAACAAACAAAGAAAAGGGGGCCATAATTGGACTCATTACAGGGAAACTGGGTGAACAGCAGGGCGGCGAGTTAGCCAGTTGTGATGAGCTATGATGGGCAACTGAGTTTGATCACTTTCTAGGAGCGCAGAGTAGGTGCTGGGATACTGCTTGGGTTTGCAGACGATTTCTTTGTGCACTCACGGATGTAGTTGACGAGGGTGTGGAACGGTGACCCAGACTAATTCGTCTAGGGGTGAGCTTCAGCTTCCATGGTTGGGGCTTTTGAAGCGCTGGTTCATCTGAGGGGGGCTTGTCTTTTTATGTGAGGTGTTGTGTTGGTGACAGCGTTGACTTGGGTACACCATAGGACATGGTTCCATCCCACCGAGACTTTTACTATGGGATCCATCAGGGCCTGTAACTGTGGCATCTGGCTTAGCAAGTTTTCAGCTGGCTGACCGGCCAGTGGCCCGAGGAGAAGCCTGGAAGTCATGGCCTCTCTTCCCTCGTAAGTCTCTACACATGCCTCAGTACTGTCCAGGGTGGTTGGAACATCCCCAGGCTGACTGAGATGACAATGGGGCCACGGTGCATTGCTCTGCACCTGTGTCAGTCCCAACTGGTGTACCCTCGGGTTCCAGGACACGTAGGACACTCGGATGATGGCTAGCAGCAGCTGCCCTGTGGACAGGTTTGGCGGTCGTCCATTATGCCACGCATGAGATTTGTGGCACACTTGACCTGCAGTGAGAGCTGGGAGTGGGATGGGCCAGTGAACGTTGCCCGCTACCACCTCTAAGTCGGTGGCATGGCCCCCCCACTCCATGAGGCTTGACGAGTTAGGAAGCTAGCCTTTTCCAAGTCTAGCAGGTCTGACCCAAATTCTACTGCTAGGGTTTCACCAGGTTTCACTTTTGGTCCTCTGCACAACTCCTGCAATTTGCCCCGGGCGTGGTTGTGGTATGTGGTGGTAGTACGAGTTGCGCCCTGTGCATCAGTAAGTTGCTTGACCAGTGCTACTGGGTGAGCTACAGTCGGGATAGGGTTAAATTTCATCGGGCAGGAGCACTGGATACAATTTCTCTCTCCCCAGGTAAGCTGGGAGCGCTGGATACCATTTTCCTCCCTTGTGGCAGGGCGGGTTTTCTTCCTCCGTCACTCTGGGTGGCGGGGCTGAGGGCAGTGACGCAGCCAGCTCGCCTCCCAAGGGGATTTTCGCGCCCTTTTTGCTTTCCTCGGCGCCTTTTTTTTTTTTTTGGCAGCATCTCCACATGGCTGGTGCCATTTTCTAGCAGCAGCTCGGAGCCCGCCGCTGCCTGCTCCAGTGACTCCATGCCTGCTGTTTGTAACTGCGTTTCTAAAGTTGCGTTTTCCCGCAGTAGACCCACTACTGCATGAAATAGTACATCTGTCATTTTCCCTTTACTCCATTTTGGCCCCTTCCCCCAGGCAGACAGTCAAACTGATCCGGTGGGGTGGGTTCCCCTCTTTCC
>JAGPOW010000290.1:16760437-16775178 GCA_030014935.1 Caiman crocodilus
TGATTAGAACTTAAAACTGGTGGAGCATACAAACTTTTTTTACACTTCTCTTTACAAGTTAATAGGATTGCTAAATTTGTCTGTCCATTTTTTTTGTGACTCCTCAGATTAGACTTCCATGTTATTATTGAGATTGTTACTATTATTATTAGGTTATATATAGTTGAAGTAATTCTGAGAAATCAGGATGTCATTGTACTGACTCCTGCATAAATACATCATGGTGGACTGTCCTTACCCTAAAGAGCTTATAGTTGAAACAGCAGGAGGGAGTGGGAACAGCAGAAGAAAGTGGAAAAATTGTTTGCCCAAGATCACATAGTGAGGCAGTGGCAGAAACAGAATTAGAGCCAAGATGTCCCAAATCTCAGTTCCATGCCATATCCACAGGAACTCATTTAATGTTGTGTAAACGTGGTCTTTATGAACTAGACAAAGCTGGCCAGTTCCTTCATTCACCCTGTAAATGATGATGACTTCCAATTGGCAGCAAACTGCATTAGATTGAAACCAATAACCTAAAGGTGAAAAGCATCTGGATTCCAAGGTGATAGATACTTTGTAAATACTTACGAAGTCGAAAGAATGCCTGGACCTTTGCCAGCCTCCCAGGCTATCCAGTCTGTTCATGGTCCTACAACTTTCAGAGCCTACAAACATTTTGAATGAAAGTGATTTACCTGAACATACAAATATGTTTGGAGACTAAGATGATAGTCAGCACTCTAAGTTCAGTCCTTTACATTTCTAGCTGCATAGTACATTCAATATATTCTATATTAAAGCTTAAAAAGGGTTATTTTTTTTTCTATATGAACGTTTTAAAAGGGTTATAAGATGGTTATCAGAGATTTCCTAGAAAATTGGCTTCGGTTAGAAAATTTTTTGACAGGCATCTGCTATGGAAATTGCTGACATAAGCAATAGTTTTGCAGCTTGGTTTTATGACTCTTGAGAAATAATATTTCTTTCAAATATAATCTTTTTCTTGTCATTTTCAATGCCTGAAATGAGACAAAACCCAACCAGATGAAAAAAGTGGTTTATATTCCTATCCTTCAGCACCTTGTTTTTCATCTAGTTCAAGAGGCATCAGAAAGCTACACTGAGAGCAAACCGAGTATAGGGAAGCGAGGCAGATAATATGTAAAATGGTTCCCTGGATCAACAGACTCCTATTGTCACCCCTTTTTGTAGTTTGTTGAAGCACCAGAAGAGTAAGATTGAATTTATACTTTTAATATTCATGTATGTTGGTGCTATTCCTCCACTAGGTAGATTTCTCCAAATTGGATGTAATTACTTGCATACATCCTGGAAGCAAAAGTGCAGTTAACATAATTTATTTAAAAGAAAAAAAAAAGCTTTGTCTATTATTCTTTTGTTTTGACCTCACTAATACCTAATATAAACAGAACAAGTTGCAGTGACTATAGTTAAGACTGTTCAACACTTCAATAAGGTCCTGTTTTCAGGTTAAAACTTTACTAAATTTAAACTATTATTACTGACATTTTCTATGCTGGGTATACACTTAAGCCAGATATTTATTTCTTTAATTCCTGTGAGGGAAATTTTTAACTCTAATTGCTGTACAATTTTTGGAAACAAGTTTAGGGGACATCATGCTGTTCTGCCACGTTAGAGTATAGAAGGGCTTTCAACCAGTTCAAGTCAAAGTTCTAGTGACTCTATATATTTTGGAATAAAGCTTTAAAAATTGGCCTAGGGGCCTACCATAGCATTAGGAAAGTGCTTTCTTTGGAAACAGCCTCAAGATCTACTAATATAAAACGCTTTAAAAAGTTTAGTATTATTATTTATTATGTTATCCTTGCTAATTGCTTAGATTTGACCAAGTTATAAGTTTCTGAAGAAATCTCACTCCACACATACTGCTTGTGCTTAGAATTTGGCAGCTAAATTCTCAGAAGATTTTGCCTGTTCTGTGTGTCAGATTGCATATGTGCCATCAAGAATAATATTTAATCTCAGTAGCAGTAAAGCCGAGCTCTCTTGTTGATGGCCCACAGACTGTATGCGGCCTGCAACCTGTTAAAGTGTAGCCCACAGACCCCGGCAGCAGCCTTCTTCACTGCCAAACAGCAGGGAAGTGCTTGCAGGTCCATGGGCCACCTGTGCAGATCATACAGAACAAGGCTGTGTATCTTACAGCAGGAAGCTGCTAGCGGACAGGGCAGGGGGGGTCTGGATGCTGTCAGCACATCCTGCACAGCAGAGGAGCTGCATGCTGCCAGTACAGCCTGTACAGTGAGGGGGATGCCTGGAGGGAAGCACTGGGCGGCCCACACCCTTGGCACAATTGACAGCCCTGCAGAAGAGGGCTACAGGAGCTAAGCAGGACCCTGCGGTTTCTCCTTTTATCGATTTAGGGCTCCTGTGATACTGGGCACTGAAAGGAACAAAGAGACTGTGTTTTTCACACTGAATGCTTTTCCCGATGGTGCCTAGGAAGCACTGAGAAAAATTAAGCAATCAGACATGAATGAAGAGATGGGAAAGACAAAGTGTGGGAGAGGGGTTAGAAGCAAGAGCTGGGAGCTGGAAAATGGCATGAGGGGATGGGAGAGAAAAAACACAGTTCTTATCTGATGCTTTGGTCACGTAAGCCAAAATTGTCAAAATGGTCAGGGTGTGTTCCATGTTTTCTCAGTACTTACCATTAGACACCTGGGGTCTCCTCTGCAGAACTGCTGGTTACTCATAACTGCAACCAAGGTTAGTGGATGTTTTAAACATATTAAGTGCTAAAATGCCACATAAGGCATAAGGCAAATGTCACGTAAGAGAACAGCAGCAGTGTCTCCCAATGCCTGAGCAAAGGTGATTGTGCTCAAAAGCTTGCAAAGAACTTTTCCCAACTCTTTAGTTGGTCTAATAAAAGATATCACATCTACCCAAAGAACCTTGTCTGCCTATGTCCTTAGACCAACATGGCTACAACCAACAACCCTGCAAAATGTCACATAAGACTTTTCTAAAAAAACCCCAAAACCTCCAGTTGGTTGACATGTTTGCTAATTTTGGCTTTAATCTATGTGTTTCAGTTTCCTGTGTGCAAAATGGAGATAATAACTAAACTTCACTTCCCAGAGATATTGTTAAGATAAGCTCATGGGTGTTTGTAAAGATCTAAGACACTGTGAGGAAAGCAACATAGTTCTGTTCTGAAAAGTAGCCATAAAAATTAAGCTCCATATTTATTTTGTCTTAGTGACTTCAGATAAAATTTAACATCAAAACAATGTTCTAATTCTCAACCTTTCCAATTCAGTGGGAGTTGTAGTAAAAGTCAACTAGTGACTTCTGCTTTAGGACTAAAGATCCTTCAGCTGGAATTCAGTTAACAATTCTGTTGGCACAAGAACTAGGCCACAAGCCATCTCATTATCCTACAGAAGTAGTTGCCTCTCCTAGGGTAACAGTACTAAAAAAAAAAAAGGTTTAGTCATCAGTCAAACCTCGTCTCATCTACACTTTTTTAATTGTGTCTTTGATACTGCACATTTAGTTTAGTACTTCCTTAATAAAGTACTAACTAAATGTGCAGTACCTAGAGTTACTGTGCAGTAGTGCCGGTGAGCAGTTATTTAGTAATACTTACTGTGCATTAGGGTGTGTAAAATGAGCTGTATTTGATTCAGATTTGGATTTGGCCTGAATCAGGGAGAAGGATTTGATTCATTGATTCAGATCACTGTCATGATTCTATTTGGTCAAATCCGAATCTGAACATACGATGCTGATTCAGAGAATCAGCGATTTGGCCATAGACACAGCTTTAAATGTTTTTTCTACATGTCTCAAGGTATCAGGCACAGCTCATGAATGCTGCAAAGGTGGGATGGATGGAGTGTCCCACAGGAGCATCCCACCCGAGCGTCCCACAGGAGCGCAGGGGGCCCACCCATGTGCTTGGCAGCAGTCCTGGAAGTGAACTGGAAGTACCTCCCCAGTGGACCACACACCCCCCAGTTCAGAGGTTGGTTGTGGTGGGACCCTGGGTGCCCTACCAGACCCAGGAGGTACCAATTATCGAGCCAGGGGGCAGGGAGAGGTTCCCCCGCACACTTTGCAGAGGACTGGAAGTGCTTCTGGTCCACTTTGGGTCCTCTACTGAGTGTGCTGGGGACTCCCCCACACTCCTGTGGGATGCTCCATCCACCCCACCAACTCAGCATTCATGAGCCGCCTGGTATATAGAAAAAACATTTAAAGCTGTGTCTGTGTCTGAATCATCGAATCTCTCCAAATCAATTCAGAGGGTTCCGATTTGATTCAGAGAGATTAAAAGGTATCCTGATTCAATTTGGATTTGGAGATTCGGCTGCAGAATTGCTGAATCTCTCCGAATCAAATCAGCAACCAAAGCTTCACACAGTCCTTCTGTGCATTATTAGCCTAATAACAGTGCTCAGTAGGCTATTAGTACAGTTTTTTCAGTGACATGCTACTGCGTGGTGTTATTAAGCTAATATGCAGGAAGCATCTCATGTAGGTAAGCCCTCTGATGCTGAGTATAATTCAGTAGAAGTATGTCCCACCAGTGTATGGAGATTTCTGTTTTACCTGGCAAAGGAATTTATGATAAATGCAACAGCACATTATGTAGATTACTGCTTTGGAATGTTCAAGGGGGAAAAGTCAGCAAAAAATATGTCTAAACAGATTTACATTTTAAAATGATACTGAGGCACATGCAATGCATTTTTAGCACAAATTTTATAGGGATTATTATCCCATGGTTTTACTGTGGAGATATGCCCATTGGAATGATGTAGAGGCACAGAGGCTACTGCAGTTAGAAAGTATATATTTGCATTTAGGCCAAGTACATATTTCTGCAGTAGACCATAATGCTAAGACCTGGGATACTGCAGTGTATTTCTAAATCGAGAGATGTGGTTTAGGACATTTTTTAAAGATGTCATTTTAAAATAGTTTGGCCATCATCTACACTGTTGAACTAAATGATGTTAGAAACAATTTTAACCAGAAATTTATCCCAAATTTAACTGGGATTAAGGATAGCTTTAAAATGCATATAAGGTCCAGGCACTTTAAGCATAAAGTGGAGCATAAAAGAATCGTGCACTGGGGACTATGTATTAATATTTACTGTACTCTCAAGCATTCACTTGACTGGCATTTTGTAAAATATCTTCATTAAGGGAGGAAGTTCCCTTAACTAACAATGTGCATTTTCTGAACTAGAAGGTAATTAGGAGGGCAGGTTTCTACATACAATGTTCACATCAAAAATCTAGGCAAACTCAAACATCAGTTTTTGCAATATATTCTTTAGGGACAAAGAAGAAGTATTGTAAAACCCAGAGAAATTTGCCGTCTTTATTGGTTTTTGTGGTTAAGAGTGATTTTTTCTGTAAGGAGGCCAACAATGTATGAAAAAATCCATGTACACGAGTGTCATCAAAGACTGGGAAAATATTCTTTTTCTTTTTAGTTTTTTTTTTATTTATGAGTGACAGGAGGAAGAACACTAAAAATATAGTAGTCTTGTACATGCTAAAAGAGAAATAGGGTGAGGGCTTAGGCAAGGGGGGAACCTTATAGGTTTTCTCCTTCCTCTGAAGCGTTGGCTGGATATCAAATGGAAGGCTCAGCTATGTACAACCTACTCTGTGCATTTTCTGCAGTTTTATATTATAAACTTTTGTGGTTTGGGGCCATCTGCTTGTTTTTTGTATGGCACTTCACATGGCATGGATCCTGATCCAAGGGTCTCCTGAGTGCTAGTGCAATACAAGAAATAAATGCTATTAGTAAGAGCAAGGAAAAAGAATGTTGGGGAGTGACAATCCTTTCCACTTATCCCTTCTTTTGTATGCTTTTGCAGAATCGATACATTTTAAAATTGAAACCAGACTTAAGCACTTACGTGATGAATCTGAATATCTCCAAAAGAGGCTTTAGAAATTATTGAATTAGGAAAGTACCTATCTACTGAAGCAGATTTCTGGTAATGTTCTGTTTTTTCTTTCTTTTTTTTTAAATACACAACACAGATGCATGGGGCTTGTAGCCATCTTTATTTGTAAATTGTTCTCTGTAAAAGTTTTAGCTAAGTATTTTAAATATTTCATTTGGAACAATAACCCATCCATAAAAAATATTTTTAAAAGCAGAGCAAAACAAATGCTTAGAGGGAAAGAAAATCACCTAGTTTTCCCCTCACCTGCAGAATGGCCAAAAATACTGTGCTTCTGCAATATTCTCAGCCCAAAATGGCTTGCAATCAGGAATCAGTTGTTTTTTTTCTGTTAGTACTGGCTATAGTTTTCAAGCATTTTAAATCTAAACAGACATTTATGTTGCTAAGAATTAATAATGCAAAGCTTGCTTGTAACATTCAAATGTGAAGGTATCTTGTGATATATGCCACAGGTCTCTCAAAGGAAAGTCTTTAAGTAAAGTTCTCATTATACTGGAGTGAAATATGTGATAAGTAGAAGGAAATACCAAAAATAAACAAACAAACGAATAAATAATCCAGAAGAACAGTTGCAAGAAGCACAGATTTTTTGTGGGTGATATCTTTCATAATTTCTACATTTCCTCAAGCCCTTATCTCTTGCAGATTTCCTGGACCATCGCAGCAACAACATCACTTCAATATTACCAAAAGAACAAGTGTTAAGATGATCTTTAATATGGTCACATAAGAGAGAAGATTTTAACTGCACATTTTAGTGCAGATTACATTTTATGCTCAGGTTTTCCCTGCCCCCAAGAAATAATTGCAGCTATACTTTTTATGTTTACATTTAAGTTTTAGGGATGCTTTGAATAAGAGATCAAATACTTTTTTTAAATGACCACACAGCTGCAAATAATATTTTTAGCAACATATATTATATTATTGTGTAAATTTCTGCTACTTTTCTAGAGAGCAGCTTTTAAGTTTAGATTTTCTATTTAGCTGATCCTTTATCTCTTCTGGATGTGGCCAGTCATTAGCAGATGCAAATTTTTAGTGGGGGAAGGGTGAGGATGGTCCTGGTGAATTCCTTGCATAGATGGGAAGAGACTGAAGAGGCGATTAGTTGCCTGGGAGAGAATTTCAAATGATTCTATGGTGTTTTTCTATTCCTGACTGTACATAACATATTTGATTTGCAGATTTAATTGAATCTTTATCGCTGCAAGTTATCATAGGGAATGCTTGCCAGAAAGCAGCACTGTATGTAGCAGCATAGCCAATAGCTTTCTTATTGAGTCAAATATGATTTCTTCTTATTTTGAGCAGCTTTAAAATTTGCAAATGTTTCTTCAGGTCAATCTGAACTATAAATCCTCTTAAAATCCTGGAAACAATTATCACCTTTGCAATGAGGTGCCACATATATTTTACATATGAATCTTCCCAGGATGCATCAGGGACCTCCAGGTTTTTTCTTTAAACTCTGGCTCTTGACAGAACATGGATTAGCTGTTTGGCTCTATACTATAGCAACTGCTGAGCCTCTGGCCTGTCACTTTTTTTTCTATCTGATTTATATCTTTATTTGCCATGAACTGGAAGGTCAGACATTCTTCTGCTGACACAACAGGAGAGAAGAAAACTGCAAAGGCAGAGGATAAGCATAGGATTGTTCATATTGGTAACCTTCCTTCGTACTAGGAAGGAAGAGCTGCTCATTCCTAAACAAGTATAAAGAAAAAAAGATTCAGGTATAGATCTTAACAAAATAAAACTCTTAGAGAAAGAACCTTGGCAAAAACTGCAGTCCAATATAGTAAATTAGTTAAAAGTTTGAATCATGGAGCTCAGCTTATCTTTTGTTCTGCTTATCTGTGTTACTATGAAAAGGGACATTTTCCCAGACTGACACATGTTAAATATTTTGGTCTATTGAAACATGGTAGATCGCCCACGCTTAATCTGGTTTGTAGATAATTAGCATCAGCTCCAAGGGTAGGGCAGGTGTTTTGTTAGCTTTTGGGGTATTGTCTGTTTCAACATAATAATAAATGATTTTGTAGGTGCCTTTCTGGGCGTTTAATTTTCTAAATATGCAGGGCGAATTGACCCCGTGTAAAGAGTGACTGAAAATGAACATCTGATTCCTTGTCTACACTGGGCAGTAATGGTAGCAATGGTGGCAGATTATATGGCAGGGATTGTCAGCATTTTAAGCACTGCATTGTCTAGATCTGCTCTAAATGATACAAAAGGTCCGATGCTTATGGTGGGTCCATACTCACATTTGCAACATTCCTATGCTATAGGAGTTGCTCTAAATAGGGAAATAGTGGGGAGAAAAGTTTAGTACAGAAAGAAAGGTACTACCTACTGAGCCCTGCTATCACTGGTTCGGTGGGAACCATGGTACTTGAGACTTATTAAGGTCCAGAGGCTTTTGACACTAATGGGTATCCATATTGTCTGTCCCAGTTGGAAGACCAAAGACTGAACCGGAATGGGCAGTATTATAATACACAATGGGTACATCTACATGTGCAATTTGCATGTAGCAATAAACTCCAGCACAGTTCACAGCAGAGTTTATTTCACCTGGGTGCAGCATTTACACGTGCACCTGGGACTGGACGTTGAGCCAGAGTGGAGCTGCCCTGGGCTAGCAAGGACCCTGGGTGCTCAACCTGCCAGCCTGGAGTTGCTCTTCCCCATCTTACCTGCAGAGGAGCTGACTGGGGCACAAGGATCCCAGCCAGCCTTGGTTATCATCTACACATGCATTTCGGCACATGTAAATACTCCATTGTAAAGTAGTACTTTTCCAGACAGCACCATCCTATAGCAGAGTTAATTAATTTACTGCACCCTCATACAGGTGCACATGTAGATGATGATGCTTTACTATGAGCTTAGTCAGCTCCACAGTAAAGCACACGTGTAGATGCATCCAGTAAAGGGCACAATGTGAGGACCAAATCAAATAGACTATAGCATCCTTTCATGAGCAGAGCTAGGATTTTAAAAAGAAGGGTGCAGCAAATATACCTGGCATCATAGCTTAAATGTGGGGGTTGTGGTGAGATGCTGTAGGAGTCCTAGACTGGCCTGGAACACCTTCAAGTGGCAGAGAGGGAGCAGGTGCAGGAAGCGGGCACCTGTCCATAACTGCTGTCCCCTTCCAGGCCCAGCACCCCATGCAATTGCTCCTCACGGGCCCTGGCTACAGCAGGGCAGGAGCAGCCCTGATATCCCTCCCCCTGTGCCAAGGAGCCAGCAGCAGCAGGCAGATCCCCTAGGGCAAATCCTCCTCTTCCAACAGTTCTAGTGAGCAGATTCCATGATGAGACAGGGCTGCCAGCATAGCAGACAAACTCCCCTAAGCTCCTGCCTGCTGGGGCTACTTTTTCCCAGTTCAGGTGGTCAGGATGGAGTTGGCAGCCCAATGTCATTTGCTGCCCTGTTCACCCTGCCTCAGGTGTCAGTGACCCATCTGCCCAGAGCGTGCATCTAGAGGAAGCCTGCCTGTTCACATCGGTGGGTCTCAAACTACCTGGGCATGGGGTTGCCACATCCCTCAGTCCTCACCACACCCCATCTATGAGAGCAGCTTGTGCCTAGTCTGGCAGCCATAGCTTGTGCAGAGCAGCAGTATGGAGGTTAACCATGGCTTGGTGCAAGTAGAGGGAAGCATTTCCACTGAGCAGGAGTCTGCACCAAGCAGGGTTTGCTTGCATTGGAGTTTAGCATGTCTGCTGCTGCTACTATATGGGCTGTTTAGTGTACTTAGCACCCCCACTACCAGACCAGGGTCCCCAGCTCCCAATTTCACTTCAGAGAGCCAACACCCATGCTATTAGACTTGGAAAGCATCTGACAATGCCAGCTGCAGGGAGCGGCTGGTGGGGGTGCTGGGCTTGGTTGGGGATGGCAATAGTAGCAGATAAGTCCTTGTTTCCTGCCCCTGCTTCCTACCTGGTCCTTCCCCAGAGCATTCTCTATCAGCTCAGGCGCTCCAGCAGCAAGGAGTGGCTTCAGAGAGTGCTGGACACAACAAGGGCCAGCAGCAGTGGGTGAGCCCCCTCTTCCCAGGCCTGTCCTTTGGCTGGCCTGCCAAGGTCCTCAGCTGGCCCCAGGGAGGAGAAACCCTCACTGTATAATACAGTGGAAGGGGGGTCATTTGCACCAGTACCCTGAGCTCCCCTCAAGACCCATCAGTGCATCCCTTAGAAGTGGCTTTCTGAAACAGAGTTGAGGTAGCTATTCCACTGGCATGGGAGAAGTGTATAGGATTTTTTTAAGCCTCTGATTATACCTTACTTAAGGATAAAGGGTCTAATCCAATGCCCATTGAAATAAGCATGGGTCTCTATTGATTGCAGAGTCATGTCCTAAGGAAGGACTCCCATTTCCCGGCCTGTGGAATAATGTTGTTTATTTATTTTTTTATTTCTATGAGCATTAGAGTCACTCAAAGAGAAACAACTAAATAGGCAGGTAGGAAAACTGCATTCAGTTGTGAAATGTGGGTTACATAAGGTTACATGGCAAAACATGACATACTCTTAGGAAATATAGCTCATGAGACATGTTGCATCATATCTTTAGAAACATTCTGTTGATTTTGGCAATGCTCTTCTGTTTAGTTTTATGTGGGTAGTAAATATTTTCAGGTTGCAAATTTCTAGTAAACAGGCAGCAAATTCTGTGTGGCCTGCAATCTGAAGGAACTTTACCTTGCAAAGTCTTATTACTGTTTTAATGCAGGCATGTTTTGTAAAAGATGTGGCCTCGTCCCCATCCTAATTATATTCAACTGCAGTTTCTACATCCCTTCAGACATACAAGGATAAGTTTGCTATTCTAGATAGTATACTAACATAAACCAGATCTGTAGACTTCACTTCTTTGTTGAACAGTTATTCACTCAGTTTACAAGTGGCTTCTGTGCGGAGGTGTGTTCTGTTTATAACTGTGCCATTACTATGCTGTTTGGCCATGTCTTTGTGAAAAAAAGCATGTTTTTTCCACAGATGAGAAATGATTTTCAGCTAATTTCCCATATGAACAAACAGTGAAAAGAAATCTGTTACCCCTTGTTACATTTCACAAATAAACCCTGAGGCAGATATTCTTAGAGCAGCGGTTCCCAAACTCTGACAGATTGTGTATCACCAGTTTAAAATGATACAACCTTAAGCACCACCAGACAATTTTTTGTCATATGAAGTAATTATAATAAATCTGATAACACGTACCACTGACAGGTTGTCTGTGTACCACTGGTGGTACATGTACCACAGATTGGAAACTGCTGTTTTAGAGGTTTATGGACAATGCTTTTATGCACAGTGAATTAGAATAAGCATGTCTATAATATTTTACAGGGCTAAGAGTAGAGGTATTGCAGCATATTGTTCCGATTCTAGTGTATTTAAACAGTATTGTTACTAAGGCAGGTAAAAAGTAATGCAAAATAGCAGCTCCCTTTGTCAGCAGCTCAGCCATTGCTCCCTGTGCTTCTACAGTCCGGAGTGAAAAACTACCCAGCTATACCTCTGCTGTCAGTCGTTTAAACAGTTCTTGCTTTCCTGTCATTTTTAATGGGGGTTACATAAAAAAGCAAGGATTTTGAGATTAGATAGTAAAAATGTGATGGAAACGATGAGTGGCTCTGTATAGGCTTGAGTCTTTCCAGAAGCTTGAGAGCTACTACAGATTTACTTGCAGAGTCAAGTGATAAATCTGCTGATATGATCACAGTTTCCTTTAATTTATTCATTATTCGAGTTGATTGAAAGACTCTCTTGAAGGTTTACCCTTTGGGTCAGATATCAGAGACTAAATTCAAACTCAACTGTATTGCTCCTTGACATTAGGTCATGCAAGTAACTCAGTATTGTATTTCCCTGACTAAGCAAATACACAAACATTTGCCCCCCAAATTAAAATTAATTTTTGATTAATTCTCAGGACATGTGTCAGTAAACTCAGAATGATCTAATAGTTGCAGAAAATGACCGTGGTTATAGCTAAAATTAGCTCAATTAAACATTCGTATATTCATAGGATACTTATTTGCATTACCTAGCAACTATGCTTAAAGTATCTGAATTTCATGTAATTTGAGCTGTGACATAAGACCAAATTATTGGACTAATTTTCAAATGTAGTTATTTCAAGCAATATGGTTCTAAAAATGTTAAAATAAAAATTAGAATGCATATTTAAGGTTGCAAAAACAGTTTGTAACTTCAACCTCCTGTTTTTTTGCTAGCTCACAACTACTTGAAACTATTACATTTAAGTTATTTAAGGACTAGTTTGTGTCATAGGATGAATTTAAAAAATAGGTGTAAACTGAACTGGGAAATTATTTCTCCCATTAGAAAAAACAGAACATTCTGGCTTCTTTCCGAAGTCTACCCTTAAATGGAAATTGAAAGTTGAGTATAGCACAAACCTAGATTTGAGTGAGAAGTGCCTTTTGAGTGTTATTTAGAAAATTAATTTTAATTGTTTTGAAAAATTCCAAGTTGCATATTGTACATGTACTACCTTATGCATGTCTTTTTTTCTGAATGTATCTGGTATGCAGCTGGTAACCTGTGCTAATCTGTGGTACATGCGGATTTATACGAGTGTGAGGAAGTATAACTGGGGGGCAATGAGGAGAGGGCTTGTATAGGTATAGCAGGTGAAAGCGTTAATTGGCTTAAAAAAAATGTTTCCTTGTTCTCTATCTGAGGAATGTTTCAGTATAATGGTCACAGTCCCAGGGCTGTTTGCAGACTGGCAGCTACAAAAGCCATCGTTTTTTGAACAAAGAAAAAATTAGGCTTGGAAATCACTGAGATTAAGTTAGATCTTAGATCAGGTTCGATCTTAGCCTGTTTGCATGTGATGGGGAAAGGTGGCTATATAAAGTCCTGATTGTTAGCACTGTCTGGGGCTGTATTTTGGGGCCTGTGTAATATACTTTTCATTTATGAGAAGGCTCCAAGATGCTGATATAACTACCAGAGATGGCCAGAATATGGTATAGTGTTCATACTGGGAGTAGGGTGCATAGAGTGGGAATGAGACTTGAGACAGCAATCTAGCTCTGTGCAATCAGGGATTCCCTGGTGTGCAGGGAATCCCCACTTGTGTGTTCAAGGCCTTTTTCCTTTGTGCTGTCAGAATGATGCAAAGGAGACATAGCAGAGGTCCAAGGAATTCTGGTTCATGAAGCTCTTTTTTTTAACTGCTGTTATTTTCACTAGTTTTGGTTCCCTTCAATAGACTACTTTTTTGTTTGTTTCCAAGAGTGTCCCATCTTACACATATATACAGTACTAAGATAGTTTTAGAAAGTCACTATTAACAAAACTATTACAGGGAATTGCCACCTACTGCTTACAGAATATTAACCTGTATACAGGCTTATATTCTGTAAGCAGCTGGTGGCAATTCCCTGTAATACTGTTTTTAATAGTGACCGTCTAGAGCTATCTTAGTAGTATTCCTCACAGGGGTATGAATCTAAGGGTTTGTTATCACTGCAGAGACTGTAGTTCATGTACACAACTAGCTAGCTTTAAAATAGCTCGCTTGGTTAGTGGCAGTATAGCTATATAGTAGTGCAATAGCTAACAACTGTGTTCTTTGAGTAGGTTTTTCAGCCTACTTTCAGTTCCTTACTACTGCAGCTATGCTGTCAGCAATAGCAAGACTGGAATGTAGACTTACTGTATAAGGAGACATCTTTAAAAATTGCAGTAATTTAAAGTAATATTTGGGGTGTTTGTGTTATATTATGTGTCCCACCTATGATTTTTTTTCATAAAAATATAAAAATAAAACTAGGCCACAGTCTTTTCCAACATGGCAATATTCATCTATGAACAAGTGAGGGTTATACAATCCAAGTAATAGGATTCTTCTGATGGTAAACTGATCTTTTAGTAGGAATAACTCAAACAAAAAGAACACCAACCAATTATGAAGGGAGGAAGAAAGAGTGCCTCATTTGGGGGTGGGCTGCTCTTCTTTATTCTATTCTTTATTTCAAACATAAAATACTGTAAGATGAGGGTTTTTTCCCCCAAGCAGCATGGAGAATGACCCCCCAATCTTACATTTGTATACTAGGAAATCTCATTAAATACTTTGTCTATCATTAAACTGCTACCAAAAGCAGCATGTGCTCAGTAATGAAAACCAGCTGTGAAGTTGATTAAACGCAGGCAACACTGGGTGTGACTATAAAACACTTGGCCCATATTGGGCAAATATGCTGATAGAAACCTTTTTTTTTGTGTGGCCCTTAAAAAAAACACCTGGCGTTTGCTCCCCCAGGAGTGACTGAGCACGAGGCCTGGAGGTACCGCAATACCAAGCTAGCACTCTGAGAGGCTGGAACAAGCTCCAGCACTCTCCCCTGGTGCCAAAAATGCTGACACAAATCTTTTTTTGTGGCCCTTAAAAATGGGTGTGTTCCTTCCATAGGGAATTGGCAACAGGCCTGGAGGTACTGCAATACCAGGCCAGCACCAGGAGGATCTGAGTCAGCCCTGACACTCTTCCCTAGGGGCCAAAAAATTATTAGAAAATGTTAAAAGTTCAGGATGAGAAAGTTTGAAGCATAAGGAAATACAGAGGACCTGAGCGAGGGGTTACTTAGCAGAGGGTGAGGATAGAGATGTGAATGCAACTAAGACATACAAAAAACTAGAACTCTTGGTTCCAAAATGATACCTTTTATTAGACCAACTGGAAATTTCCAGTTGATCCAAGAGTT
>JAGPOW010000290.1:16778357-16791621 GCA_030014935.1 Caiman crocodilus
CTTTTTACATATTGCCTTAAAAATGTGCATTGTCTTTGGTTTGGGAACGCATTAAATTTATTTACATTATTCCTTATGGGAAAAATTTGTTTGGTACTCATCGTTTTTGGTACTCATCGCGCCTCCCGGAACCAATTAATGATGAGTACCGAGGTACCACTGTATCTTTATCTGGCATATTAAGTTGTGGCTCATTGAGTTGTATTATCAACATTTGATTTACATGATCTCCTTTCCTAAAACTGTAACTTTTTATTTGATTGCATCACACAATAGCATCATAAAAAACATATTTGATGTATCCTTGTTGTACCCTTGCCTAGGAATTATGCTTAGAGATGATGTGATGCATGCAGTGCCATGAAAGTGAAAATTTGACCAATAAACATCTTTCTTGTCAGATCAGCCACATAATACAAAAGCAGCCCCCCCATTTCAGCCATTATGAAAGGGTGTTTTGCATTCACCACACATTGTCTCCAGTATTATTGATATAATATGGATTGACAGATGCTACTACTGCATTGCAGTGGCTGTTTTCAAAAAGTCAAGAGTAAGTGAGGTAATAGTCTATAAATGGAAAGAAATAAAATCTTAAATGAGATAATTTATAGGAGAAGTAGTTTCTTAAGTGTTTAAGCAGGATCTGGGGAGAAAGAAAGCTGTCTTTAGAACATTTTCTGAGGATAGCCTTGATATGGCGAGTTGACGATTTCAAAGCCATTTCAAGTTAGGAAACAGGCTATACATGCACTATATAAGAATAACACATTAAATGCAAGTGTAAATAACTTAGGCTTAATACACAAAACTTCTCTTCAAATTAAGGGTAGAAGTCACTTAGAAATGTTGGCATAAAAATACAAAAGGACAAATTTCTTTTCAATGCTTGCCTTGCATTCACCTGTTGGGGAGGTTTGGAGCCTGCCTGCACTGACCCAGTCCAGCAGGTGGGAGCACTCCAGCAGCAGCTCAGGAGGCTGCCAGGCCACCTCCTCTCCCTTGCTCTCCCACCATCTGGGAACTGTCAGCAACAGCTGGGGGGAAGAGGGGTATGGAGCCCCCTCTGCCAGGGTCTTGTGGGGAGCTGGGCTGGGCCTGCGTAGCCTGCATGCCTCTTTTTTGTGCAGCTGGGTGTGGGGGGGAAGGCAGTCTCCTCCTACTGCACGTGCCCCTCCAGCTACCCCTTCTGGGGACTTGTGGGGAGCTGGGCCAGACTCATGTGGCAAGGGGGCTCCCTTCCCCCCTTGCCCTCACTCAAATGTCTTCACAGTGGCAGCCTTGTGGCCGCCATGCCCAGAATTTGGGTTGGGGAAACAGAGCTCCCTACACTGTACAGGCGCAGCCCGGCTCCCACCAAGACCCCAGGAGGGGTAACCTGGCCAAGCCCATGAGGCAGGGGGCCCTCTCTCCCACCCCGCCTCTGGGCATGGCAGCCATAAGGCTGCTGTATCCAAGAGCCTTGAGTAAGGGAAAGAATGGAGCCCCCCCACCATGTGGGTCTGGCCTGGTTACCCCTGCTGGGGTCTTGGGAGGAGTTGGGTTGGCCTGCAAGACAGCGGGGCTCTATTCCCCTGACCCATACTCTGGGCATGGCAGCTGCAAGGCTGCCACTCTGAAGACACTTGCATGGTGGGCAGGGGAAAGGGAGATCCCTGGACTCATGGGTCTGGCCCAGCTCTCCACAAGACCCCAGATAAGGTAGCCTGGAGGGGCACACATAGCAGTGGGGGTTCCCTTCCTCCCCTGGCCTGGCTGCTCAAGGAGAAGACAGATGTTTGCTATCTCCTCTTTGTGATAGCCCCACAAAGCCACATGGGATATGGGTAGATTCACCTGAAATTAACCTTCTCAGGTATCTCCTGGGAAGAAACTCTGCCTTCCTTTTTTTTGAAATAGTATCTAGAAAAAATGTAGGCTCAACTGGGTCAGTTTATACTAATGCAGTATTGATAAAACGTAAAACAACTAGAACTAGAGATGGTCTGGAAATATACTGGTATTTATTTTCTGTAAGAACTTGTGAAGGGAACAAAGTCGTTTTCAAGGTCTAGAGTTCTTTGATATAGTAAAATATGAGAATTATGGAGATATTTTCAGTGAAGAAACAGATGTTAACAAAAATAGAGATTTTTTTCTAACAAGAAATATTCATTAAAAAAAAATTGAAAAAAATTAGAAATAATTCTAGCTAACCTAACCTGTAGTCGTTTCCTCCAACTGTTATAGACAACTGAACCCCTACACAATGTAGCAAACTTGTTGCAATTTCATATTTACAAAGTTTCAGCTAACTTGCATTGCATGAAGATGGATGAAGATGTAATGGATATTTTTTAACAGCTAATGTGCACACTTAAGGCAATGCTCCCTCCCCTTTTAAAGATGTTGAAAAGTGCATTTGTCCATTTTTTTTGGTGCATTTGTCCTTTTTTCAGCTCTTGTCCATAAAAGAGCATAATTTCAGGAAGCTTTCATGTGCTGCATAGTTACTTGTCCCATAGCTTCTAGTTCATATATACATTGCAGCTAATCACAACAAATATGTTAATTGGCATTTTGTTTAGATTTTGAAGTCATTCTACACTAAAACCAATAGCTTCACTTCTTGATTTTGCAAATTTTCCCCAGCTTTTGTTTAGTTGCTAGCCCACTGGATACATTAAAAAAAAATCTGGTGTTGCTTCTATACATATTTCCAACTAACGACAAGAAACCACCCAGTTGTTCAAGCATTGTATATTGGGTTCATAGCTCCAAACCACACCCCAAAACTGACAAAGACTGCTTTTGTCTCATTGACATATATGTTTAATTTATATGGCCTCATATATCTAACTTTATGTTACAGACTAGACGGAGAGAAATATTTTTAGAGCTGATTGGTAATTGTTGAGAAACAGTTATGTTCTTTGCCCTACCCTTAGTAAAATATTCTCGGTTAAAGCTAATGAATGATCAAATATCTTCCAAACAATCTTCATTGTTAAAGTCAACACTACTTGCCACCTGCAGAAAAGGGTACAGTGTTTCAGTACCAGTGGGTGGGAGGAGCAGGGAAGAAAAATTTGGTGTGGTTACGTGACCAATTCTATGTGATTTGTAATGGGGTTGGATATTTTAAAGATAATATATACAATTTAGAGAATGACAACATTATACTCTATTACCTTCAATAGGTTCTATAAAGAACCAGCAGTTCTCTAGATGGGTTTATCATACCTATTTTTTTTAAAGTAAAAAGATTCAAAATCATCTGGCTTTGCACATTGTGGGCACATCTACATGTGCACATTTACTGCACAGTAACTAAATTACTGCTCAGTGTGGGTGCACATCTACATGTGCACACCTGAATTGCACAGTAAATATGGTGACTTACGCTGACTTTAGCGTAAATTTGATACCTGCATTATGCAGGTATCAAATTTACACCCAATTAGTTACTGCACAGTAACGCATGTATAAATGCCTTATTGAGCAGTACGACTGTGTGTGTGGACTGACTTGGGACTAACTAATTAACACTTGCACATGTAGATGCCAGCTTATTCCCACTTATTGCACAGTAAATTTAAGCCAACATAAATGCATGTGTAGACACACCCAGCAGGTCCTAGATAACCACATATTTCCTATCACTTACCTGTTTTGTCCTCCTTCCCCTCTATTTCTAGATCATTTGTAGCACCTTTTTTTTGCCTTTTGCTCTTAAATTAAGCTATGTCTAGGAAGGAATTATACACATATATGATTCTATATACTGTATGTATATAGATCCTATATACTATGGAACCACTCATATTGTTGGAAGGTAAGCTTGTCATAAGTCTTTGCAAATATACGTATCAGGCCTAGGCACCTCTATATATGCATTAATGCTCTTTAGTGAATGCACATTAAATCTATTACCTTCATTGTGAGGTAAAAGGAAAATGTGCATTAGTTTGCCTTAATGAGCATTAACTAAAGATTCCTTACCTGGGGTCCTGGGGGCTCTCCCAGGGCAGCAGTGCCCCTGAGCTGGCTGCTTAGAGCCTGGCTGGCAGCCAGAGCATAGTTCTGATAAGGCAGGCTCCAGTTTCTGGTGGCTCATGCACTGGGATGCTTTTTTTACTGGCAGTTTTTTCTGATGCCAATATCTCCTAATTAGTAGTCTGGTAAAAGTGTGCACATGTGCCACATGCAGAACATGGTACAACAAATAGGTTTGAAGCATTGCACACTGCATGTGTGCTCTTGTCAGGATACACCGAGGGGTTTCAAATAGAAATTTATAGGCTAGGGACAGAAGTTACATATAAACCAGTTTAAGTGATCATAAATGGCTTAAACCTGTAACAAAACAGAAGTTCACTGCATATAAACCAGTTTCAAAATTGTTGAAACTGGTTTAAGATAACCCTGGTTGAATGTAGGAACAGACTTAACTGATCTGGGTCAAACTTCTGTCTTAGACCCTTTCCTGGTTCAAGTTAAATCACAGTCCCCCAGCATGCTTTCCAGCCCTGGACTGGGCTGTGCTGTCTGCTTCAGAGAGCGGGCGTAGCCCTGCCCTTCTGCTCCTTAACTGGATCAGTGAGGGCTGGCTGACAAGAGGTTGTGGGGAGGGCAAGCCCAGCTGGGGATACAAGCCAGTCTATGGGGGGAACTAGCTCCCCTAGACAAACCCCAGCTGGGGTCTGGGGGCTAAACACCCCTTTCCCCACTCTAACTTACTGTTGGCTGCAACTGTGGACTACAAATTCCAGAGGCAAGTAGAGGAAGCAAGTAAAGGAAGTAATGAACAACCGTGTAGAGTCCTGCTGCTGTAATACTGGACTGCAAATCCCAGAGATCTTGGGGTAGCAGAAGAGGAAGTGAACACACAGCCAGAGAGCCATGCTTTAGTGCCCCCCAGGCTTCTGGCCTGAGCCACTACAGGCATGTGGCTGAATTTACTGAATCCAAGGTAAATGTCTGTTCACTTATGTTTCAATTTAATCTGTGCAGTTTAGACTAATCAATTCAGCCTTGGGCTTTTTCATTTTCTGTACTTAGCCATAGTGTTAAAAATATTCTGACCTAGTGGTGCTCAATCTTTTGGTCCCACAGGCTAAATGAGTAGTCCAAAGTTGGGTTGAGCCCTGTGTGCCAGAATCAGACCCTAGTGCCTGGCACTGTCCCCTCCCTGCTCTGCACAGAGGGATTGGGCCCCAGTGGCCTGGTACTGTCCTCTTTAAGCCCCTCACACTACTGGGATTGGGTCCTGTGGTTAGGCATTTCTCCTGTCTGGCCCTACATGTTAGGATTAAACACCCAATTCAGTGCACAGGGCCTGGGGTTACTGTATGTCTGGAAATTTGGTAGCAGAGAAGAGGTGCCATTGCTGCCCTGCTGCCAAATTTCTAGAGTCATGGGAGCCCTGTGTGCTAGGTGGCATGATGTTGTGGGTTAGATTTGGCCCATGAGCTGGGGGTTTGAGCACCACTGTTCTAAGCTGTTGTGGTCTTTCTGAGTGTTTTGCAGCAGAATTTCCCTATTATTTTTCTGTAATCAAAAAACAAGTAAAGCTTAGAGGTGGCATTTTCCAAGGTGTGCCTTAAGAGTCCTGAGGGGTGCCCTGTGTTTAAAAGGTTGAGATCCACTGCCCTAACTAAGCAAAAGATCCATAGAAAAATGATACTGCAAGACCCACAAAAACAACTCATTTGTATAATCCAGACTTGGGAACTTGCTAGATAATGGTATCCTGGCCTCATGTTTACTGTTTGGCCAATTAAAGTTAATTCTGAATGATACTGATTATTTCCAAAAGACCAGCAGCTAGCTTGGCATTGTATAATACAAATAAATTCTGCAAAAAGAGACATCTCTCTTATAGCGTCATTAGCTGTCTGACCTAAAGAAAAATAGTATCTTTCTGTTGTAATGCCCATCTATAGCAGGAATGACAGGAATCAGATGTTTTTATCACTGTTACGTGGAAATGTGTTCGGAACAGGAATTTAAGACATAGTTAATCACCTGAATGTTGTTCAACCTAAGACCTTAGTAGCCGTGCAGGTTCATCTTTTCAAGTATCCTAATGTGACTTCTGCCTTTTCTTATAGTGATTCATCCACCCAACTACAAGAAAATCAGACTAGATAAAGACATCAGACCCATACCAATATCTAGTAGAGGTCGTTTTTGAAAGTTGTGCAAAATACTTGTGTTTTAAAGGAGGTAGAAGTTTGTTTGTATAGCTGTGTTTTTAGTACTTCACAGCAAAGAATACAGCAGGGGATTGCTTGTGCTATCACAGTGCAAAGAGTTATAATGATAAATTCTGTATATGACAACCTATATGAAATAGCAGTGGTTATTATAGGGTGATTATATTAATATGTAATCCAGGACTACTGCATGCTTTTCATGTTTTTCAGCTCTTTTTAGCTAGGTAGTTTTGGTACAGAAAAAGCTATGATGAACTCTTGTTTCTCTTTTCATTTTTTTTTTGCTTCTAGTTTCAATGAGTCAGCGGGGAAATAAATTACTGTAAGTAAATAAAGCCAGGTTTCTTAATGGACCTGAAGCCCAAGGCAGGCATTGATTTAAATCTGCACAGACTGAATGCAAGGGGACATTCTGTTATTTATTACATCTCACTGAACAGGTTCTATTTATTAATGCATTCTGGCATCTACGAAAGCACAATGTCATCTGGTTAATTTAAAAGTAAAATGTTAAAATTTCTACTCAGTGGCTTAGCAAATAAACACATGCCATAGATTACATTCACCTTTCACCCACACACTGCTTTTGTACCTCTTGCTTTGGTCACATATTTCATATCCCCAAGATAGTCCCATTCATTCTGTTTCAGGTATTTATAAGGCTTCTATTAAGCAGTTATGGAATATGAGCGTCTTCAATAAACGACTAGATAAGAGATTTGCTATGGATCTGACAAAGGTATCTGTTTACAAGTGATGATGTTTTGGTACATGTAAGTAGAAATTAAATTAAATATGTAAGCAGAAATTAAATATCAGTTCAGTATAGAGGTTTTCTTTGATTTAACAATCAAATGTGGTGTCTGTTGTGCTCCACACTCTGAGGCTTGGACCTCCTTTTCCTGTCATGTGGAAAGAGATGCACTGTGCACCTGCAGATGGAAGCACCTTGGAAGAAGTCAGGAAGTTGATGAATGAATAGGTTCTTGTCTGAAGAAGAACTTGGGAGAAAATAATTAAAAGAGAAATTAGTGGCATAGTTTCAGCTATGGTAGTGAAGACTGGCCTGGCAAAGGGCTGCGGTTATGATGCAGACAGAGGTTTGTTAGGCCTCTCTACAGTGCCAGGGGTCTATGATTCGATTGCACCTAAATGGGTTAATCCCTCAGAGTACAAGCCTGTGGCCTAGCCCCACCCTGAGGCCCACTACTGTTAATGAAGACAAGCACCAAGGTAAGGGTTAATAAGCAAATCTGTATTATAAGCCCAAGGTGTCAACAACTGTAACAACATGAACTAATCAACCACCATTGAACAGAACACTGTATACAGCTATGTACAGAACAATACTGGCGTGTCACCCGCGGTGGCAGCCATGAGCACTGACACACAGTTGCAGGGGCTGCTGTCAGATCCCCCTCAGGCAGAGCATTTCTATCCTTTCCTCCACAAGAAAAGTACTCGGAGACCTCTGAAGGGAAAGGTGATATGTTACCTGTCCTAGGGGAAGAAAGGTAAGTATCTCAGGCGAAACTCAGATGCATCTTGGTGGACTAGTCCTTGTCCCCACACACACCACTCAGCACCCTCACTCCCAGTCTTTCCCTGCCTCTCACACATGGGCATCACTCACTTCTACCACATCCCAGCAGATTCAACGCTACACAGATCTCTCAGGCTCTCAGCCCTGATACCCAGGTGTATACCATCAGTCACGTATATCTGCATATACACAGCCTCTCAACGTACACACTCCCCCTGCACACATGCTCATGCACGCACATGCTGAGGCAATGAGTCAAGACGTGTTTTATGGTGGCTGCCTCACGCCACCTGTCAGTTATGCCAGTGGTCCAATCACAACTCATTCATTCCAATCAATCAGTAACATTGTCAATGTATAGGGGGTGCATGTGGGTGCCTGTGCACCCCCTGAGCGTGGCAGTGCACCGCTTGCAGTCGCCACTTGCCACCCCCCCACCCATCGTTGCTGATGCAACCAGCGGCATCTGTGGGTGGTTGCTGACCGCTGGTTGGCACTTGCCACCTGCCCCACCCCCCACCAACAGCGCCGCCAGCTTCTGGGGGCACGAGGTGTCCATGATCATTAACATCACTGTCTTGGACCAATCACATTAATTATTACCACATAAACTAATTAACATAATTTTCCCGCTCTCCTGTTATATAACAAGGGTTCAGCTGTGAATGCCTCAGTTTCCTAAGTAGGTCATAGCACCATCAGGGTCAGAAGTGTAGATATTCCAGAGACTTCTAACCTCAAGCCATCCTACACATGCGTAATCAATGCTATGTCCAGGCCAGGACTCGCACTGCTTACAGTAGAGGTTTGTGAGAATCAGGTGACACCGAGCGGTGCCAGTAAGGATAAAGAGTGTAAACGCTGAAGCAGGAGGCAAGGCAGAGCTAGTGGAAGCGCTCTAAAATAGAGCCGGTTGTGGTCAGGATCAGGTAAGGCAGGTATCTTTCACAGCAACCTTTTGTATAGGCTGAAGGTTATAAAATGGGTGTGAGTGAAGCCACAGGGGAAGAGGTTGTAGTAAACGAAGCAGAAGATCATATGGGCTTGCGCAGGGCTTTGTAGCGGGGCTAATGAGGAGAACGTTAGTCGTAGGAGCTGTCGTGTAGCTGCGAAAGTGAAGCGGTACGCAAACATTCCACAGATTAGTAGTCTGAAGGATGGGGAAACGTTTCCATCGGTCACTTGGGAGTGGAGAAGTTCAGTTTTATTTGAATTGGGGACATCCAGCAAGAGGTCAGAGAGGCAGTCAGGAATGTGCGTGGAAGTGTGGGGGAGGTAGCGGAGGTAGAGAGAAGAATGAGAGTGGCAGGCAAAGGTGCTGGCCAGCATTGTTCCACTAGGGGTTCAGCAGTCAGGGACTTTTTTCAAGTTCCCAAAGCTGGTATTAAACTCCCCCTTCCCCTCCATGTTCAGAAGCATGTCCTTCTCCTCCTCCCCTCCCACCATAGCTGCTACCACTGTCGCTGGCTGACTCGGGTGGGAAGAGCTGCAGAGCTGCTTCTGCTCTGCTCCAGTCAGGCTTCAGGCCCAGTTTGGAAGAGCAGCACAACAATGTGACAGGCAGTTTCCTCCTCCCTGCCCAGAGCCCCTGGGTGTTTGCTGGCTTGGGATTACACTCAGTAAGGGAAAACCCGCCCACTGCCACCATTGCTGCTGCTGCTATCTCCAGCTGAGCCCTGCTTCCCACAAAGACCTGCTGGAGTGGGGCAGGAGTGGTTCTGGAGCTTCTGTCCTCCCGGTGTCTGCCAGGGACAGGGAGGGCAGCAGCAGTAGTGGTGGTAGTGGTGGTGAGGGGGAGAATAGGAGAGCAGGGGAGGGAATGTACTGCTGAACACAGAAGGCAGGGAGTACCAGGAGTGGGGGCCGAAGATTTTTACCTAATTTGAGGATTTAAAAAACACATTGCTGCCTTGGCAAGATCCACTCCTCTCCCCCGGTGCGGGGGGAAACTGGGAGTAGAGGTGCAGCCACTCCTGCAGTGCCAGTCTCTGTTTTACAAAACCCTGCATCCATGACTTTGACTGGAGCTGTGTAATTTAGATGAGGCTTTCATGCTAGGTGGGGGAATATGTACAAAGACATAGAGAAGCGAGGATAGAGCCTCTACAGACCAAGCAGATTGGGAGCAGGAGTCCCAGTTGGAGACAGTGCAGGAGTAGTGAATAGAGAGCTGTGCAGGACCAAAAATTTCTCTCACCTGGAAAGTTTTGAATGTCCAACCAAAATAGAGTTCCAGATTTTTCCACAGCAAGACTTTAAACAAAAAATATTGGGAAAACTAAAACAAGTATTAAAAAAAAAAAGTCTGATTTCACTTCCCATGCTCTCTGCCTTTTACATTTCACAGTAGCCTGCTTGACAGGTTACTGAGAAACCTGGGCCACTGAGGAGCTGAAAGGCTAGTAGCTAAGGAAACATTTTAATTCATATGAATAAGCATTTTTTACTGGGAAACCTTTGATTTTCTCTAGTGGAGAGTTTGGTTTGAGCTTCCTGTTCAGACTTGCCTTTTTCTAGTTTGGCACATGGCCTGTTAGGGGTTAGCATGACTCCCACCCAGCTGCTGCTGACCCCTGGGCCTCTCCCTGTCTTCTCAGCTCCTGCCCCAGGGCAGCAGTGTAGCATGCACACACCATGGCACTGGGGAAGCTGGCAGCCCAGAGTGCCTGTACAGTGCGGTGCAATAGAAGAGCCTATAGGGGGAGATGAAGGTGAGGCAGGACCCCATATGTAAGGTTCAGGAAAGGGTTGGGGGCAGCCACCCACACCACAATGT
This sequence comes from Caiman crocodilus, assembly GCA_030014935.1. Lineage (NCBI taxonomy): Eukaryota > Metazoa > Chordata > Crocodylia > Alligatoridae > Caiman > Caiman crocodilus. Next base: position 16,788,874 of record JAGPOW010000290.1, read on the forward strand.
AGTGTTTGCCTTTGTATGCAGCATACAACCTGGGAGACCTGTAGCTTCCAATAGGGTGATCCCCAGTAGCATGGACCATGGGACATGCAGTCCCTAGCCCCTTAGAAATTGGACTGCCCTGCTTTGGACTGTTGTGGAGGAAGGATGAAAACATGCAGAGAGTGGATCAAGTTTCCAGGAGAAAATGTCATCAGTGGTAAGAAAGCTACATGTTTTGAAGCTGTGATGGGAGTGTAAGGGCAATCCAGCATGTAACAGGCTCCTGTCATATCACTGCTCTGCGTGGGGAAGCTGTAAAGGGAAGGCAGAAGCAGGCTCAGAGGTTGTTGTGGAAGGGGTTCTAATCCTCCCTGACCTGGCTGATACGGTGTAGGCCTCACATGCAGTTTGAGCTGATTGGTCTTAGTACTAAACGTTGTTCTTGGCTGTTCAGCTGGCTTTAAAGAAGGGATGTGAAGTAACCTGTAATTGTGACTTTCACATTTCCTGGCTTATGAGTCTTCAGGTAGCCTTTCAGTGACATCATTTAAATGTGTTATTTAGTAATGTAAATACAGTTGGCTTCTAGCTCTGATAGCTTTAACATACAGGCCTGTCTTTAGGAGATAGCTAGGTTGCTTTCCTTTGTCAAAGACCTCAGACAGTGTCCATGGGATTCCCTATGGGCAGGCCTAGCCAGCAGCATTTTTGTCTTGCCCACCCTCTTCTCTGTGTGCTATTCAAATCTATCTCACTCACAGGCTACCAGGAAGTTCAGATCACATTTCAGATCAGTGGGTTGGGTTGCAGAGTGGGAGTGCATGCCCACCCTGACCATTGTTCCAACCTGGGGGTAGGAATGTTACAAGTTTTGGCCTTTTATTTCAGGGCAGCACTGGTTTCTGGGAATGGTGGGACAGGGGGATGGGTGGTGGGAGAGGAGGAGGAAGACAGAGGAAGGTGGGGGAATTGGTGAAAAACACAGGCCTACCATTTCCCTTGGGTTCCATGCCAAGGATCTTATAGTAAATAGTTTAGGACTGCTCCATCACCTCTTTGGGCTGCTTTTCTACTTCTCCTTCTGCTTAATCAGCAGCTTGTCTCACCAAATTATTCCTTCTGCAGCCCCTCTTCCTGCCACTTGATTCTACCTCCATGTCAGATATATCTTACCAGCTCCTTAATCACAGTTGGGGAGGCAATTAGCCCATCCAGTATCCCTTTTTTTGGACAGTCATAACGTGGGGGCTATCCTAGCCTATCACCCAATTGTGGATTTAAAAGCTTACACCCCCTGCATAGATGCAGTAATATTTATACAGATCTATGTTCTATGGCAGAATAACAATTCCTGTATGGGAAGAAGTATAATTATATATCAGTATGAGCCAGTTGCGTAGTGTTATGATTGTAGCCATACTGTAGCTATTACTGATATAATTATTTCAAGAAAAATGACACCTCTAACCCAAATAATTTATACAAGGAAAAATTAGATTGGGAATATGCATTATGTGCTGTTCTTCTGGTGGGTTGTTTCTATATCATAGCAACTACTAACCAGTTATCTATGCCATGCTGGGAAGGTGTATTCCGCTGAGATTAGTGATCAGCAGGTTTCTGGTAGAAAATAATTGTGCAAAGCAATCTTATGACCATAATTTCTGACAGCATGTGAAATGCTTTCCCAGAAATGATTTTTCAGATATGTTAAGAACCTGGGGCTAACTACAATGAAGGCCGGCTGAATTGCCTACGTAGGGAGGGACGTGTGGGAAATAGGGTCTGCTTCATTTTAGGTTATTTTTTGTGTAAGAATATCATTTGTGGACAAGTTGAGAAAGGAGGCTGTTCAGACTGAAAATGATGACTTTTAAAAGATGAGTTTTTGTACCAGAAGTAATTCTATAATCTCGTTGCATCCTCCATTATGATTTTGTGTTGGTGTACAATTGGGTTTGTCATAACAATGTACCTCCTTGACTAAGTGCAAGGGCATGAGATGTGACATTCCACATTGTGAGTCAGAATGGGATCCTGGGAGCTCAGCACTGCCATCTCTCACTAGGACTGGCACCACCCCTGCTTGGCCCCCCATACTGGGATTTGGTCATGGGTCCCAGTGCCAGCCACACCTGTCTGGTTTGCATACTGGGATTAGGTGATGGATATAGCACACAGGGCCTGGGGCTTCCCATGGGTCTGGAGATTTGGCACCAGTCCACCACCAAATTTCTGGACTCGTGGAGAGCTCCACAGGCTAGATGACATGGCACTGTGGGCTGGAGGTTGAGGACCCCTGGTTTATACAGGTGTTTTTTCTCTTCCTTGAAGTTTAATTTTCTACCTCTCTAACCTGTGGTGGTGTCTCTTTGGGTGCCAATGCACATTCATGAGGCTGCTCTGAGGCAGTGTAATTACAGTGCGTTGGAGTGACTGGATTCATCAAGTCTGCTGCAGTGTGGTAATTACCATGCTTCAGCCAGTGTCACGTGTATCAGAGCCCCTGTGCTGCAAAATGGCAGTGGGTGTGCTTTAACTAAATGAACTTTATTTAAAGCACCCCTGCCACCATTTTTCAGCATGATGTTGCTACACATGAGATGCTCTGGGCACTGTAATTAGAATGGCTCTTGGATGCTTTAATTAAATCCTGGCCCCCACTGAACTGGAAAGTCAAAAATCCTAATACAGAACTGTGAAATTCCATTTATGTTTTCTAAAATTAATATGTATGTGTTGAATAATAATTGCATACTTTTTATGGGT
>JAGPOW010000290.1:16791721-16889150 GCA_030014935.1 Caiman crocodilus
TTTATACCCCTGGAAACTGAGCTGTCACACTAGACCCTTCTAATGTATTTGAAAATTCAGTGTATTGGCTTTCACTACAAACACTGCACCCAAACAGCAGCTCCCGCAGCATGTATATAAATGTCTTTTGGTTCTATCTTCCTTGTTCACTCCTTCTTTTTCTTCCTTTAGAGGGACTGAGACTATTGGCATGATTAAAGACCCAAAGCCAGGAAGGCACCTGGTTCAGAGTAGTGGTTCAGCTATTGTTCCCTATTGCTTATTCTAATTTCCTGCGCTCAAACAGGGAAATGGAATTCCATCAGGTAGGCAGTGTGTGCATTAAAGTGGAAGAGGAGGTAGTACACCAGGGGACCTTAGTAACAGAGAGTGTCTGTGTTTTTGCCAGTGCATGCACAGCATATTGTATTAATCAACCTATTTATTTCATCTGAAAATCTAAGGTGTAATGACTATGCACTAGCCTTCATGGGGAAAGTGCACAATCTTATTGACATTAGCCATGTCCATCCTTCCTTAATTCTTCCTTCTCTTCTGTTACCCATTTTGTTGTGTTGCAGGCTGTGAATGTGTGGAATTATCTGTAGGCTCAGGCCTCAGTTACTAAACTCACTGGGGCAGTGATCCTACCTTATATTGGTTTGTTAGGCACCTAGTGCCCTCTGGTGCTGTTAAGAAAAAAACTGGATAATATGTTTTGAATGGTCTTGTTTTTCCTATCCCTCGCAACATGGACACACTGGGGGACCAGCAGAAGTGCAGAAAGCTGAATCTGTTGTTCAGTATATCTTAGTGACCAGCAAAACATTGCGGCATCATTATGATAACAAATAAGCCTTTATAAACTGGAATTTCTCTAGACTGATCCAGTTTTAGACCAGAGGACCAGGTGTGACTGATAGGAGTGGATAAGAAGCCACAGGGGTGCTACAGGGGCATCCAGTACAGAGCCCTTCCAGGGTCTGGTACCTAGTGGGCTTCATGGGGCAGAAGCCCACTTTAGAAGGAGGCAGAAATAAAAGCAGCCTTGCTCTGGATCAGGGACAACAGGGAAGGCTGAGCTGAACTGAGAGCAGCCTTGCCTTTGGTCAGGGACACCATAGAGGCTGAGACAAGGCGTAAGACTAGGGTGGCCATGAGTCCTGGTTTGCCTGGGACACTCCAACATTCTGTAGCCCGGTACTTGGTCAGTTGGTCAAAATGCCTGGGCCGGAGTCCAGAGGGGAGGCAGAGAGGTATATGGTGCACCAGGAAGGCACTGCTGCTTCTTGGTGGGAGTGAAGTAGGTGGACTGGAGCAGGCTGTACCCTGCCCACGCATGGCATGTCTTTGCTCCTGCACAGGAGCAGTGGTGCCTGCCCAGCTGCCTAGCTAGTGCATCAAGCTGTGTGACCTCCCTGCCGGGCTCTGGCCCAGGACTTTTGACCAACTGGCTGGGACCAGGCTCTGGAATCCTGGAGTGTCCTGGCTAAACCAGGATGCATTGCCACAATACGTAAGACAGGGCCAAGGGGCCCACAGATCAGAAACACAGGGTGGAGGGAGAGAGCTGGCCCCAAATAAATGGGCCAGGGCTGGCAGCCTACAGCCAGAGAAAAGGGAGGTTAAACCCAAGAGGACTTAGGCTCTCCAAAAGAACTAAGCTGTGGATGGAGTAACATCCGAGAGGCATAGGCATGGCTGTAGAGGCAAAAGGATATCACAAATTTAGCCCTTAAGGCACTTTGGGGCCAGCGAGGTCAGAAGCCCCCAAGACCAAGAGACTGTGAGCCAAAAGGGGAGAGTCAACATCTAAAATTGTGAAGGGCCAAGTATGCAGTGCACCTTGTGCTACAGCTACATGTTCTCAAGGAACGCCTGTGCCACACACCCTTTGGTGTCAGCAGGCTACACCAGGTAGGGTAGGGGAGGCACTGGCTCCAGCAGCTGGCCCTGCCAGCCCCAGCAGCTTTTCTTGGGGTCCTGGAGCCCTCCCGGGGATGCAGCAGTGGCAATTCCACTGCATGGAGCTTGGCCAGCAGCCAGGGCGTAGCTTCAGGTGGTCTGGCTCTACTTTTGAGTGGTGTGTGCTGCTCATCTGTGTGCATTGCTCCACTTTTTTTTTCTGAATATCCAGGGGCATAAAACCCACAGAAAAGAAAGCAGAGCAACACACACACAGGCAGTATGCCCTTGTAGCGTGGAGAGCATCTAAATGTGTGATATGTGGTGCCGCAGATGTGTTTGTGGCGCCACATACCGCATGGTTGTGCTTGTCTGGACATGGCCTAAGAGGCTTGAGTGGGAGTCAGGTAGGATCAAGGCAATCAGTAGAGGGCATCACAGGGGCCCTTGAGCACCATCTTGTTATATCACCATTCCAGAAATGTATGTTTATATGGAACTGCTTCACTTGGTAGTAAATGCAAGTGATAGGTCATCTAGATTTGTTCCCTCTTATTTTGTATAGAATGAAGTTTGAAGTGCCTTTTAATTGGTAGAAAAAATATGCTTGGCTGACAGATTTTAGATATTTGGGGAGATTATCCCTCCATTTGCTGCTTTGGGGAAGAAATTGAAGCCACAAGAGTCACTGCACATGAATCATTTATTCTTAATATTGCATGGACACAACTGAGAACTTGATTACTATAGAGTTTGAGAAACTCCTGGATTTAGTTATAACATTCATTTATTTCTATTGTAGTAGAATCGAAAATAGTCTGTTCCCTTGTTACATTTATTTGCCTAGTTTAAAAGTGTATTCCAAATAAGAATTGCTTGTGTCAACTGACTGCCAGTTTTATGTATAAGTTACAGTGCTCTTGGTTTCTTTGTTCTTACAGCATGCTGACTGTTGTGGGGGCCAAAAAATGGGGCTGCCAATGGAGTGGAATTAGGCACAGCACGCGTAGTGGATGCAAAGAAAAAAAAACTTTCTTTATAAGCTGCGATACAGACTCACATCGAAGTCTGCAGTGTAGAAGAGTTAGAAGAGTTGCAAACAGAAAAGAAAACTCTGTATGGCACAGTAGGGTACGGGGTACATCGGGAATACGTCGACGGGGAGTCATTGGAGGTTGATCAGGCCCCAGTGTGGCTCCGAGATGTGCGTAAGGATCTCTTTGAGCATGCAAAACTCTCCTCCGTGCATCTGGGCTCTCCTCCAACTTGGGCGGGTACTTTCCAAGCCTTTTGTACGGCCAGTGAGCCAATTGCCGGCCGCCACGTATGCATAATTTACAATGAGCCAATCGAAAGCATGCACTCAATGGTGCAGCTGCAAGCTTTTGGCGGGAGCTGATTTTGCACCAAGGGCTCTTTCCCGCAGCAGGGGAAATCCCTGCACCGGGTACTTGCAATATGCTAACACGCAGCTGTGCCGAGGCACTTTTTAACCATTTAGCTCTGACATGCCCCCTTGCCGATGGTACAGTTGTAGCCGGAGCACATGCGAGTCAGCTGCATTGCTCCGTTCGACGAGTTCACAGAGCAAATGGGTGTAAACAAAAGCGGATAATGAAGCAAATTCGTTCTCCAGGGATCTAATTAAACAATAATCTATCAGAACACAACTACACATTAACAAATTCGTTATAAACAGTTCAATTATCAGGACTTCGGTGGGTGTCATCGTGTCCTGGTCTCTTGAAATATTCTCTCTCTGGTCTGGTCTGCACACGTCTCGATGGACCTGTAGAGAAGGAAACTCTCGGAAAAATTAGTTAACTCATATTACAAAATTACTAATCATTTTCGCAAGATGATTCTTCTTCTGGTTCATCTGGACACAGGAATCCCAGCTCATAAGCCAGATTCCATTGGCCTTCATCTCCTAAAATTTGCAACTGCTTTTTTGAGAGTCTAGAGTAACACAGGAGGAATCCAAACATAGCCCGCTCCTGAGGCTCTCTCTGCATTGGTTGTGATCGTTGCAGGATAGACTCATATCGATGCTCTGGGTCGCTGGACTCTCTCTGGTCCGGCTTCACAAGAGCTTGTAGTCACGGCAGTTGACACAGTAGGTCACCTGTGGGTTGTCCAACTAGTGGATTTAGCAGGATTCGGAGGGCGATGACAACTCTTCCTCCGTATGCTTCAATGCAGGTCTCGATGCCAGTTAGCGTTATTGGAACAGCTCCAGGATCTTGCAAATAGTGCTGAGGCCACAGTCCTCGCTGTTGAGCTGTTGCCAGTCCTAGTAGATGCATTCTAGGATTCCACATGCAGTACAAAATCCCGATGATCGCTAATAAGATCTGTTCCATGCTAACTTTCAGTGGACATCCTTTGTGCTATGCCTGTGATCTCTGGCTAGCTTGACCTGCAACAAGTGCTAGTAGTGGGATGGACCAGTGAACGTTGCACGTCACCATATTGATGTCAGTGGCTTGTCCTCCACTCCATGAGGCCTGTCTGGTTAAAGAGCTTGCCTCATCTTGGTCCACTAGATCTGACCCAAACTCCACAACTATGCGTCCCATCCACATAGCTAGGGTCTCATCTGCTTTTATCTTGGACCTCTTGCACAAGGCTTGCAATTTGGTCCAGGTCCTGGCGTGACAGACATCAGCAGCAGTGCAGGCCGCACTCTGCTCACTCATTACTTGGCTTCTCACTGCCACAGGGTGTGTGGCCATCTGAGTCGTTGCTGCATCCAATGGGGAACTCGGACGTGGCACGTTTTCCGCTGTCGCCTCACCAAGGCCCGAGGGGGGGCCTGTGGGGATTGACGTCATCTCAGGGGGTGGAGTCTCTACTTCCTCCTGCCCACCGGTATCTCCACCTTTCTCCTCTGCCCCTCCGTGACGGCTCCTCTTCTCTTCGCCGATAGCTCCACCCTTCTCCTCTACCCCTCCGTGGTGGCTCTCCTTTGTTTTGCTGCCATCTTGTGATGACAGGGGACCTAGGCTTTTCTCTGTAGCTGCTGGCTGCTCAGCCACATGAACGGCACGCAGTCGGGCCTCCAGTTCCGCCTTCTCCCTCATCAAAGTCGCAACCGTGAGGAACATCACGCGCAGCATTCTCCCCTTCCCATCTCTGTAGCTGGTCCCTTCAATCGTGGAGTCTCCCTCTGTCTCCACTCCTCCGCGGAGCTCAGAAAGACGCTCCTATTCCCGTAGCCATATCAATGAGTGCTGGCTCTTTACTCTTCCGCACACAGCGCACACAGCTAGCAAACTCTCAGCTGAGGGCGATAGTCTCCTCATCCGGCTCTTGTCCGGGGGAGAATTTGATGCTCCCTTCCCCTTGGGGTCTGAATAGAACCTGCTCGCTTCCCATCACACAGCCGAACGCTCCGGGGTGAAGACACACCTTCCACTCTTTTGCAGGTTCCCCTTCTCCCTCAAGTGAGAGATAACCACTCACAAATTTTCCACCTGTTCCTCCTGCTTGATGGTAGGTGATGTGTGCGCCCAACTCCACGGCGTTAAGCACGTGGCGTTTTCTGCTGCACTGGGGCAACTCTCAACTAATTCCAACTCCATTGCATCTTCCCGGCGTACCTATCCTGTTTGTGACGCCATGTGGGGGCCAAGAAATGGGCCAGAATGGGGCCACCAATGGAGTGGAATTAGGCACAGCACACGTAGTGGTTGCAAAGAAAAAAACCTTTCCTTACAAGCTGCGATACAGAGAGTCACGTTGAAGTCTGCAGTATAGGTGCGCTTAGAAGAGTTGAAAACAGAAAAGAAAACTCTGTGTGGCACAGTAGGGTACAGGGTACATCGGGAATACGTCGATGTGGAGTCATTGGTGGTTGATCAGGCCCCAATGTGGCTCTGAGATGCGCGTAAGGATCTCTTTGAGCACACGAAACTCTCCTCCGTGCATCTGGGCTCTCCTCCAACTTGGGCGGGTACTTTCCAAGCCTTTTGTACGGCCAGCGAGCCAATTGCCGGCTGCCACGTATGCATAATTTACACTGAGCCAATCGAGAGCATGCACTCAATGGTGCAGCTGCAAGCTTTTGGCGGGAGCTGATTTTGCACCAAGGGCTCTTTCCCGCAGCAGGGGAAATCCTTGCACTGGGTACTTGCAATGTGCTAACACGCAGCTGTGCCGAGGCACTTTTTAACCATTTAGCTCTGACAGCTGTGTGATTTCTGGCAATACTTGGAATAATGACACAAGGTTGCTGTTGTGTATAATTGAAATTTTGCCCATCTGATCATGGTGGCATTTAGGAGCAGATAGTGGACCCAGTATTCAAAATGGTTTAAAGATTTTATTCAGGGTTACCATTTTTGTGGGAGAGATGGATGTTTCTCGAAGTCTGAATTACTGTAAGTGATACCTTAGAACCAGATCCCCTTATATAGAGATCATCAGAATTTGGATGGTTGAAAAAAATGACAAAGGCTTGGTAGCACTGTGATTTCTTCATTTTTTATTCACAAACAATATTGCCATTATTTGATCAGGTCTATCTAAGGCTTTCATATTGCCTGGAATTTTTGAAGTTTTTGATTTAAGTAATATTAAATATATTCAATTGTATTCTGGGCAGAAATGTATAATATATGCTACTGTTTTTCTGGTTGATTTTATTGTAAGAGAATATTTGAACACTTTCTTACAATAATTGGCGAAAGAAACAAGTTGTTAAATAGCTACTGAACACTGACTGCTTATTGTTTGTCTGCTTTGCTTCTTGGATGTTTCCAGCCGTGATACAGTACTTTTGGTGTCAACAATGGCCTGTGAAGAATTTGCTCTGTGAATACCAAGCAGTTCTTTTACTAAAAAAAAAAAAAGAAGCTAGATGGCAGGAGAATGGCAGGAGGTTGATACATATCTCTGCATGACAATGTTTCTATAAAAGATTAATCCTTAAGGAAATACATGCACTTTCATCCTGGAAGCTGCCCACTCCTGCAATAGATAGATTCTGATCTTGACCCTTTGTTTGGTGGAGCAGGGCTTTTATCACTTCACCATCAGAACCTGACAGCTCCTAAAGTGTTTTATTTCTGAAGGAGGGACAACTGACCAACCTCTCTGCTAAGTTCATACTGATAGGTGACATAAAAATTGCTGTTTTTTTCTCACGTAAAGCCCTGGAGATACAGAACCTTTCACCCAGAGAACCCATCATCGGTGTCATCTGCATAAAATCAGTGATTTGTTTTCCCGACGTATTGTGCGTTGGCCTGTAGGATATGTAGAAGTCAAGTAGCCTTACCTGTGGAATCTTGCAGTGGGACTACATTATATCTTTTCCAAGAGAAATATTTTGTTGGATGTCTTTATGTTTCTTGTTTACTTCTACAGGGTCAGTTTTACATACTGTAGTTTATGCAGATACGTAGGTACAAATTCTGTCACCCTTATTCATGTTGGGTAGCATTTACTCAATGAGTTTTAAGACTCTAGATGAAGTAAGGCTTTCAGAATCTGTTTTTTGGATTGTATTAAGATAACTCATGCTGAACTCTGCAGAGTAAACTCCTACGGAAGTGAGTGTGTCTCCACAGAGAGTGCAATCCCAAGTTTCTGGTTGGGTTTCAGTAGTCCTTTGTTTTACCATTTTGAATGCAGTAGTAGGAAAGAAAATACAAACATTTTATACAATATTCATTGGCTATAAAATATAATTGTCTTGGAAATGGAAGTTTCTATTCCCTGCATGGAAATAAATAAGGATTACATATTTGTAAAAGCTTTAATCATACAGGACCTCTTATGCTAGGTGCTGCATAAATATGGGACAAAAAGATGGTCCTTGTCTCAAGTAGATAAGAGTCTAATGCAAACTGAATGCAACTAATGCCATAAAACTGCCTGATTCTGTGGACACCCTAAACAGTGACCTGAGGCATGAACTCTCTTGTACTCTATTAATCTTACTGGAGTCTTAGTTTTGTGATGGCATTTCAATGTCTATACTAATTTAATCAGTAATTGCTTCAGTGGATAGAAAGAAGTGGGAGTGAAACACAGTCAGGTTGGAGCTGTTCCACAGAATGAAATACAGAGGGGGGAATGAAAAAAGAGAGAAGGGAAGGGAAGAGAAAACAGAGAAAGGAGGATAAAGTGAGAAACAACAGATAGAAATAGTGCAGAGTTTAACAGGGATTTATCATTGAACAATAAAACTAAGTGATAAGACACTGAATAAGTAATAGCTAAATGTTTAGATAATACATAAAAGCTACATTCTCCTCTCAGTATTTGTGAAAATATGCTGATGGCAATGACCTTTACACTATGGGAGTGTATAATTCAGAATTAAATACAGGGTGGTAATTAAATATAGAATCTGGCTCTTTCTTCAGAATGAGTTTGACACCTCAATTCCTGTCAGGCCATTTTGTAACTGATAACTTTGGGATTAATATTAGGTGGAGGGAAGTGCATCACTCTGAGTCAAATTTAATTCCTTTGACAATAAAACATTTTTTGCACATCAACTTTTTAGCTATCTGAGAGGACTGCACTGTCAATATAGTATTTTAAAAGCAATGTACAGTACTATATTATATCATTATATATAAGCAATATAATACTCTTAAAGCAATATCAGACCTACTGATGCTGAAAATAACTATTTAGAACACAGAGGGAGCAACAAGGGTCAGTAATTTACTAACACAGAAGAGATCATATGATCCAAGATGTAGAATTTAACAAGCCCATTAAACTGAATATTGATAAGAAATCAATACTAATCTATTATCTCCACATTTCTGATCAAGAAACGCAAACACTCAGCCTAGGCTGGAAAGCATGTACTGTTGGAGATTCCATACTTTCTTTAGACGTTAAAATATTATATTATTAATTGGCAGATTAGTAGTAGCAAGAGGTGGCTTTGGCCACCTACATGCTGTCTTTGCCACAAAGTGAATAGAAAAAAAAAATATTCTTTAGTTAGCATTTGTGAGTTTCTAATATGTTAGGATCTCAAATTAGAGATCCTAACATGCTGAATGAGAAGGCAGTTGGGAGAGAAAAGCACCCCCCAGCCTTGCACTGCTCCCCTACCCCCAGCTGGGTGTTGCATGGGACAGGAGGGAGAAGCATGTAGTGGGGGCTTTACTCCCCCTGACCACCTGGAATTGGGAGCCAGGTACAATTATCCTAGCTTTGGGTGGGCAGGAGGAGTGAAGGCTTCCCTCTTGTATTGGGGAGACCCCAGTTAGGGGGCTGGGTTTCCCCCACCATTTCTTCAGCCAATCTGGATGCTGAAACAGGGGCATGGGTGGGGGAATCAAGGCCAGCTCTTGCCTTTGGGTAGGCCAGGGGAGTAAAGCCTCCAATGTGGGTTCCCTCTGTCTCCCCTGCCCCTGTGTGCCATGGATACCCTGACTAGGGTCCAGTGGTAGACTTGGTTGGTGGGGGGTGTGTGTTTTCCCTCACCCCCATGCCTCTAAAGTTTAAAGTCTAATATTAAGTCTGGTAAGTCTCAAACAGTGTCACAGACAGAACAACAAAAAAGCCAAGAGATGCCTTTATATATGATTAAAAATATGTACAAAGTCCCTTGTTACAACATAATTCTTTACTGAGTACTGTTGGTATGTTTGCCCCGTGCTACAAAGACATAAAGATGCAATCCTGGTCCTAGAGGCTAGGTACAGACATTCAAAAGCCTAAGACAGAATCAAACCAAGTTATGTGGTTTCCCATCAGGGGCATAGTTTAGATTGGTAGCAAACAAAACACAGATTTGTCCTTTGGTGGGAGGGAGGGAGAGTTGTGGGGAAGGGTGGCTGCGGCAAATCTTAGACCGGGTTCCGCCATTTTTACGTGGAACAGTATGTGCATGCAAACCCTCTGTTCTTTTAGGGGCATAGACTAGTTTTGTGAGCTGAACTTCTGTTCTGTTACTTAAATAGACGGGTTTCTGATCACCTCTACTGGTAAAAATGTAAAAGTGTAACAAACTGGCCAGACAGTTTACAATCTAAATTAGATATATAAAATATAGTTCACAGACAGACTGCATGACGAGTGTAAAATTACAATAAAGTAAAATAGCAATAACAGAATAACAGCTATTCTTTGTCAGCATCAGAACCTACAAGCATTTCTATGGACTTCCAAATGATAGACACATGGGTAGTTAATTATCTCTGGATCCCTCAAAATGACTATTTTAAAGGCCTTCCAGATTTCATGTCCCAGAGTCTCTGCCCATCTGCTGGCTGACTTTTCTTCTCTGCTTGCTGCTAAATACTTTCTGAAACACACACAACCTTTCACTTGGCTTTCACCCTCCTTCCCTGACTTTCATTGTATTTTGTTTGTTTGTTTTTCATACAGTATTTACTCTCTTTAATCTAAAAAGACTTGTGGTACTCTACCTTCTGGCACTCTGCTCATTCACATGTATTCTCACTCTGTGCTCCCAGTACTGTGTACCTGGTTTCTGTGTCTCTGTGCAGTCTAGTCACTGTATCCCAAAATGATTTACAGTGTTACATAATAGATAATAGGAGGTATGCCATCTCTTTTGGGTATTGTCATCTGTTACAGTTTTTCTTTAAATCCCCAGCTGATTTCATGGCATAGCTGAAAACACCATTTTCATCCTTGCTTTTGCCACTACTCTGCCCTCTATTATTTATTACTTGCTTTTGTCATTTTATTTAACTCTGTGAAGCCATTTTGGATTAAATTCAAGAAGAACAAGAAGAAGACCAAACCTGGTTCATAGTGCTGGTAAAATTAAGAGGCTGACACTTATTTTCTTCTGAACCTTTTTTACTCTGTTGAAAGGAAGGTTTTTTTGCAGGTGAAATTGAATTCTGTTTTCATGCATGAATCCTTACCCCGGTACACTTTTTTTTTTGCCACAGAGAAGAGAAAGAATTTTATTGTAATGTGTGTAAAAGTAACTCTTCTAGTTGTTGGATGCTGACGCTTTAGCTCAGGGGTGTCCAACCTTTTTGAATGTGGGGCTGGATCATGAACTTTTTATCACCCAGTGGGCCGGTGAGCCATATTCAAAGACCTCACAGGAAGCGGTATCACATCACCCCTCCGAAACAAAAGTACAGTGTTTACTTTCATTTCCTGTTGCAGCACCTCAGGCCTAAGAAAACAGCTTGGAGGGCTGCATGGTGGCCTGAGGGCCGTATGTTGGATAAGCCTGCATTAGCTGTATAGTGCTCTCTGGCTATGAGACTATTGTACTTTGAGTGTGTCTACACAAGAAAATGCAGCAAGTATGATTCAGAGAGACCTGAAATTGCTCTGAATAGAATAATTGGCTTTAATGAAAAGTGCCATTGTATAGGATTTCTCCTAAGTTAAGTCCTAACTATATGGTGCAGATGGATTATACAAATATCAAATAAAATGCATTTAGGCTGCTTTCAGACTAAAAAGAAAACCAAAATGTCACTTTAAACTCCATGTGGCCCTGTGCCAAGCCCAGCATATGCCCAGAAGGGGCATTGTGTTAGTTGGACCCAGATCACCCAATGTCTATATAGATCAGGTGCTTCAGTGTGGCTTTTATGGCGCTCTTATTTAATAGCTTATTGAAACAGCTTTAGATAAAAGCACCAAAAAGCCCCGCTAAAGCTCCTGATCTATATAGATGCTGCAGAGCCAGCTTGAACTAATGCACTGCTTCTTCTGTTAAAGCACTTTTTTTTTTTTTTGGTTTGTTTTCCAGGTCTGCCACGCACCCTTAGTGGACATCATGTGCCTGAATCTAATTAAAGTTGGAAAAAGACCTTTGGTGGGAATTGCACTGCTCCTTCAACCTCTGAAAAGTCCAGGTAAAATGTTTGTTTTCCTATAGGGCTACTTGTGATTGGTTATTGTATTTGGTAGAATTACTGATTGGTAATTAGATGGTATTATAGCTGGTAGTAACTACTGCTCCTCACTGAAGCATGTTTAAAGTTGTAAACAGCAAAAGAAATTCTGAGTTTTTTCCTTGTCTTCCATAAAAGTGATTTTGATGTAGTTACTGAGGGAAAGATTAAAGAACAGTCTTTATAACTGAACTCCTTGAGTATTAGATTTTCCTCACTGGTATGCTGGGGACTGGCATATTTAACGTCTGGCAAAGGACCATATTCTCCCTCTTCCTTACCCCAGCAGATTTGGAACTCCTGTTCCATCCTTAGAGGGGAAAATGGGCTACCAGGAACATTGGCTGGCTCTCATAAAGTGAGAGGACAGGATAGTTTTGGGTGTATCCTGGCTTGGCTCTTTCGTGCCTTCCCTATGGGCATAGCAGGAGCTTTTCCCCCATATGGCACCACTAGGTGATGAGGATGGAAAGCTGGGCCTGTATTCCAGGTACAGGAAGATGTGAATGGGAGTCTAGCAGTAGTCCCAGGAAACCTCTGTTTCATCTACTCAGTCTCATGGTGTCTGGTAATTCTGCTTGAAGGTAGGAGGGCTTGGCTTTTTGGAGTGTTCAGTAACCTTGGCAGGTTACCAGCATTTTTTCCTGAGGAGCTGCAAGTGACAGAGAGGAGAGGGTGATTTGATTTTACTTTTTTACAGAATACTTCACAACTGAGATAAATCCAAATAGGCAAAGAAAAAGCATCTTTATACACTGAGGAGTTCCTCCTTGCTGAGAATCAAAGACCTATTGCAAGCAATGAAGTAATTTGAAGGGGTTTTTTTAGCTGTTTAAAGTTTCTTAAAACAAAGTTACTTTATAATAGTGTTAGGCAACATGCGTAGATGCCTATACAAACTCCACTAAGATCAAGAGGAGATTGATGAGGGCCTGGGATCTCAATGAATCATAGATTTGTAGAAGTTTAGGGTTGGAAGGGACCTTAGGATGTCATCAAGTCCAACCTCCTGCTCAAAGCAGGACCATCCCCAACTAGATCATCCCAGCCAAGACTGTCTCTTGAGTTTTAAAAACCTCAAAGGACAGAGATTCTACAACCTCTCTTGGTAATCTTTTTCAGTCCTTTACTATTCTCTTAGTGAGAGAGTTTTTCCTAATATCTAACCTAAACTTCCCTTGCTTCAGCTTGAGACCATTGCTCCATGTTCTATTATCTGCCACCACTGAGAACAGTTTATTCCATCCTCTTTGTAACCATTCTTCAGGCTGTTATTAATCCCCATCTCAGCCTTTTTTCTCCAGACTAAATAAACCTAGTTCCCTCAGTCTCTCCTCCTAAGTCATGGGCCCCAGCCCTCTAACCAGTTTTATTTCTGTCTGCTCTACTCTCTCCAATTTATCCACTTCTTTTCTTTAGTGAGGGCCCAAAACTGGACACA
This sequence comes from Caiman crocodilus, assembly GCA_030014935.1. NCBI lineage: Eukaryota > Metazoa > Chordata > Crocodylia > Alligatoridae > Caiman > Caiman crocodilus. The sequence goes on from JAGPOW010000290.1 coordinate 16,804,916, forward strand.
GTGCTCTAGATGTGGCTTCACCAGCACTGAATAAAGGGGAATAATCACTTCCCTGGAGCTGCTGGCAACACTCCTAAAACAGCTCAATATGCTGTTAGCCTTCTCTGCAACAAAGGCACACTATTGGCTCATCTTCAGTTTATTGTCCACTATACCCTCCTATGTTCTTTTCTGCAGAGCTGCTGCCCAGCCAGTTAGTTCCCAGTCTGTACCGGTGCATGGAACTGTTCTGTCCTAAGTGCAGGACTCTGCACTTGTCCTTGTTGAACCTCATGAAATTTATTTTGGTTTAGTCCTCCAAATTGTCTAGGTGTCTCTGAACCCCACCCCTACCATCCAGTCCATCTACTCCACCCAGCTTGGTGTTATCTGCAAACTTGCTGAGGGTGCACCTGATCCCCTTTTCCTACCACATGATAGCCCTTAATTTTCGATGATTCTATGATTCTGTATTACAGAGTTTGACTGGTGTAAATGTGTTACCCAAGGGTAGGGGGATGTACCTGATTTGGTTTTGGTAGCAAATCACTTCTCAACACAGCTCTACAACAGCAGACTTCTGTTTTTGCCATTCAGGTAAGTTGGTGTAATTTTTGCATGGAAAAAACTTTCTTCTAGTTGAGATGTCTACATCCCAGAGGCTTTACTAAACTGTCATCCTAGCTATGTTGGTGGCAGACCCATGGAGTAAGCTAAGCTTTAGAAAAGATGTTCTCAGTTAAATCATGGGCTGGACAAGTGACCTGCCTTTTTGGACTAATTTTATCTTGTTTTGAAACTTGGACACCTGAGAAGGGGTGGAACTTGAATGCGACTTAAATGGGGGAGCCTTCTAATCATTTAAGACCTAGAGGCAAACTGAGGCAGAATCAGTAGTACCATGTTAAGCCAAAGGGCAGTGCTGTGGAGGCTATCTCTACCACAAGGTGTTGCTGCCAACTTTCTCTGTCCTTTATACCAAATCTTGTGAAGGGAAAAACTGATAATGAAGTCTCATAAAATGGATTATTTTATAGGATTAGTTACTTATGTCCCTTATTTTGCAAGCTGAATTTGCAGGATTAGGGTCAAAGTTCCATCCTGTGCAATTTTGAGATGCATAGATGTTTGAGTCTGTCCCCCTGCCCTGAGGAGGAAAGAATGCTGGGGTCAGATGACCCCAGCCAGGTGCATGTCTAGTCTTCTTTTAAAGACCCACAAGGTAGGGGAGAGTACTACCTTCCTTGCAAGCCCATTCCAGATTTTGGCAACCCTTACCATAAAGAAGCTCTTTTTTATGTCCAACCTAAATCTGGTCTCCGTCAGTTTGTGGCTGTTGTTCCTAGTTACTCCAAGGGGTGCCCTGGTAAACAGAGCATCTTCTATTCTTTGCTGTCTCCCTCGATGAATTTGTAAGCGGTCACAAGATCACCTCTCAGCCTTCTCTTGCAGAGGCTGAAGAGATCCAGGGCCCTCAAGCTCTTTTCCTTGGGTTTTGCCTGCAGGCCCCTAACTATATGAGTGACCTTCCTCTCACACCCCTCTTGAAGTGCAGTGCCCAAAACTGGATGCAGTACTCCAACTGCAGCCTGACCAGTGCTGCATAAAGGGGAGGCATCACCTTCTTGGACCTGTTTATAATGCACTTGCTAATGCATGATAAAGTGTGGTTAGCTTTACCGATCACTTTGTCACATTGACAACTCATGTTGTGCACGTCATAAACTGTTAGCCATATTACTAGACTGAAATCTATGAACACAAATATTTACAAAGAATAATTTTTCCTCCAATTTGTTTCTAAAGAATTTATTTTAATTTAGTTCACTAGAGCCTGGGATCCTAAGGCTCTTCTATTAATACATTTTACATAGACTTAAATATAAATTTGGTCTGTTACTGCCATCCATAAAAACAAGTTCTCTGACTAAAAATGCTCAGTTTGCTGAAATAAGTAGCTTAGTATGACACTGTTAGTTTGGGGTTTGATGTTTTGAGAGTAGCTATGGTTGGATTTCTAGGATTAAAGTTTCTTTGAACTTGGTTTGGAACTGAAGGTAGATAAAAATTAATTTTTGTGCTACTTGGAACCCTGTGCAAGTCAGAACCTGGCTCAAAGTAGAATTTAAGCATTTTTAGAAGTCTTTGAATGTGCTGTGCGTTTGAGTTACTTAGGCAAATTGATGTGATGGAATCCTTCTTTTATGTCACCATCTGAATAGCATAGTTTTTTGTGACCTAACTTATTGTGACTGTTTATATTTATATTTCCATTTGTATTTTTCTGAAGTTTGGTGAAGTCTTTAATTCCTATCCTCAACCTGAGCTACTAGTTGGGAACAAAGGACAGATGCCAAAAAATATTATTTTTTTACCTTCGGATAGAGGTTGGATGTTGCGAAAGTCAGCACAAGAAGTTAGTACTCTTATGATCAAACTCTAGATTGTTCAAATTTCAGTTAGGGAGATTCAGTATTGTTCATGCTTTTTCTCATTACTAAAGAGTTATCCAGTGAGAAAGGAACTCTTCTTAGCTCTTAGCCCCAGTTTTATAGTCCATTCAGTAAAGCAAGTAGATGTGTTCTTAAGTTCCAGTGACTTTAGCAAGTGCTCAAGTAGTTTATTGAACTGAGATAAATTTAAGCTTATGCTTAAATACACTTGAGAAGTGAGGCATATTGCTCTGATCCTACCAAGTACAGATTGAGCTTCTTGTAGAATTCACTTAATGTTCCCAACTCCTCGTGGTGGCAGGATGGGGGCCTAAATATCGGGGAGGCCGTGTACATAAATCCTTATTATATGTTAGTAGGCTCTTGGAAGACCAGCTGAAGTTCATCTTTCTTTCTGATAGCTGAGCTGCACTCTACTAATACTAAGAGAAGCATGGGTAAGATTGATGATGGGGTAGCAGCTTAAGATGAATTAGCTTGGCTGACTGTGCCCACCCACCAAAATCTCAACCTTTTCCTGAAGAAGGGGAGGACTGTACAGTATACAATAGAATCCAGATCATTTGTCTTGAGATAGTTTGCAACTTGCTAATTTGCCACAGGTTGCTAAGTGGAAAACAGGCTATGCAGCTGTTTGCTGAAGCTTTTTCATCAAAAGGCACAGCAAGTTAGGGCTGATCAGTGGTCTTGTATAGCTGTTTGGAGAAATACAGCCGTTTGGGATAAAAGCTGTAGTACCCAGCTGGAATTCCTTAGCAGTCTCACAGAACAGGTTGCTTTTCCTCTAAATAACCCTCATTGGGTTTGTAAACTCTCTACACCAGAGCTATGAAACCTAACTCTGTGAACTATCTGAGTACTATAATACATGCTTTTGGTCAGATCTGCGTAGCAAATGCACATCCACACTTGTATATCTGAGTGGTACTATCTGTCTCCAAAGTACTAAACTTTTTAAATGAAATGATTCTGTTTCTTACACTCCCACGGCAGCTAGACACAAGAAGTATGTTGAAGACAAGCAACACATTGTTTTAAATGGCCCACAACAAATGGTACTCAAAGGTTCTCTCTCTCTCACTCATTTATAGGATATCACTACTGAAACCCATGAAAAGGAGATGTACCTTAATATCTTTAAATATTACCTTAGATATAGCTTGAATAGCAGATATTTAGCTATTCAGCACAGGTGGTTAACTCACCATGGTACCTTAAAACTTGTCTAAATTTAGCCCAGCCATGCAGTTGGTGTAATAAAAGATAACACTCACAAAAATCCTTGCCTTTTGCATATTTCCTGGATCACATGAACTACAACATAACTTCAACACTGTGCAAAGTGGTGCAACTGAAAAATGCCATCACTGACCAAATGTGGGAAGAACAGAACACATAGATATGATAAGCAGACACTGTAGCTGAGGTTGCAAATGGAAATAGCAGGTATTATGATACTTCTGTAGATAAGAGTGCCTTAAATGCTAGCCCAAATGCTATCCCATGCAAAGGCTAAAATAAGGGCTAAAAGTTGAAAGGAAAGCACATCTGGTCCTATCATGGAGCTCATTGGAGAGGTGGAAGAATAGAATTGAACTCTTTTGCTTCCAAGGGAATTTTCCCTTCACTGGGGATAACAGAATGCACCATGCAGTTTACTTTATATAGGGTAATTTGAGGGGCTGCATTACACATGAAGTTCTTGTTTGATTCTGCCTTTTGCTATCGTTTCTGGTCACCGTTACTTTCTCCATGGATTTTTAATGACTTTCGGCTCTGCACAGGACCACACTGGGTTTGTTTCTATTCAGATGAAAAAAGAGAGCCAATTTGGTTGCCAGTTGTGATTCCTTCAGTGCTGACAGCTCCAATAATAATAACACCACTGTCAGATAAGTGTTATGCCTGGCTGAAAATAATGAAAAAGCAGTGCAAGAAAGCATGATGTTTTTACAGTTGCATGTGTTTGGTGAGCAACAGAATGGTGGGGAGGACAGTAAGAAATCACTCAGAATAGTCTTTGCCTTTAGAATCCAAGAGCCAAGAGAGGGAGGCAAAAGAATGGAGACAAATTGGGAAAAAGAAAAAAATCTTAAACACAGGAGGTTAATTTAAATGACACAATGAAAAGAGCTAATTGTTGTTCAAAGCAGTTAAGAGAAACGTGTGACCACCATTAAATAGGGGAACACAAAAGCCTGGATTGGCGAGTTAAAAAAGCCTGGCTTTTATTTTCTCTTCCTCTCAATAGTGCCTTCCTCTCTCCATTAACCCCCATTCTTTTGATTTTCACTCTGGATTTCTTTCTCTCTTGCATTTCATCCAGGCATTATCCCTTTTTGTCTTATTTTGTCCTTCCTATTTTTCTTCTCCCTCCTTTTCCCTTCTCCAAATCTCATCTTCCAGGCTGAACAGGTCCCAGAGCCTCTTCTTGTAAGGCCTGCCCTGCTGCCCCCTAATCATGCAAGTGGCCCTCCTCTGGACCCTTTCAATGCTGTCCACATCCCTCCTGAAGTGCGGCACCCAGAACTGAACACAGTACTCCAACTGCAGCCTGACCAATGTCGCATAGAGGGGGAGGATCACCTCCTCCGACCTGCTCGTGATGCATCTATGGATGCATGACAAAGTGTGGTTGGCCTTCCTGACTGCGTCCCCACATTGGTGGCTGATATTCATCTTGGAATCAATAGTGATTCCAAGATCCTTATCTGCCTGTGTGCTGATGAGAAGGGAGCTTCCCAGCCTGTAGGTATGCTGCTGGTTCTTCCTCCTCAGGTGCAACACCTTGCACTTATCCGTATTGAAACCCATCTTATTGTCATCCGCCCATCTCTAACCTGTCAAGATCTAGTTGTAGCCTGTCCCTCTCTTCTAGCACGCTCACTTCTCCCCACATCTTATTGTCATCTGTGAACTTGAACAAGGCAAAATCTAGTTGTAGCCTATCCCCCTCTTCTAGCGTGCTCACTTCTCCCCACATCTTAGTGTCATCTGTGAACTTGAACAAGGTGCTTTTCACCCCCTCGTCCAAATCATCAATGAATATATTGAACAGTGCAGGCCCCAGGACTGAGCCCTGGGGAACCCCACTACTCACATCTCTCCAGGTCAAAAACGACCTATCCACCACCACTATCTGGGTGCGGCCCTCCAGTCAATTTAGGACCCATCTGACTGTGTAGGCGTTGACACCACAGATGCCTAATTTTTTTTAATGAGGATGGGGTAAGAGACAGTGTCAAAGGCCTTCCTAAAGTCCAGGAAGATTATGTCCACCATGACACCTGCATCCAAGGCTTTTGTGACCTGGTCACAGAAGGCCACTGCGTTGGTCTGACAGGACCTGCCTGTAATGAACCCAAGTTGGTTGCCCCTAAGCATAAAGTCCCCTGCTGGCCCCTTGCAGATGTGCTCCTGGATAATTTTCTCAAAGAACTTCCCCAGGACTGAGGTAAGACTAACAGGCCTATAGTTTCCTGGGTCCTCTTTCCTTCCTTTTTTGGAAAATGGGGACCACATTGGCCCTTTTCCAGTCATCAGGCACCTCAACAGAACACCACAAGTGTTTGTAGGACTGTGCCAGGGGTCCTGCAATGACCTGTGCCAGTTTGCTAAGCATTCTGGGGTGGAGATCTTCAGGACCTGCTGATTCGAAAACATCTAGTCCCTCTAGAAGTTCCCTGACTAGGTCTTCACTGACTCTGGGCCTGTCTGCGCTTCCCCTGGGTCCATCCAGAATCCCAGTGTGGAGGAAGTCCCTGTTCCTGTTCAGAAAAATGGAAGCAAAGAATCTGTTAAAGAGATTAGCTCTGTCATCTGGTGCTACCACCAGATTACCAAGCATGTCCTGCAGAGGCCCCACATTATTTGGCACCTATTTTTTACCCCCTATGCATTTAAAAAAGAACTTCTTGTTATCTTTGATCTGGGTTGCTAGTCCCAGTTCCAACTGTGCCTTTTCTTCCTAATAGCCCCCTACAATCTTGAGCCAAGGAGGTATAATTCTTCTTGGTGATGGCCCCTCCCTTCCATTGGGTGTACACCTTTTTTGGCTTTGAGGCATTCGTGGATGCTTTTGGTGAGCCATCGGGGCTTTTGAGCACTCTTGTCCCCTTTAACCCATGTGGGGATTGTCACACTTTGGGCTTGGAGGATTGTCTCCTTAAGGAACAACCACTCTTCTTGGACTCCCAACTCCCCTCCTCTCCAGGACCTCAGTGTCTCTCTGACTAGTCTCCTTACCTCATTGAAATCTGCCCTCCTGAAATCCAGGGCTGCTGCCTGGCTGCAGGCCTTTGACACCCTGCGCTGGATGGTAAATTCCAGTAGGCGATGGCTGCTATCACCCAGGTGATCGAGCACCCGCAGTCCCCTCACCAGGTTGTCGCTTGTGGCCAGGACCAGATCTAACAAGGCATTTCCCCTGGTGGGACCATGCACCTCCTGGATTAGGTAGAGGTCCTGTAACTCAGCTAGGAACCTATGTGAGTGGTCAGACCTGGCTGTCTGCTCTTCCTAGCAGATGTCTGAGTAGTTTATGTCACCCATGATGACCACGTCCCTTGACTTAACTGCCTCCGCGAGCTGACCTGAGAATTCCCGGTCTAGCTCTTCTCCCTGTCTTAATTGTAATGTTGTAATTGTGTCATAACTTTAATGTGTGGTAGGGGCCATAGTAAGCAAGAGTCCTCAGGCCTGAGACAGAGAGTGATTCTGGGCATGCACTTAATGCCACTCTAAAGGTTCTATGAAGCCTAATTTCCAGGATCTGTTGCTTATAGTGGGAGCAAGTGGATAGGGTATGCTTCTCACTGGAACTCCTAGGCTTACCATGGACAGAGTGTGGTGATAAGCCCAGGGCTAGATTAAGCCTTTAGTGGGTCCTAGACAAACAAACTTGTGGGCCCTGTGCTGACCAAGACCCCCGTCTCCACCCCAGTGCTGCTGCCTGCAGGGTGTGGGGCTTGGAACCACAGCTAGGAAGCAGCGGCAGTGGCAGCAAGGCCAGCAGATGGGAGGGGAAGGGAAGGGATGCTGACAGGGCCATTCGTGCCGCCACTGTGGAGGGAAGGACTAGAGCTCAGGGACCTAGGCACGTGCCTAGTTTGCCTATGCATTAATCCAACCCTGGATGGATAAGCCCTCAGGGACTATAGCTGGCTCTGCAAACTCCTGTATGCCAGATAGTGCAGAACAGCACTGTCCTAGCTCTGTGGCTGCCCAGATGGGGTCAACCATAGAGGTGGGCTGTCAGGAAGATTACTTTTTGTTCTCTTCATGGTGAAGTTATGACAACCTTTACCTTATTCCTTTTAACACCTTTAATTCAGAAAGTGTCATGTAAATTGGATAAAGTCCGGTGACAAAGATTGCAAATGTTCCTTAATGATTACGACTAAGTGATTACATAACAACTAGAAGTCCATTTAAAACACAAAATCTATGAAGGATATAAAAATGCCCCTATAACTTGGTTAGGACTCTCTATCCTATTTTTTGTTTGTGTGTATGTTGTAAGATGATAGTCTTCTGCTATATTATCTTTTATTGTTTGTTTACATCAGGTGTTGCTCTCCTGCATAGAGATGTGTCTTGCTGATTCATTCTAAACTCCAGTTAATGTGGGTCTGATTGGCTCCCACCTAGACATACAAAGGGATTTGGAGCATCTTCTCTGAGGCAGAGAGAAGTAGGGGCAGAGGCAAAAAGCCTTGGTAGTAAGAAAAAATACTTCAGTGCATAAGCATTCAGTGGAATTCATTGCTGAAGGAGGTTAGTGAATCACAAATGCTGGAACTAGATTTGAAAGATCATTACCTTTGCAAACTAAGATTTTTAAAAGTAATCTAATCTAATCTTAGACTTCAGGTTCGGAAGGGAATTTCTCCTTCACACTTGCATGCATAATTGACTTAGTGAATTATAATGTTAATTATCTGCCTCTGAAGTAGGTGATATTGGGCATTGTAAAGAGGTGCCCACTCTTCTAACATGGTAAAAAAGAATGTGAGCATTTGTTGAACACAAAAGGTCTATTTAAAATATGATGCTTAAGCAAACAAGCAGTAAATCTCCACAACAGCCAAAACAGGTGATCTGAAAATTCCATATTGTTTTCTAAAGGGATCTGTCTGGTGAAAATTCCTCTGCAGAAAGTAAGTAATAATTTACAGGGCCATTAAAGACTTTGAAATTTCCTTGAACCAAGTCTCTTTAAAAAAAAACAAACCTACCCTAAAACCTTTACCATGAATATTTCATCCAGCTATAATGTAGACCACTAGCCATCAAACAAAAACCATGCTTGCCGCTCGTACTCACTAAAGAACCTTTACTCAAACCATTTCTTTTCCTGGAGCACTGACATATCCCTTAACTTTTCAGCTATCTTCTGTTTATAACATTACTTAGTTAATGAGGTTAAAGTTATGTTGTGGTAATACAGCCACTTTGCAAAAACCTAATTTAAGCAATAGACTGAAACATAGTTATTCCTTTTGAAGCAACAGTGACTAGATGCTGAAAAGCATGGGCATTCTGGTCAGAACATATCAGAGCTTATGTTTTAAAAAATGAATCTACTTTTGATTATGAAAGTGGTCACCTTGGAATGGTTGGTTGGTTTTGCAGGCACTTTTAATCTTCACTGATGTAATTTTTGTTTTAAATGTGCATATATTTGATATTTTTATCAATAGTTTACTAGTGTTTTTGTTTACATTAGCCATTTGGTTTTGATTCCTGCTTCTCTTCCCTCATCCCTGAATCTTCAGTATATAAGAAAATCAGTAACCTCCAGCTACTCCACAAAGGATAAACGCTGTCATCTTGTTAGATCTTATAAACAAGGTATGGACTGGTTGTTACTCCAGCTATTTTGAGGGAACAAGAACGCATGCAAGGAAGTTACATATCTTATTCAGCAGCCAGTAACCACTATGTCATCACCTAGAGAACTATTTTTTCTACTTTACATTTCAAAGTTATCACTCAGACCTTCTAAATGTTAAAATAAATTGTTGGCTGATCCTGAATAACTTTCTAGATGAAGCCTGTAATGTTGCTGTTTAATTTGACTGTGATCTCTGTTTTTCACTGCTTTATGGTTTTCATACTTCTGGCAACATGTATATTAAAACCCAACTATCTAGTATACTTCCAATGGTTCTTTATTATACAAGGTTCAGAGATTTGCTTGTGAAGGGAGAGAATCAAATTTGCTATTGTCAATTCTCTCTTATATAAAAATAATACTAGAGGGCCAGACATCCCAAATCCCTTTTAAACCCTAGGATAGAAAGCTTAAATGTATTTGAAGCTGTTTGTCACACATGACAAAGCCATACGTATAATTTGTATCCCTAGTGTGCGTGTCACCAGTTAACTGTGACTGAACATTACAAGGCAGGAGAGTGTCTATAGTGACTTCACTGAACACATTGTTTGCACAGGCAAACTTAAAAGAATCCCTGTGCACCTAGATGCACCAGTCCATATCAGCTACAATAGTTCTCTGAAATGTTGGCAAATATATTCCTTCTAGTTCTTTCTAGGCAGTATAGCTTTCTGAATGAGCAGAGCCGAAAGGACTCAAACTTGTCAAAGGAAAAAAAGCTAGGTTAGCCTCAACTTCAGTGGATTAGTATTATCCTATCCTTGTCTCAGCTATGCAGGCCTTCAAAGCCTGACGCCAAGGTGATAAGCATCAAGAATGCTGGGCCTTTATCTCTTTGTGCCAGCTTTCTCCAATAAGCATTTACACCACCAAATTTGTGCCAGTGAAAAAAGAAACCAAAGAATGAAAGAGGGGAAAAAAAAGGCTGGTGGCATAACAGGTCCTTCCTTGGGAATGAACCCCTCCACCTTAATGAAACAGAACAGTCAGACAAAGGAGTATTTAATATGAAACAATCTCTGTAGAAAGTGAATAACTTAAGCCAGGTAATGAATCAAGGTCTGAGCAGGAGCTCCTTGATGTAGACAGTGGTAAGTGTCTCATTGTCTCCAAAGGGCTTGAGGCTGTGCCACTATTTGACTGATGACCTGGCAGACCTGTGAGAATTATCCCATATAAAAAGGATGGAAACCTTTCTATAGTCATCAAGGTTGTGCTCCCATAAGCAGTTCTTCGGTAAACCACTATACATTTAGTGTTTTTCTACCTCTCTTCTGCAATATTGTCTCAAATCATTTTATGCTATGTCAATCTTGCTAATGATGAGAAAAAAGGCACTGAGATATATGGCTAATATGACATCACTATGGGTTAATCCTTTATTATTATTACATATATTACTTCAGACTTTCATCAAAACTTGAGTGAGTATTTAACATATAATGCACAGTTCTCAAAATTAAAGAGCAAGTAAATGATGCACTCAGTAAAACTACGGTATCCTGGGTCTCCCATTGTGTGTTCCTGTAGGAAAAAAGGATAATAAGCATCTCTCTTTCCTGTTTACTCACCTTAACTTTTTAAGCTTGGACCATTTGGGTGATACACTGTCTGCTGGAAAGATCATACAATGACAATGGTTAAGTTACTTTTAATTAGGAAACTGCTATGCAGAAATCAAAGATAGAGCCTTAAAAGTTTGAGAAACATGTTTTTATACAGTTTTTGCACCAAACAAACAAACGAACCAGCAGACAAAACCCTTTAGACCTTCTGGGCAGTAGGAAAAGTCCTTTGTTTCTGTTGCTCCATTTCTGCTGTCATTGGGTGTATCTACACATGCATTAGATCTGGGGGTGGTTTACTCATGAGTAAAGTACTCACGAGTAAATGCTCCTGTGCAAGTGCCTACACATGCAGGGAAATGGGAGCAGATTTGCTCCTAATAGCAGTAAGCTGCTCCTGCTTCCTGGGGCCTTGCAATGGGCCCCTGCTGCCACCAGGGGGAGCTCTAGACTCCCCCTGGGTGCTAGCCTAGGGAGCACTGGGCCAGGAGACAGCTGTCTTTTGACCAGGGTTGGAACATTACTCCTTGCCTCCAGGGGACCGCCTGCTGCCGGAGTGGGAACAATTTCCCCCTGCCCTGGCAGCAGGGAGCTCCTGGTACAGGCTCCCTAATTAAGGCAGGGGACTGGGAAAGAGCTGCAGGGAAGAGGCAGGTCCCAGCCCCCTACCCCAATCCACTGATGGGGTACCTAGCAGTGAGCCCCCAGCTGAACAGGGATTCCCTGCCCACCCAGGGGCTTGCTACTAGCTGCCCTACCAGTGCATGGGGTAGGGGTCTGGGACCTGCCCCACCTCTGTAGCTCTTTCCAGGCCCTGTGCCTCAATCATCTAATTGAGACATAGAGCTGGGATCTGCGCCTAACTGGGACAGTTTCTTGTCCCTACTCTGAAACTGCGGGGTGGTGGCTGGAGTCTGTACCCTGCTCAGCTCCATGATTGCAGAGCTGAGCGGGGAACAGGTTCTCCAGCTCCTGCCAGCAGGGAGCTCCCAGCACCAGCTTCCATGGTCATGGGGCTGGCATTGGGAGATAAGGATCTCCCAGCCCCCTGCTCCCTGATCATGAGCTGAAAGTAGGGGACTTGGAGTTCCCTGCTGTTGAGGAAGGGGGACATAGTCCCCACCTGGACTTTTGTAGCAGAGCCCACTCCAACAGCAGGCAGCTCCTGTGGGCAGGGAGCAATCTTTTGCCCCCTGGTGGCTGACTGACTGGGATCAGATTTACCATCAGTCGGGTGTCTATATGAGCACTACGGTGTAGTAAGTAATTGCAAGTAAATTTGCTACTTGCATTTGCAGGTAGCGCATTTACTCACAATTAATGAAGTTTACTATGCCACAAGCATGTGCATGTACAACTGCACACGCTTGCTGTGCAGTAAACTATGCTACTGCACAGCAAAACGTCTCTTGTAGGCACACCCATTGTGTGGTTCTGCATAACCACCTCTTTGGGTGGCTACAAAGACACAGGTGGCTATGTTCCTTTGCATTGCATATCATCCCTATGTTAACCTTCAGGGGAATGTAAGAAATGGAAAAGAACACTTAGCTACCATAGAATGGAATAAACAAAACCCTGTAAATGTGCCTTTTTTCCCCTTATTTAAGAAAGAGTGCATGTGCAGGAGCATGTGGACTCCTGAAGGGGAATGTGGGAAAATGGACAGTGACCTCTTAGACTTAGAATCTATATGGACCTGTGTGGCTGAAATGTGGGCTATCTTGGTTGAATTAAGCTGTAAAACTTTGGGTTCAAATTATATTTAATGAATCAAGTGCCAACTATAATCAACAGGCAGATTCTTAGTAATAAGTGTACAGCTGCACATTTTACTCTGAGGGTAACCAGATGATTGATGACTGTTGACTGCCACCATTAGCTTTTGGACTTGCAGTCTTTTTCTCAACCAAGCCAGTAGCAATTGGACCACTGGATGTAGCAGACCAAAATACAGACTGGATTTCAGAAATTGTCTTTAAATTGGTGAAAAATTAAGTATTAGAAATGTCACTGCTTCCATTGGACAGCCCTTCTAAAGACTTTAATCCCATATCATTACCGAATCTCAGGTGGTGTATGTTGTCATAGGCTCACTGATTCGAGAAGAACAATGCCATTTATATACATAGCTTGTTGATCTGCCCTGCTGCATGTAGACATCCTTTGAATGTCAAAACTTGTCCTAATATTCAATGTGTGCTCACAATGGCCTATACAGATACTTTCTTTTTAGATTAAAACCAGGTAAGATTAGCAGGAGCAATAAGAACATCAGGGCTAAGTACAGACAGTCAAAAAGCTTGAGGCAGAATTGATTCAAACTAGGCAGCTTCCTCTAAATTGCATAAACTGAACCAATAACCAACTGAACTGATGTTCAGTTTTCAATTGGGAAGGCAGGGGGAGCCAGCACTGACACCGGTCAGTAGGTTGGGGGTGCTAAAGCATGTTTCCCAGCCTGCTGGCCATTGCCAGCCCAGCGGAATGAAGTCATCCCTGTTTAGCGCCTCAGCATATACTCCCAACCCCATGCTGTCTCCTTACAGGGGGTCGAGGAGCCCTCTGTCCAGGTGCTGACCGACCTTGGAGGAGCCTTTCCTGGGGGGGGGGGGGGTCCTCAGCCTGGGGTTGCCTAACTCAGTGCAGCCCTGGGGAGCTGAGGGAAATTTCAAAGAAGTTTAGGGCTGGAAGGGACCTCGTGAGATCATTGGGTCCAGCCCCCCTGCTCTAGGTAGGAAAGATTAGTGGGGTCAAATAACTCCAGCAAGCTGTGTGCGCAGTCTCCTTTTGAAGATCTCCAGGGTAGGTGCCTGTACCACTCCTCCTGGGAGTCTATTCCCGAGTCTGGTCACATGAACCGTGAAGAAGTTTTGGCAATGTTTTTGGGCAGGGTGCCAAAAACACCTGCCACCTCAATTTGTAAGATGTTGGTGTGCCAGGGGTAGACAGTGGAGGAGCTGCAAGGGGCCCGATCCTTGTTGTGGCATTGTAGCCCTGGCCCCTTCTCTGCCGTCTGCCCCAAGGCCTGCATGCCAGGCAAAATGCCTCCACATGCGATACTTTGGCACCTGTGCCAGGGGATGCCTATTCCTGTTCTTGGAGTTTATGACCATTGGTCCTGGTTTTCCCCTGGGGTGCTTTAGTGAATAGTTGTCCACCTAACCCCTAATGTTCTCCCCTGATCTATTTGTAAGCTGACACCAAATCCCCACAAAGTCTTTTCTTTTCTAGGCTGAACAGTCCCATATCTGTCAGCCTTTCCTCATATGGCTTGCTCTTCAGGCCTCAAATCATATGAGTGGCTCTTCTCTGGACTCTCTCAACCTTCTCCATTTTTCCTCTGCCCCCTTCCCAGCTGCTGATTGCTTCAGCTGCTGCCACAGAGGAGAGGGAGAAGGAGTCTTCTGGACTAGGTGCCTGTCTGTGCAGCCCAGCATGGAGGCACATGTGAGCCCCTGCTTTGGTGGGTGGGGGGGAGCTTTGCCTGACCCCAGCCCATGGTTCCTCAGCCCAGGGCAGCCCCAGGAATCTGAGCGGAATTCTTCTCCTCTTGCTGCCCCACAGCTGCTGCCTTAGCCACTGCAAATCTCAGGGATAGCAGCCTCAGGGAACAGAGGAATTCTCCCTTTCCCCTGCAGCTGCTTGCCTCGGACTCACAGTGGCTGAGGCAAACAGCTCTGGGGTTTGGGAGGGGAAGAATTTTCCTTGGGAATTTTTGGAAGGGGGAGGAGAGGGGAATTCCCCTTAGTTCTTTGGGGCTGCCCTGGGCTAGGGGACCCTGGGCCAGGGTGGAGGAAGTTCCCTTAGGCAGGGCATCCCTGGTACCCACACCCTGGGTGGCCTTGGGAACTCTTTCCCCGCTTCCTTCTGTGGCAGTAGCTGAGTCAAGCAGCTGTGTCAGAGAAGGGGAGATGGGGAATTCCCCCAGCTCCCTGGGGTTGCCAGGAAGCAGGCTAAGGAGTGGAGGAGTGGGGAAGTGTCTCTTCCATGGGAGTAGACTGCACAGTCCTGGGCTGCAAAGCTTCTGGGACTCTGGGGACTGTGAGTTTACTTGAATCAGGAAGGAGTCTGGGACAGAAGGTCCACAAACTGGTTTGATCTAAATCAGTTAATAGGGCTGTGCAAAATGACACCGTTCCATTTTGGCTTGTGTTTCAACGTTGTGATGGAACAGCATTTTGTTTTAAATTTCGTTTTGATTCGAAACCTCTGTTCTGTTTCGTTTTGTCAAAACAGTTTCACTGTTTTGCTCATAGATTATAATGGGAAAGCCCAAAAAAGCCTATAATTTTGTCATTTCCTGCCAGGTATGGATGAAACTTGCAGAAATGATAGCCTGTTCTGATTGCATGATGCCTGGCAAGTTTCAAGGAGATAGGTGCTGGGGTTTCAGGGAAACTGCACCTCAAAGTCTTGAAAGCAAAATACTCATGTCATGTGTATGTATTAAGCCATAGTGGGGTCAAAACTGCAGGCATGCTAGCCCCTGCTGAGGCCACAAAGCCTGCCAAGTTACAAGGAGATAGGTGCAGGGGCTTGGGGGAAAGTGCACCTTGAACTAAGAACAAGCAAAATTCATGGCATGGGTGACACTGTGTGTGTTAAGGCACAGCAGGGTGAAAGCTGCAGGACTGCTAGTTTTCAAGGAGATAGGTGCAGGGGCTTCTGGGTTCTGGGGCCCTGCACCTCTGGCTGCTGACAGGCAAAATTCATGACATGGGTGCTTGTGGGACTGTGTCTGTCTTGGGGCATGGGGGGCATGGTAGGGAACTGCAGGCCTGCTAGGCCCTGCTGTGGGCACAAAGCCTGCCAGCTGTCAAGGAGATAGGTTGCAGGGGGGTTCTGGGGCCCTGCATCTATAGCTGCTGACAGGCAAAACTTATGATATGGGTGGGTGACATTGTGTGTGTTAAGTTGCACCTTCACTCAACTGATGCCAGGGCAGAAAGCAGGGCTGCCTTTTATGCAGTTTTTCCATCCCTCCCCCAGAGCATTGGGATTGGAAGGGATCTCAGGAAAGGATGACAGTCACTAGCCAGTTACACAGTCAATAAATGAGAGCGCTCCTTCCTTCCCTTCCCCCTCGTCTCCTTACTTTAGTTTCTGTTTCCCTGCAGGCAAGCCCAGTTTGAGCTTCAAAACTCGAAACGTTTCAAAAATTTCAAAATATTTCAACTTGCCTTGTTTCATTTTGAAGCTGTTTCAAAGTTCTCTGTTTCATTTCGATTTTGCTGTTTTGAGCTCAGAATGAGTCGAAACAGCGTCAAAACAAAACTGCAGGCAACAATTTGCACAATTTCAGTTAAGTCTGATACTATATCCATCCAAGTTAGTTTTAAAGTGGTTTAAATGTACTGAACTTCTGTTCTGTTACAGGGTTAAACCAGTTTCTGATCAACTAGGTGCAAATAGAAGTGCAGCTCCCAGCTGTAACTCAGAACAATTTCTGCAAAATCGTTACAATATTACTCCAGACCAAACAGATGCTCACTGCTGGTTCCAGGGAGAGGGAAATCTAGCTGTGGCTGGAAGCCTGAAGCCAGGTTCCCATAGCAGTTGTCATGGCTTCCTGCCAGTGCTCCCTATTTTCAGAATGGACGGGGCGAGAGGGAGGGGAAGCAGTGGAGGGAGCTAATTCTTGGTGCTCCTTACCTGGTGCTGAAGGGTGGGTGAATTGGAGACCTGCCATCTTAGGGGGGGCTGCAATATACCTGCCCCATCCTCCAGAGGGGGCTAAAAATTCCCAGATTGAACTCCCTCTGCTTCCTTTTCCCCTCTCTCATTCTGAAAACAGCAATAGGTTGGGAACTCCACAGACACAAGTTACAAAAGACACTACATTTTATAACACCTTTATCTGATACCTCATGCAATAAGAGGTCAGATTTTCACCCAGTTGGCCATTTTTGAAGCTGTTTGCAGCTGTGCACTTGTGTTTGGTCTTGCTATAAACTGCTTTCTGTGACCAGATCAGGCAAAAACTGTCACTTCTGTCTGCACCCCTAAACTGGTTTATGTGTAACTTCAGTCCCTAGCCCAAGACTTTTTGTACAGTCACCAGTTTAATTAAAGCTATTATGTAATCTCTTTAGATCAGTCTAAATGTATGTAGACAGTTATTGTTTATAGCTTAGCATTTTGGGAACCTCAGTTTAGGGCCTGACTGCTAGAGACATTTTGTAAAACTGTGATGAGTAATTCATAGACAGATTTTTTCTTGATTAAGAATTATACTCTCACATGTCTTTAAGAATCTGGACATATTTGTAAAATAGAGATTGTAGTAGAACAGTGTTGTGAGGATAAATATATTAATTAAATGCATCAATTAATTTAATTTACATAATTAAAATCCACAAACATTAGGTCACAGGAGCAAACCTTAATTAGTTCCTTGTGGGGAGGGTCTGATTTCTTTAAATAACCTCTTTTTTGATAGATTTGGAGTGTTGTAACTGTGATAATCCAGGAAATGTCTGAATTGCAGAAGGGCATCTGAGGCCCAAAAGCTTGTCCAACAGTTCTCCCAACCATAGAGTTGGTCCAATAAAAGATATATCTTCTTTGGCTAAAAGAAAAAAAATCCTTTACATTTACTTGAGGCAATTAAACATTAATAAAAGCAAAATGTATACCCAAAATGTAAAATGCAGCAGAGACCAAATTATGTTCCAGAAAATAAAATATCATTTAGAGTCTTTTTCTCAGACAGAATTATCAGAACTGCTTCTTTGTCTGACATCTCTTTCTTCTGAGTGGGTAACTTGACCTGTGTAAAACAGTGCTCTGACTTCCTATATTTATCACATCAAAGGACTTTGATTAAGAAGACAAATAATTAAATGACCCAGAACACAGGTAAATGATACTTTTAGGATCAAAGGAATTTCCTATAACCACCTAACTGTGGTTTTCAGTTTACCAGTTAGAGGATTGTCCATTGCTGGCAATAGTTGTATAGTGTAGTAATTGTTGGCTGTTAATTCAAGTGAGCATTCTTGAAACAGGACCTCCTTGTTTGTGTTCATCATTTGAGACTATATAAATTGCTAATTGTTTGGGGAAAGTATAAAGATAGAGACAGGACTCTGTCATATCTCCATTTCTATAGCTTGCCTACCTGCTGACACACCGTCAGCAAGCCCTCATGGTCGAGGATGATCAGCACGTACTGTCATACGGGGGTTATAAAACACATTTAAAATTAAATGGAAAGTTGACACTATACTGTTTCCAAGGCTGGAAAAGGTATTTGGCTGAGAGCTTGCTGAATAGGAAAAGAGCCCAGAGTAGCTTTTTGACAGTAGTTCTTCATGTAGACGGTCTTATTCAGTGGTAGGAGTATCTCTTTTTGTCCATTTTGAAGTGGATTAACTGTAAGTCATAAAAAGGCACTCATAGAGGTGAGATAAAAGTATCCAGGTGGTGAGCTTATGTGAAGAGAGAGAAATTCACACTTTGATTTATACTGTCTGAGATTCCCTTTGTAGAACAGCCCTGAGTATCTCATGTGGAGTTATGCTACAGTAACCATATTTGTTTTCAGAGAAAGGGATGTGTCTGTCATTGCATAACACTGCTTCTGCTCAACCCAATCTGCTTGCGATCATTCCTCACTTTCCTTTTGGAAAATAAGAAGTGTTTGATTCTGCTGCACTTGGTAATTCCCTAGATATCAAAGGCATCTGACTTTTCGGGTATTTTATGGATATGTCAAATTAGCCATTGGTTTGGCTTTGGGAATTCACATGAGAGAGAAATAGAAACAGTACCTATGTTAGGAAGTAGTTTGACTCCTTCAGGCTTCTCTAAAATTGACAGCTAAGGGTTTTTCTTCCTACTTCAAATTATTTCGAGGAAGTAGACAAGGCTCAAAAGAACAGCTATCTTGCCAACTGTACTGGCTGAGAGAATAAAAAAGATTATCAGAGAATAGCAAGCTATCTCCTGCGGCAAGATAATAGATGTGCGGTACAGGAAAAGGATGCAAAGAGAATAAGAGGAGGAGTGAAAAAGATAAGCATCAAACCAAAAAGAGAATGAAGCAAGAGAGATAAGAAAGTAACCATATAAAAGAAAGATTTATAGAAGTGTTATTCAATAGAAGAAAAAAAAGATGCTCACTTGCTCTAGACACACTGTGTAAATTGATGCAGTGCTCCTGAAAATCAGCGATGTTACATTGTCATACATCTGTTGAGAATCAAAACCTGAATGCTATGTGGTGTCACAAATTGGGCAGGGGGGGAGAAAATCTTACAAAAAGAAGTAAAAGTCTACTGTGACAGTCTGACAAATTTTTGTATAATTTATTAAATAACTTTCATTATAGACAAATATTCAGGTAGTGGAGTGAAGGAAAAACTTGTATCAGTGTCTTATAAATACATAGTTTACCGTATATGTGCTTTATATTGCTGTTACATTATGGTTTTAAAAGGGATTTAAATACATTACAGTGCATAATAATTAGTTTAGTTTAGTGTGTTTGGTATCTGATCACAGTTCCATATTTTCTACATCAGGCTTTCCTCCATATAATTTCTCAATTAGTTAATTATAATTTTCTTAGATAATGATATCTTTGTCTGTCGCTTCCAGTTAATAAATTACTGAAACTTAAGCAAGAAAACAGTGGACCAGTAAGATTGGGAAAAAGCCAGCTTATGCAGAAATTGTTAATTTTAGTTGTTTGGGCAGAATTGAAGAGCAACCACTGCAAAATCTTGAAAAACAATACTTTTACCTGGAAAACATTTGTGCTTTGAATACAGTAATCCTTTTCTGGAGCCACTTTCTTGGAATGTTTTACACAAAATGGTTAACATTCACCTTGAAAGGGGAGCCCTCTTCACAGAATGTAAAAGCCAGTTCCCTAATGCATACAATAGGAATGGACACATGGGTTTTGGGGTTATTGAATGAGTACTGAAGTCTCATACCTGAAGTCAGTAGAATGGCAAGACAAAAATTTCCTTATGGGTGATTTGTGTGGGATGGAATTGTTTGCTTTAGGCCTTTTGCAGCTTGTTGAATTTAGTCATGTGTGATAAAATAACTGTGAGGTTACCAGCAATTGGAGAAGAAATATGCAATAATGTCATCAGACAGATGGAGGAGAATTCAGAACTCATTAGAGTTAAAGCTGATTATATTGTCTCATTAAAGAGCATAATAAAGCATTACCATCATAATAACTTAGAACTGTGGTTAATAATATAACTGAACATAGACCTTTAATCTGCATCTCATTAATAACATTTACTTTCTCTTTACTGTACTATTGTACGCTTCATTGTTTCCTGTATCTCTTCATATTTAGGTGATTAATTAGTGGATGACTGCATGACACTTTTAATGTTCCAGGTGCTTTTATAACTGGAAAGTATTAACATAATATGGTAATAACATGGGATGCAGTTGTATTCCTTGCAGTAACATCTGCCTATGTTTCCTTGGAACAACCAGGCCTCATCTGCACAGGAAAGTTGTGCCGGTTTAACTTCAGTTTTGACACCTACACAAACCCTAGGAGGACATTTACTTTCATTTAAAAATGACATTTTTGGTTTAGCTTATACACTGTGAATTTAAGCTAACCCATAAGAGCCACTCTTACATCTGTGTAAGGGATCCATTCAGGAGTTTGCTGTGGTTTAACTAGTATCAATTTAAATTCAAACCCTTGATAATGCTGCTATAATTTTTCTATGCAGATTTGTCCTTTGTCTGTTAAATAGTTTCTGCTGATTCATTGGTTCATCATCATCCTGTTGGTTATAAGTGAGGTAGAAGTGGTTCTCTTGGGTGTGGGGAGGAGTGTAAAGTGGGAAGGACAAACAATTTGAAGGGAGGAGCTCTAGGAGCAGCTAAATGTGCAGAGTGAGTTTGCTGAACTTTCCTACCTTATTGGGGTCACTTGCCACGTGCCAGAATGCGAGTAGTATGGGTGTTTCCTGGGGACAACTAGCAGTGGCTCACCTCTGGTTTGGACATGGCCCAGGGCAGAAAATGAGTGTACAGCTGCCAAACCATACTCCAAGCTTTGAAAACTGGGCCATAAATTTTCATAAAGCCATACTTCATTTAAGGGACAAACCCACTGGCAGAAAAGGTATGTTTTCAGATACCATTTGCACAAGATACTGAATGAAACAACTATGCTGACAAAAGCACGTTTATGCCTATATAAGCTTTGTTTACATTACAGCTTTTGTTAACATAGAAATGTTGCACCAAAACCATACCTGACTAATCTTATACCACGCAAAAATTTCTAGTGTAACTCTAGTCTTGGTTAATGTCTCATCTTGGGCTTTCAATTTCCAGGCCAGGAGCCAATTGATTAATGCTTAGATTAGGGGGTTTCATGGAGTAGCACTTCTCTTTGAGTTTCAGCAGTGCTGCTGGGCTGAGAAGAGACAGGGCAGGCAGGGTTTCTTGGGAAGTCTGTCCTTCTGTCTCTCCTCTTATTGACTTTTGATCCCCATTAAAGGGGAACCAAAAAGGTGAGAGAAGAGAGCCTGGTCACATCAGGAGATCAAGCTAAAGCTGAGAAGAAACCAGTATGCAGCTAGTGCAGGCAACAAGTGATAAGGTTGTGGCTTTCTAGGGTGGCTTGGGAGGAAAGCATAAATCAATGCTAGTTGACACAAAGACTAAGAGAGGCCTCAGGAGGGAGGTGGAGGGAGAGACTAGACATGGCAGGGAAGAGCTAGTCATTTTCACTTATCTCCAGTCCTTCATTAAAAGACAGGAATGATTATACCTGAAAGCAGGGGTGCCAGACTTACTCTCTGCCCCAGACCAGAGCTGGACAAGAGGGTAGGTGATAAAGCCAGTGGCAGAGCAAGTGGTGGCTCTGGTGGTGTGGTAAAAGGTTGCAGGCCAAGTGGCTACTTGGTACAGCAGAGGTGGCAAAAGCAGCAGTGGCTGTGGGCCAAGTAGCTCTAAGGTAAGTGGGACTGTGTTGACAGCTCTCACTCACCCAACTGTTGATGGGTCCAACAGGGCCCCAAGGTCCCAGATTCTACCACAGACCCCACATCCTCCTAGCCCTACACCCAAATTCCCTGGTCAACCAGTAACCTGGTAGGCCAGATCCAGCCCCCAAACTATATGTTTGACACCCATGGTCTAAGGGTCAAAGAATAACATTAACAGATTTTGAAAGGAACCTGTCTTGTTCCCTTCAGCTAGAAAGAAGTGGTAAGAAGAAGGTCAGGAGCTAAAGCAGGAATTTGGGACAAACTTAGTCATTTGACAGGAATAAGTTATTCCCCTCGCTTCCTTGGAAGACATTAACAGTATTATGCTTGGATACTGTTTAGGCCTATGCAATAATTTAAATTCAGGGAATAATTTAAATGCAGCAAATCCAGTGTCTTCATAACTTTGTGTTGGATACTGCAGTATATTTAATGATGTGAACTTTTGGTGAAAGGCTGGATAGCTATGAGTTCAACTCTGCATGTGTAAATTAGAACGTCCTTTTACTGCATGTAAATTCTGTTTGTAACATATTAGAGTTGAAGTATATTACTGTGCAGCTAAGGGAATTAGTAACATAATATAGAATTAAGTACCTATTAACCAGGTTGATAGGGATCAGAAGATACTGATATAAAAATGCTCTTTATTGGCCAATATGTGCATTCCAGTTTGTGCTGTAACAGTTGACATATCTAGCTATCTTATTGACAATCTCAGCATAAGGCCAAGCTGCCCTGCCAGAGATGGTCTTTCCAGTGCAGGGTTATGACCCACATTAGCAAGTTATCTTAGTAGGTGAGTAGCTACATTGTTGCATCAAATTAAACATGCTCTATGGATAAATGAGAAGTTCATACTCAAGGCCTGTCAGATGGACATCTTTCACAAGCAACCAATCAGCTACTCAGTTTTTCAGGAGTCAGATTTAAGCTTGCCAGTTGTTAGAAGTCAAAAAACAATACTTGTTTAAAGCTGCCACTGAACTAATGAGAAATTTTGGAAAATGATTTTCCTATTACTTTTCAGTCAGCTTCAGTTCTTTCTTATAATTAACATACATTAAATATCTAATTTCCGCAGTGACGCTGTACAAAACTTCATTACAGAAATGTTATCCTGCTCTTTCTTTTTAAGTGTCCATTATGGATATAACAACTAACACATTATTATGAAATATTCTCTAAGCATAATAGGTACAGAGAGTGAAATTCTGCGAAGGACCCAACTGTAACTCCTGCAGTTAAAGTTTTCTGCTGTCAGTTACTGGAGCAGATGTGCTCCATTAAAGGCTCTGATAGTTTTATTAAGGCTGAGAAGTGGGGTTGTAAAAAGGTGCTGAAGCTGCCTCATAGGACATGGTTCATTAACTGTTACTGTCATGTCTGGATTTCATCTGATCAATGAGCAGCAACTTCCTTTCTGTCGCATCCTTCATTTCACCATTGCCAAGTGACCAGCTTCCACATCCATCTTTATCAGCAGTGTATCTAGTAACTGGTGTGAAAAGTACTTCTTATCCTAAATCACTTCAATCACACTTGCATGATTTTTTCTCTTGTCCACTTTTTTCCTTTTCCTCTTTTCTTCCTGTGAGCAGTGTTCCTTGGCTGGGAAGAAAAGGAATAGCATTAATACAAAGCATTGGGGTATGTTCTTGTGATTATTTTTAAGAGTTAGTTATGTAAAATACTTTCCTTTTAAGGAAACTTTTTGTTAATAAGATTCTGATGTAAAAAAATAGAAAATGTAAAAGGCTGATGAAGCACTCAGCATCCTATTGGATACACTTTGCTGTGGTGGGGTGAAGAAGTAATGTTTTAACTGCCACTTTCATCAGCAAACAGCCTAAGTGATACTATACTGTCCATCTATAAATTTCCTTATTAGAATTAACAGCATAAAAAGCAGCATTATCTCCAAGGGTAATGGAAAGTAATATTAGTGGGAATATGAATACATGAACTAAAGGCCTTGGTTGACTTTAGTACAGATTATCTGTAAATTACCTCATGGCAGTTTGATGTCATGTGTAAAATGGCCAGTATATTGCGGCATCTTTGTGGTTAATGATAAATAATTTGACATAGATGCTGAAATTACTCTTATCACTAATAGATTCCTTTGCAAAGCCTTAGAATCTGACTTGAAATTCTAAGGTTTTGTATAACCCAGAACTGTTTAATTGTAATCTCCTGTGTCTTTCCACCGGACATCGTGCATGCGACTTCCACTCGAGCCTTGCCTTGGCTTCTTTGGGACGAATGGGCTAGTCGCCAGGCGACTTTGGGTGGTGCACCAGGAGTCTCGCCTGCTATGTCTTTGATGATCAATTATTTCAATCAGGAGGATGATGTTTTGTTCCCAACTCCCCTGATGCTTCCCCCAAGGTTGCTCCCTTCACAGGTCTTTCATAAGGCTCCACCTCCTCTACACCCCGCCTACCACCAACCATGATGGAACCATTCATTGTTGAGGTTGGTGTTCCGGGTTGGCGCCATGCTCGAGTCCCCTGGGTCTAATGGCCATAGTGACACCACCTTTCATTGTGGGTGTCTTTGGTGGCTCTCTCTCTTCATCTGTCTAGTGTCTGTGCTTGGCAACGCCCTATTCTCAGGTGCCTTGTCCCTCTTCTGGGTTTGGCTTTGGCTGTCTGTCAGCTGCAGCTGACCTGCCATGCCACTGGGTCCTACTGGGCTCCAGCCTTCGTCGGAGGTCGAGGCTGTCCACAGTGGCTCCGTGGATGGCACTTCCAATCTAGGCTGCTTATGAAGTCCTGGGGCAAAGTCCTGCCTATGAAGTCCCACTGCATCCTGGCTTCATGAGGTAAGCTTTTTCACATTAATCTACAAATCTAAATAATGAACTGCATATTTTAAATCAAAGAATTAATTATATATTATCTGCTAATCTTTAAGTGTTTTCTAGGGTGAATAATCTACTATAATATCTGTGGAACAGTTGACAAAAGTGATAAAAATCTGCCACTCAGTTAAATGGTTCTGTATTTCAGATCTGCTGACAAGATTTCTCCATCCTCCCCCACAAAAGATACTAAAAAGTTTTCCCTTTCTTTAAAATAAAAATGTATGTTGTTAAACAGTAGTCTGATTAGCATGTTGGGTGGTTGGAAGATTGAATAAACTGCTGAAGTCAGCTATAGACGTTAGAAGCTGAATTAAATAAAGAAGAACCTGGAAACATGGAATTAACATAATAAAGTATAAGTTTAATGCTATTTACTGGGCACATCTATACATTCATTAATGCTCAGTGCCTACTGCATATTAAAGTTAGTACTTGTGTAATCAAGTACTAAATAAGTGCACTGTAGGCTTCCATACTGCGTATTAATGTGATTGTATGCTTGTTGTGTGATGCTTAATGTGCAGTGGACTAATACTACTGCACATTAGCATATTAGCACCATTTTTACTGCACATGCTAATGCTCGGTAGAATTAGTCTGCTGCACATTAAGCATCTCGTAGACACACCCACCGAGTTTAGAAGGGCAAGCCTTGATTTGGTTGCCTTCTCTTGGTTCTTAATATTGGGAATGTCATCAGAATCCTTCATTTAATCTCCCAGATGTTTGATTAAATTATACTTAGTAAAAAATGTGAAAACTAATAGATTATTGAAATAACCACTCCTTATAAAATTTTCTTATTTTGTGAACAGATTTTTTTTCTACCTGGAGACATCATGGTTTTTATAAAGCCATCTAAATTCTTCAACAATCCATCTGGTTTGAAATCTTACTATTTAAAAATAAATGTTTATACTTGTATTTGACTTGTGTCCTTCTTCCCCCTCCCTGCCCCCCTTATCTTAGGTGAATTTATTAGCCTGCCTCCCTTTTAATATCTGTGTCAACCAAATAAGGACCTGTTCATTTTTCTCTATAAATATGAGATTTAGTTACTCTGTAAGGAAGAAGAGATTTAAATATACTCATAGCCCAATTTTTTATGCAAAGCTTGCAAGTTTTCAATCTCCAGTGTTAATTCACTACTTCTGTTTCTGTTTCTCTTATCCTCCAGGAATCAGGCTAATTCATTTCTCTGTTACTGATTTATACATTTCTCCAGCTGGGTTTTATAGATATTTGAGCTTTACTAGTATTATCAAAATATATCTTAGTTTCTGTTTTGGTAATATCCAAACATTAGAATACTTCATTAAAGAGTTTTTCAGTTTCTATAGGATTCTCATTATTGACTTTACATTTTGTTACAAACATTGCATGGACTGCTAAAAGGTATCAGATATAAGCTTTGAGAATATCCTGTCAATGAGAATGAAGTTAGGATATGCTTGTTGGTAGTGTATACATTTATAACATTAGGAAAAAGAGGCATATTGAGGGGAGAAGAGCAATGTGAGGGGATCTGGTACCTCCAAGGGTTATGAATCT
Organism: Caiman crocodilus; assembly: GCA_030014935.1. NCBI lineage: Eukaryota > Metazoa > Chordata > Crocodylia > Alligatoridae > Caiman > Caiman crocodilus. Next base: position 16,831,222 of record JAGPOW010000290.1, read on the forward strand.
CAGCTTGATTTATATATTTCCTTGATTTTATATAACTTTCTGTTTTTGCATCTCCAGTTCCCATTCCCTTTTCTCTGTTATTGCCCCAGTTTTTCCTATTATCAGGAGCCCAGGTGCTAAATAATCTATGTTCCAGTTAACAAATAATTGTTATAGGTCAGAGGTGAGCAAAATAAAGCCTGTGGGCCATATCTGGCCCGCCAAGTGATTCTGTCTGGTCCATGGAAGGTCCCTTGGGCCCACCTGGCCACGGCATGGGAGGGCAGCCCAGGTTGTGGCACATGAGGAGGGTCTTGCCACCCACAGATGCAGAGGTGCTGGCTGGCATAGAGCACAGCCCATCCTATCCCCATGTGTGGCTCTTGGCCACACCAGGACCTGTAGTACGAGGGGCCAAGTGTAGAACCAGCTCCTGTCACAGGGATGTGGGGAGTGGATCACAGTTCTGCTCTAGGCCCTGGTCCTACCCTGTCACTGCCCCACAATTCTAGCCCTGGCCCCAGCCCTGCCTATCTGTTCTGTTCCCAGATACCACTCCTTTCCTTCCCATGACCCCATCCCATTTTCCTGGCTGAGTGCACCCTGTCCATGGAAGTCCTGGGCCAGTCTACATGGAGACCCTGCTCACCTGCTCTGTCCCAGAGGTGGGTGCAGGATGGATTGGCCTGGGACTGGATAGGACCAATTGCCATCAGTTGCAGTTACTCCTCTCCTCCCACACTGTGCTGAGCGGTGTAAACAGCTGTGATGGGGATGGACTGAGGCTGAGTCAGCACCACAACCCAGTCCACAACAGCTCACCAATGGGCACTCCAGCCCAAATAATTAGCCAACCCTGTTATAAGCCATGAAAAATATACTATCTTTTATATTTAAAATAAAGTATTAAGCCATAATCTAATTTTGTTTTTTCTGTATCTGAATCACTACTGCTCTCAAATTTGTGCTGTTGTCTTGGTGATGGAATTTGGGTTGTTCTTCCCTTTTCAATTAACTGATAATAATAAAATATCTCAAGTATCTACCTAATCCAGCCCTTAACATTTCCAAGGATGAAGTTGCCACAATTTCTCTAGGTAGCTTATTCCAGTGCTTGACCACCCTCAGTATCAGAAAGTTCTTCCTAATATCCAACCTAAATTTCCCCTGCTGCAGCTTGAAGCCATTTTTCCTAGTCCTATCCCTTACAGCTACAGAGAAAAACCCATCTCTGTCCTCTTTATAGACCACAGGTGGGCCAAATCTGGCCCACTAGGCAATTACATCCGGCTTATGGGTGGGTGCCTACCAGTTCACTATATACGGTCTCTCCCTGGGCTGCTCCTATTGTGTTTGCACAGGGCTGTGCTGCATTTACTCCTGCAGGGGGACCATGTGGTGTGCTCCCATGCTTGCCTGTGGGATGGCCCTGACCCCAGTCGCACAGGTAGGGAAGTGAAGGTGGGTAGGAGAAGGGCAGCAGCAGCAGGCAGGGGAAGTGTTGTTGGTGATGGCAGTGGGTGGGGATGTGACGGGGCAGTGAGCAGGTGAGAAAGTAGGGAAGTGACAGGGGAAGGGTGGCAGCAGTGAGTGGGGAAGTGGTGGTGGTGGTGAATGGGATTGGTGGTGGTGGGCAGTGGGAGTAGTGGTGATGGTGGGGAGGGGTGGGAGTGATTGTGGTGGCAGAAATTACAGTGGAGGGGATTGATGGTGGTGGTGGGTAGGAGTGAAGTGGCAGCTGGGCAGAAATGTGGGGCCTGTGCCAGTGCCTCAGGGCCAGGGCTGGCAGGGATCCAGGGCAGGGCAGCAGGAGCACAGAGCCCAGGCTGGTGGGGGCAAGGGATCCACCTGGCTCCATTGCACAGGGCTCGCATGCAGTTCCCAAGTTGCCTGCCCAAGCCGTGTGCCTCTGGAGGGAGTGCTGTGTGATGGAGCTGACAGCCCAGCCCTGCCTGCTGCTATGTGCAGGTCATGAGGAAGCATAGGGAGCTCCACACTGTGGAGCTGGGCTAGCTCCTCCCCAGTCCCTGCCATCTTGAGCTCTATGATCTGCGCTGCCGGCTTCATTGATGGGGCTTCCTCTGGTGGTGCGGGGCTCAGGCACGTGATCTCCGCACAATGGAGCATGTAGTCTGGCCTTATGGAGTCCTGGGGCTCACTGGGATAGTGTGCCACCAGAGGGCTCTGCCTGCTGTTGCCAATGGTGGCAGGGATTGTACGCAATGTGGGAGCGTGTTTGTAGGGCCCCTGCCCCCCCACACCACCATATATATGCACTTACACTCCTCACACATTTCCCCAGCCACCCTCCCCCTCTGGACTCCCCAGAGCCCCTAAAAACCCCATACCCACTCACACACACCCACACATCCCCCCCATATCCACCCTTCACATCCACATACACCCCAACATCCTACATACACTGCACATGCACACACATATCTACAGTACCCCCTACACCTATCCACACCCCCACACAAATCCACCCCACCCCTCCTACACCCCCCCCCACAGTCCTTCTCCACAAACCCCACACTGCCCCACACATACCCCCTCACACCCTTGCACATCCCCTCCATAACCTACAAGAGTAAGATTTAATTTTGAGCTATTATGCAATTGCCTCTATATATACATGATGCAACACACACACAAATCAGGACAAAAATATTTTAAAATATGCTATAGTAGATGTTTGATTTTTTTTAGTATATATATTTTTTTCCAGTTCCAAGATGGCACACCCACTTCCTAAAAGGAATACTTCCATGGGAAGGGGAGGGATTTAGGGTGGCCAAAGTCAGGGGTTGGGGTGGGACTTCTGGTCCCAAGACGATGACCAGGGAGTGGGGCACCTGTCAAGGGGCGGAGCTACTCTTGTGGCCCTCGACAGCTTGCCAAAATGCGTTGAGGCCCTCCAGCCAAAATTATTGCCCACCCCTGTTCTAGATTGTTACCTGCTTAGTCTTCTCTTCTCCAGACTAAATAATCCTTGTTCTTTTAGCTGTTCCTCATAATTCATATTTCCCAGTCTTCTAATACTTTTTATTGCTCTCCAATAAATACTGACTCTTGCCAATCTCTTCATATCTTGTTTGAAGCGTGGGTCCCTCAAAATGGACACAACACTCCATGTGAAGTCTCACCAGTATTAAACAGAGTGGAAGAATCACTTCACTTGATTTGCAAGCGACATTCCTGTTAATATAAGCCAGTAAGATGTTGGTGTTCTGTACAACAAGAGCATACAGTTGGCTCAGATTCAGTGTATGGTTTACTTTAAGTCCTAGGTCCTTTTCTGCAATACTGCAGCCTAGTCAGTTATTCCCCAGTCTGTATTTGTGCAGAACTTTGCACTTGTCTTGAAATCTGATTAATGTGTTAGTCAATTAACCATGTCCTTCCATTGTAAACATCTCTTAACAGTTATTTAGATCCTTCATAAAAAAAAACATAAAAAAATCACTTGCTAATTTAAGCCGGTTTCTACCTCTTTTCTACCTCTACTTTATTACAGTGAAGTAGCTCATTGCTACTGTGCAGTAGCACTGGAGGGAAAAATTGTGCAGTGATGATACTGCACAGTAACGCTATGCAAGTACTAAGTGACTGCACAGTAACAACAGTGTAGTCTCCCGTTCGTGTAGACATGGCTGCTCAGTTTTTAGTTGCTGTTCCCTGATTCTCAGTTAAAGTAGTTGGGCTGTTCCCTACTTTAATACCGGGTGAGACCATTGCTCACTTTGGCAGGAGATTTCAAAAAGAACTAGCCTCAGAGAGGCTGCAGTGTTTCTGTTTCCCTTACAGCTGCTGATATCCCATTCCCTGTCTCCATCATTTTGGAGCTAGCTCCCAGGCTGCCCATTGGGCCCACTAGTGTATGTTTCTTTCTGGCACCACACCATTTCTCATATTTCTTATATGAGCAACAGGAAAAATAATGGAAAACTGATCCAGGGTTCAGTTGATAACCAGTTAAAGATTAGACATATCTCTCATGGCAGTCAGCATTAAAACAGGTCTTGTTAAACCTGTTTTTAATTTTTGCTGAGATTACAAGGTTAGTGAATAAAAATAACTGTATACTTCTGTGAGGCTTTCACTGAATACCTCTGGTCATTCTTAAGAAACTAGCACTATACAACATCCATGTCCTATTTAAGGCTTTGTGGGTATGCCTTTTGGGAGGATAAAAGCACTCTTACTTTTTCCTATGGATCCCATTTTAAAAATTCATTTTCCATCAAAAAGCTTTACATTAGCTCTAGAAAACAGTCATGCAACTCACTGAGTAAAAGCCTTGTCTTGTTTAATTTGAAAGAGCTGAAATAGCCATTTTGTTGATAAACAGCAGTTTATCAAAATCTCAGGTTTTAATGACTAGAGTCCAGTGTTGTTGGTACAGAAATTTGGGCAGAATTTTTATTTCTTCTGCAAACCTTCACTTTCCTCCAAATCAAGCAAAGGAGACATAACAAAGGGTATAGGGCTGCATAATGAAAACAAGAAAATAACAAGAATCCATTTTATGTTGAGCCATATTTCTAAGACTTCAGCAAAGTCAGAGAAAGTAGGATAAAATGCTGCTGTTGTGCTGTGGTTAGTTAAAAAGCGTATCAAGCTAGAGGTAAAGGCAGAAGTGGTAGTGATATTACTAAAAGTTGAAGAAGTATTTAAAAAATACGTATACATTGAAGTAGCTTTCATGTTAGTAAAGTCAGGAAAATCTTAGTTTCTGTACTGTATCTTAGAAGAATAAGCATATGTCTTCAGTGAGATACATTAAAAGACAAACTTAAGAAGCAGCAAGTTCCCCTGTAGACAGTCTGAACAAAGTAAAGTGTGGTGGTGGGCTGCCTTTCACAGCTGACCATATGAGCCTGCAACATAGATGTGGAATGCTTTATTACATGGCAGTGGAGGTGGTAGTAGTAGGAACAGATCACAATTGGCATTATTTTAAGCCTGGGGTGGGCAAGGTGTGCACCATGGTCCAGATGCGGCCTGCCAGGCCATTCTATCTGGCCTGTGGGGCCCCTAAAAAATTTAGAAAATTAATATTTATCAGTCCCTGGCTACCTGTCAGGTAGCCCTCTATGGTTGCCAAAACTCAGTAAGTGGTTGGTCCTCTGCCCAAAATAATTGCCTGTCCCTGTACTAAGCATAAGTGATTTCTAACAAATCATTGTAAATCAGAAATGATAGAGAAGTAGGGCTGGAAGGGACCTCCAGAGGTCATCTAGTCCAACCCCCTGCCAGAGGTAGGATCATCCCTGTCTAAGTCATTCTATACAAATCCATAATCTAATCTCTTAGCAAAGCTACCATCAACCCAGACACAACACAAGACACAACAACCTAACCTGCCACAGGTAAAGTAGGGGTGACCACAGCAGTGAACATTCTGCTTCTGTAAAATGTTGTTAATATACTCTCAAGAGATCCCAGGAAGGGGTCCTCCCCTCTCCCCCTCTCCACACCACTCTCACAGAGGAAGGCAAAAACCCCAACAGCCATACCAGTTTGACCACTGGGTAAATTCTTTCTGACCTCAAATACAGTGATTGGTCTGACACTGAGCAGAGGCAAGACCTGCTAGTCAGGAACCTCTAGTTTTAAGTCCCAGCAAGAGCACTGGCACACCCCAGTCAAAATCCTCAGCCTTATCTACAGTCACCATTTCATTCCTCTGAGGAAGACTTAACACAACCCCCCCTGCCCAAAATAGTACTTGTCAAAAACAGTCAATAGTGTTGTCAAAGCTAAAAAAGTATAGAATATGCTAAAGTGATCTGACCTAATATATCAGTTGCGGCTGGAGCAATACCAGGAAGCTGATTTTTTTTTCTTGCAGACACACAAGGGGCTTCAACTACATAGTAGTAAAATGTTCCTGTTGCCCTTCAGAATGTATAACATCATTTGAACTAACTTTTTTAGAAGAAAAAGATGTGATTTTGTATACGCAGTTTGCTTTGTTGATGGTATATCTACACAGAGGAAAAAACTGGCTTTCATTATTGATAATTTAACTTTATTGATTGCAAATGCCCTGTGTAATATGTTACTGCTTTTGTGTTGTGTTGATTGTCTCAGAGTATACACTCATTTTCAGTTTCATTTTGCTATGGCTCACCTCATGTGAACAGGCAAAATAAAATATTCTTGTTAAGATAAAGTTGTTCATATTGGACATGTCTACACGAGACACTGACTGCACAGTAGTTTTACAGGACAAAAACCGTGCTGAGACAAAGTACCATGCAATAATGCTACTGCTCAGTAACTTCCGTTACAGCACAATTATTTAGTACTTGCTTATACAAGTGCTAAATAAAATGCACAGTAATCACTGTGTAGTATTGTCTTGCGTAGGTAACTTGCTTGAATTTATGATTTCCTTAATTTTTTTTTGTTTGGATTATTTAAGGAAGTGAATTATACCTTTTCGCTCTCAGTAAATATTTTTAGGATGGGAAAATAAAATGGACAGTTTTTCAAGTGTGATTTAATTAATGTTTGCAAGGTACATGGAAGAGTTTAAATTTGGGGCAGGTGATTAGTGATTATCTAATAGGACATGAAACTACCATGTGAAATTAATTGTTCGCTTGTTAAAAGCTGACTACTTCTCTGTTCTTCAGTTCTACTCAGACCTTTTTCATATGCACAGTTACAGCTGTTTGACTTGGTCTGTTTTGTCTACAAAAAGACCAGAATATTTTTAGAAATGCTGAGAAAACTGAAATAATTGCCATGATAACAAATGCAAGAATAGAGAGTTTTTGGATTAGGTCATTAGATATTTTTATAAAATATTATTTTTGCTGACTATGAGTTTCATGCCTATTTTTCACAGTCAGAAAGTTGTCATAACTTTCCTTGCAAATACCCCTCTCACCTCTTTTGTATTACTAGAAGAACATTTGCTCTGTCTATTGTCAACCTTGTCAATTTTTTTAAGAGCAAGTTATTGCTTTTAATAAGTAATGTAAGTTTCCATTATGACCTAAACTCTGTGGCTTGTTCCTTATAAGAGGACTGAACTACACTGACCATTCTGAATACTTGGATTCACCTAATTAGCTTCAAACTCATGAAGGTGGTCCCAAAGGCTGACAAATGGGAACATATCCCTGTAAAACTAAAGCCCATGCAGAAGAAAAACAGTTCTCTCTTTCTTTGGTGCCAGCAACAACAAAGTTACATGCCTCTTTCTTTCCTGGATAGACAGTCCACAGGAAGAAAAGGTGAAAGACTTGAGTCATCACAAGCTCAGCCTGACCAGTCTGTAATGTAGCAGAAGACCCTTCTTGCATTATGAGCTCCTATGAAGTTCTATTGTTCAGTTTCAGAAAACAATCACAGGACTTAAAAGAGTCCAATAATAAAAAGGATAAATTCTTCAAACTCTTTATTTTTACCATTAATAGAGGGAGCCTTATCTCTGTATTTATTTTGTGAGTGAGTGCTTTAGTAATTCATTCACTAATGACCAGGCTGTCAATTAGAACTCATAAGCTCTTTAAAGCTACTGCTAGTTTTTTGGTTGTATCCATGTTGGTCTAAGGACATAAGCAGGCCAGGTTCTTTGGGTAGATGTGAGTTGTTGGAAAGAAGTTTTTTTGCAAGCTTTTCGGAGCAATCACCCTTCTTCAGGCATAGGAAGTCTCTGCTGTTCTGAGACCCCAAGAAATGAAAGAAGCTAATTGTGTGACAGGATGTCAGTGAGAACATAAATACAGCAAAAGCTTTGTTATCCAGCACCCATGGGGTTTGGGCCAGTTACCTGAGAAGCCCAATGCCTGTTTGGGCCGCTGCCCCTCTGGACCACATCCAGTGTGCCACTGCCCCTCCCTGGTGTCAGTGTGCTGGGGGACAGGGAGGGGGGACCTGCGCAGACATGCCCCAGGCCCCCCTCCATGGCATCAGTGTGCCACGTCAGTGTGCCGGGGGACAGGGAGGAGGACCCTGCACAGGCTGCTTTGCCCTGGGCTGTGCAGGCTCAGCAAAACCAGAAGTTTCATGGTGGGCACTTCCGGTTTTGCTTTTGCCACGTCGACTGGCATGCTAGTTAATGAAGCATGCTGGTTTGTAAGGTGGCAAATAACACGGCTTTTGCTGTAGGTAGAACTTAGGAAAATAAAAGGTAGAGAAGGGAAGGGAGGGGTAAAAATGAGGGAAAAAAGCCAAAAGGTGAGTAAGGGAGACTCTGCAGGAGTATATTTTTAAGGTAGAAGAGAGACCTCCTTTCTACCTTGAAAATCTACTCCTGTAGAATCTCCCTTACTCATCTTTGGCTCTTCCCACCCTGCCCCCACCCTCCGTTCCCTGCTCTACCTTTTGTTTTCCTAATTTCCACCTATTTACATTCTCACTGACATTCTGTCACACTTTTAGCTTCTTTCATTCCTTGGAGTCTAAGAGCAACAGAGACTTTCTCTGCAATTGATTTAAAATTGTATATGATTTAACCAGCACCTTTGAGAAGAGCCTGAAGAAAAATTTCATGTTGTTGTGTGAAGACAGAAGTGAGAGAGAAGTAAGGGCAATAAATGCTCACTGGCAACATCTAAACAAGACACTTTACTGTGCAGTAGTGCCATTTACTGTGCAGTAAGCATGTATATCTACATGTACTCATGCTCAAAGTGCAGTAAATGATGCTACTCATGAGTAAATATGCTACTTGTAAATGCAAGTAGCAAATTTACATTCAAGTAGTTACTATGCAGAAATGCATGTAGATGTCAACCAGGAGCAGATTTGCTCCCAGTCAGCCCTGCCAGTAGCGGGGCATTTTGAGGCTAGTTCCAGGGCTCGGTGGCTGGGAGCCTCTCTAGCCCTAGGGCTGGGCAGGCTCTATGGCAGCCCGAGCCTCCCGTCCTCAAAAGCTTGCAGATAGTTTGTGCCCTGGGGCACACATGTAGGGGTCCTGAGGACTTTCCAGGCCCCTGTGTCCCCCTGGGCAAGCTGCAGGCTAGCTGCCTGCCTGCACCCTGTTGCTGATGCCTGGCACTACAGTGCTGTGTGCCTGCCAGGTTTGCGCTCTTCAGAACTGCAGGCTCCTTCAGGCTCCTGGCAGGCCTGTCAGTACCCAGGCCCAGCCCCAGGCAGCTCTTGGCCACTGGGGCTGGCTCCAGCTGCCTGCAGCTCATCCCCAACAGCCTGTCTGGAGCCTGCAGGTGCTGTGGGACATTGTGTTGCCACAGAGTTGCCAGTTCTGTTCTGTGTCCCTGTGCTGGGACCCTGTGCCCAGGCCTGGCAGCACAGAGACAACCACACAGAGGCCTGGAGAGCTGGTTTGGGAGCCCTGATGGCCTCATCATTGCCCATGCCCATATTCACTACCTAGGGCCCCAGCTGGTCCATGGAGGAGACTGTGGGGTGAGGTGGAAGTGCAACGCCATTTCATGTGGTGCAGGTGCTCTAACGCCCATGTATATGAGGGGCTGTCAGGCTGGATTGGAGAGCATGGGCATGACTGGTCAGTGCAGCAGTGCCACATGAAGATCAAAGCCGTGCGGTACAGTGAGTCACCATCACTTACCACAGCTGTTGGTCAGAGAGTGTGTGCAAGTCCCTACTCTTCATGTGGCAACTGATAGAGACCCTGCACCCTGGGACCCAAGCCACAGCCAGCTATGTACAGCAGCATGGGTGGCCTGCCTGAGCCCCCACCCTGGTCTGGCACCTGCGGTGACGTATCAGTGAGGGAGGGCCTCTCAGGGCATCAGCAGCCTATTCCACTGAGCTCCCCACCTGCAGCCTCTACTAGCAGCTTGGGAAACCTGGGCCAGTGCTTGCCCCAACAACTCTGCAGCTTCAGCCCTAGCCAGGAGGCACAGCCAGGCATGTCACTACTGGCTGCTAGCAGTATCAGCTCCTCCCTGGGAAGGGAGGGGTGCTTCCCGTATGCCGCGCCCTGCCATCCAAGGGCACTGTTGGGAGCTGCATACCGTGGCTGCCAGCTGGGACTGAGTGGAGCCACCACCCATGCCAGTCCCAGCCATGTGGTAAGCCTCGCAATGTGGAGAGGGCCCTGGCCCTTGCCCCTGCCTTGTGCCTGGTCCCTGCCCCCCCGCCCCCCCACTGAGCCCACCTATACTCTCATGGACCCCAGGTTCCCTGCTACAGCATGAAGGAAGGCAGAGGACAGTGCAAATGTTGATTGAGCAGTCCATGCCCCCTTTCTGTGTTCCCCTCTTCTCTTCTCCACACCACTCTGTGGGCATGGGCCTTCTCCACAGCTAGGTGGGCAGGGCCTCTCGCATACCAAGGAACGTGTCAACACCAGTGGCGATGTTTTCCTCAGGACAGGGATGTGTAGTGCAGCCACAGGTGGCCCTCTAGGTGGTGGCAGAGGTTGTGGGGCAGCCTGGGCATGGCCTCCATGCTATCAAAGCTCAGGGCCCAATGCCAATTGCCCAGGTGCACCTGGGGCACCATGGTGATCATCATCAGCAAGGTGTAGTGGGTCGGGGACCCCTTGGTCCACAAAAACAGCTCTTTGTGCAGTGTCTGGGACATGCTTAGATCACAGTGCTGGCCCCAGGGCACCTCCCCAGAGAGTCCCCCTGAAGGGGAGGGCGAGGACTGGGCAGCTTGTCTCAGTCATCCAGGCACCTGTGCCCCCTGAGCCTGGGTGCCATGGGCTTGGCAGCAGCACAGGAGACAGGCTGGCCTGTAGGAGGAAAAGGGTGGGCAGCAGGGTCTGGAACCATGGCAGCAGGTGCTGCCAGAAGCCTTGCCTGTCCTGCCTTGGGAACAGGATGAGGGAAGCAGGACACCTGGGGCCAGCACCCAGTGGACCACCAACCCCTTCAGATCAAGAAGGGATGAGGAGCTTGGCTAGCAGCCACCTGGGTCCAGGCCTGCCCACCCGATTTACCATGGTCCCTGGTCTCTAGTCTACGCCTGACCCCAGATTTGAGCCCAGACAGCATATGGCCCCTAGTACAGAGTGTCTTATCTCTGAAGTGTTGCAATCTCTTACAACCACCTTGTTTCTCATAGCTTTGCAGGCCTGCAGCTGCATGTAGGGGAGAGGCCACAGTTGACACCTGGGATGCACACTGAGGGTCACCACTAGCCACATCTGGGGCCCTGTGGATGCAATAGCTTCACCAGAGTTGGACCCAGGGCCACACCATCCTCCTGTACCAGCTGATGATGATATTGAAGGCCCGTCTGGCAGACATATGGGCCTGGCAGGTGGAAGATATGGCCTGTGAGGATGCACAGGACCAGGCAGACTGGGAGTTCCAGTTGCAGCTCCTAGCCCTGGAGTGAGAGTGTGTGGAGGCCCTGCCGGAACAGACTGCAGTCCTGGGCAGGGTGGTGCAGGCCACAGACAACACCCGCCAGGTGTTGGACACCATTCTGGCCCTGGCAGTCACCTTTGTGTTGCCCGCTGCCTGGCCCCTGACCCTAGTCCCATCTGCCCCCCGGTATGTACCACGCAGGCACGTATCATGCAGCAGCATGCCCCTTCATGGACCTGCAGGAGTGGTGATGGCTTAAACCCTCTAGCTAAAATTACCGAAATGGGTAGCTCCTGCACAGCTCTGATGGAATAAGGCTCTAAAGCTTCCCCCGTACTGAGAGAGCAAGGAAAGTAGCAGTTGGTGGAAGGGGAAAAGGAAGAGGAGGGGGCATGACTCAGAGCACGGAGGGGAAAGGGAAGAAGCTCATTTTCTTTTGGGATTTTAAAAATATCCCCAGAAGTTCCCAAGCTGGGATCCAGTTTGAAAGGTGGGGTGCAGTCATGACATTGCACTCCTTTTGGAACTCTTCCTGGATCAAATAGTTATTTTATAACTAACTACTTATAAACATGTTTATAAAACATCTAATGCCTTTAGTTATCTTTACATTTATAATAGATACTACATAAGGACATCCATTAGAATTCTAAATTGTATTTTGATAGATCATAGTAGAACCTTTCATCTTGCCCTTGTCAGCAGTGCATTTTCCTGCTGTACAGAACTTGAGCATAATTTAAAACTGAATTCAGGTGGAGTTCATATAACCTGAACTCTTTTAGGACTATTTAAAAAATATTTCCCAAATATAGTGTTTATTTTAAGACTCTTTTATTTGTTGAAGGATCTTGTTCATATGTATGTGACTTTCTACAGCTGCTGTTCTCTTCTGCAAAAGGAAAGAATGATACAAAAGGAGATCTATCTCCAGTAATTAGGCTCCTAACTATTAAGAAAAAAAAGGGAAAGAAAGCCTCTCAAATGAAGCAAATTGAAGCTGAAGTATAAGGTTACAGAACTGATGCAGTTCTATATATAACCTTATGTCAGAAGGGGAAAAGCTATTTTGAAGGATGGCTCATGGGTATGGAATGAACTATAGAAACTATTTCTCAGCCTGCCTTGTCTAATAAACACATAGCAACTTTTGGCAGGGGAGACAGTTTTGGCATGCAGTTCTTACCTCCATCCCCATGGGCAGGATAAGAGGGAATGTATCACATATGGGAGATGTTCTTCTTTTAACTGATGATCTTCTAGAAGTTACTTTTGGGCTGCTTACCCTCCACCTCCCCGCTCCCAAACTTCCCTCCACCAAAAACAGGCACTTTACTTAAAATTTGGTGCATTCCAGCCCATGCATGCCCAGAAGAGGCAGTGCCTTAGTTGGACCCAACTTGCCTGATGTCTGTATAGATGGGGTGCTTTAGTGGGGCTTTTTTGGTGCTTTTATTTAATAGCTGACTGAATTAGCTTCAGCTAAAAATGCCAAATAGCCCTGCTGGTCTATACAGATGCTGCAGAGCCAGGTCAAAGTGATGCACTGCTTCTTTGAGTAAAGCACATTTTGTTTGTTTTTAACCTCTGCAAGCAGTTGGATACTATGGTGAGTGGGGCAGAATAAAAAACGATTTGGAACCTACAATAGAATGACGTGAACCAGTGAGTGAGTTGACTGGCTCTGACACCCAAATTTCAAAGGTTCACACACTACAATAAAGGAAGATCAATGTAAATCTAAGTACATGCTCAGAAATGTGGGCATGCAGAATTTTGAGCATGCTGCGGAGATGATGGACTGGAAGTGGCCATTTGGGTTACTGAGTCTTCTTTTTTTTTCCTTCCTTGTCAACTCATCTTCTTTTCTTCCACTTCATTCTTCAGTGCAGCAATACTATATTTTCTTTCCTGGTGTTTCTTCCTCTTCCTTGATTTCACATTCACATTCTTCCATGGGGTCCTCTTACTCATCTAGCTGTCTGCCCTTCAGACTAACTATCTGCAAATCTTGAGCTGTTTCTTCATTCTCTTTTCCCATACCTTCAAATCCCTTTCTAAATCCTACTATTGTCATTGTCTTCAGCAGCACTTTTAGTCCTAAAGGCTTTTCTTACATGGGTAATAACAGATGCAATTTCCACTCAAGAATAATGTACATACACTAGCTTTTGTGTCCAATCATCCTCACTCTCCTTCAGGTGTGTGTTCATTTCCAGCATTGCCTTGCTAGCCATAATAGCCTTCTTTTCCTAGTCTCTATCCTTAGAGAAAAATTACCTTAATAATCTCAAACTTCCACAAACTCCTTTGTTTTCTGCTCTCTATTTTGCTGCTACCACTGTTTAATGGTCGCTTTGTGTATAAAGGTAAGTTCATATTACACAATGCTGAAATGTGAGGAACAACCCAATTGGCTGTAAAAAACCTAGTTCAGATACTGGAAGCTGTCAGCTGCGGTAGCATAGATCACTGCCTAAGCTAATTTGCCTTGCTAAGCATCAGGACTCATTTAGACCTAGCTTGACTATGTCTGTGTCACACTGGCTGTGTCTACACGAGACTCTGATTGTACAGTCATTGCCTGTATAAAAGTACTAAATGACTGTGCAGTAACTGAAGTAACTGCACAGTAGCATCACCAAACAGCTTTTTCATGGGGCTGACTGTACAGTAGCCCAAGACTACTGCTTAGTAGTGTTGTATCATGCTTTCTGCCACATGACGCTAGTGCATGGTAGTCATGGGCTACTGTGTAGTCAGTGTCTCATGTAGATATGGCAACTGAAGGGCATTGGCGACACATAGGGGTGAGCATGGTGATGCATCCCCTGCAAAAAGGCACCACTGACACTGCTGGCAGTGCCTGCAGGCAGTTGTCACTCACCACCCCTTCTTTCTGCCATCGACACTGCTGGTGGCACCTGCAGGTGGTCTGCTGCAGGTGGTTGCTGACCACTGCCCGGCACTTGCCATTCCCCCTCCCCCGTAGTGCTGTGGCCACCTACGGGAGCTCCCTGCTTGCCGCGGCCATGCTCCCGCAGCCAACAGCGCTGTCGCCACCTGTGAGTGCTCATCGTGTCTCCACAGTCTCCGGGGCATGTGGCATTCATGCTGAAGGGTGTAGTATGACCATTTCTAAGATTTTTCCCTAGGGGTGGTCCTGCGTCCTTGTTTGCTCATCAGCAGTGATCAAAGTGGGAAGGCTTTTACACACTCATCATCTGAAATGTTTCTCCCCTATTTGCAACATGTGGCTCCTAAAAGATCCTGTCTGAACATATCCTGACACAGATGGGTGTGCAGCAGTTCTATAATATGATATTAAAATGAGGATGGTAGAATTAAAACTGGGAAGACAGAGAGTGAGTAAGACTAAATGGAACACATTTGTGGGTGGTTTTTGTTGCCTGCCCAAAACTTAAACAATTAGGCTTTTGGGGGTTTTTTTAAATCTGGAAGAAAGATCATATTCCTTTTTCCTGGTACCTACTATTTATTTAGTAACAGCACATATCTCCCAGAGAGAGCAATGTGGTTTTATATTTATGACTTCAGAGAGGGAGTCATCTAATCAAGAGTCATTATCCGACAACTCAAAAGCAATCCTGAGTCTAATATGGATTGACTGTAATCCTAAAACCATATTTACAGCCCTTCAGGGATTCCTGGGAAAGACTTGATATTCAGTTCTAACTCCCACATTGTTAATTTGAAAGCCTATGGCTGTTCTTTTCTTTCTTCTCTCCCTCCTTCCTATAGACAGCCTTCAAAGTCTGCTTATTTTAGCTGGATACTGACATAAGAGGGAGATAACTGTTAAATGTATCTGTCCTAAATGGTAGTGTTCTGAAAGATCCTTGGCATGTATCCACGCGTGTGCTCTTTCTTGATTTCTATCTTTATACTTGCTTCTGACTTAGTAGATTTCCTCTAATGTTTTCTTGGAAAAAACAGAAATGTAAACAAACTATTTTTCCATGCAGATAAACTCTCTTTTGAGCTTGCAAGTGGACTTTTAGGTTACTTAATTTTAGTAAAGTCATTTGACTTCAATCGGTGCAATGCCTTCTTTTAACGATCCATTTATTATGCTACTTCACAGCTGAAACCCTGACCTTAAATGATGTAGATGCACTTGCCAGGATAGTGTTATCTGCATATTTAACAACAGAACTGTATTGATGGTGCAGCTCTGCATGATCTTGGAGGTTAGGGACAAAGTACTGAGGACAAGATTCAAACTGGTTCCCTCAGGGCCTGAGGCAATGGGGGCAGTGCATACTGCAGGGAGCAGAGCCCTGGATGGAGAGAGATCTGACTGGCCAAGGAGGAAGGACTCCAGGTTGCAGTAAATTACCTTAGTTTTGTATCTGTTTGGCTGTTTTTAGCAAATACTGTAGGCTGTGTTTAGTTTGGGACCTCCTCCCAATGAAGTCTGCGCTTGCGCAGTGATGTATTCTTCAAAGAATTTTCTGGACTATATTGGAGCTGCTGAACTTTTGAACTACTGACCAGATTTAAGAGATTAAGCATGCATGGTAGAGAATGTAAGCATCACAGGAAACTCAGGTACCTTTTCTAACATAAAATAAGCTAGCCACTTTGACTGGCAGATGAGTAGCAACATGGATGGTGGAACAGATGATTGGTGGTAGGAAAGATTGACAGATGGCAACCTTGCATGATTGGAAGGATGAAAGAGGAGTGACACTGTGTGAATGATGGTATTTAAAGTGAATGCGAGTTCCTCAGTGTGTGGCATTCAAATCAGTTCAAGTGAGCAAGAGTGCATGTGCATGGTTTTGTGAGGTGTGAGTGGGAGTCTGTTCCAGTAGGTGTGGTTGATCTGTTTGGTAGGTGTAAGAGGAGTGCAAAGCAGAAGTCTTCATCTGTAAGAATGAAGCTGTTGCTGCATCTTATCTACACCTTGGAGTCCTCAGGGGGCTGTAAAGTGCAGTGAGTTTACACCTGAGGGAGCCTGCCTGCACTTAAACACAAGCATTGCAGCTGTCTTCTGATTGGGATGCTGGTCAAAGGGTAGGCCTCTCAGAGTGCTTGTCTCCTTCAGATCCCCATCTGAATTGGATCAGATTCTCCCCATATTGATTGGGTTGGTTACTGACTTGGTTCGGCATTCTCTTCACTGGATTCTGGTTTTGGTAAAGTGCTGCCATCAGCCTGTTGCTTGTTTCCAGTTCTGTGACCCCAGTTCTATACCACAGTGATATTGTGTGGTTTTGTCCTGCTATAGTTCTTCATTTCTCCCTTCCCTTTGTTTGTTATTTGATAAATCTCTGTTTTCTGTCCTGGGCATGATGTTAAACTGCATCTTCTGCTGCCTTGTGGACACTTCTTAGTTGAAGAAAGGCTAAGTGACCTCACCCTGACATAAAAGCTCACATTGAAGTGACAGGCAGTTAGCAGTTTTATTCAGATTGTTCTCTGGGAAAAGCTACAACCTCTGTCACTGAATGTCTAGACTAATTCTGGCCTTTGGATTTTTTCTTAGTGGTGTAAATGGGACAACAGCTCTGTGACTGCTTCCGATCCTCCAGAACTCTGCCTGGCCGTACGCGCTGAAGATCTTGGCAAGATGGTTGCAGGGATCTGATAGAGACATAAAGGCTCTGAGGCAAGCAGCCCTATTTAGGGATGGCCTGCTTGCCTCACATGAAGGGGACCCTAGAAAAGACAGGTCAAACAAGCCTTCCCTCACTACTTAACTGATTTTATAAACAGAATTGCTTGCTGGAATATACAGTTTTGACCCCTGGTTATGACTTTGATCTGGATTCATATCTGAGGAAAATGGCTATGTTGAGTAATGAGTCTGCACGTTTCGGAACTGATATTGCAGCTCTTTTGGAAACCTGGCTCTCAGATACAGATTAAGGAGAAGGACAATACCACATAGTGGCATGGCAAACCTGAAGGAGTAAGGAGAGAGTATGATGTAGGTTTTGCCATGAGAAATGAATTTATGTCATTGTGCAAAGCTCCAGTTGCAGTGTCCATATGTAATATGATACTTTGAATTAGAATACTGAAGGGATTCATCAACCACTCCCTTGTCTTTGCTCCAACTCTGCAGGCTAGTGATGAGAAGAACAGGTCCTGTCAACAGCTGGAAGAACTGATCGGCAGGATCTCACAGAAGGAACCCATCCTAGTACTTGGAGACTTCAGTGCAAGAGTTGGGTCCAATGCTGAGATCTAGCCTGGGTAGACATGGCATTGGGCATACAAATGACAGAGAGTTCTTGAGTTCTTTGTCAGTCAAGGCTTACCAGTGACCAACACTTTCTTTTCTGGTATCAGAAGAAAAACATCATAGAGATACCCAAGGTCCAAGCACTGGTATCAGCTGTACTTGGTAGTGACAAGACATACACACTTGAAAAATGTCCTACACTGTGAGAGTCTGGAGGGTACTCACTGGGAGTACATCCCCGGCCGGGAGCACGGACCTCAGTATATCAGAATGTTGACGCTGTGACAGAAGCTCCCCATCCACCCCTTCCCGGCTTTACCTCCTCACCAGATGAAGCAGATTGGGGCTAATCTGCTGTGGGGGCAATATCCAGGGGCAGGAAATGGAGTGGAGAGGGAGAGAAGGACAGGAGGAAAAGAGAAGAAGGAAGCCTGGGAGCTGGAGATGTTGGAGGAAAGCTGCGAGGCTGCTGGCAGACTCCGAGAGGTAACAAAGCCCCAGTCATTCGGTACCAAACTCCGACAGCGTCCAAAGGAAGACAAAGATCCAGCAATAAGACTTCAGTTAACCCCAAAGAAAACTGAAATAAGAAGAGAGTAAATAAATTATTTTCAAGTGGGTCCTTTTGTAATGTTGACCCTGAGGCTTTGGGCACTGGGGAGTGGGAGGCAGCTCTGATGGTTGATCCAGGTGTAGGACAGATAGTCATCACCTCCCTTTAATGACATCTTATCATCAAAGTCATGGGAGGCAGGAAGAAAGGGCACCAGACCTCACCCAGATCAACCATAAGGGGTGCAGCCACTCTGAGGGGACCAGTGAATGTCAGCAGGATGTAGGGGTACATGCCTGTACCCGGTGACTACCCGACATACACACATAATTTCAAAGCCCAGACTAACACAGACCACTCCCTTAGCTACTGCAAAGTGAAATTTCAAGCTAAGAAGATCTACTGCAATAAACCTGACAGACAATCTTGTATTGACTTGTGCCAAGTCAATGAACCTGTCAAGAAACGTCGTTTCAAGAAGTAGCAAAATCAGCAAGAATGAATGAAACTGCATCAGATGCATAGGAAGTCCTGAAGACAAGTGTGTACAATGCAGCAATCAAGAGTTTTGGGAAGAGTATTAAGGAAAACATTGTCTGGTTTGTAGACCATTCAGAGGTACTGCTGCCACTCATTGGGAGAAAAATAACTGCCTTAGTCACCTACAAGTTTACTCCTATTACTGGACTAAGCAACTGGAGAGGTGGATTGAGCACTAAGAAATGATATACTCAAGGGAGTCTGTAGTAGACCAACATGGACTGGGTTTGAACTCATGACTTCATTGCTTGGGTTTGAAGTTAAGACTTCGCTAGATGTCAAACCTACACTAAAGGAACTTGAACAATTCATCAGAAGTATTCAGTAAAGTTTGGTAATGTTCTATAGTAACGAGAGATATTACTACAGAATTAGAGATATTTACAAATAAATTGGAAAAGTCTTGATATTTAGGACAATGACCTATTCTTACTATTGTCAATGGAATATTGATGCTTGTATATGATGTTGATGGGGCCTAATAATAATTATATTAAATATTGCCATTAACTTTAAAACCACTTAGGATTAGCTTATAAGTAGAAAAAAGGAGATCATTAAACAGTAATCTTTAACAATCTTTAATACAGTGAATTATGCCATGCTAAGAGGCAAAAAAGTAACTAAAGCTAGGTGCACTTTGGTTTAGAATATGAAGAAAAATGTTTTTTTAAAAACCTAGAGAACACATTGCATTACTCACATACATTCTGATAGTGCCCCTCTGGAATGGGAAAGAGACATTAAACTTTCATATCAATCTAGGTCACCCTAAATGTTATTACAAAGGCACTGGGGGAGGGGGGGGGAGGTGTGTTTGTGGGGGAAGGCGGGGGTGTCTCATGAGTTAAGGAAGGTTAAGCATTCATTCCTCAGGGCTTCTTTCTGCACATTTATCTTTGCTGCTATGTGCTTTGATTTATTTTTCTCCCAGTAAGCAGTAAATGTGTGGCCTAGTCTTTATCACTGAAAACTTACTGAGATTGTTTGTAGGTAATACAGACTTTAGCATCACTGTAGCTGTGGGAACATTCTTAACTAGGAAGACTCATGTTCCAATGATTAACTCTTACCTTTTTCTCAGTGTAATTGGATTTTATCAACCACGGAGAACAGATCAAATACCTCTAAATGTGGTTTCACTTTTCTTTCAGGCAATGTGTAGGGCTTTGTCTTTATCGCACTCATACTATAAAGTAGTAATTGCTATTCTATCTTTATTGTCCCCTTTGGGGTGGATTTTGGAAGACTTATTCTATATCAGCTTTTTAGATATAACTGGTATAACTGTAAGTTTACCGACATTTAACTAGCATGAGCTTTTTCTTACAATAAAGATAAATGGATCAGGGATTTGTTTGTCTCCAAGGATGTCTACAATCCAGATACTGTATGACCTCATAAGTTCCTATAGAAGTTCTAATCAATGATCTGTGTGACCCTGATAACTTCTGCAGCCCTTCAGCCTGTGTTAGTTTCTACATGTGAGAGGCAATGTTACACTTAGCCTCTATTTAAGTACAAGTGATTCTCAAATTTGCACATCTTCAAGGTTAAAAAACATCCATAGTTTCCAATTTGCCCTTTGCAGCAAACACTTTTAACATGTCCATTTTACTGGGTAGAGAATGAGACTGATTTACCACTGCTTTACTAGAGCTGTACACCAGCGTGACTCCATTGACACAGACAATTGATTCCCCCCCCGAAGGAGATATTGATATAAAAATGAAGTAACACAAAGTAAATTGAACGATCTGTCATTCAGTGTAAGGTTTGTACAGAGCCTGGAGGTCCTTTCATTAATTGTATACAGGCACCGTGCAACGTAGATAGGGCAAGAATCCTAGCTTTTGATCTGCCAAGATTCCAGAGGGGCTTCTTCCATAGTGGGATATAGATTCAGCATCTATTCCCATTCAATGCTTCAGTTCTCTGAGGCTATCTATTGCAGTGCTAACTAGTGTCCAAAGCAGTGGTTTCTGTGGTATAGATAACTTCATCTTTTCCATGTAGGAAGGAGGAAGTAATGGAAAACATCCTTGTAAAGGGTGGTACAATTAGGAAAAATGTCTCCTGTGTAGCCTTGTCCAGGAGGCAGGGTAAAGGCAGGAAAGCAACTAGCCAATGCCAGGAATCTTAAGGACTTTGATAGTCTGATGATATAACTTATTAAGACAGCAGTTTATTGCAGTTTCTCCTTTCTTCCAGTCCTTGACCATTGATTTGGTTGAAGCATTGTGTTAATGTTGACTTATTAAAGGCAGGGATGCACTAACCAACAGGAATGGAAATGGAGTGAATGCTGAAAGACACAGTATTAACTAATGTGGTAATTTGTCACATAGGCTAGGCATTGATGTTCAAAAAGCCTGAGCCTGAATTGATTCAATCTTTGTAGGTTAGTCTAACCTGGTTAGGCTGAACTGGTTTGTAACTAGACAGACATTCTCTGTGGACTGAGAAAATTCAGGCACATGCCTGAAGTGGCACAGGCTACAAGCTGGGAGGTGCTAGAGCAGCCCTCCCTTCCCTGGTATAGAACTGAGTTCAGAGGGACGTGGCCAGGCCCCAGCAGGACCTCTGGTTAGGGAGGTCTCCTTTCACCAACCCTGGTTGCTCAAGGGGTGGGAATGTTGCCAGACCCCAAGCCTCTGTTAGCACTCTGAGGAAATGGGCGATTGAGAGGTGCAGTGCATGCATCTATTGATGATATGGAGTTGTCCAATCTCCCTCCCTGTTTCTTTATACTATCTGCAGCAAACTGGAAGGCAGGCAAGTCAGCAGGGAGCTGATAACAGTGTTTATCAACTCATCAGCAAAACAACAGCCTCTCTCCATTAGTTAAAACTCTTCTTAAACAGCTTACCAGCTGACCTGTTGATTAGGTCCAAAATGCTCTAAGTGGTTATTTGCCTGACTGCCTGTCCCAGTGAAACTGGAGACACACACAGACACTTCTCACCATTCGGTAGCATACCACATGCCTAGGGTCCATGGGGCTGGGGTCCATGCTGTGGGATATGGGAGGGAGCGTTCCTGCTTAAGCAGTGAGCAGTGGGTAGGGGAGTAGGGCAGGGGGAAGCCAAGCAGACCCTGTTGTGCCTGCAGTCTGTGCCAGAGATCCAGCCAGGGGGCAAGAGGGGAGGGGCCAGCCATGCTGTGGAACTCAAAGACAGCATGCTAGGATGCTGGGGGCTAGCTGGGTTTATCTTAAACCAGCAAGAGGTCTGGAACAGACATTGCATAGAACAGTTTGATCCAACTCAGTTAAATCTGATACTACGTTCAACCAGGTTTATCTCAAACAAGTTTCAGCCATTTTCAAACTGGTTTATATGCATGGAACATCTGTTCTGTTACAGGCTTAAACCAGTTTCTGATCACTTAAACTGGTTTATGTGTAATGTCTGTCACTAGCCATAAGGTTTCTTACTCTGTAAGGGGACCATAGTGCACCATGTCATTCTCGCTAATTTTCCTGCCACACCAAAGGATGTGCATTCAGACATCCATGTTCCATGCAGTCTTTTTCAAAAGGAAGCCAATTGTGTTTTCTTAAGCAAGTTGTCCAGGGTTCTCCCATTTCCACAATATGTTTTATATTTAATCCACAATTCTGTAGCCCTGTTAAGAGTGGTTTATATTTTATAGCAACAAGTAATTTAGATTTTATCATTTTAATATGTGCAAGAAATATTTCCCTCTTTGACCTCTAAAGTGGCTAAAGAGCAGTGGCAATGGGATTTGAATATGTCTGTGCGTACCTTGGAATTAAAAGAATTTTAAACTCTACTGTTGCTTTTTGTTAAAACAGAACAAAAATCAAGAAGCCTGTGTAACATGGCTTTTTAAAGATAATTCAATAAAAGACTAAGGATGCCAAAGAAATCAATCTACAGCCAACTCTTTATCCCCAATGCCTTGATTTTTCATTCCATCCCACCACAATGCAGATGGAACAACTAAATGCTGTTCTGAATGCTAGGTATTAATTATAGGAATACAAGGGACCTCAGGGATCATCTAGCCCCACTCCTTTCATAAAGTCAGGGATGAATTATTCCTGAAGTGCATCCTGGTTCACTGACTCAGGGTTCTCTGGCCATGGCTTAAGCTGGAACTGTTCTTTTCATTAACAGCCAAAGCTTTCAAATGTATGGTTCGGAGGCAACAATAGGGTTACCATATTTTCAGGTCCAAAAAAGAGTACACTTGTCACCGGAGAAAGGGGTGGGAGTAGGGAGGAGGAATATGATGAGGGGGAGAGCAGGGGAATATGATTGGGGAGGGCAATGACATGCCAGTGCCTTGCCCCTGCCCATTCTGTTGCCCCTCACTGACAAGCCACCAGCCCCAGCCCTGCTGCTGCCTCTCACTCCAGACCCTCTGACCCCAGCACTGCCACTGCCCCTCATTCCCAAAGAGCAGTACACTGCCTCCCACCCCTTGCTGGTGCCCTTTATAACTGACCTGCAGACCTCTGGAGCTGCCAGTGTGCATGCACACACACGCACTTTCTCTCTCTCTCTCACTTTCTCTGTTTACCTGGTTTGCCGGAGCCCACACAGGGAGTATGTGACCCCCCAACAGCCAGTCATCTTACTTGGTGCTCCCAGCCAGAAGCAGCCAGCCCAGGAGAGCAGAAAACCCAGACATTTGCTCTTATTCTAAAAACCTGCCTGCACACAGCACAGGGGTCCAAAAAAGAGGACATATTCAGGAAAACCCAGATGTAAGGTAACCCTAGGCAACAAGAACATAACCTAGGAAGGTTACATTTAAAATGAAATCGATGTTTTAAAAAATTGTATTTACTACATTTCATGGAAGTCATCCCTTGTCCCTATGTATCTAGTTCTATTCCTTTCTGATAATAAAGAATATGCATTTGTAGATGGAAGGGAATGGATGTCACAGGACAAACTTGGTTCCCTGCTGTTAATTTTTTTTTCCCTTACTGCTTGGAAATATCTGTTCAAGTGGAACAAAATATTAGCTTTATTCCGTGGAAATTCAGTGTATGCAAATGAAATCAAGTTTCCTTGAGGCAAAAATCCCTTAACTGAATAAAAGTACTCCCTTGCCAGCTTCTGTGCTTGGTATGGCTTGTCATGCAATGGAGATATGAACTACAAGACAGGCATTTTAATTTTCAAACTTGTAATTTTAATTCACACTGAGACTGTTGGGAACAAAGCTGCCAGGAAAATCATGAGTTGCTTCTGATGATTTTTCTTTAAGTAGAGCAGATAGTGGGTCATGACAAATGGAAAACTCCCTCCAGTGGGAGATTTATTGCATGAACTCTACTTGAAACTGTGCTCTTCTTGTGACTGTCTCTCCTTGGCAGTAAATGCATTATAAGCTATTAGTGTGTGCTGCTCCATTTATCCTCTTACAATAAATTCACAAGCATTTCTTAAAACAAAACTCTAAAGCACAATGTGTTTATCCTCAGGAAGCTGCACTCTGCAAAAGAAGGTGGAAAGGAAAAGATCTAAATTGGAAACAAAGGGCTTGGATTCATGAAAGGGCCAAAGGTCAAATAGTTAGATGTAGACAGCATTTGGACCTATTTAGCATGCATGGAAAGCTGACCCATTCCCACTTTATGCTCTGTAGAACAGCAGCAATGTGGTTGGAGAATGGAAGGACAGCTCCATGTAAGGTATGAGGGTGGCCCTAGCATACTGCACCCTCAATGAGAGTGGGAGAGCTATGTCAACAGCATGTGCTTCCCAAAACAATTTGCATCCTTGGGGATCTTGTTACAATGTGCCTCTTGCAGCATAGGTTGTGTTAGATGGTAATGTGCTCCATTTGGGATCCAATGGAAGTAAAATGTCAGGACACACACAGCAAAATAAGTATTCTGTAAGCATGTTGGGCATATTCCAGCTCATCTCTTCTGTAGGTTTCTATACTATTCAGGTAGCAACATTCTGCACCCATAAGTCCCTGTCATTTTAAATTGGTTTTCCTTATTACATTTGTGTGCTCAGCAAAAGTGATGGCATGACAGCTCTAATCATTTAAAATTATCTATTTACACAATAAGGCAACAACACTGGAAAATTTCCCACAATGCTCCAACAAGATGCTTCAAACTTTCTGAGTAGTGCCTATCCGTAAAGGAGAGGTTAGTTTTTGCTCCAGGCCCATTCATTTTTGGTTTTAGTGCTGGAGTACCTTAGCTGCCAATATAATGGTTATATTTGAAATATAGGTGCTTGTAGGAACTAAACTTCCACACAGGCTGATGAGTTCTTTTCACACGGTTAAGCTGGGTGAAGGTTGATGTGGCCTGGATCTCAAGAAATGTTACATAGATGAAAAGTTGCGTATCTCATCACTCTTAGCCATTTGTGAGGTATGTAGATCTTTAATTAAAAGGAAATTTCATTCTATTTATTTCATCTTGCATATAGAGGATCCTTGTGTGTTGCAAGGTGTGATAGGGAACCCCTACTCTTGTTACTAGGAAGAGGGAGTGTAGCTGGGGCAAATGGGAGAAAGCCTGCAAACAAGAGGCAGCAGGTGTGAGCGGCCTGTGTAAACTGAGCCACTGCCTAGCAGTCAGGCTACTGATGGGGGAATCAGCAGCACCAGAGCCCTAGGAGTGGAGAGCTGGGTCAGATGTCTGTAAAGGAGCTGGTCTTGGAGTGATATAAGTCCAGCCTCTGGACATGGAGGGGTGGGTGGGAGGGATTCTGACCCTGGCTGTTACAGGGCAAAGAGCTCTGAAGAAAACTGACTTCAGACTGCGAGTGTGGCCATCCCAGACAAGGTACCTGAGGGGGCTGGAAAAAACAATTCTGTCCTAGGTAGGAGGAC
The DNA here is from genome assembly GCA_030014935.1 of Caiman crocodilus. Lineage (NCBI taxonomy): Eukaryota > Metazoa > Chordata > Crocodylia > Alligatoridae > Caiman > Caiman crocodilus. The sequence goes on from JAGPOW010000290.1 coordinate 16,856,609, forward strand.
TAGAGGATACAGAGACCCAAGAAGGGGTTTATGTCTGAGTTGGAACTATTTGGGTTGATGTTCTGTATTCGAATTCTACTGGAGCTTTGGGTAGTGGGAACAGGGGAGATTTGGAGGCCATGTGACAGTACTAGGCATTCTGTGCATAATGAGACATGATCTAGGCAGGGACATGAAGCCCTAAGGCCTGGGAGCTGACATCTAAGGCAGTGGACCTGGGCTGAGGGCTTGGCCAGAGAAAAGGGGGTCAAGCCCAGGTTGGCTCAAACCGTGACAAGTGTTTTGGGGCCTGAGGGAGAGGCTGTCCTAAAGGGGAAGCACCCCAAGGGAAGAATGGAGACCCTAGAACTGAGCCTGAGTGGAAAAGCCTCGGAATGGAGCCAGAACAGGGGGACAACCACAGAAGCTACTCCCAGCCTCCAGGGATAACCTACCTAGTATATTAGCAGCAACATCAAAAGCATGGTAGGTGATTGACTAGAAGCAAGGAATGGGGGCAGGGAGTCCAGCAGGCAAGTCTGACCCTGGTGGGCATGAGGCATCAGGGTTGACCCATGAGCTTGCTACACAAGGTAGCTGTCTATTTGTTTCTGCTCACAGACAGATTATCAAATGGAGATACATTCATACTGTCACAGAGAATGCTACCTCTATTTGTTTGCTACTATCTGAAAGAGCTCACTGAAAAGTATGTAGTTTGCTTAATGCATATGGGAGAAAGTACAGCCAACCAACTTTTGTTTAATTTTCTCCAGTGTACAAAAACAAAACCCGAGTAATGCTTCCCTCACAGAGGATTGCTGAATCGAAATACTGTACGTATTAGGGTTGGCCAACTCTGACGATGTTGAGGATTGTGTGCTGCATGGGATTCTAGGGCTAGGGACAGACCTTACACATAAACCAATTTAAGTGATCAGAAACTGGTTTAAACCTGTAACAGAACAGAAGCTCAGTGCACATAAACCAGTTTCAAAATGGCCGAAACCGGTTTGAGATAAACCTGGTTGAATGTACTAACAGACTTAATTGATTGAGTTCAAACTGGTTTATGCAATGTTTGTTCTAGACCCCTTCCTCATTTAAGTTAAACTTGAGTCTCCTAGCATACTGGCATGCTCTCTGGGCTGGGCTCGCTCTGCCCCTCTACTCCTTAGCCAGAGCAGGGACGGGCAGGGTGGGGGCCTGGCCAGATGCTGGCCCCACAAAGGAACAGGGAAGAGGTTCATTCCCCTTACTCCTTCCCCTGTTCTGCCAGGATGACTGGGTGCTCTAGTGTTAGGGGCATGGCCAGCCCTGGGCAGAGGCCTGGAGTGAACTGGCCAGGCAGGGGGTTGAACTCCCTCCTCCCTGTCCCACAGACCCAAGCCGGGCTCTGCCTGGCACTCCCCACTTGCTGACACAGCGGCAGGGGCACATCCAGATACTGGCTGGCATGGCCCCATTAGGCGTGGAACAGGGAGGGGGGTTATTCCCTCCTCTACACCCACTGCCCCTGGGGGACTACAGGGTCTGTCCACCCTGACCACTACCACTGCCCCTCACTCCTTGAACGGGGCTGAGTGGCAAGATAAGTCTGCTCCAGCCCCATCTGCCAGACATTGGCGGGAGGGGAGTTCCCTGCTGGCTGGGCTCTGGCTGCACTCCCACACTGCTGCTGGAGTGGCAAGGAGGCAGGGCTGTGACAGGACAGCAGCCCCTACCATAGTGTCTGAGGAGTATGATTATCCCAGTGGGGGGCCTGAAGCGGGGGGTCAGTGCTGCTGTGGGCTAAGGTGAGTGGCAGCACGGGAGCTTGGAGGGGGCCATCACTCCCCCAACCTCCCCCAGTGCTGCTGCCACTGCTGCTTGCCTCATGCAGTCTGTGGCAGCTTTCCCTGGCTGCAGTGTGGCCGCCCCCTCTGGGAAGGGACTCACGCTCCAGGACAATGTGTCAGGGTCTGCTGCCTCTGCCAGGGTCAGTCACCCCTTGCCACTAGAGTGGCAGGTGTGGGGCCAGAGGCTGGCTGGCAGGGCCCCTTAAGTAAGGGGAAGGGAGGGGTGTTATTCCCCACTCTGTCCTGAGGGAACTGCAGCGGGGTTTGCTCACCCTAACTGCCACCACTGCCACTTGTTCAGATGCTGGAGGTAGGGGAGAAATAATCCCACTCCTTGCTCTGCTACTTAAGGGACCTTGCTGGCCAGCCTCTGGCCCTGGAGTGGTTAGAGGGTGCAACCACTATCAGTGTCCTGGAGTGTGCGCCTCTTCCTGGGGGGGTGGCGTGCTATGGGTGAGGAAAGCTTCTGCAGACTGCCTGAGGTAAACAGCAACAGTGGCAGTGCTGGGGAGTGTTTGGGGGGTGATGACCCCCTTCAAGCCCCAGTGCTACTGCTCATTGTAGTCCATGGCACCTTTGAGCCCCACTCATGGCCCCCTATCCAGGAAGAGGCTTGTGCTCCCAGGACTGGGACAGGGGCTGCTGTCCCATCAGGGCCCTGCCCTCTTGCTACTTCAGTGGCAGGGCAGGGGCATGGCCAGAGCCCAGCTGGCAGGGTCCCTTAGGCAGGGGGTGGGGTGGGGGTTTGATCCTCCCTCTGGCATCTGGTGGAGCGGGCAGGAGGTGGCTTATCTTGCTGCTCAGCCCCACAGAGGAAGTGAGTGGTGGCAGTGATTGGGGCAGGTAGACTCTGCTATGGCTCCCTGGGTGCAGTGGGTGTAAAGGGGGGAATAACCCCCTTCCTGCCCCCTTATCTCAGTGGGCCATGCCAGTTGGTATTTGGACATGCCATGGTCCTGCCGCTGCAGCAGTGAGGTGGAAGTGCCTAGTGGACCCCAGCTCAGGTACCAGTGGGATAGGGAGACAGGAACTGAACTCCTCCCTGGTCAATTCATTCTAAGATACTGCTGGGGCTGGCCATGACCCCCAGCACAGCTTCCCCGCAGCCCAGGGCTGCTCTAGTACGCCTCCCAGCTCCTGGCCTGAGCCAGTTTTGGCATGTGCCTGCATTTTATGAATGTGTGTTCACTTGCAAATTGCTTCAACCTAGGCAAGTTAAGCCAACTTAATCAGGTTCCGGCTTTTTCAGCATCTGTCCCAAGCCCATATGTGCTGTGCTGTGGGTGCCCACCGTGCCACATCACAAAGGCACTCGCTCTCCCGCTGTACCATGCTACAGTGTGTGGATTTCCCCACAAACCACAAGGTCCCTAGTTCCCACAGGGTGAGCTGCCCTGCACCCAGGGGCAGGAGCAGAAGCTCCAAAAGGGAGGAAGGGCCTAGCAACAGCAGCAGCTGGTGCTGTGGCAGGGAGCAGTATCCAGGTAGGAGTTTGCAGGTGGCAAATTTAATGCCTTGTGGGCTAGGCCTGTGCAATGTGTCTAGTATTTGCTTTGGATTCAGCCAGTTCAGGGGACAGTGATTTGATTCGATGATTTGAATCACTGTCCCAAATCGATTAGACTTAATCTGATTCAGAGATTCACTTGCTGCTGAATCTCCGAATCAGTTCCATCCCTCCACCCGCTCTCCCAGTACCATCAATGGCTGCCCCACCCAGTCCCAGCTCCCAGCTCTTTGGGAAAAAAAAAAAGCCTGGCACTCACTGGCTGCTGCCAGGTGATACCTGCTGCCCCCACTGCCCCATGCTATGTTGGGGGCTCTGTCATGAGTCTGCTCTCCCAGTCCCAGCTCCTGGCTCTTTAAAAAGAGAAAAAAACAAACAAACCGCCTGCTCACTGGCTTCTGCCAGGCAGGGACATGATCACTGCTCTGTGCTATGTGGGGGACTCTGCCACAAGCCCCGAGAAGGTCTGATGGCCACTGCAGCAGCTGGTGGGTCGAGGCTTTTTTTTTTTTCAAATGAGCCAGGAGCTGGGACTGGGTGGGGCAACCATGGGGTTGGGGGTGGGGTGGGGCTGGGGGCTGGGAGAGTGTGGGGGTCAGGGGGGCTGGGAGAGCAGGCAGGGGATGGGGCCTGGCAGGTGTCCCCCCATGGTCCCCGCCTCCAGGCCCTCTCCTCCACCCCCTACTTACAAACATGGAGTCCAGGTCCAGCTACCTGTGGCAGTCAGTGAGGACTGCCTGAATCTCTGAAGCTCTGTGAATCTTTTCTGAACTGGTTTGGAGAGCTTCAAATTGATTTGGACCTTTTAATTGGTCTCCTGATTCGATTTGGATTTGGAGATTCACTGGCTGAATTGAGCTGAATCTCCTCCGAATCAAATCAGCACCCGAAGCTTCGCACAGCCCTCTTGGATAGCCCTGGTTTATACCATGCTTGTTTTCTATACAAGCAGAACAAAATACAGAGGAGAAAGGAAAGTGATTCTTTGTAACAGCTAGTGAAAAATATCTGACCAGTGCAGTGTAAGGAAGCATATAGGAGAATGGGGTTCTTGGCCTTACATGTCATGTCATGGATCAACATGTTAGCGCTGAAGTAGAACATTTATTTCTAATGTATAATAATAAAAATGAGTACTGAGAAGGTACTGGGCTCACATTCTTTGATTATCCCTGTCACTCAGGCAGCTGCCTTTTTGTCTGAGGTATCCTGCTTCTGAAGGTCTTTTTGATTTGTGAATCTAATTCAATGAAATATTCTGCTTTTCTGTCTATATTGAGCACGTTATAAATTACTCAGCTCTCATCTAATGGAAAGATAATAGACTTGCTCTGTTATTAGTTGCCAGCCTTCTGTTAAATTTGGAGTTTGAGCAAGATTGGAAGAGGAGGAAAGGACAGAGGCATGGTAACAGGGGTTAATGGTTGAATAAGGCAGGAGGACATTGCTAGAATATTGTATTAGCATAGAAAGTGGGATTTACTCCCATGAGGGTTCAGTGAATGCCCTGAATGTGAAGTATCTGGAGTACAATCTTTACCTGAGACATGAGAACTAGCCCTTTTGCAGATGCCAAGGGTTACAGTGCATTTTTCATCTGTCAACCCTCATAAAAGGAGACTATGCTAATTCCAAATGGATAAGAAAGTCAACTTCTCATTTCAGGATCCTGATAGCAATGTTTCAGGATTGGTAAAAATCTGATAGAAAAAACATTTTCACACCATTTCTCCCCTAATAAGACAGTAGCAGCAGGTTCAGACCCTGCTAAATATAACATCAGAGTGAAAAGGACCAGAGTGAGTGGCAAAAGGGCATTTCTGTTTTTTTAACTGAGTCAGTAACTCTGGCTTGTAGTGTCTACACACTTTCAAGCTGCTAATCATAGATTTGACAAACTTCTCTTTTTAACTTTTTACAGCATATGCCTTAAAACAAACAAATACTAGCTTATTCCCATGCACAGCCTTTACTATATCTGCACCCCCCACACCATTTTGTTGCCAAGGGTCCTGCTGCATCTTTATCCTTTCCCATAGATGCTGCCTTTACATGGACCAGGAGGGGCTGCTGAACTCAAAGAGCACTACAAACCCCTCACAGGAAATGCTGTTTATGTCCATACTCTGAATGAAACCAGTTCTCATGGCAATCAGATTTTCCCCACAGACATGCTTATTGTTTTCCCACACTTCCCCCTTCTGTGTAAAAGTTATGCAACCCCAGTGGAGCAGAATGGTTTTAAAAAATTTTTAATTGGAATGCAAACTGCACCCACTTTGACACTTAGTTACCTTCCATGTTGTTGAATATTGTTTCACAAATACAGAGACCTGTACATGACACAACTCTTTTTGAGCAGCTTGTTTCACGAGAGTGCCTGAAAGGTTCCTCAACTGCATGGGGAACAATCCTTATTAGCCTATCACTGTTGTGAAGCAAGGCATTCATGACCCCCACCCCCCAGCGTGCAAAGTTTTTTTTTTTTACATAACACACAATTACCCTGTAGAACTCATTGTCTCAAGGTATTTTGGAGACCAGGCATTATATCATCAAGGGCATCAAAGCACTTTTTCTACCCACCTTCAATCCTGAAAGGCCATGGCAGGGAGAGGGGGGACACAGTATGGACGGGGGACTAGAGGAATAAAATTTGGAGCATAAAAGGCATGGACAAAAGTGACAATTTTTGCATGCTCTGGCCCTTGAAAGTGCTCTACAGCTGTGACCAGACAGAAGGGCATGGCTGCAAAGCGCTTTAAAAGGGCCAGATCCTGCAAAAATCTGAACCCTTATTTCGGATGGAGTTTGGTTTGGGTTTTTTTCAGTTGGGGCCTGAGGTAGGGGCTCCAATCTCCCTACCCCATCTCCCATCCACCCTCTGAAATGAGCTCCCCTTCTCCCTTCCCCCACTTCCTATTATGAAAACAGCTCAGAGCCTGGGCTGGAGGAGGGGCCATTGCTGGGGGAAACTGGCTGCAGACTCATTTCCCAACCTCCCCCCGCTGGTGGACCCAGCAGGTAGCTTCTGTTTGGTGTGCAGGATTGTTGTAACTCAGAACACTTCCTGCAAAGCATTACAGTGAGTTACAGTGGGGAATTGTTCTTCTGTCTGTGCCCTTAAAGGACCTGCTTTGCTGGTCAGACTTGAGATAGTTTATCATGCTCTGAACCTGCTGCCTAACTACCCCATGATGTCCCTGACTGTAGTATGTGGAGAAATCAGTGGCATAGTGATGACTATACCAGGTGTACATCCATAACAAGGGAGTCCTCAGCCACTGCCTTAAAGCAGCTTTAGCTCTTTATAAAAATGACAGAAACTTTATGTTGGGAGCAAAATGAGTTTTTTTCACAATTTTTTACAACAGCTTTTCACAATTTTCAGTCATCTGCTAAGAGGAACCAATGATGTGGCCCTGATCAGCAGGGCCCACAGGAAAATGATACGCTAACTTGTACTATACCGTCATCCTCAGACTGTCAGGCTAAACACTTATAAGTGTATAAGCTCTCAAACATTAGAGCATGGTCCAACAACTGTCTGAAGTTAAAAAGACACACCCCTTATGGAACAACTATTCATTATGGGATTACTGGCATTTTACTCTGAACCACAGAGCACTATGTGCACTTTGAGCAAGGTATTATACTAGAGAAATCTTTGTTCTGATCCAATATGACAGTTGTAGCCTTCTGATTGTTATTGGGCCCAGGACTGGCTGCAGTTCTTTGTGTTTTGTAGGAAATTAATCAGTTTGTAAGCACATATACTACAAAATGGTCTAATAAAAAAATAATTCATTTTTATACTGAGAAACTATGTAGCATTACCCCAAATTTAGATTATTTTATTTACCTGCATTATGGTCAGGAGGGTCACTGTAGATGGAAGCCAGGGAAAACAAGGAGAAAATGACAAAAGCCAACAAGATGAAAGCTACTTCTAGGTTTGTGAAAGGCAGCTCCATGAACTGTTAATGTTTCACCTAGAATGAAATGTAAACGTTTACATGTCATGTTGTAAAGTAAAAATGGTTTGAATAGAGTAGCTTAGTTTTTGGTCAGGAGGATACTAGATCCTGGTCAAACTGGTTAAGTGACTTTAGCGGTCAAGGAAACAATTCTGTTTGCTCACAGAAAGAAGGCAGATCCTGTACTAACCCCATGCAATCTATGGTAAGGAGCCTTTCCCTGTAGCACATTTAGAGTTTGAGGGTCAATCTATTTTGAGAGTAGCATTGAAAAAAGCTCCACATAGCTGAGGTTATTTTATTACAGGAAGGTAATTCTTGGTCCCTCTAAAATAAAACTGAGTTAAGAAAGGAAAATATCATGCTAGAAATCTGTAGGAAAGTAGGGCAGAAAGAAAGAAGCAAGCCTGAGCCTTTCTTCAGGGTCAGGAAGTGTATAGTCAAATTGAAGCTAGTGCCCTAGTCCAGGAACCCTAAAGTCAAGGGGAGTTTGGAATGCTTAGTTCATCATGAAATTATTTGCTACTAGCAATCTACTGTAATAAAAAAGACAAAGACTTCAATAAAGGTGTATAGTAAGTACTCAGAAACTCTGAAGCACATGATTAGAAAGAATAAGATGGAAAAAAAAGGAAAGTCTCCACTTACTGACTGCCAGGGTTTGGTGTGAGTATTCCAGGGATCTCTTGGCCTGAAGTTTTAAAATTGAAACATTCTTATAAAATGACTCAGCAGTGTGACCTTGAGCTAATCACTCTGAGTCTGGAGTATTTAGTGCAGTGTGGTTTCCTGATGCTTTTCATTTGCTGCCTTCCACATGCAAGGTACAGTACACATCATAATAGAGGCTCAAGTGGTGAAAGCGCTAAAAAGGTTGCATACTTCAACAAGTGCTTTCCTTACATCTACCTACAGGATAGTAATAATGTTCATGTAAGTAGCAGCAACAGAAGGTGGAGAATTGCTGTGTGGGCTTTCAGTACTGAGTACTCTACATTGTAAAACGTTTTGAATAGTAAACTGTAGTAAAATATTAACATACTAAGAAAATAGGATGCAGTTTTATTGCTAAGGAATAGGAGGGAATGTTTAAGCAGTACACAAAATACAAAATGATTAAATTGCACAGCTTTGATATAAATATAAGAATTTGTATTTCTAAAAGCTGTTTAAAGTTGAAGAGTATCAAAGCTCTTTACAAACCTTTAGAAGAATTGAGGGGCACAGAAAGGTGAGGGCAAAATACCTGCATGAAATAATAGGGGCCTGATGTCACTGAACATCCTATTCCCCTCAGATTAACATGAATTTACACTGCTCTATTCTCTCCTTTTCTAACCCCCAGCTAATGCTGCCTTGCTAGGTTTAAAGCTTTTATTCATGTATATAATGCATCCTTTATATACTGTGTGTATCTGAGTGCAGAATTATGAGAGAGAGCATAAATCTACAATGCTTTCATCGAGTTTTCAGATTCCATTTACACTTTCTTTTTTAAAAGGTGGCTTGTGGAGAAAAATAAAAGTTTGTGCCCTTATTTACTTAAAGATGGATAAATATTACTGGAAAGGTTGCTTCAAAAGGGTTTTATTTCCTTCCAGCTTTTTATACTTGAAGTACCAGATCTATTCTACTATGGCTCCACTGAAGAAGTCTTTGGAGACCTAGTGATGTTATGATAGCAATACAGACTGAAAACAGATCAACTAGGAGGGAAGGTACTTTTATTCAGATAGTTTCAACTCTTTAGGTTGAATTCAGAGATGTTGTGTGATAAGTTAGTTTTCCCAAATATTATATATACCTATACTGGATGTAATGAAATCTGAGTTTTACTCTTATGCTTAGACTTCTTACAGTTACTTTACTTGACAGCCTACCCTCTGTCCTGCCTGGGAAAGGGAACACTGTCACTTGGCAGACAGCCCAGGGAGGGTTTCAGCCCCAGAAGAAAGCCCCCCGCTACATCAGTTGACTGGCAAGAAGGGGGCTTTCTCTTGCAGTTCTTGCCCCAGGATAATAGTTCCCATTCCTTTCTGACCCAGAACAGTGCAGGGAGTGAAGGGGATATTCTGCTGTGGTGACAAGGTTCCGGGATCCTTGCTGCTTTGTTACAGCATCTAGCTCTGCCCCACGTTGCTTCAGGTCATCCTGGAGCAGTGTGGGCAAGGCGGGAGCATTCTACTATGGCAGCAAGGCTTGGCATAGCAGTCTGCCTCATCCCACACTGCTCTGCGTTGACCCTGAGCATTGAGGGACGGGTAGGGATGTTTTGCCACAGCAGGAACCCCTTCCAGGAGCATTTCCACTGCAGGAGAATGCTCCCCTCCCACTACTTCTCATCAACCAGCTAATTGAACCATTCTTCCACTGGGAGAACCCATTCTTGGAAGGTCACCCTAATCAAATGATTGGCAGGAGGTGCAGATAATTTTTCAGGGCAGGGTCCCCACAGGGCTCTCTGACAGCTTGCTACTTAGTGGGCTATCAGGGAATCAGTGCTCTCCCTCCCTCCTTCCTTATCCCTTGAAGAGAGGTATGGAGAGCAGAAGACTGAGACATTGGGCATCTTTCACACCCAAGACAAGTGTACAGGCATTCTTATTCTATCACGAGGAGGAAAATCTTCCTCATAGATCTAACTACATATTTGCAGAAGGGCCGAGTCTCGTTTGCAAAAAATCTCTCCCAACATCTGTACAGCAATTTTTCCACTGTTGGTTCATGGTCTTACATGGCTACCATTAACTTTCCATACGCACACTGTTAGTGCTCAGAATGGCTCCAATAGGCACTTTGTGGAGTAAACCATATATTTTAAAGCTTGTATTAGTTTTTACTGCAAGTGGCCACATGGGAAAGTAGTATGTAGTAGAAAATGTAGTAGAAACTGTGCTTTAAAATTTCACCTTGATTTACTGCATCATAAATACTCCCCTGTAGGAAGCCCCCTAATCTGGAGGAAAAAAACTTTTTTTTTCTCCATTAATACTTCTTTCTAGTTCTCACTGTGTGAATTATACTAACAACTGAGTCAAACTCTGTGGGCCTTTTTCTACTAACACATTTTAATAACTGTTTAGAGAAAAAAATCTTTGTTAAAGATTGAAGCATCTTGTCTCTTTACTTGAGGGATGAGAAATCCAATTGCATTTCTCTAGTTTAACAGATAATCCTTTACCAAAAATAAGGAAGGCAACATATACTATTTTTGATGCCTGCTAGATGCAAACAGAAAAAGCAGCTGTAATAACCCAAATGTAAACACAAATATAAACAACAATTTAATTATCTGGTTCTTCAGTTTTTATGCACACAAAGAAATGGCACAAGCTATTAATTTCCTTTGAAGGACATATTTCATCAGACTGAGGAAATTTTATTTATAATGCCATCTTTTGATTTTTTCTTAATTAAGTCCCGTATCAGCCAGTCATAAATTTCATAGACATTAGGACTGGAAGGGACCTCATGAGATCATCAGGTCCAGCCCCCTGCCATTATTTTCCCCAGACTGAACTCAGGCTAAAGACCTGCAATTGCTCACATCTTCATATTTTGACCCTTTTAACATATTGCCAATATATGGCTGTCCCCCATCATTCCTCTGAACTTTTATCGTGTCATAAAATTATTGAAATATTAATAAGAGTATTCCTGAGAAGCTTTTTCATATAAGGTTTTCAGATCTAGTGATTTAGAATGTACGCAGAAGGAAGGGACTTGTAATTGTGCTGTAACTTTTGCTCTTTACACAGAGTGCTAAAAGTTACAGTGCAATCAAACACAACAGCCTTTTGGCAATGCGGGGTGGGGGAAAGGGGGGGAGCTCACAGCTTCCTTGCACTGGCCAAGGCTAGGAGGCAGAAGGCGCTGTCACATTCCTCCCAGAATGTTCTGCAGGCCCTGAGGACTGCCAAAGACTGCTGAGCATAGCCAAAGAGGCTAGCCATAGCCAAGCAGCTTTGCCTGCCCAGGGCTGCTGTATCCAGTGACTGCCTTTCATCACAGCCCCACCTCCTGCCTCTGGCCACAAAGTGTCACAGCCTGGCTGGGGGGATAGGGTGTCTCCCCCACAATGTTCCCAGGACTGGAGGAGCCAGCAGTTCAGCCGGGTGCAGTGTGTGGGGGGAGAGGCACACCTGGAGGAGAAAGCAGGGGGGAGAGACCTCTTCTGGTGCTGTGCACTCAGCTGGACTGCCACCTCCCCCCAGTCCTAGGGTCACTGCAGGAAGAGACGCCATTCTCCCTTCCGTCTGCTCGGGGTGGCTCTCAACTGGCTAGAGGGAGGAAGTGGGGCTGGGATGAGAGGCTGTCACTGAGATTCCTAGGGCAGGGCTGGCCTGGCACTTGGGCAGGCAGAAGAGACAAGCTCTGCCAACGAAGGCTAGAGCACAGCCCTGTACAGAGGCCCATGGGATGCAGGAGACATTATCCGGAAGTAATCCTCACTGTGAACCTGCACACAGATTCACTAAGGCGGTCTTCCCTACAGTGTCTTCATCTGATAACTTGCCAGATGAGGGTTACATTTTCATTTTGTTGGCCATTTTTAAAAGTGCTTTGCAGCTGTGAATGTTTCAGAGGCCTCTTCGTGTGAAAAATGTAACCTCTGTATGCACCCTTATTGATGCCCCGCTTCAGTAGTTGCGGTTTAATGGCCTCCTAATTTACTTGTGGGAATAAAAGTATTTGATCCTCTGATGTGTATCATCTGGGTATGATACAGAAATAGAGAGCAGAAATATTTTCTTCAGATCCCTATGTTGGGAATTCCCAGTTCGAATCATTCCCAAAACATAAATGTATATTTTCCATTTCAATAAAAGCATCACAATTATAATTGAGCCAAATATATATATTATAGATAGTATAGTTGTTGTCTTGATTTTTGAAATACAGATTATTGCTCATTTTAATATCTTTACTGAAATACCTGCCTTTAGAAGGGTATTTTTAAGATGCTTTAAAATGGTATCGCTGTCAATCACTTTCAAATTTGATAGTAATAGTGGGCATCATTTTGGAAATGATCAGGTCTGCTTTAGTGTAATTCCTTTTAAGCCCTTATTTTTCTTAGGACTGGTATATATTACAGTCACTGCTTGTTAGTAGCAACCTGTCTGTGCCCAGGTGTTATATTGTTCCTAACTAGCTGTTACTATTATAGGGACCATCAACTAAATGCCTGTTATAGAAAATGTTCCAGGGGAAATGTTTCTGGGAAGTGATTGTTTCTTTTAGCAGGTATTGCTGCAAGAGAGCATTGACTATATTTCATAGTTGAAAGTGAATCAAAACTCTTCTCTTCTCCAGCAAACAGAAACAATAGTTTGTTTGACAAGTGAGGCAGCTAATCTGTAGTTTATTAAAGGCTTTCCAAGAGACTGAATAAGAATTGAGACTATAATTCTTTTATACAATTCCCAAAGAAACTTCATTTCTATCCCTGTCTATGGTGATTCTCCAAATAAGATTTTACCCATGTTAAAGATTTCTTTATATGAAACACAAATGGTTCCCACACTCTGCTCAGAGTTCAGGCCATACAACAAATTGAACCCCAGACAAGATTACAATGCCCCAAGAAAATGTTTCTTGAGTAGACTTGATGAAAATGCTTCAGATGTTATTGAAATGACCCTTACTTTCCCCACTGAGAAGCCAGCACTGTGAGTGTCTAGGTCTTGTAGCTCTCAGGTGCCAAAGCAGATGCTTGTCCTTCTAAGCAGACTAAACTTTGCAAATGTCTGGTGATCTTATCCAGTCAAATAGATGCTACAACAAGCTTTCCTGACATTTTCATTATAAAAGTCTAATTGCCATTTTTATTAGAACTCCTGGGATTTTGACACTACATAACTTGAGACTATTTCAACACGAACAATCTTCCCAGAAGGGAGAATTAATTAAAATACAGTTACTCATGAGGAGAGTGTTAATTCACTTAGTAGGTGACTGAGCACAAGACTATTGCTCCTGCAACCCAAGGTACTATACAAAGAACTATGGGAAAAATGATTTACAGAAGAGCTTTCTGGCAATGACTGGCATTTATAGAGAAGAGGAAAGAGTAATGCAACTCCAGGAGTGAACTGGTCTCATGTTGCTGTAAAGTAGGAATAGCTCCACTGTAATCAAAAGAGTTAGCTGGTAAAACCAATGTGAATTAAATCTGACTTAGACACATATACATAGGGCACATCTACACACGCTATTAATGCAATTGAATAAACTCTGGTGCAGTTTGCACTGGAGTTTATTGCTCCTGGGCAACACATTTACAAACGTGCATGTGGGCGAGGTCATTGAGCAGGGTTGGAGCAGTGCTGGCTGGTAGTGGGCCCAGGGAGTCAGCCTGCCAGCCTGGGACTCTTCCAATACGGCTTGGCGTTTACACATGGCTGGGGCACAAGCGTGCGCTAGTGCAGGGCTAGCCAGCAGGCAGCACTGGGTCCAGGATCTCTTCCTGTGAGTCATTGTTGCAATGCAAATGCAAACATATCTATTACTCTTTTTCTGGGTAAAGACTGAAAAAGGCAAAGCAATTGCTTATTGAAGGTAGATTCACTAGACACATGCTTAAAAAGAGAGAGAATAAACAATGAAATTACTTCTCTGCACTTATTTGCCAGTGTCTAATTTAGACTGTAGTGTGCAAGGACAGTAGTGGTGACATCAGCATAAGTGCATTGGATTTCTCATCCCAAACACACAGTTATATTAATGATTATGACTACCCTCCCTGCCAACACCTCTAAATGCTGCTCATAGATTCTGTATATACTTGGTGAAGGTTAAAAGGAAAGGATAATGTTAACTACTCTGAACCCTAAAACATTGAAATTGGAGTGAAATGAAGCTAGAGAACTGAAGGTTGTTTACTTTTAGAGCATTTGAAAGACTATTATAGGCAGACTGAGTGCAATTTTACTGGGTTTTGCCAAAATTTGTAGTAGTTCTCAGTCTATTCCATAGAGCATAAAAACTATTTGATTTAATATCATTGTCACGTTTGCAAAAGTTAAGCTTTATATTGATGATCAGATATGATATGTTAAATTACCCTGGTATTAATTGTATGCTATGGTTGTTTTTTTAAATACTGCTGGACCTAATATCCTTCACACTTTGTTATTTTAAATCACTTTAGCATTAATTACCTGATAGCAATTTTTTTTCCAAACATGAGATCCCTGATACTGGCAGAATTTAAGCAACAGGTTTTTTCAGCCTGACATTACTACCTAAATCCCCCTAGATTAAAAATTTTCCAAAGTGTGTTCAGCATATCCTGTCCTGTCCTGTCCTGTTTTGCAGCTGTCAAGTATTGTTTGGGGAGAAGTATTGTTATGGGAGAAACTTGACCCATACAATACTCCAATGGACCCACTGTAGTAATTTCATTTCACTGGAGTAGGTGCACGAACTCTATACAAGCATCTGAAATGTTAGTCAAGAAACACCTCAGGTAATGTTTGGTGAGGGAGATGGTGGTGTAGGAAGGCTCTGAAGGTGGTCCACTAGACAGCCAAAAGATGATTTCTGGGGACAAGAGGAAAGGAAGCCAGAGCTTGGTATAGTGAGAGGGGCAGAAGTTTTCTAGTTACTGCCAATGCATTTTATCTGATGATAAAATGATTAACATGTCCGTTTTAGCTGATGATAAACATACAATGCAGAAACCCCAATTGGGAGTGCCGGTGGTCAAAACCTAGGTGAAGGGTATTGCTCTGCAGACACCCAAACTCACTCTGCAAACATCTCCAGAACTGGAAGAGCTATACCAATGTTAGCACACTCCTGTGGCTAGGCTAATAAACCATCCTTCTCAGCAGAACTAAGTTCAGGGCAGCATCACTGTAAAGTTTTATCTTGCTTTCAATTCTGGAACTCATGTATACAGAGCTGGTTCATATATCTCTTTGGCTAAGGACAGACATTACACATAAACTGGTTTAAGTGATCAGAAACTGGTTTAAACCTATAACAGAGCAGATGCTCAGTGCATGTAAACCAGTTTGAAAATGGCTGAAACCGGTTTGCGATAAACCTGGCTGAATGTAGTATCAGACTTTACTGATTTGGGTCAAACTGATTTATGTAATGTCTCTCCCAGACCTCTTGCTTGTTTAAGATAAATCAGAGTCCCCAGCATCCTGGCATGCTCTCTGGACTGGGCAGGGCTCTCTGCTCCACAGCAGGGCTGGCCTCTCCCCTCTGCTGCATCGCTGGAGCTTGGCAGTCTCTGCAGGCATCTGCCTGGCTTCTGCTCCTCCCTCCCCACCCTACTCTGTGTTAGGCAGGAACTCCCCCATTCCTCTCAGCATTAGCTAGCAGATCACATGCTGGCTACAGTCTGTGCTGTGGGAGATGACAGAGGCAGACAGGCTATTTGGAGCTATTCAACAGGTAGCTCAATGTCCTTCCTTGGGAAAACTGTTTAACAGCTGTTTGCTCCCCCCGCTTCCCCTCACCACTCCCTGCTAAGCAGGAATTCCCCTTCCCCTCTGCGTTGCGGAGAAGATATTTGTGTATTAGCTAGCAGACCACATGCTAAGTCTGTGTTGAATCAACAGGCAGAATCAGCAGGTAGCTGTTAATGTCCCTCTGTTTTCTTAATGGGGCAATACACACTGGGGAGATGGTGGTGACACTGTTATCAGCCCTCCCCCCAGCCCCCACTTCTTGCCTGTCAGTTTGCTGCAGACAGTATACAGAAGCAGGGAGGGAGATTGAAAAGCTCTGTATCAGCAAAAGATGCATGCACTGCACATACCCACTTTGCCTCAGTGCTAGCTGAGGGCTGGCAACACTCCCACCCCTTGACCAGTGAGCCAAGAAAAGCCTGGGACTGCAGGCAGGCTGAGGGTTTACACTCCTTCCTAATCAGAGCCTCCTGCTAGGACTTGACCACAGCCCCCTCAGCTCAGCTCTGCAAGTGAAGGGAGGGCTGCTTTAGCACCCTTGGCTTCCAGCCTGAGCCACTGCAGGCACGTGCCTAATTTTCTCAGTCTAGAGGGATTGTCTGTATGGTTGGAAACTGGTTCAGCCTAGCCAGGTTAGACTAACCTGCAAAGGTTGAATTAATTCAGGCTCAGGCTGTTTGAATGTCTGTCCCTAGCTTTTATGGTACTTCTCTGCACTATGCAGTGATACCTACAGTTACTCTATATACTGGATAAAATTCTGCCTTGGTTTGTAGCCCAGAAAGCACCGTTAATGCCAGTACATCGGGTATACCTTTGATGTACTTCCAACCTCAGTGAGATAAATTTTTTCTAATAGTGTTCTGAGCATTGTAAAGCATAACTAAACTTTATGCTTGAAAATGTTTTACAGTTGGTTAGGATTTTTAGATAATGGTGTTACGTGAATTCTTAAGGAATGTCATCTGGCAACATGGACGCATTTAGACGTATGTAGCCATTATACTCTTATTTGGATTACATTTTTGAGCCACGAACACTGTTATAGCAGTAAATAGCGATAGTAAGGAAAGCGAAGAAAAATGGGTTTGGATTTATTTCAGTATAACTAAATTAAGAGGTTTCTCTGCTGATGGATAGTATTTTCAAAAGTACCTGAGTCTCCCTGATTATCAAAGAGGTTCTCAAGTCTCATGTCAGGTGAGGAATGCTGCCATAAAACACCGTTAGTTTGCTTCTGATTAGTGTGTGCTAGTAGCCAGAAATTAGGCAGTAAGTTGCTTTCAACCTTTTTTCATTTGCGGACTCCTAAAAAATTGCAAATGGAGGTGTAGAGCCCTGTGGAAATTTTGACTGGAGATGAGGACCGCTTTGAATTGTAAGTGTGGGTATTCACATACTTTTTATTCATCATAGTAATCTTTCATGGACCCCTTAGAAATAATCTGTAGACCCCGTTGAAAAACATAACAGTTTTTCTGCATTAATCAGAACGTTTGTGTGCCTGCCTGCCACAGATTTCAAAACAGATGCTAAACAGAGCCATCTACTGGTGCTGAGGTACAAAAATCACTAATGACAAAAGAGATGCAAAACAAATAATAAAAACAATGTAAACATACTTTATTAAAGCAAAAAACATCTACGTAATATAGTTTCTCATTGTAGGAGCCAGTTGTGAAAAGAGAAATACATAGGTAGATTAAAAGCAAATTAATTTGACTGAGTGTAAATAAAATGATGAAAGAATTTATCTTTATATCATCTTGCAGGTTTATAAATACATGGGATTTGTATGTTTACTTCCCCATTACAGTTGTGAAAACTTAACACATACTACGCTAAATAATAAATTACCTTGTGGAAATCATTAGTATCAATGAATAATCAAAATTGGTGTACATATCCTGTCATTATCATGAACCTAGAAAATGTGCTATCATTCTCAAAAAGATAGGGGTTATACCTCTGGGATGTATATATGTTAATACCACATGGGTGCTTTTTAGATGAAAGTAGATAGATATTTTCTTGTGACACCTAGGATGCTTAATAAAGTAGTAACTCATCACTCAGACACTTCTATGTGTTCACTTGAAAGTTCTCCAAATATCATCTACCTCTTAATATCCTAATGCAAATCTTGAATAGAAAGCAAAGAAAGAAATTCTGTGTATACTAATTTAATATATTTTAAGTTTTTTTCTTATTTAAAAAACTAACCAAGAGCTAGCTCCTGTTTTTTATCATTACCTGACTCTTTCACTATTTAGACAAGAATTATTTCTCAGTAACATTCGATTTTTGTGATAAAATGTGAAATAGCTTGAACTAAGTATTGCTTCCAAGTCACATTTAGCTCATTTCAAATTGCTTTAGGGCTTTTGTTGTTCTGAACCAGGAAGCAGATTTATCAGGGTGTCTTAACCACATTTATCATATCTTCTTACCAGTGAGACTGGAAGAGTCACAAGGTCTCCCAGGAAAACTAAAATAAAATATTAAGAATGACCTTGACTGTGGATACCTTGCATAAAGTAGCCACGGCAGCAGTAGAATCAGAACTGCTAGCTCTAAGAACAGAAAAAATCCTCTTTCTGATAAAAACTAGTGGAAAAATGCACTGCAGTAAACTGCCTCTCAGGCTATCTTAATACAGTCTTATTTATGTAGGAGAAATACATTAACTTTGCCTCTCTCCTCTTTCTATAATACATACATTTACTACAGAGAATACTATTGCAAAAATTACATGTAACTTTCAACTTTTACTTTCTAGCAAGTGCTCCTCCATTAATGGATAGAAAAAAAGGTTTTGGGTAAGAAAAAGATTTTAAAAAATCACTGAGAAGTCAAAAACAGCTGAACAGATATATGTTTCATATATGGTCTGTGGATAATCTTCCATGTATCAAAGATTAGTGGGCTACTGGATGGGGTCCCAGCGCTCCCTTCCCCTAATGGGAGTAGATTATTCTAAAGCAGTGTTTTTTCTACCTCTTTTTCATTTGTGGACCCCTGGAAAATTTTGAATGGAGGTACAAACCCCTTTGAATCGTAAGCGTGTGTATTCACATACTTTTGATTGATCAAAGTAATCTTTTGTGGACCCCTTAAACATAGTGTGCAGGCCCCCAGGGCCTCAGGGTTCACAGTTTGAAAACTGCTGTTCTAGAGCTAGGCAGGAGTATGTGAAAGGGTAATTTGTAGGGTTTCTTTTCTTCTCCTAATCCTGCAACAGCCCGTCTTCCTTGTGGAGGAGTACTGAATCAGGAAATATTATGCCTAAGGGAGATGAGGACATAGCTAGCTGAACAGATACCCTGCAAAGTGTATCTGTGCTCATTAGGTATATGCACAGGAATTAACTGTGACAGGGGGCTATCTTGCAGCTGGTCAAATCATTGGCCCGCCCATCTACCTCACTTGCCACACCTTTGATGTCACTGATAATTAGTTGTTTACAAGGTGGGAGGCTGCCCATTTAATGCCCAATGCCAAGGGCATCTGTAGAAGTACCTATGCCTATTCTGTGAAGCACATCTCAACATTTCCATGGGATCTCTTACAATTTCATTTCTCTTATGAGCAGACAGCATGTCCCTACTATTCTATAACTGGGACTGGGGTACGGGCAACTACTCTCGCCTGCCATAACTTGTTCTTCTATATAACTTGGAGGAAGATCTTAATCTTGTCAGTACTCAGTAGTTAAAAATGCCTCAGCACAGCGGAATTTCTCGGCACAACGCGATTCCTCAGTGCGACGAATTCCTCGGTGCGGTGAGAGAACCCTGGTGCAGTGAACAGTTCCTGCCAAGCTTAGCAATCGCATTATTTGAATGAGTGCTACCTATTGGCTTGTTGTAAATTATTCCTACCTGACGACTAGCAATTGGCTCGCTAGCTGTATAAAAGCTAGAACAGTTTCCACCCGAGTTGGAGAACTCAGCGTGTACCTCGGAGGAAAACTCTGCATGCATCTTGGAATAAACTTGGTCCTACGCTGTGTACATCGACAGTGCGAGTCTGTGTACTTCGACAGTGTAAGTAAAGCTATTTCAGTTCAACCAGTACGTGTCTGTGCCTAATTCTGCTCCATCAGTCGAAGTCCCCACCTGCCGTCTGGGCTTGCAGCCACAGCCCTGCCAACTATGCTCGGCCCCCACATGGCATCATGAACAGGATCCGGGGAAGATACGATGGAGTTAGAATTAGTTAAGAATTGCCCCGGCGTAATGGGAGATGCCATGTGTTGAACACCATGGAACTAGGCGCACACATCGCCTACCACCAGGCGGGTGGAACGGGTGAAAGACTCGTCAGCGGTTACCTCTCACTGGAAGGGGAAGAGGGAACTGTAATAGAGTGGGAAATACATCTTCATCTTGGGGTGTTCGGATGTGTGATGAGCAGTGAGAGGGTTCTATTTAGACCCTGAGAGATAGGGAGCACCGAACCCTTTGCCAGAGCAAAACCGAGCGAAGAAAGCCCGACCCTCAGTCAGGAGTTCACCCGTTGTATGCGATGCTTGCAGGAGGGTGGGGAGCCAGTGCTGATTGATTCGGCGCCTGAGTTGAGAGACCATGAGTTTCTTACTGAGCTCCACGAAAATTTGGATGTGGAAAGTCACGCCGTGATTGAGTAGACCGGCCCAAAATATGAAAAGGGGAGAATATTAAATGTGATGCTCCACACGATCACAACTTTGTTGCGGGAAAAGGCAGATTTGGAAGCCCAACTGTTCACAGCTATCCAGGTGGCTAAGCAGGCGGCAGCGAAAGAAAACCCTGGTCCACCGCCATTTCAAGATGGCGCTGAGAGAGAAGGGAGCTGCCCAGAGGACCCGGAAATGAAGGGCGAAGCTTCCGATGAATGGGCGGGAGTCCAGCCGATGACTCTGCCCCCCCGAAATGATGTCGCTCTCAGTGACCCCACCTCCTCACCATGGAAAAGGGGCAACGAACAGAGAGCTGTACCCGGCTCTCCCACCGGATACAGTGACAACCCCAACAGCCACTCATCCCGTGGCAATGATTAACCGAGTGATTGGTGTGCAGAGTGTAGTCTGCGCTGCTGCCACCACCCATCACACCCGTACCTGGACTGAATTACAAGAACTGTGCAAGAAATTGAAGATAAGAATTGAAGAAACTCTGACTATGTGGCTGGGATGCCTAGTCATGGAGTTTGGGTCCGACCTGCTAGACCTAGAAGAGGCAAGTTTCCTAACCAGACAAGTCTCGTGGAGCAGAGGGCATGCCACTGACATCAATATAGTGACGTGCAGCGTCTACTGGCCCAACCCACTTCCAGCGCTTGTTGCAGGCCAAGTCAGCCATAAGTCCCATGCATGGCATGATGACTGTCCATCAAAGGTCAACGTAGAGCAGATTTTGTTAGGTGATAGGAATTTCATATTGTTCCTGGAACTCCAGAGCACATGCACTGGGGCTGACACAACCCCAGTAGAGAGGACCGTGGCCTCACCGTCACCTGCGAAATCCTGGAGCTGTTCCAGTAACTCTCAATGGCATAGAAGCTTGCATTGAGGTTTATGGAGGAAGGAGTGCCATCATCCTTTGAATTCTCCTTAACCCACTAGCTGGACAACCCGCAGGTGATCTTTTGCACCAACTCCTGTGATTGCAAGCTGTCATGAAGCCGGACATAAGAACGTCCAGTGACTCGGAACATCAATCCGCCACATGCCCGCATGAGTCTAACTCTCAAGACACAAGTGTTGCCGCAGAGAACACATGTTGGGAAGAGCCAGGACTGTGCCAGGTGAACGGCGGTGCTGGGAGGGAGATACAGTATAATTTGGGGCGGCTGCAGCCCCCTCTATAGCTCCTACTCTGAGCCAATCCCCTACTGAGAAGAGCCTGGCATAATCTTGGCTCCAGCTTGCAGCTGCAGTGGGCCTGCCCTACCACACCCTACCCTGCACAGAGCTGGGGGGACATGCCCCCCATCCCCCATGCCCTCCCAGGGTGCAAGCAGCTGTGGGAGGCACCCCACCAATCAGCTTCTGGTCTGTCTTACACCCCACCCCCCACCCCACCTGGGCAACACCTGCCTGTGCCCCTGCCTCTGTCCCTTTCCTCACCAAGAGGGGGTGTTTATCTGTACCTCACCATGCCCCTTCTCTTCTCCCCCCCTTCCACCACAGTGACCTTACCAGCTGGAGGCAGCTGTCCACACTTCCAGGCTGCATTCCTCATTGCCTGAGTGCTATGCTGCGGCTGCATGAACGCACAAGCATTTACTGGCCGAAGTAAATGGCCCATCGGGCCAATTTCCAACACAGCCAATTTTCTTTATATCAGTACCGATCCAATACTGGACCTATGTATCAGTGCATCTTAATGAGATATACCTCTAGGGGATTTGTAAGATGGCTCTGATGCTTTCCAGAAGGATGCCTATAATGATACTGAGCTTGGAAAAGGCACTAAAGAGAACTTAGGCAGTAAAAAAACACTCTTAAAGAAGCTCAAAGGCATCTACTAACATGTCATGAGAACCCAGTGAATCTCTACTCCTTCATAAGAGTGCACAGGCAGAATCCTACTTGCAGGCCTGTGGAAGCACTGGAGTGATTTACAGAAGTGTGATGATAAAAGCCTTGTTGAAGTGCACAATACAATTTGAAGCAACTCCCCCTCCCCTGCTCCAGTCCACCACCAAAAAACCAGCCCAGCTCTCAAAGAATGTGGCTGTGGATAAATTGTGAGTCTAGTTGTATTTGGATTTAAACCAGTGGTGCTCAAGGCTTTGGGCCGGTGACCCAGGTGAATATTAATGGGTGGGTCTACAGGCCAGATCAGGCCATACATCTCCCAGGAAGTGGGTTCCAAGGGCATGCTGGCATTGGGCTCCAGGGCTCCATGCCACCCTTGTGCACTGGGATCAGGCTTCAGGGCCCTATGCTGCCCCCCACCTGGCCCCCATGTGCCAGAATCAGGCTCAGCACCTTGCACTGCTGTCACTTGGCCCCTTGTGCCACGCTCAGGTTCTATGCTTTCTTGGGCGCTATAGTATGCAGAGTCATACTATAGTGCACATACTAGCTTGTGGGGCTCCCAGAGATCTGTGGTGAGCCCCGTGGACTGAATGACAATGCATCAGGAGCAGGATCTGGCCTGCAGGCCAGAAATTGAGCAGCCTGAGTTTAAACAATTTTTCCTAGCAAATTTCTCATACTTGCTTGTTTTAAACTTTCATTGTATAAAAAAACCCAAACTCTTTACTAAGTATACAGTCATAACAATGTTTACAAAGATATACAACCAGCTCTGTAAATTAAGCTATCCCCAGGGCAGGGGAGTAGTAGCTTTACGGTCATTCTTTGCCTGATATTTATCAAAGGAATACCTGAGAAGAATCCTTCTTCAGAGATATCTGGATAGATTGGAATTTTAACACTCTTCAGAGCCATATTCTGATACCCTTATTCACTGGCTAGGATTCTATCCAAGTGGGTGTTTTGCCACCAAATTCAGTGAGACTCAGATTTAGTTCTCTGACTGCAAGTGGTTCCCTTGATTTGCATAGAACTACTCACAAAGTAAGGGTGCTAATTGACATGAGCAGAGATATCAGAGTCTAGCCCAGAAAAATGTAGGGTAAAAAGGATGAGAGAAAGACAAGAAAAATGTGCTATTTTTAATTTGGACATGTAACTTAAAACACACACACACACACACACACACACACAGATAATTGGTTGGAACAAAACAATTCCCTAGTGGGACCTGGAATAAACTGATAATATGATGTTTCGGGGGGGGGTGTTGTTCGAAATAGTCAACTTTCTCTTGGTAATTCTAGATCATTTCTTGGTAGGAAAAAAATAATTAGGAGGTTTTTTAAAAAATGTCCATCAGTTACATGGTTCAGATCACAATATGCAGTTGAGACAAAAGACTTACATGGAACAAGCAAAAAAACCTCTAAAATATGTGTACTTACCAACCTGCAGTATTCCTGCCACTGGAAGGGAGTGCAGGTAACAAAGTGAAAATATCATCTGCGATAATCTTTCTGTATGTCCTAGCAAGTTCTGAAGTCAGATAGCATATAGGTATTGCCCCACACAATACATCAAATGTCATTAGTCTTTTCCCAAATTGAGAGTGAAATTTTGACAGTTTGGACCCCACCGATGGCACATCTCGTCCAGTACAAACACTAGAGAAGTAGGAATGAGATACTCACATTTCTTTTAGGTCCTGCTTAAGTTGCATACGTCTTAATAAATGCCAAAGCCTATGACATATACAGGCTGCTATGAAGTACAAGGTTCATTCAGTAGATGACACATGAAACTGTGACGTGTTCAACTTCAGCCCAATTATTGTTTGTTATTACTGATAACGTATAGTAACTACTTTACAGATATCAGGTTAAGTAAATATGATCTTTGTAAGCAATTAACTTTGTAATTCTTTTTCTTAAATGCAATGGAATATAGAGCACTGGTTTTAATTACGTATTTAGTTGTTTTTCAGTTATGTCTTATATAGTAAAAATAATTAATACAGGCTGCCCATTGCTTGGGGAAGGTTACAAGATGCAGGTGTAGTCTTAATCAGATTCAAATAAAATATATATTAGTCTAACTTACCCAAATGAACAAGATTATTATTATGGATGATTGTCTCATAGAATTTCTTTAGGGAACATTATTTTCTTATATTATCCTGTAACTGTTTCATCTAGGGTTTTTTTGAGAAAAATGGGAATTGGGTTCAATATTAGAAAATGTTTTAGTAGTGAAGGAAAGGTACGTTGAAAAGATTGGTTCAAGTATGTTACTGAAACACCATAACAAAAGGAATTAAATAAATTTATTATACTTATTACTTTATTAGCCTTTGCCACTTCAGGGAACACAGCCTCAACTCTGTCTCATAACAATTATTTCATAATCTGATTATCTATATTACTGAGATATAATGCTCAGATCTTTAATGGGAGTAAATCAGCCTATTTCCATTAAAGAAATAAAACAAACAAACAAAAAACTCTAACATACACCAAATGCGGTTCTGGCTCATTGTCTAATGTAATGTGTAACAAAAAAGATTTCTCCTTGAGGTTGCATTTTTCTCAGCCAATACATTTATTTCTAATGTCCCCATCTTTTGGTACCTAACTCCTATATACCTAATGGAAAATAACATAATTTCCACTTGAAATACTATAATCTTCTGTCTTACCCACACATTTATTTCTTGTCATGGCTTGACTGCTTCCAGGACATGAATTAGGTCATTCAAAGATAACTTAAGGGTCGTCATACTGCACTGCAATCTTCAGTATAGAAAGATACACAGTCAAAGACACAAGACTGAGTAGGAAGAGAGAAGCTGGGGCCAGATATAAGTAAAAAGGAAGAGCAGGAGCTCCTGAAGAAGTAGTTGGAGAGGGAAGTGAAGAACAGGGGACAGGAGGAGTAAGTGTCAAAAGCAGAAAATGACAGTGTCAAAACCAGAAAATAGATCAAGGAGGATCTATTGAGAAGAGAAGAGAAAAGAGGCCTTTGGACATGGCTATAAGGAAATTATCAATTAGCTTGGTATATTCTAAACTCTCTGAACCTTCTGTGGGCTTTATTTGTTAAGCCTGAGTATTTTTGTCCTCTCTGGTTTCTTGTTCAGCATTATCCTTTTACAAATGACTTCGTGCACAATATTCTGTATATTGCTGTAATGAAGCTGTGCAGTGGTAACAATAGTGGAGGTAACAGAAATGTACCAGGACAGAGTATTCATGATCTGGATCATCTGGTTCAAATACAGAGTAGTGTGTGGGTTTTAATATCTGTGACATAACTTGGTCTTAAAAGCCTCTTTGAAAAGAAAAGTAAAGTATACCTCGTTTAAGCATTTGTCTTCCTCAGACTGTTACAAAAAACAAGTCAGTGCAATATGTAGTAAAAAAATTACCAATATTCATAGGGTTTGACTTTATTAATAAATAAATCAACAATTACACATGGATTCAAGCCAAACTTGGTTGCTTCCAGGGTACCTACTTCAAGGCTGCTCAGACAACATTCACTGTCTTCCTTGTATTATCTCAGGAGAGAAGCAGATGACCTACATTAGTAAATTAGCAAAGCATACATAGCATTTTTTACAGAATCAGAATCTGGCTAGTAGGTACGGCTGTGTGACGTTTCAGTGGTTGTTTTGTTCTGATGCTGTTTTGACTCATTTTGAGCTCGAACCAGTGAAATTGAAACAAAATGAAGGGCTTTGAAACAGCCTCGAAATGAAATGAGGCCAGTCAAAATGTTTTGAAAGTTTTGAAATATTTTGAATTTTGAAGCAGCTAGTTGGGTAGTAGGGGACAGGGGAGAGTGTTGGGCTAATTACAGCGCTGGGGAGCTCAGCCAGGCTGGAGGAAACTCTTCTTGCAGCCCAGCTGAGTTCCCAGCTCATCGCAGTGCTGGGGAACTCAGCTGGGTTAGAGGAGGCACTTCTTCTAGCCTGGCTGAGTTCCCCAGCACTGTGATTGGCTGGAAACTCAGTCCAACTGGAGGAGGCACTTCTCCCAGCCCAGCTCAGTTCCCCAGTGCTGGGTCCCAGGAGGCAGGAGCGGCATCCTGTGATTGGGCGGGCAGACTGCAGGGGGCTGCGGGGTCTCTGCTGGACTCCTCCCAGGGGTGCGGGCCTCTTATCTGCCTGCTAGATCACAGGGTGCTGCTCCTGCTCCCCGGTTCCTGCTTGTCAGCAGCCCGAGGTACAGTGTCCCAGAAACCCCTGTACCTATATCCTTGAAACTTGGCAGGCTTCATGGCCTCAGAAGGGGCTACCATCACTGCAAGTTTCATAGCAATCAGACAAGACATGACAAAGTTATAGCCTGTTTCATGTTTTCCCATTATAGCCTATGGGCGAAACATTGCAACAGCAAAACCATTTGACAAAACAGAATGGAACAGTGCTTTTGCAATGAAACAAAACTTGAAACAAAATACTGTTCCATCGAAATGTCAAAATGGATGTTGAAGCAGAACACTACCGTTTTGCACAATCCAACTAGTAGATAGAGTTTTAAAGAAACACTGCTGACCTGTTGCAACTTTGTTACTGGGCTTCTAGGCTAGAAAAAAAATAGGTGCTGGTGAACCAGCCCTGCATACAATTTGTTCTTACTTATATTTGCAGGTACATCGTACTCAGGCACAGTTTAGTTGTACTTTCTGTAAAGAACAATTGTGACAAGTAGTTTCTAGTTTCTTTGTCTTCTGGATATTACTGTCTTTTTCTGAATGCATATCAGATACTTAGCTTATTCCAGTATCTTTTGCACTGCTATCCACATTCTGCTGCATGGCTTTTCCTACCTAGCCAATGAAAAAATGAGCCATGTGGCTAGACTTTTATTGAAGACTGGTAGAATGTATTTCCATTAGTTATTGATGATATTATAACTCATCAGTGGTGGAGCAAAATGTCAATTATGAAAGGCCATGAATAACTATGAAAATAAATATCATATTCAGTCACTGTGACTGAATGTCCTTTATCTTATAAGCCAGCAGCTTCTGCTTTTATCAGTGCTTATTATATTTGAATGGCAAAGGTCTGGAATACCGATCAGTATATATTTTTAGCGCTGGATGAGCCTTAGAGCTGGATGAGTCTTAGAAGTACTGTAGACAGAGAAGGCAGCAAATGTAGATAGGCAACAGGTGTCTGAATAGAATAATAGTAATGCTTAAGGTGTTTTGATAAATACATCCACATCCGTTGCTGTAGTAGTATGCTACTGGCAACTGAAGGGAGATAGGATAACAGAATATTATACAAACAATTGATTTCAGTGCTTTGTGGGATCATATTAAATATAGAAACAAGGTGGAGTAAACTGATTTTATTAGCATGAGTTTGGGGAAAACAAGTTATTCGCAAGTGTCAAACTCACAAATGAGTTCTGTAGGTCATTTCAAAACGTCACTCCAAAGTTTCATACTTCTTTGTATGGATGTATATGTTACAAACATGAATAGTTTGGGCAGGTTAATGTTATATTCAGATTCATTTTTTTTATTCCCTGGTCAGCAAAGCCAAGCACTTTAGTTGTCACAGTCCTGATTCTCATATAATGAAATCAATGCAAAACCAATTTAAATGAGAAAAGAATTGAGCCTTAGGGCTAAATACAAACATCCCGAAAGCCTGAGATGGAATTGATCCAAGTTACACAGTTTTCCGTAAGTGATGTAGTATAGATCGGTAGTGAACAGAATGCATATTTGCCCTTTGGTGGCAGGGAAGAGCATGTAAATTTTAGACTAGGTTCCATCAGTTTTAAATCAATCTGTTTGCTAAACTTCCATTCTGTTATGGGTCTAGACCAGTATTGTATTACCTATACTGGTAAAACCGTAATGTCTGTACCTGACCTAGGAGTTCAACTATACAGAGAACTGAAAGAAAAATTAGTCGAAGACATGACCAAAATGTTAATCTTTTATAAGAGGCCTTTCAATGGCTAAACTGAGTACACATTCCATTATGCAGAGCTTCAGGGTGCCTATACAAGTGGTCCAGTGTGTTCCAATTGGAACACATTGGAGCAGACTTGACTAATCAATTAAACTCATTTAATTAACTAATCACTTAATCTAATTACTTACATCTAATTACACCATCATGTGTATTCAGTATCTTGCATCTCAAAATGGTGGCAGGGGTGCTTTAATTAAAACTTGGCAAATTAACTTTAGTTAAAGTACCCTTGTGGCCATTTCGAAATGTAGGGTGCTGAATATAGAGGTGTCTCTGTGTGTCTTTTAAAGTTGCCAATGTTGTTTTCTTAATGAGCAGAAATAATACTTGCATCTGATTGGAATACTTTAGATATCTACTTTAAACAAGGACTTTAGTATCCAAATCGAGGGATAATGGAAGTGCCTGCATTTCACTTGAACAATAAACAAACCCATTATTGTTTTCAGAAATCAGTTGCTATGCTATAATGGTACTCCTAAATATTGAGGAATCATCCTAGATAGTCCAGTGACTTTTTTATAGGAGAGTGTTCTATTTTAAAAACCCAAAATGAGCTTCTCCAGAAACTCACTGGGACTTCTTGGAGAGCTGATGCTGATGCACTGAGAACTGGTCTACTCTTTGGCAGAATACACTGGTCTACTCTTTGGCAGAATCAGTATTAACACTGATAAAGTTGACACAACCTAACCAAGCAATGCAAATCATTGCAGGAACAATCCAATCTGCCCCTCTTCAGTGGCTCCTTATTCTTATTAACATACATCCTTTCCCATTTAGAAGAAATATGCTTTAACTAAATTATAGACAAAAATAAAAAATAACCTACAGCTGCCTATACATGAAGATCTTTTAAACCCACTGCATCGGAGATTCAAATTTAAACATCCTGCTTGGAGAACAGCAATTCAACTTGAGCAATACTCATTTAACTTCCAAGATGCCTGGATACAAGAGTGACTCAATTCACCTCCTAGTACAGAGGTAAAATTATTATTACAAATTCCAACATTAGACCAGCTGGCTTTGATCTCCCTAGATATCTTGGGTCTTCTCTAAACTAAACTGAGACAGGACCCGGCAGATGTGGATTTCTGTTACATTAATGGGTTTGGACTAGCTTACCAAACCGCAACTGTCGTGCCCCTTTCCAAACTTTGAATCACATGACTTCTGAATGCCCTCTCCATGAATTTAATGGAACTTTACTGGATCTGCACAACACTATACCTGAGGCAGTCAGCTGGCTGCAAAATTTGGACATAATATTTGAATACGTTTCTTCTTGCTTTGTGATCACTGTATCATCATATGCTAAAAAACTGATCAGAAAAACAAAGCCCTTTATTATATATGCAACAGGAGAAAAGCCTGGGTAAACAGGAATATCATCAATAAGCTTAAATGTAAAAAAAAGCAATCTTATAAAAAGTGGAAACTTGGTTATTGTACTAAGGAAGAACATTGCGTGAGGAATAAAATTAGGACAGTAGTCTGACCTTGATACTTGGAAAGATTAGGAAGTTGGTCATCAAGAAGTCTACTGTGAAATACTGAGAGGAGAATGAGATGATCAGGAATAACTAGCATGGGTTCACCAAGAGCAAGACTGTCTGACCAACCTGATTTCCAATGAGGCAACCTTTACTGTATAAAGTGAAAGGCCCTGTGGCTGGGGGGGGAGAGCAGTGGATCTGACATACTTTGAATGTTGCAAAGATTTTGACACCGTCTCCCACACCATTCTCCTTAAGCTAAAGAAATACAGGCTAGATGAAAGAACTGTAAGGTGGATTTACAATTGGGTGGATTGTCATGCTCAGCAAGTAGTCATCAATGGCTTATTGTGTTGTTGGGAGGAAATATCAAATGTGTTCCCTCAGGGGTCTGTCCTAGGTCTGGCATTATTTAATCTTCATTCATGATTTAGATGATAAGATTAAGTGTATGCTTAGCAAATCTGCAGGCAACACCAAGTTCTATGGAGTTGCAGACACTCTGGAGATCAGGGCTAGGATCAGGAATGACCTGAATAGATTGAAAAAATGAAACTCAATCAATCAAATGATGAGATTCAACAAGGACAAGTGCTAATCCTTGCACTTGGGATGGAATAATTTCATACACAAATTGAGATTGGGAAATAATTTGCTAGGCTGTAGTATTGCAGAGAAGAACCAGGAGGTCACAATGAATCATAAGCTGAATATCAGCCAACAGCATACTGAATATGAGCCAACAGCATCCTACTGAGAAAAAGCCAACAGCATACAGTATTAGCAGGAGTGTCACTTGCAGATCAATGAGACTTGATTTTTCTGTTTTATTCAGCACTGGTGAAGACTCACTAGGAGTACTGTGTTCAGTTATCGGCACTTCAAGAAGGATGTAGATCAGGGATGTCAAACCTTTTTGAATGTGGGGCCAGATCATGAACTTTTATCACCCAGTGGGCCGGCGAGCCATATCAAAGACCTCATATGAAGTGGTATCACATCAGGAAGTGATGTCATGTGACCTTTGACACCAATGAAGTTGCAGGAAGTGACAATGAAATGAGTCTAACCAGTTCAAAATCTAATACTAAGGATGTACTATTCCTTCTCTATAGCATCCACCTCTGCCACTGTTCGGGCCAGGATACTGAGCTAGATGGATCACGGGGCTGACCAAGTATGGCACTTTTTACAGTCTTACATTCAGAAGCTCTTATGTTCTTTGGCTGAGCTTCCAAACTATGGCTAAGATTTGCAAAAAGGGGTAGATGGGCATGTTACAAAGTTGTCATAAAAGATTTGGAGCCCTCTAAATCCCATTCATTTTAATGGATGTTGGCCTTTGACTCAGCTTTGAAAATCTCAGCCCAAGGTGCCAACCAAATAAGTCAAAATATATTTTGCATTTTTATGCAGTGCATCTATGTGGGACTCTCCAAGCATTTTACAAACATTAAATGAACCTCAGGATGAGCCCAGCTGGAGCAGCAGGGGCTCATCTGCACTTTCCCCTTACCTGCAGAAGCTGCAGTGGAGCCATGTGCCGCTCGAGTCTGACCAGTGCATGCAGGGGGGAAATGCATCTCAGCTCCATCCTGTCCTGAGTGGCACACGGTTCCACTGCTACTTCTGCTGGCCAGTGCAGACCCAGCTGGGGTCCTCCCATACCCAGTATCATGTGGAAAGCCAGCTTCAGCTGCATGCCACTTTTCCTGGCCGGTGCTGACCCGGCTGGTTCTGTCCCATCTGGAGCAGCATGCAGCTGAAGCCAGGTTCCCATGTGCTGCTGGGGATAGGAGGAGCCTGGCCAGGTCTGCACCGGCCAGCAGAAGCGGCGGCGGAGTAATATGCTGCTCTGGATGGGACGAGCCCAGCCACAGCAGCAGGGACTGAGCTATGTTTTTCCCCTGCTTGCACTGGTCAGACCCGAGAGGCACATGGCTCTGCCGCGGCTTCTGCTGGCTGGTGAAGACCTGGCCAGGCTTCTCCTGTCCCCAGCAGTATGCAGCTGAAACCAGCTTCTCATTTGCTGACGGGGACAGGAGGAGCCTGGCCAAGTCTGCACTGGCCAGCGGAAGCAGCAGTGGAGCTGTGTGCTGCTTGGGACAGGATGAGCCTGGCTGGAGCAGCAGAGGCTCAGCTGCACTTTTCCCCTACCTGTGGCGGTCAGTCCAAAGTGGCACATGACTCCGCTGCTGCTTCTGCTGGTTGGTGCCAACCTGGCCAGGCTCCTCCCATCCCCAGCAGCACGTGGGAAGCTGGCATCAGCTGTGTGCCGCTCCAGATGGGACAGACCTGCCGGGGTCCTACTTTGGCCTTGCTGCTCCGGTTGGGCTCATCCTGTCCCAAGTGGCACATGGCTACTCCTCTTCCCACATGCACTGCGTCAGCAATGTCAAGCTGATGCAGTGCGTATGGAAACCTTGTCCATTCTCCAAGCCTCCAGCAGCCATTAGGAAGCTGCTGAGGGGTTAGGGGAGGGACAAGGGGTGGGAACGAAAGTAAACAGTGTTTACTTTTGTTTCCCATTGCAGCTCTGTACACCTCAGAAAATGGCTTAGCGGGCTGCATGTTGGACAAGCCTGGTCTAACTTTATTAATACAACAAATATCATCTTAACAGCTTCTGTATTCAGAGAGAGTAAAACATTCAGTACAATAATCTCACCTGACCCCAGATGTTTCTATGCTCAACAGAAAAAGATGGCCGCTCAGTTCCTGGAAGCAAAGGGTACATCGTGGGCTGGAACAGTCCAGACAGGTGTTGAAAGCTGGATTTATGACAG
>JAGPOW010000290.1:16942223-16964028 GCA_030014935.1 Caiman crocodilus
GCATGCCTCCCAGCTCCACCCAGTGTAAAAGAAGCCACCGTATCCATTTACCTAAGGGAAGTGAACATTACCCAAGCACACTACGAACTTTCGCCCGCTAATCACACTACCGCCTTCTCAGTATTCCTAAAAAAACAAAATTCCAATCCAGAAGGATTTATGTTCTAGAACTAAACCGCCCCCAATAAGACCTCCACTACATAGTTCCGGCTGCACCAGAACATGACCCTCATAAAAAGTGCCACAAGTTCTGTAGCCTATAATAACATCCCCTGAAGGTGGACGACCTCCACAGCCAAAACCCAGACACACCCCTTTAGCATAGTCGAGTTTATTCCCCAACGTACCCTATGCTTACCCTACGGTTTCGGGAACATGTCCTCCCGCTCGTGAGTTAACGCCATGACCTACCTGGACCCTAACCTATAGTTTCCCGTCTCAGTCCTTAAAAACCTAACTAATGTAACCTATGATCATTACAATACTCCCGTAATAAATTACCTGCGCCTTGCCTGCAATGAGACAAATAACCCTAAATACACCTACTATAGTGACATCAGCAGACAACAACCCTGCTCAAAGCTACCCCCGAACCCTGTTCCCGCAGAGCCCAGATTACTCTAGGCGTGCAATAACGGAATACTCCGCACTCAGTTACCAGCCTCACACACAGGCTGTTGCACTATAATTCTGGCAACCTTCTACCCAACCAAATACGCCAATACTACCCATTTCCCGAGGCCCCACGCAAAGCTTCATCCCCGCTATAAGCGGAACCCCAAAAACCTTACTAAAAAACCTCTCTAAAGTGAACATACGAAAAGCCAGTGTGTAAATTTTTCCCTCAAATAGAGAGCATAAAGCCTTTTCCACTAGCCCTCTGCAATTGAGGAATTAGCAATTGAAAATCAAAAAATCATAAAATACATAGCCAAGTTAGCAAACCGCACCAACGACACGTTCACCCCAGTTGACAAACAACTCCAAGTGATCTCCCGAATAACCCTACAAAATCAGTTAGCGTTAGACCTCATCCTTCTCAAAAAAGGAGGGCTTTGCACTTACATTAATATCTTCCAAGCCAAATGTTGCCTTACGATTCCAAACATTACAGGCGATCTCGAAAAAGAACTTACAAAGATACGCAAAATTACAATAAATGTAACCAAAATCTCACAAATTAATAACTCATAAATTAAATACCTAGCAAATTAGTTCGGCTAGGATATCCCAGCCTAGCTAAAGCGCTTACTTACCCCCTTACTTCCGCTTATTCCCATTTGTGTCCAAGGCTTAATTGAGTGCTGTAAAGTTTGCTGTTTATTTAAGATCCTAAAACAACGCTTCATCAAAAGCGTCAGCATAATCACAACCATCAATACCCGACTCAATCAGCTACACAACGAGACCCCAAAGACCTCCAAGACGACGACGTAAAAGACAGAGTCGAACTACAAAAATTATATAACCCCTACCATTAGTAGTCACACCAAAAAAGCATGTCAAAATTAGTAAGCACTGTAAAGTGGTGTGCCACTATGACAGGTAAAGAAAAAAAACCCAATATAACATGGCCTTACTAAAAATAGAACATAAACAGCAAAGCTTCACTGCAGAAGCCAAGACCTGTGATCACCAATCAATGCCCGACCAAGAAAAAAGCCCACGAAAGCTTTTCTCGCGAGCACAAAAAAACTCCTCGCATTAATCCCTAGTATAAAAGAAAGCTCCCGCCCTGAAGGCGGAGAGTAACTCCGGGACCTTGCCGCTAGTCGGACGTAAGCTTAATCACCCCGCGTTTCCCATACCCGTAAACCCAATATTTGCGAACCCGCTAATGACGACCCGCCACTGAAGCATCCGCCCTCTCCCGCTTAAGCTCCTGCTTTCTTCCCTTGGCTGGCAACTCCACAAGACAGCAGTATGTAAAGGAGTGTGGCTGCAACCCGCTGCTAAAGCATCTGCCCCCTCCCGCTTAAGCTCCTGCTTTCTTCCCTCAGCCAGCAACTCCACAAGACAGCAGTGTGTAGAGAAGCGCGGCTGTGACCCGCTGCTAAAGCATCTGCCCCCTCCTGCTTAAGCTCCTGCTTTCTTCCCTTGGCCAGCAACTCCACAAAACAACAGTCTATAGAAAAGTGCGGTCACAACCCGCCACTAGAACATCCACCTCTTCTTACTTAAACTACTACTTCTCCGCTCGGCCAGGCCTTTGCTGGCCGAGTGTCTGTAAGTATATCACCAATAAAACACCTTAAAATCAATCACATGTCTCATTCTTAAGTCCCCAAGCATCTGAACCCAGTAATACCCCGTGCTAACACCAGAGTGTGGTTCTGGCCAGCCTGGTTCCCTTTCTGGTAGCTGCTGTGTGCACTGTGCCACTTTTCTTAGTGGTGTTTTTTGTTTTGGAGGGTTTTTTTACAGTAGGACCTCCCAGTGTCAAAAAAACCACCACACTGTAAATTAGCAGTGCACCAGACATGTGAATGTGTACCATGTGTGGTTTGTGGTGCTGGAAATTGCACATGCACACTTGTAGAGGCACGCCCAGAAAGTTTTGGCATAGATCCTATTCCATATTTAAGGAACTCAGATTTAAATGCTGCTTATCTCCAATTTATGGGCCAGCTCAAAGGATGATGGTCACATGAAAGACCAACATTCTAGACTTGCCTCAACAGAGGTATTTTGTATTCACATCCTTCATTACCCAGAAGAATGCCTTAAATACTAGACAAGGCTGAGGTTATATTTCATGCTTCCTGTTGAAGCTGAGCCACTAGGCAACCAGAAATATGAGATTCATGGGGTTACCATTTAGCCAGTCTCCAAAGAGGAAAACATTTCTAATCTGTCTTGTAAAGGTTAAAGCAAACATTTTATTACACTGTATGCCAAGTGGGATAACTCTGCTGCTGGTGAATGTGGGGTGTCTGCTGTTACCATAGAAGCATAAAACCGACTGGCTGAACATAGTAGTGGCTACTAATGCAGCAACTAGCAGTCTTTCAACAACAGCTGATTTTGCAATGGAAGCAATGCTGCTTAAAGCCTTCTGTAGCAGATGAAAGATAAGACACTACCTTTGACTGTGGTGGCTACCTTGGATTTAGATAAGTTTTCTAGAACAAAATCATTTTGTCACATATTCAGGCTTCTGAGCAGTGGTTACACAGCCTTATAAACCTGAAGTTCTAGCTTCTTCCGTAGCTGTTGAGTAATGGGTGGTGTTAAAGGATGGAGTATTTTTGATTAGTGAAACTTAGGGAATATTTCTGATCTTGTTCACCCGCATGGGAGCAGGCAATTATCAGTTGGAGAAGCCTGTATAAAGTGGCCTATATTTTGCTGTTGTTGTAGCAGATGGTCTCGTTCACTCTTGTTAAACCTAAGGTTGGAAGAGAGAGCGAGCAGAATAAAGAAACATTCAAACTTGGATAGAAAATTTGGGTGTATAGTGTGTTTTCTGAATTCAGGAAAGTGGTAAGTTTGGAAAAATGTAGTCTCTTGAGGATAACTAAATGGAATTAGTCTGATTGCCTGTGTGACATACTATAGCAACTTAGATTTTTGGTTTACTCTATTTATCTTATAAGATTGGTTTTTATTACATCCTATCATCTCCTCATTTCAGTGCTCTTTCACTAAAAAGTGGTATGTGATAACACACATTATGGAAAGGGTGCTTCTTACACTGAAGCTTCTTCAACTGGTTTTAATAAGAAAGACAAAGAACATATACATGAATCATAATAACTTGTACTGGTAGAGTTTGGATGAAAAGTTCTTAAAATTTAGTTTATTTTTTTCCTCTAATAATGTTCTTTTTTCTATAATGCATCATTACATATATGTAAAGGAGAGTCTTCTCTTCAGGGATCGACATTACTCTCAACTGTATAATTTCTAGGTGGAGAGCCAATGCTGCTGCTCAACTTTCTGCCTTTTTCCCTGTGTTCCCTGCCCAGTTTGCTCTTCTGCCTTCTCCCCTATCTGCCACTCTGCTGCCTTTCCCTTCCCAAGTCTGCTGCATGCCACTTACAGAGGCTGCCTGTAACACTTGTATTGCACATACTACAGGGTGGCCATCCCTGCTCTAGAGAGATCTTCAAGAATGCACACACTTTTTCTTTAAATTTGATCACCAATATAGTGGTATCTTCTGAGAACTGAGATTCCAAATCTAAGTCTCCAAGTGTGCCTGTGTGTGTCTGAGTAAAAGCAAAAATATCTTGTTGCTCTGTAGCACCTCCAGATGGATGCAGACTCCAGTGGAAACAATAATAAGTCTGTAGCCTGGATAGTTGCCACATAACAAATCTGTGAATGCAACAGAAATAGTGTTTTGGAATACAGATTGAAAAAAGC
Source organism: Caiman crocodilus (assembly GCA_030014935.1). Classification (NCBI taxonomy): domain Eukaryota; kingdom Metazoa; phylum Chordata; order Crocodylia; family Alligatoridae; genus Caiman; species Caiman crocodilus. Next base: position 16,946,592 of record JAGPOW010000290.1, read on the forward strand.
TATAGAGTGCTTTAAGACAGTTGTTGTGTGTGTTAAGAGACTTATTCTTCTAAAGTATCTATTTGAGACATCTAACTTAGGGGTGCACCAATAGAGATTTTTTGGACCAATACTGATGGCTGATTTTTAACAAGCTGTATTGGCTGATACTGATTCAATTGCTGATATGCAGCTGGGCAGCATGGAAAGTAGCATCTAGCTGGTAAGTCTGTTGCGAGGATAGGGAAAAGAAAAGGGGTGTGGGGCAGGGGGACAGATCAAGGCCCTTGTGGTGAGGGAGAGATTGGGGCTGGGGCTGAGACAGAAGTAGGGAGGGGCAGGTGCTGCACAGCCAGAATGGAGCATGGGATGAAGCCACAAGCAGCTCATTCAGGGAGTGTGGGAGGCAGGGACAGCTACCACTGCTGTGTGCACCCCTGGAAGGGCATGGAGGGCTTGTGCCCCCAGATCTGTGCACAGGATGAGGACGGGCTGCCACTGGGGCTGGGGGCGGCACCCAGTTCTTCCTGACAGGGAGCTGGGCCAGGCTGCGCTTGGAGTAGGCAGTGGTGGTGCTGGGAGGGACTCTACCAGGGGGGCTGCAGCCACCTCAAAATTTGCCATAACCGCCACTCCTACCACTGCCGCAGCCCACCCTGACCACAGCCTGGCCCAGTCCCCCTGCTGGGAAGAGCATGGAACTGCCCCCAGCCCCAGCCCCACTCCCTCTCTCACCACTGGGGCCTCAATCTGCACTCCTCCTGACCCTATACCCCTTCCCTAACAAGAGACTTCCCAGTCAAACCCAGCTGCTTTCTACACTGCCAGGTTGCGCTCCTGGCCTCCTGTGTGATACACTGCAGCTGCGCACATGCATGGGGCATTTATTGGTGACATTATCAGCCAAAAAAGCCAATTGACAATAATGTCAATTTTCCTCATATCGGTGCCAATCTGGTATGTGACTGATGTATCGATGCACCTCTAATCTAAACATAAAGGGGCTGTAACCTATTCAGGATTTGTCTCTGTCGCATACACTGCTATGTACATTGTCTGTGCTTAATACCTAGGCATTAATAATAATGTGGGCAAAATCAGTCCGATGTTCAAAAAAAGTTGCTATGAGTGTCTTATCATACCTGACAAAAGTTGAGAACATACACAAATCCAAATTAAAGCTAAGAACTGCTCCTTATACACAAACCAAAGTGAAAGGACAAATCTGGTGCATCAAATCCACATAGTTCCACTTTTTACCTGGGTATCAGTTCTGATGTGTCAAGTGCCCTTTTATAGGCATTTTGACATTGTGTGTACCATAAAGGTCAATTAATTCAGACTATTTTGGATAATATGGAAGAATCCAAATATGATGATTCCTCATCTTGCCTCTCTTTATGGATAGGAGCATGCAACTTAAGTGGAATATGATTCCACTGAAGCTTCTTCAACTGGTTTTAATAAGGGAGGCAAAGAACATGCACATGAATCATAGTAACTGGTACTGGTAGAGTTTGCTTGGAAGGTTCCTGATGTCAGCCTCTAAATAGCCAATTCTAGTAAATGACTTAACTGTAGAAACATATGACTGTTAATGGCAAAGTTCAATCAAGATCTGTATTCTGATCAAATTGGTTACCTGTACTAATGACTATTAGATATTTATGAATATCCTTTGAAAGACCAATCCCACACAGTGAGCCCAGTTTTTGACTAGGATCAGGGGCCAGCAGTGTTTTTCAGAGGGTGGTTGGAATAACTCAGCTTGGGTCTCAGCTCCCTCTCCACGGAAGCCCCCCACTGCTGAATGCTGCTGAAGGCATGGCTGCATGGGGCACCACTTCCACACTGAGACACGTGGAGACGGGAATAGCCAGCTCAGAACTACCTGCTGCCTCACACTATGCTCCAGCCAGCTGCTCTGTGGCTTCCTGAGGTGTAGCATGCCTCAGTTTGGGTGCTTTGCAGCACATTGAGATGGGGAAGCAGGCAGCCATTCCCTTTCCAGGTGCTTTGCCCTGCTTTTATTATTAGAGTTGTTGTTTTTTTCTGTGGGGAAATCCTGGTAGCAAATTAGCAGCATGGCACATGATTTAATGTGCCAGGTGTGCGATTTGTGGCACTACAAAGAGGTTTGTAGCACCACAAACCACATGTGCCTGAATGTGTGGATGCAGCCAGAGAGTGCAAATGTGGGAGAAGCAATAATAAGCTATGTGGAGAACATGATTGCTGTGTGAAGGCTCTTCCCAGCGACTGGGACAGGACAGCGAGGTTTTGTTTATTTGCTTCGTTTCAAAACTCTGTTTGTCGTGGAGCAACCTGGAAAAGACTGCTTAATGCTAATGCTTAATGCTGGCTGAGCAGTTGCTCAGGGATTGAAAGCTTACCTGAAGAAGCCCAAAGGGGTGGCAGTATGCTTACAGTTACTAATCCTTGATTTGTTGTGGTTGCTGCTATTCATCTGGAGCTCAGCAGATAATTTCATGTCAACTTCTTATAACTAACCACTTTATCATATACACTCTACAGCCTTAGCTCATACTTGCACTAGAAATACCACTATTGCAGTTACAAATCATTCCTACTGATAGCTATTGACCATCTTAAAAACAGAAATATAATAATGGAAGACATACCCCATTCACATGATTTTCCACAAGAAGAAAAAAAATCTTACTAGACAAATTCTTAAGATGGTTAACTAACCCAAAGGTCAAATAAAATTGAACTAAGTTGTTATTTCCTTAACATAAGTCACAAAATGTTATGGGAATTTGGTCTGTTATTTAGTATGACTAAAAAACCTTTATTTTAATAAGCACACAAAACCTAATAAAAGGCATAAAAAGCAACAGAAATTGTATATGATTATATATAAGTAATGTAAACAGTAGGTTAAGCCTAATGAGACAGTTAATGGTGTCTGTAGAGATATTGTTTTTTCATAGGTTTGTCAGAAATTTCAGGTCTCAAATCTATTATGTTAGTGGCATTTTTAATTAAATTGTAGCTTTTCTACTTGTAATTATGAGAAGAACTTAATTAGTCAAACAAAGGTCAGTGTCATGTGGGATAACAAGACCAAATTCTATATTTCTATCAGGCTTCATTAATTGAATCCCAGCTAATTCTTTACCACAGCAAAATGAGAATTTACTATTACTTACAGAATTTAAAATAAAATAAAATAACTTATTCTAGTTATGGAAATGGTAGGTTCTATACTAGAGTATTGGAATCCTGGTGGTTAGTTGTGTTAGTTGAAGTCAGACAGAAGGTAGGGCATGATAACACCTACATTTTTTTTATGCAGAGGCCTAGCATTTGACAAAGTAGATTGTTGCCCAAAGTAGCTCATTGTTTTCTGAACCTGTTAATCTCCAAGGGCATCTATACATGTGCTCCAGGATGGAGGTTGGGGGCAGGAGGGCACATTAATTAGAGTGGCTCTGAGAGCTGCTCTAATTAAAGCTCCTACAGCATCACATATATTCAGCATCCCATCCATCAAAATGGCAGCAGGGGCACTTTAGCTAAAGCTCATTCGATGAGCTTTAGTTAAAGCATCCCTTCCACCATTTTGAAATGTGAGGACGCTGAATACACGTGATGTGGATGCTACTGGAGCATGCTAATTAGCATGCTCCAGCAGACTCTCAGCAGACTCAATTACTTGAGTGTTCTCTGATGTATGCTAATTAGCTTGTGTTGGAGCAGAGGTCCATCATGTGTATAGGTGCCCTAAGGTTCTACCCTGCCTTACTTTATGCCCTCTAGTTGCCCAAAAGGAAGAGAGCATACATACTTTTTCTGGATATAAAAATGGTTAATACCAAATAATCATTCTAAATGACATCTGAAATGCTTCAAATGAAAAACAGGAAGGAAAATATTGTTAAAATTTGTATAATCAAAGCTGTCCCTGATGCTCCATTTTCTAAGAGTTTTCTTAGATGTGATTTCACAAACATGTTCAAATACCTATAACTAGATGTGGGCAAAGTATTTTCAAGAGAACAGGGTTTCATTTTAAACTAGCATGCTTCAAGGGAGCACAAAGTGCCAGATCCTAGTCTACCTTTTGGCAACCTAAATGAACTTTCTAAATGGATTTAGTGCCTAAGTGTGACTATTTCACCCTGATCACATCCCTGAAAAACTTTTAACACAACTCCTTTTGTACTGTGCTATTATTTAGGCCCTAGATCAGTGGTTCTCAACCTTTTTGGAGTCAGAGCACCCTTCCACAAGTTTTTAGAATGTGACAGTATCGCCAATAAAGTATCACAGTTGTGTTCACCTTACCTCAGTGGTTCTCCACCAGATGCCACTGTAATCAGATAGAATTGCCCTGTGTGTTTAATGTACAGCCAGAGCAATCAATCCTGCATGGCATCTCCTAGAAAGAGGTGTATGAGACATGTGGAATTGTCTCATGCATCTCTGTTTCTGGGAGGAGTGTGTGTGTGTGTGGTGGGGAGATGGTGGCTGGACAGGGCAGTGCTGCAGCACAAGCCAGCTCTCCTGCCTGCTTAAGAGTTATCAAAAAACACTAACGCATGAGAAGTGTGTGTGTACACTGCAGTCCTATGCAGAAGGCAATTAACCTGACTATGCTAGTGGTGCCAGTTTCACACCACCCCTGGGGGGGTTCTTAGATCACCTTGTTTGAGCACCACTGCCCTAGGTCTTAGTCACAAAAGACAACAAGGAACAGGAAGGCTTACTTTATCCATCTTATTTTTTCAGGGAGCCAAGCACAGTGGAATAGGTTTGTGCACTTAGTTGCTTAATAGATAGAGTAGGACTGGGCATGGGAGTTTTGATCATTTTTGTTTGGGGAAAAAATTGAAATGAATAGTTTTCACTTTATTGCTTTGATAAGGTGAAAATATTTCATTACAATAATGTTAACAAAGTCCATTTAATTGGCATTGTTTAATTCTTCAACTTGTTCTTCTAAATGAAATAGTACCATCATTCCAAAGATATCTTTTCCCCAGAATCTTTATTCCTTAGACAATTTCAACCTTTTATTCTGATTTGGAAAACAAATTTTGACCTGCCTAAATTTTCCATTGATCAGAAATTTCATTTCGTGATGAGTTCTAACAGAAAGACTAGTTAGCCAGAAACAAGACACAGGATTTTAACTTAGCTTTGGGATAAATGGCAACTTAAATATTGTAATCAGATACTGTGACTCAATGTTAATCATTTTTACAATTTACTAAAATAAAGGCGTTACTCTTGATTATAGTTCATCTAGAGATGCTTCCTATTTTCCTGGTCTTGTTTAAGGAATAATGGAAGGTCTGAAATGTAAATCTGTCAGCTGATTTCCTTTAGCTGTATGTATTATGGTAAAGGCTAAGACTGGAATAAAAAGAAGGGTCTCTTTTTCCATGTGATTTCTTTGTAAAATCTACCCTTAATCCTTGAGAGGTAAGCATGGTTGCCTCATTCATTTCTCAGACCCTGCCTCTCTATCCCCCTGCTTTGAACCGGGGATGATCATCCCTGCCATTGGCCTGGATGTATTACCTCTTTCTCTTCCTCTCTCTTCAATCTTTATTATAAGAAACACAAGAAAGACTAAATTGTTCAGGTGTGGGAAAGTTCAATGTTTGTGCACCTACCTCAGCTAGCTGGGGAACATAGTATGTATCCTGTTGGATACATACTGAATGAGTCAGTGATCTGTAGGAGCAATTATTACTTTTTCTACTACATCTCATTAACTATTATCTGAACACTTATTCTAGTTTTAGTTTCTAAAACTGCATCTTCATTTATCTGCACACAAGAGGGGAAAAAAAGATCTGAAGATTTCTAAAATGAAAATACCAAAACATTTCTACCTTGTTTTTTTGCTACTTTTCATATGTAATAGAGGTATCTTTTTGTAATAACCAAACATAAGCCCTTCTCAAAAGCAAGTTATTTGCACAGTAGAATGACATTTTGTTACACAATAGCTAGATGTTATCCCAAATAACTCCCAATTAACATGGGGCAGAGACATTTTTAGCAACTTTATATTCCCCACTAGGAAAGCACCCTCTGGCACGTTTTTCTAAAAGTGTGAACCTAGCATTTTGAATGTAGGTTCACAAAAAAAAATCTTCTAATAATGGAGAGAATTTGATTGTCAATCATCATGAAAAAAGGACTCAAGTGGTTTATCTGAGTTTCCCCAATTGAAAGAATATCTGTCAATCAGCACTATTCGATACTGTTAGTATTGTAACAAAAAAATCTGGGTGGACAGCATTAGGCAGCATTTCAGTGAAAGAATCTGGCATTTGACTTTATCATCCTTCACCATGAGGGCTATACATTTTAAAACAGACAAAATATACTTGTGTTGCAATGATAATTGAAAAATTCATATTTGCATAGTGTCACTGTTTCTTCAACACTTAACCACATGAGAGGTTCAGAGGATTTGGGAACCCAAACGAGCCATCTCCTAGCAGCACAAATGTTAAGGAACTCAACATCAGGTGGGCAAGGTTTGTTATAGGCATTTGAGTCTCAAAAAGGGAGCATCTTTTTTCAGTATCACTTTGGAAAACTGGAACAACAACAGCTTTGAACATGGACATTACAAGCAATGCATGGTGAAAATGCAACATGCCAAATGAGGCCTCCAACAAACAAAAGTGATGATGTTTTCTCTGAAATGCCCATATTTGGGGCAATTAATTCTTTTCAGATGTTTCGGATCTTCTTTCTCAGAAAATCTTTTTACATTAATGCTTTTAGTAATTAGTCAGGAGGGTGATTATTTGTACTAATTTGTCTGAGATTGACTTGCAAACAATTGGTAGTCCTAGTAGAATCACTCAAAAGGAATCTGGATGCCTCAGTTACCAAAGTGTTTATTACAGTGGTTGCACAGAACCCTGGAGCAGTTCCACAGTAAGTACAAACTACAGAAAGAAGGCCGTCACAAACCACTGCAAGATGCAGGAGGTGGTGTGGAAAAGGGACATTGTGTTGCCTATGCACCTACTCTAGCTACCAGGCCATGTGGGAGAGCATCTTCCATAAGGACATGCAGAGAAACACAGAAACATAAATTGACAAGTAGCCCTTCAAGAGCTCCCACCTTGAGTGCAGTGGCACAGAGAGGGGAAGAGAAGCCAATCATACTGGCCCAGGGAAACCTGCCTGAGGAAGGCAGAAATAACTGATCACATCCTGTGGTACTGTTCATATGACAAAGTGATGTGGTGAAAAGTTTTCAAGATGGTGATGGGGTCACAATCCTGACAAGAGAAGTGGTGCTGTTTGGGCACCTGTGCTAGCAACAGGGGACTCTGATGGCCCACTTTGATGAATTCGTCTTCTGCTTCAGAAACACTCTGTGGAAGACCAGGAACCTGTACAGGAACACAAACCTCTTAATAGAGGCCTGTGTCAAATTGGAACTAAGCAAGGGTACTATAAGAAAGCGGTGGGAGATGTTGGGGAGGAGATGGTAGGAATCATATGGAAAAGGATGGACTGGCAAAAACTGTTCAGGGGTGGGACCCCTGAAGAAAACAATGAAGGTGAGGACAATGACAGCAGCAAAGCCAACAAGAGAGAAGATGACAATAAAAGCAATGACTGAAAAGACTGTGAAATAGATGGGGATGGAAAAGGAGGGATAGGGGCGAAGTTGCATCATTGTGACTGGCAAGGGTGATGGTGATATGTATGCGGGACCAAGGGTGATGGTGATGGACATGCGGGACATGTGGGAGCATGGGTACATGGTATAGATATTGTGATGGGAATGTCTATTGTATAATTGCAATGATGTGCTTTGGAGTATCGAGTGAGCCATAGTGACCATAGGACAGGTTGGGAAAGGTATTGGTGTGTGTGTGTGTGTGTGTGTGTGTGTGTGTACTGCGTGTGTGTATTTTTTATGTATTTATTTATTTATTGCAAAAAAAACCCCAGTTGTTACTCTGAGATAGCTTTTTGTTTTGTGCAATGTACAAGAGCAGTGCCTATAATCCAAATCTCAGCTTTGACTTTACTTATCCACCTATTGTCTGAAGCAGCATACACATCCTAGCTTTGTAAAACTGCATTATTGCTGCTCCTTGTGTGGAAATTTGCTAAAATAAAGGAGAGGCAGCACAACTGGGTTTCTGTGACCACTTAAATAGCAGTTTCTTGTCATCAGAACTCAAGTCACTGGAAATTAAACTGTCAGATAAAAGCCTAGGATTCTGCTAAGCCAACTTTAATTTTTCTTCAGGAACATTACCCAGGTCTGAGGCATCACCTCACATGTCTATTGCTTCTGTGTTATGATCAGAATAAAGCTATGCCTGCCTCTATTCTTTTAATTAGCTGTATGAGGTTAGGCTGTGCAGTGAATCAACAGTATTTTGTGGAAGATTTTGAGATTTTTTGTTCTAGTACATGAGTGAAAGAAGAACATTTCAATATTTTCCAAAAGAAAATTCAGAAAACCATGTCCCAACCTTATGATATTGTATTGTATAACACAAAACAAAATAAATAGATAACTTTCCATGGGAAATTTTCTATTTCTAATAATTCATTATTTCATATAATTTATCAGTAAAAATGAATGGATGCCAATACAATATTAGACACGTGTGGCAGTTTCAAAATTGTAATTAATGTTTTTCAAGTGATTATCCCTAGGAAGTGCGTGAGAGAATACATATATGTTTTACTGTTTTAAACAGGGGGGTAAATACACTCACATAATGATCCAAACCAAAAATAAAGTTATGAATTCACCTGATTGGTGTGCAGGTCAAATCAAAACCAAAGTTAAAATTTTTATTTCATCTCCGACTGCAAGTGAAAGCAAAACCAAAACTGTGATTAATTTTTGTTTCACTTTCAGTTCAGCAAACACACAGATTAGTGTCTCATTTCTTTTCTTGAGTTGGGGAAGTTGTAAGTGTTTGCATGAGTTCTGTTAGGTTTTCAGTGCTTTTGGTTTCAAGTAGTCATAATAATGCCTAACCAGAAAAAAACTAGTGTGTGACATAATTATAGTGAAGTTTAAGCCACTGAAGGAAGGAAGAAATCTAGTAGATGTAAATATTACAGGCAGGAGTATGCTAACAATGCAACAAGAATGAAGAAACATTTAATAACATGTAGAAACTGTCCTGAAAGAGCATAAGCCATATACAGAAAGCTAATATAACGAAGTGGTGAAACAACATCATCTGAGAAAAGTCTACTTCAGGAATCCTATATAAGTAAACAATTTATTAAACAACATACCTATATTGCTTTAAAACAGTATAATTTTAAAAGTTGTTAATGCAACTCTGGACTGTTATTTATTTATTTAAAATATTTGTAGCCTGCTTTTCTGCTGGTACTAATCACCCAAAATAGCTATGACTTAACAATATATACATATTAAATTACATAATAGATAAATAGTTAACTATTTCAACCCAGAAAAGCAAGCTGAGTCCTCTGGCCAGTGGCAGAGGCCAGACTATACTTCCGTTTGGCTCTGCAGCCCCAGGGCAACTGAGCAGCAAGTTGAGCAGCAAAGTATTCTTTCTGGCAGGGAGAGTAGAAGCAAGCTCCATGCCACTTCTCCTTGTCCTTCTGATGGATGAGGCCAGACTAGAATAGGTTACAATAAAAATCTTTCCCCCCTTTTGTTGCAAGAACTTAGTAGCTCAAGTAAGTGATATAGCAGATTTGCAAAGAGTGGAAAATGAAAATGTTGATCTTCCAGGTCTGGTGAAAGAAGCAGGATCCTTGATTTCAAGATCACTATCACCAGATATATGATCTACCATAAGTAGCTGTTCAAGACAGTCAAGCTTTTTATCAAGTTTTGTGCACAAAATGTCAAAAGAAGATCAAGAAAAAGCAGATGAGATGTTAGCTCAAGCTATATTTGCAGTTGGTACACCTCTTTCCATACCTGAAAATCAATACTGGAAGGAACTTTACAAACTAATTTGCCTGTCATATAAGTTACCATCATATTATCGCTTATCACATTGTGTCTTAGATAGAGAGTATGACAGAGACCCAGCAGTGGTTATTTAAAGGATTGGCCAAGCAGAATCACTGACTCTGATGTCAGATGGATGGACTGATATGTAAGGAAATCTTTTATTGAACATAGAGTTAGCAGCACCTGAACCAATATTCCTGAAAGCAATTGCTACCTGTGGGGGCCGAGAAATTGGCCAAAATGGGGCTGCCAATGGAGTGGAATTAGGCACAGCATTCCTGATGGTTGAATTCAAAAGAAAACTTTACTTACAACTGTAGATATAGTGTAGGCACGCTCTGCAGAGTTGCAGAAACAGAAAAGCAGAAAACCAGGTGGCACACCGATGTTGTCCGAGCATGCAGGGTATGGAGTATGTCGGGATTCCGTTGATGGGGAGTCGCTGGTGGTTGATCAGGCCTCCAGTGTAGCTCTGAGGTACACATGGGGATCTCTCTCAACGCGCATGCGAATCTCTCCTCCAACTTGGGCGTAAATCTCCCAAGCCTTTTATACGGCTAGTGAGCCAATTGCTAGCTGCCACGTATGCATAATTTACAACACGCCAATCAAAAGCATGCAAACAACGGTGCAACTGCAAGCTTTGGCAGGAACTGATTCTTGCACCAAGGACTCTTTCTCGCCACAGGGGGAATCTCTGCATTGGGTACTCGCATTGTGCTGGAACACAGCTGTGCTGAGGCACTTCTTAACCGTTGGGCTCTGACACTACCAAATCTTCTCATTGTACAGGTGAATACACAGCCAAATTACTGAGTGAAGAGATTGAAAGTGCAGTTCCCTCCAGGGTACAAGCCCTTGTAACTGATAATGCAAGTAACATGAAAGCTACGTGGCAAATATTAAAGGCAAAGTATCCTCATTTGGTTGTCTTGCTTCTGGGTTGAATCTTTTGGCAAAAGAGATACTAAGTGGGAATACAATGACAAAGAAATTGGCAAACTGCAAAGCGATTGTGAAGGCAGTCAACTATCCTCATGTTGCTAATCAGACTTCAAAGAAATTATAGAAAAAGAAGCAGGGGAAGGAAAGTGCACTTTTATTGCCAGGGGAAAATAAATGGGGCTCGGCTACAAAGTGTTTACATAGTTTGCAGCTCGCAAAGAACTGTTTCCAGTGTGCTTCAATAGATGACAGTATCCCAGATTATTCCCATGAACATTTGGAAGCAGAGCCTCACCAATCAAGTGTTTTGGGTTCAAGGAGCATCCAATTTGCTACTACCAGTTTCAGTGGCTATCAAAAAACTTGAAGGAGATACTCCAAGCCTTTTGAATATTCCAGAGATATTCAGACAACTGAATGAAAATCTAATTGAGCTTTTGCCTTCTTCACCAAAAAGAAGTAGTGAAACAAATGTTTACTAAGAGATCTGAGTTTTGCTCTCATCCAGTTCATCTGGCAGCAAACCTTTTGGATCCTCAACATAGAGGACTAAGAACATCCCCAACATTGACCATATAGCTGTGATGACAGACATTGCCAAGCACCACGCTAAAGAAAAACTTCAGAGCAGAAATCATTTTGTGGGCAGCAGAGAACATGCCCCCTCTCATGTGGTGGAAGAGATACTGTAACACCCGACTGGTGTCCAGGATAGCTCTAAGGATCCTAAGCATTCCACGAACAGCAGCTTCTTATGAACAGAACTGGAAGGCTTTCAGCAAAATCAAGACAAAAAAGAGGAATAGACTAACAAATGAATGCACTGCTCAGCTTGTTTGTGTTCCTGAAAATCTCTTGCTTCTGGAGTCAGAAGCACAATTAGTAAAGAAGATGCAGTATAAGTTGCCTTTGCCCATAGACTCATTGGTAAAATCATCCATTAGTGAAAGAGAATGTGGTTCGAGTCGTTCTTAATCAGATTTGCTTTAATTTTATTCTGAACTGGAACTAATAAGTAGTGCAAGTGATTCTGCAGATAGTGACAGTGAAACTGGAGGTGCCACAATGACCTCAGCTCAAGAGAGTTAAACTCTGTTGAAGAAGATGAGTGGACAACCATGGCATATCATTCATAGTTCTTTCAGTGTGCTAAAATTAGTGTGTCAACTGTTTTCAGTGCCTTTGTTTTTTTTCTTAAATTTAAACAAATAATGTAAAGGAAGTATATGCTATTGTGTATTGTCTTTACATTTTTACAAATATTCCAATAAAAATAATACCTTTCCACATAAACCTATGAATTTGTTTGCCTATAATATTTAAACCACATTAAATGTGCTGTATTTAATTTTTTTCCAAATCAAATATTTCAGTTAAAATACTTGTGGCTACTGGAACATAAAATTAACATGGGGGTACTTTTTAATTTTGTTTACTAAATGTAAGACAAATAAACATGCTAAATCTGTTCGTGCTCTATCTGGAAAACCCACATCTCTGGTGAGTCCTAAGTACAATTGTTTCAACGCAGAGGACATGCTGCATGTCACACAGTCAGACTCTTGATGCCTGCATAATATTTCAGTTTCCTTGCTACACTGTGAAGTAATGTGTAACAAACCAGAATGAGGGTGCATAGCGGCATTGGTCTAGGATCAGACCAGAACACAAATATTGACACAGGATCACAACTTCATACCATCTATACTCCCTTTCTCTGAGTGGGGAGTAGGTTACCTTCTTTTTTTGCCCCATTGTGCAGAGTGTCTGTTCTCCTTCTTTATTCTGTACTTTACTGAGGGGTATGGCCAGGGTTCTTCTTGGGCCTTGCTAACTTTGTTTCAGTGGTGAATACCAGTTGAGCAACCTTGATTATCTTCTGTATAGACAGTCACAGTGTCACAGGAGTAGAACAGAGGAATTAGGGATGCCTTGCTCCTTTGTAAAGATCAGTATGTTCCGTAACAAGCTGTTTTTCTTAAAATCATATTAAATAACTCAAGTGTTTCATCTGCATTGCTTTCTGTGCAACTACAGCATTCAGAAACATGCTTCTACAGAAGCTATCCCAGCCTGAAAATGCTTTCATGTGAATTTGCTTGCTAATAATGAGGCACTAAACTTGAGAGGTTCTATAATCCTGTATAACTCTCTGTAGACTACTTAAACTGTTTAGAGCATGAAGTCTAATCATCTTAAATCCCATCCAATATACCTATTAGTAGGAAAAAAGTGCAACACTGAAGTTAGACTTACCACTGGAATGCCATCAAGCAATGTGACAAACAGCACAGCACCTGGGTAGAGAGATGGTCAGCTTGCTTCTTCTGTGTTTGTTCTTTAGAAAATAGTTGAACTCCTGAAATTCAATACTAGATGTCATATGATCCGTTTCTCACATTAGGCTTTATCCAAGTTTTCACTCTTCTAGTGAAATGCATTGTTTAATTAACCTGGGCAGCATTGCAAGCAAATACAGTCTGTATATTTTCCAAAGTAATAATAAGAATATGTTTATCTTTTCAAAGAAACAAACTGCCTGAAATATTTTCAGTGTCTCTTTTAGGGGCATGTTGGTACAGCATTATATTTTACTTTATTTGTTATGCTGGTGGATAGAGTTTCGTGCAGAGACTAAGGTGAACTCTTGAATGTTAGTGAACAGGTGTAACGTGTATCCTAACATCCTGAAGTCAGGGGGAGTCAGAAATCCTACTAAATCATTTATCAGGTACAATTTAATTTTCATATGTCTTCTTTCTGTGCTGTAAATGGAGAAAGGGTTTGAAAATTGATTTGCATTTAATCCATCTAATTTCTACAAGGGTGTTCACATATTGGTGAAAGCTGGATTTTCTAGATAAGCAGGTAAAACTGTTTTGTCATACTAATGTTTGAGCCTAATATGTGATAGATTACATAGCCTAGAAAATGGAAGATAGATAGCAAAGTACAGATATTCTATAACCCTGAGGCAAAATTGCTCAAATCTATGTGGGTTTCTGTAAGTGGCGTAGGTTAGACTGGGATTGAACATAACAGAAGTTCACTTTCAGTGGGGGCAGGCAGGCATGCTGTCTGCTCTGGCCAAGCCAGCAGGTAGGGGATGATTCCATATGCCCCCCCATGTGCCTTGGCCCCCTAGGGCTGCCAAAGAGAGCTGAGCGGCCCTGTGGCTGCTGCTGCAATCTCCTAGTTTGGGGCTGCACAGGGCTGAGACCACAGCAACTACGATCTTTCAGCCTGGGGGTTTTACACAGCCCAAGGCTGGGAGATCCAAGAAGCTGCCATCTCCTAACCCAGAGGTTTCACACAGCCCCAAGCTAGGAGACTGTGACAGCGTCCATCTCCCAGCCCTGAGGCTGGGAGATCGTGGTAGCTGTGATCTCTCAGCCTGGTGCAGCTACCATCTCCCAGTCCTCAGCTCTCCAGTGAACAGCCCAGTTGTATTTCAGGAATCATGCTAGGCACCTGCTACTGAGCACCTGCTGTTTCCTGGACCTCCGAGGGGCTTGATCCTTCATTTTGCTGAATGTCATGCCCTTTCCTCCCTGCCTAGGGACATTGTGTAAAGACAGAAAATTCCTGATACACACACGCTCCCTTTGCTTGCCCCCATGCCCCGTCCTGCTTGTGACTGACAGCTTAGAGCAGCCAAGTTCAGGTGAGTTCTAGCTAGTCTCCATGTGAGGGGGTTGTTGGGGAAGGTGCAAAGCATTTTGGGATGATGGGGGACTGCGAGGTAACTTGAGTTGGGAAGGGATCTGGAACAGAAATTTAATAGACTGGTTTAACCTAAATCAGTTATGTCTAATACTACATTCATCCAGGTCCATCTTAAATCATGTTTGGACATTTGAAACTGGTCTATGTACACTGAAGTTATGTTCTGTTACAGGTTTAAACTGGTTTCTGATCACTTACACCAGTTTATGTGTAATTACTGTCCCTAACCCTATTGTTCAACATTTCACAGCATAGACAATGCATAGGGAGGGCACTGAAAGCATTGGTGCCCCCCTACCTCCCCGAGTGAGCACTCCGGCTAGTACAGGGACATGGAGGCAGTAGTGCCCCCCCAAAAATTGGCTCTGCTGGCAGCGTGTTGGTGTGCTTGGTGACTGGCTGCTGGGCTCCCCCCCGGTCGCCGGCTGGCTCCTGGGGGACCCCCTCCCTGGTTGTGCCCTGCTGGTATCCCCCCCTCTCCCCCAGACTCAGGAGGCACCAGTCATTCATGTTTCACAGGTAACTTTTTAACATGAGACATCACTTTAGCAGATATGATCTAGAATATTTAAACTACATTTAAAATATCTGTGGATTATATTCAATAGGCATATAGCCTTTATCCTTATGGGGTGCAAGAGGCTAAAAGGTTACAACAGTGTAACTATAGAGCAATATATTTAAAAATAGATACATTTAAAAGTGGCTCATAGTTCTCTGCATTATTCAGAATAACCATTTGCATTTCTTTTTAGTTTCTTAACATTCAGTAGTATAGATGGAGTATATTCTGGCACTTATAGTAAAGGTCATCTGACATTTCCCCTTCTAAAACATTTTTGGTTATTTTAAATTATGTTAAAATTTAACATTTGGCCTAAGACTTCCATGCTAATAATTGGTCTCAGGCTGATTGCCCTCATCCCTCACAAAGTTTCAACAAAAGATTCAGCCATTCAAGAATAATATTAAGGGAAAATACATTGCTTTATCCTGTCTAGCACCCTATTTGTGTACTAAAAAAATGAAATATTTAAGAGTTTCATCAAGAAACTCTATCACTTTCATACTTTGGAGATGAGTTCTGAAATTTGAAAGAGATATCAGCCTTTTTGTCTCTCCATGAAAATTAATCCAGATATGGAAATTGGAAATGAAGTTGAAATTAGCCTTTTGCAACAAGCAAAGGAGATGGAGATGGGCAAAATAAGGAAATGAAGGCTTCAACTGAGCAAAGTACAGTGTTCCCTATTCAGGAAAACAACTTTTAATAGGACACATTTAAGTTTAAATCCTATTGAAGTAAATGCAACTAAAGAATGTTTAAAATCAAGGAAAAATCCTGCCAGGAGCAGGGGGCTAGACTAGATGACATCCTAAGACCCCTTCCAATCCTTTTATTCTATGCTTCTATACATTTTAAAATGCTATCCAGATTGGAATGGGCCTAAACATATGTGTAAGTGCATGTATCTAACTTCCCTTAGAATGAATGGGAACTAAAGACATAACCGTGAGCCTGGGATCTAAGTCGATGTCTTAAACTAGAAGGTACTACTACCTGAAGTTCTGTACTACCTGAAGTTCTGTTGTCACTGAAATCCCATCAGCCATCAATGTGTACACATTAATAAACTTGTAGTGGCTTTGCCCATCTTCACAGCAAGTTCTCTAGGCCTCCCCCAGGGAATTGTGTCTCAGTAGTACCTTTCTGGCTGTTAAGCATTTCATAGATTCATAGATTTTAGGGTCGGAAGGGACCTCAATAGATTATCGAGTCCAACCGCCTGCATAGGCAGGAAAGAGTGCTGGGTTAAGATGACCCCAGCTAGATGCTTATCTAACCTCCTCTTGAACACCCCCAGGGTAAAGGAGAGCACCACCTCCCTTGGAAGCCCATTCCAGACTTTGGCCACTCTAACTGTGAAGAAGTTCTTCGTAATGTATAGTCTAAATCTGCTCTCTGCTAGCTTGTGGCCATTAATTCTTGTAACCCCCAGGAGCGCCTTGGTGAGTAAAGCCTCACCAATTCCCTTCTGTGTCCCCGTGATGAACTTACAGGCAGCCACAAGGTCGCCTCTCACTTCTTTTGCGGTGGCTGAAGAGGTCCAGGTGCCCTAGTCTCTCCTCATAGGACCTGGCCTGCAAGCCCTTAACCATACGAGTTCTTCTCTGGACCCTCTCCAGGTTCTCCACATCCCTCTTGAAGTGCGGTGCCCAGAATTGCATGCAGTATTCCAACTGCGGTCTGACCAGTGCCCGATAGAGGGGAAGTATCATCTCCTGAGTTCTGTTGGTCATGAATCTTCTGATGCATGATAAAGTGCCATTAGCTTTTCTGATGACTTTGTCACACTGCCAACTCATGTTCATCTTGGAGTCCACTAGGACTCTAAGATCCCTTTCCGCTTCTGTGTCACCAAGCAGGTCATTTCCTAGGCAGTAGGTGTGCTGGACATTTTTCCTCCCTAGCTGCAGCACTTAGCATTTCTTCTTGTTGAATTGCCTTCTGTTGTTTTCTGCCAATATGTCCAACCTGTCCAGGTCTGATTGTAGTTTTTCCCTACCCTCTGGTGTGTCCACTTCTCCCCGCAGTTTTATGTCATCCTCAAACTTGGACAGAGTACACTTCACTCCCTTGTCCAAGTCACTGATGAAGACATTAAAGAGTATCGGTCCAAGGACTGAGTCCTGCGGGACCCCACTGCCACACCCTTCCAGGTCGATACTGACCCATCCACTATAACGCTCTGGGTATGACCCTCTAGCCAATTTGCCACCCACCAGACAGTGTAGTTATCCAAATCA
>JAGPOW010000290.1:16964128-16996767 GCA_030014935.1 Caiman crocodilus
GGTGAGACTGACTGACCTATAGTTGCCTGGGTCCTCCTTCCTCCCCTTCTTGAAAATGGGGACCACATTGGCCCTTTTCCAGTCCTCCAGGACCTGGCCCTTGTGCCACGAGTGTTCAAATATGCCCACCAGTGGCTGTGCAATGATGTCAGCCAGTACCTTCAGTACCCTCGGATGGAGCTCATCTGGGCCTGCCAACTTAAATGCATCCAGTTCCTCCAAATGCCTCTGCACCATCTCAGGGTCTATGCTTGGTAGTCTGGTGCCTTGCTGCTGCCTCTCTACAATCCCAGTGAGAGACTTGTCTTGCCCCTCACTTAGGAACACTGAGGCAAAGAACTCATTGAGTTCAGCCTTGTCCTCACTATCCATCATGCTTTCCCTAATGTGATTGAGTCCTTCCCCTTCCTTATCATGGATCAAGCCATTCTTTTATGTCTGTTGCCACCTTAATGATAGGAATGAGCAACAGCAGTACTGGCAGGCTATGGAAGAAGACTGGGCAGAGTACATACAACAAACACTGTAGTGAATAGCTAGGAAGTGTTAGCTTATGGAAATATTTATAAACCAATTGGGCATCTGAGTGCAGGAACTAGCACAGCTGATGGGACAGAATTGTCCTGCAGTTATGCATTCACAAGACTAGATTTCTATATCTGCATGCAGTGATTTGACAAGGACAAGAGCAGTTTTGCATATTGATCATCAGGTAGTGATTATTCTGAAGCTACTTACTCCACACTGTTATCAATTAGCTGGTAAAGAGTTTAGTGTCAGAAAATCTAGGATTGGGATGGCTGTTATTAAGGTGTGCAAAGCCATCAGACATGTCCTTTTGCAGATAGTTATGACACTATGCAACACCAATGATATAATACAACTGTTTGAGGTAAAAGGGGTCCCTAACTATGGTAGAGTTATAGCTGAAACTCATGCTCTTTCTGGTTATGTCCCCTACCAGCCTTCATATATATTAGTAAAGGGTCCTTACTCATGGTGATGCAGACACTGGTGGTCGATAGAGACCTCTTTAAGGACATCAAATGTTTGCTGGTTGAGAAAGGTGCACAACATGCACTTTGTAACATGAATATAATGCATGGAAAAGCAGGAGGAACAGGAGAGTGGGGGGTGCAGTCTGTAGAACTGTGCTGGCTGTTAATTTGGACTACAGCTTCCAGAAACCCCCAAGACTGGGAAGGGGGGCAAGGGAAAAAGGAGGAGGAAACTCGAGGTCAGAGTAAGGGAGAGAACAATGTGCTCATGGAACCTTGTTCCCTACACAGAGGAGTCCACAGAGGAGCTGGAGATCTTACTACTGGGGTCAGCCAAGACTGTGGCCTGAAGAAGCTGGACTCAGGCTTGGGGGCATCTGCAGGCTGCTGGTTGAGTGCTCTAGGAAATAAAGACTTATTTAGGGAGGGCGGGGAGAAATTAAGGTGCAGCGTGTATAGTACCAGTGTTGGTATTTCTTTACATTTACGTGTTACCTTCCTTTAGCCTATTGGCTTGTGACCCCAATCCCTATGATTTTCTCTGTAAAAGTGTGATCTCCCCCTTGCTTCTCATGTCAGTTTATGGGGTTAAAGGGTTGCCACCAATTTGTGGCAAAGTGGGATTATGAAGGGAGGCTATCGCACAAATGAGGCAAATGGGGATTGGTGGTCACAGGCCATAAAGCAGAGAGCAAACTGCTGCATTACACGTATAGATTTTGTTTGTTGTATGTCAGGGGTTTTCGACCTTTTTTAATAGTGTACCCCTGGCAGCCAGATGCAGACTGGGGAGGGGGGTGTGCAGCCGGGGTGGTGCAGATCTCAGAGAGGTACCACAGCTTTTGCCTGCCCACTCCAGCCCTGCTCCTAGGAGGCGGTGGTGCAGGATAGTGGGTGGCAGCACTCCATCCCTGTTTGCTTGCGTCTGCCCCCTAGGGTCTTTCCAAGTACCCCCTGGTTGACAGCCCTTGTTATATGGGCATTTGATCAGGGAGAAGTCCGGAGTGCACACCGCAGCCCTAGAGTCACCAGCCTTGTGAATGGTCATGGAGACATTGAGAGAGATTTGAGGTGAACTGAATCAGCTCAAAAAGAGTATGAAAACCCAGTCCCAGAGCAGATGTTGAAGGGGAGATCCTCCTAAACCATAGCAGCTGAGGTGTCATTAGGAGAATGCTTATGAATACTGACATTGTGGCAACCATGATTACTTCCTGAAGAAATACCTAGAGAGAAGGTGGCATTCAGGGCAGTGAAAATGAGGGAGGCAAGGGAGAGGAGCCCACCCAATGCTAGCAGACATAGAGGCCCACAGAATTTTCAATATGGGCAAGTGCAAAGTCCCGCACTTAAGGTGGAACAACCCCATGCGTCAGTACAGAGTGGGGACTAACTGGCTAAGCAGCAGTTCTGCAGAAAAGGATCTGGGGTTTACAGTGGACAGTAAGCTGAAGATGTGCTAACAACGTGCCATTGTTGCAAAGATAGATAACAACTCCCTGGGCTGCATTAATAGCAGAATTGAGAGCAAATTGAGGGAAATGATTATTCCCTTCTGTTCAGGAGTTAGCTCTACATATGTGGTTAAATGTGTATCAGTGTTGTCTTACATTTACGTAGTGTCTTCACGTCAGAAAACCCAAAGAGCCTTTTCAACAAAACTTTACTTTTAAAGAACTATGAACAGAGTAACATTATGATATATAACCTGCAGAGCTGAAAAGGATTAAACTCTGCATGGTCATGCCAATATAATTGTGTTCACAGCTTGTAATTTGCAATCAATTCTGCTATCAGGACCCCAATAAAGAAATGATTGTTTTCTCTTCTGGACACACAATAACAGTGCAGAGTAGGAGGCTGTCATGCAATCCTTCTGTGAAATAGTGGGGAATCCCCTCACATTCCTACTGAATTAAAAAATGAGCATCCCTGGGTGAGTTGCTGCTCATGCTGTGGATAGTGGTATGGTCTCTTGGACAGCATTGTCTATCTCTGCAAGTCTGTGACTTCCATAAGTTTCTTAAAAACTATGGTGTAATGAAAAGCTTATGGTGTAATGAAATATGTTTATAGGAGAACAATGCACTCTCCAAGTGCAGTGCAAAACCTGCAGATAGATTTGACGGTGGCTTTTATTGAAGAAAAAGGATTTAAAAAATCTCAGGAAAAGTAAAAGTGTGCAAAAATTTATAAGAATCTTTAAAGAGTTAGCTTACAGTATAAACTCTCTACTCTTCAGTCACTTATCCAAACACTCTGACCCTCTTAGATAGGCAGGACCATATTGGAAAAAGGCCAATGTGGTGCCCATTTTTAAGGAGGGGAGAAGGGATGAGCCAGGTAACTTCAGGCCAGTCAGTCTTACCTCTATCTTTGGGAAAATACTGGAAAAAAATCATCGAAGAGCACATTTGTGAAGGCCCAGTAGGGGAAATGATGCTGAAAGGAAACCAGCATGGGTTTATCACAGATAGATCCTGCCTGACAAACCTTATTGCCTTTTATGACCAGGTCACACTGCCTTAACACAGGAGTTGAGACTGATGTCATTTACCTGGACTTTAAGAAGGTCATTGACACAGTTTCATACCCTATTCTCATAGGGGAGTTAGCAGGCTGTGGAGTGGATGCTTACACAGTCAAGTGGGTGGCCACTGGCTTAGGAACCGTGCACAGAGAGAGGTGGTGGATGTGTCGTTCTCAGCCTGGAAGGAGGTGGGCAGTGGTGTCCTGCAGGGTTCAGTCCTTGGACCAGTGTTATTTAATATCTTCATCAGTGATTTGGATGGGGGTGTGGTGAGCACCCTCTCTAAGTTCACAGATGATACCAAGCTATGGGACAAAGTTAACACACCGGAGGGCAGGGAGCAGATACAGGCCAACCTGGATGGTTTGGACCAATGGGTAGAATGAAATAGAATGCGATTCAACAAAGATAAACACAAGGTAGTCCACCTAGGGAGGAGGAATCCCCAGCACACCTATAGATTGGGAGATGACCTTCTCAGCAGCTGAGCACCTGAGAGGGATCTTGAAGTCATAGTTGACTCCAAGATGAACATGAGCCAACAGTGTAACAAAGCCATCAACAAGGCCAATCACACCTTGTCATGTATTAGCAGATGCATGAGCAACAGATCAAGGGAAGTGATGCTCCCCCTCTATGCATCATTGGTCAGGCCACAGTTGGAGTACTGTGTCCAGTTTTGGGTGCACACTTCAAGGGACACAGAGAATCTGGAGAGGGTTCAGAGGACAGCCACTCAGTCTCCGTGAAAGACCCTATGAGGGAAGGTTGAGGGATCTGGATCTCTTCAGGCTTCACAAGAGACATCTGAGGAGAGACCTTGTAGCTGCCTGTAAGTTTATCAAGGGAGGACAACAGGGAATTGGAGATGTGCTATTTACCAGAGCACCCGTAGAAGTAACTAGGAATAATGGGTGCAAACTAGTGGAGAGTAGATTCAGGTTAGACATTAGGAAGACATTTTTTACAGTAAGTGTGGCCAGAATCTTGAATGGGCTCCCAAGAGAGGTGGTGCTATCACCTAACTTGGAGGTCTTCAAGAGGAAGCTTGATAGACACCTGGCTGGGGTCATCTGACCTTGGTCCTCTTTCCTGCCAGGGGTGGGGGGTCAGACACAATGATCCATTGTGGTCTGTTCTGACTCTACAATCTATGAATCTGTATTATAAATCTCATGAACCTTTTTCTTTACATTATACAATTTCCATTTCTGGTTCTAAACAAACCAGAAAATGAAGAGGTTGATATGGAAAATCACTGACCTTTTATTTGATGGGCAACTTCTAAAGGGTAAATACATGACAATTAGATATGTTTAATAAATGGTAACCAGTTATTGTAGATCACAGACACCAACTGGCCAACAGGTTTCTTATAACCAACCACAGCTACACTGATGTATGTTATAGATGGCTATAATAGCTACTCATGTGTGTAACTTGTTTCTGATGCATACTAATAATGTATTATTTATTTATGAACTATTCATGAATGTACTGTCTATATAATGTGAGAATGGAAGTAGTTATCAAGTAGTTTTCAACTGTTTATCAAAACTTTGCTTCACTCTAGAAATAACATATAGTAATAATAGTCAGCAAGTAAGGATTAGTGCTGGTAAGGAAGTGTTAGTGTTTTTAAGAGTTGTGAGGGAAAAAAATGTTTTGTGGTGTTACAGGGCAAAAGTGACTTTTACCCGTACCTTTCTCATAGTCTCTCTATTGGCACCCTTTCCAGATGACCTGTACTACCCTAAGTGAAAGCCAGTGATTCATTCCAGCTTTAGGCTAGATTGATCAGCTTGAACTGACCCTGCCCAATATTGTGTTTGGAGAAAACTCTCTATAGTGCCTGCCTCTCTGAATATCTGAACTCCCTATTTAGGGCACAGACAGTGGTGCAGCTTTCTGCTGTAACTCAAAACATTTTGCTGGAATTGTTGTTTGTAACAACAATCCCCCAGACCAAACAGAAATTCACTGCTGATTCTAGCCGGTGGCAATGGCCTCTGCTCCCTGCCAGGCTGTGCCATTTTAAGAGTGGGATAGGGGAAAGGAGCAAAAGACGCTTGTTCTAGGGGTTCCTCAGACAGTGCTGGAGAGTGGGGTGGATTGGAGCTGTCCCACCCTCCAACCCCTACAACAAGCTCCCTCGGCTCCACTTTCCCTCTTCCATTCTGAAAACAGCAATAGGCTGGCTGGCAGTGTAGAGGCAAGTTACAGAAGACATAATTGTGTGAATTTAGCGCCATCTGAATGAACAAGTGCTCATGGCACAGACAAAGAGTCTTCCTTATATGGAAGTGAAAACAAACAAACAATTTAATTGCCCATAAACATGTTACTGAGGACATAAAAGGGCAACAAACTTCCGCCCAATCATCATGTTCATCATCATCAGCAATAGCAATAACACAAACAAACGGGAAGAGGTTTTCTTAAATAACAAGCCAGTTATTTATGTACCTCAACCTATCAGCTGCTGAAGGGCCCCCGTACGATTTATAGCACTCCGAACTCCCATGACCTTCTTGACCTGCCGTCTTCTTGCCCGCTCTCCACTGATTACATCTTCCTAACGACTCTCCCACGTTGTAACTATCGTAATTCAATAAATTTTATCTCTACTTGGCTACACAGCAGAACTCTGAAGTAAGTAATTTACGACCATTACGCTTATTTTACCATCAGCTGGGTACGCAAGTAACAAAGCTGAGCTGTGCACGACCTTGTGCCTAGCTGCTTCACTAAAAAAGAAAAAAAAATCTTAGCCAGGCACAACAATAATGTTTTCAAACATCTTCATCTGAACCCTCAGAAGGGTTCAGATTTTTCACCTGATTGGCTGTTTTTTAAGTGGTCTGCAGCCAAGCACTTGTGTTTGGTCACGGTTATAGTCTGCTTTTTGAGGCTAGATCAGGCAAAAATTGTCACTTCTGCACCCTTATTCTAATGCTCATTTCACATACAGTCTTTTATTCTTTCTTTGTTTAAGAGGCCATGCCTTAAGGTTTTCTGATATTTTGAGCAGGTCTCTTAAACTGGATAAAATTGTTTTATGTATTGTTTTATGTATGGTACACTTGAGCAGCATGCAATTGAATTAATCATTGCTAGACCCCTGGACAGCTCCAAGCCCTGCTAGACAAGTTTCTTCTGCCCTATGACCCCAGCTGAATTTAACCCTGAGAGTTCAATGAAGCCAGCCACTCCACAAAGCTCAGAGGTGCTCACAACCTGTAAATATACTAGAGGTATCTCCTATGTTTTTCACTCCTGTTTGTGGTGTGTGAAAAATAGTTATTTTTAAAATTCAAAATAAGATTTTTTTTAACGAAGACTAATAAGATCATTTAGAAATATCTGTTTTTGTAAGGTGATGGGGATCCAGTTCAACCTAGATTATATAGACTTGCAGTGGAAATTTATACCAATATTATGAAAAATAGTCACAATAATTCCCTTAGAACACTAGCAGAGAAGAGAGTCACAATTATAACCACGTATGCATAGATAAAGTGCCGCTATTATGGGACTATCTCAGTGCTGCAACTTCTACACTTTTGATACAGGAAGGCAGAATTTGCACTTACAGTACATTACATAATAGAATTGTAGTTTGTATCATACATAATTATCATATAATGTTGCATCCTTCTGTGGAACCTCCAGTGGAAGAATGATTTTCACTTGCCTTTGTCTAAGACTGAGTATGTCTGTGTTCTCCAAGGCAAATCTTTCTCTGCTGTGACAGCTATTTGACAACTTAATATCAGAGCACAACTTCATGTTATTCTTGAACATTACAAACAGACAATCATAGCCATTATCCTATTGTAGGCTACCTGTTGGGAAGAATATGGATGGCTACTGTTGGAAATGTTGTGAACTGTGCTTCAAGCATATAATTCAGTTTAAAGGAACCTTTTGCAATGCTGGAATGTTCAGTTTTACAGCTGCAAAAGATTTAACTTGAAGAAACTAAAAGATATTGTATTGGATCCACCCAGAGAGGGACAGTAAAATACCAAAGTTGTGGGTACTTTCAATTTTCTGAAGTCAGTTATCTACGTGTTTCTGGGCACATGTATATGAGATGCTAACTGCACAGTAGCCAAATAATACTGTGCAGGACCACGTCACAACAACAACAGTGCTAATATGCTACTGCATGGTATTAATACCCTACCTCACAGTAAGCGCTTGCAAATGCATTTTAGTGATGCTACCGTGCAGCAACTCCAGTTCCTTCACATTTTATTTGATTATACAAGTACTAAATGAATATTCAGTAGCCACTGTGCAGTAGCATCTCATGTAGTGTCTCATGTACCCACTGTAGATTTCCCAATTAATTATTACCATAATTTTATGTTTTTCTTCAGTAAGTGTTTCTTTTCCTATAGGAAGCTGTTGATAAAATTTTATTTTAACCATATTATTACTGTGACTGCAAAAGGGACAGATTTGTCAGCTTCATACTAATATTCTGTTCATATGAAATATTTGTTGCTCTTACTATCTTACCCATTGTTAGAATTTGAAAAGTAATGAATGTTAGAGTAAGAACATACTGTATATAGATTGTTTGCATCCTAATTGAAGCCTCAGGATAATTTTTTTCTTGTTTTGTGCCAGATGATTTCCACAGTGTAGAAGCACCCACTAGCACTTACGTGGTGAAGCATCTGTTAAAGTTTTCCTTACAAAAATCCTCAGAGATTTATGTAGCAATCAAGTATTGCCCCTAGTTCTAACTTAGCATAGGGATCAGAACAAAAATCATGGTTTGAAATGTCATTCTAAACATTGATTTAATTTATACCCATATTCAAATATACCCATATTCAAATTTGGGACTAGGTATCTTGATGATCTTCCCAGCATGATAATGTTGAATTATAAAGGTATTTTTTGTTGCCCGTAATTTTTCCAAGTTTTTGGATGGAGTTTGGTTGGTTTGGACTCAGTTTGGAAGCTTGTTTTATTCATTATTTTTTAAAGTAAAGCTACAAATATTGAGTCATCTTCCAGGGTGAATAGAGTGGGAACAATAACCCTTTTCCTATTAGTAACAGCTCCCCCAAGGTATTTTAAGCAGTTTTGGCACATCAGCGCTAAATAGTATTGTAGTTAATATGTGGTAATGGCTAGAAAATGATATTTAGAGGCTTGCTTTTAAGAATTGGCTTGTAGGTAAAGTAGATATTGCATTAGAATAACAGTCTAGGGAAGCAGCAAGGATTAATTGGTTTCTAAAAGCCTGTTTGTAACAGTTTCCTTCAAGAGCCACTGTGTCAGAAGCTAGCAGGCATACACATCCTGGGAAATTAAAAACATTGAAACTGCTGTCCATAGCATGAAATAAGGTGGACGCAGCTCACAGTGACCAGCTGCAGAGCCCTTGGGATTTCTGGTTTTGGTGGACAGACCAAATGAAGACACCAGTAAATGACCAAATTAAGATGTGAACATGTGATGGGTCTGGGAAACAAAGGAATATTCTGACAGAACAGAACGTAGACAGTATGATGACCACAGGGAAACCAATCAATGATGGCAGGTAATGAAGAGTCATCAGAAGGGAAACATAATACAAAAGGGGGGATATCACAGTAGCAAATGATCCCCGAGGGGAAAACCTGAGTTCACTATGGACAGAGCCTGTCACAACCAGCCTGGCTTATCTACCCCACTGCGGGGGCGGTGGGCCTCAGCCCTCAACCTCTAGGTTGCTGACATCTGACAGTCAAGAAAGAACCACCAGGTAAAGCTTGCATAGTAGCCAGACATACCTTCCCTCTGTGAACCGTAGGACTGGTAGAATTGGGGTGAGGGGGAGATTATTTTGTTTGCCTTCCCTGCATTATTCTTATCTGCTATCACTGTCTATCAATAAAATTTTCCTATTATTGAATAGAGAAGTTGTGGTCAGTCTGAGGGTTTGGGTCCACCCAGATTTTGGTATCTGGGTCCTAAATCTAGTGCTAACATTTGGTAGGCAAATAACAGTTTCATAGTTGATAGGGTCAGAAGGGACCTGAGCAGATCATCAAGTCCGACCCCCTGCCATGGGCAGGAAAGAATGCTGGGGTCAAACGATCCAGCTAGGTGATTATCTAGCCTCCTTTTGAAGACCTCCAGAGTAAGAGCAAGCATCGCTTCCCTTGAAAGTTGGTTCCAGGTCCTAGCTGCCCTGACTGTGAAGTAGTGCCTCCTGATATCTAGCCTGAATCTACTCTCAGTCAACTTATGGCCATTATTCCTCATTACTCCTGGTAGCGCTTGGGGGAACAGGGACTCTCCCATAGCCTGCTGGTCCCCCTTGGCCAGTTTGTAGATGGTCACCAGATACCCTCTCAGCCTTCTCTTGTGGAGGCTGCGCAGGTTCAGGTCCCGTAGGCTCCACTCAAAGATCCTGCTTTGCTGTCCCCTGACCACGTGAGTGGCTTTCCTCTGGACCCTCTCAATGCTGGCCACATCTCTCTTGAAGTGTGGTGCCCAGAACTGGATGCAGTACTCCAACTGCAGCCTAACCAATGTTGCACAGAGAGGGAAAATCACCTACTTGGACCTGCTCGTGATGCAGATGATTCATGTGGATTCATGACAAGATGTGGATTCATGACAAAGTGTGGTTAGCCTTCCAGTAATCTACCTATTGTGGGTATATTTGTAGGTTGTAGATATATTTGATGTGGTCTGATGAAAATAGAGTATGATTTGGTCATTTAATAAGCATTAAAACATGAATTTTCTGTGCATATTATTCATGTTATAACCTCTGTGATGCCAAATGTCCATTGTGGTTTAGAAAAGATCATAGGCAGTTATAATCCTAAAGTTCAAATAATGTTATAGTTTATAATGATCATATTGTCTTCATCAATTCTCTTCACTGACTTTGGACTATTTCAATCCTGAATCCAGAATAGAGTTCCACACAACGGCTCCTCAAAGCTAGACAAAGGGTGCATACAGATATTTGGGGAGTTTGCGGGGGGTTAGATTGAGTTAAAAATGCCACCTGATCTAAGGTAAGTCACAATGAGGAGTTATGGGAGGGGTGGGGGGGTTTGGGATGGGGGGAGTCAGGATCCCTGGTGGGGTCGGAGATTTGGGAATACGTAGTATCCATGAACAGAATTGTGGGGCACGTGGCATCTGTGTGAGGGTGTGGGGGGGCAGACAAGGTCTGTGGGAGTGACTGGGGGGGCAAAAGGGTCTGCAAGATGGATCAAGGGCCAGATAGATCCACAGGGGGGTTGCTGGGGTCTGGGAGGGATTGGGCAGGGATCAGAAGGGTATACAGGGTTCACTGAGAGGATGGGAGGCTCTCTCTCCTCCATTCTCTGGGAGCAGGAGAAATTTTAGCTTCCTGATAACTCTGCCACCAGACAAAACATTCCCATCCGCCCATTCTGCCTGCCTCTCCCTCACACTGGCTTTCTTGCTTTGTTTCTGGCACTGATGAATGCTGGTAAAACCAGCACTGAGAGTGATTCAGGTGGTGGGGGGTTTGGCAGGCTTGGGGGCTGGGCTGGTTGATCCCTAGGAAGGGATTTTCTATCCCGGGTGCCAGGAAGCGGGTAGTGAAGCTGAGTCCTGGGGCCAGCAGCTGGGCTTTTCCAGCCCTGGGACTGTGCTGGTAACTGTACAGAGGTTCAGGACAGTTAGATCAATCTGAAAATGGCTGCCTGATCTAAGTTAGACTAGCCTCAGAGGTAGGGTTAACTTAGATAGGGTTGCCATTTTTAGACCAATGTAACTGCCCTGAACTTCTGTACAGTTTGCTCTTAGATCTGTCTAACTAGCAAAAGGTCCACAGCTGGGCAAACTACGTTAAAACAGGGAGCCATTTTTAACTTGATCTCACCTCCCCAAATGTCTGTACTAGCCTAAATTTATAGGGCTGTCAAAAGGAAATATATGACCTAAGTAACAGACAAGGAAACTTGGGCAGCCCAAGTTTGGATTCACTTTTCACAATTGGATCCTACTCACTGATGCAAGCCAAACATGTTGTTTTAAACTTCTCTATGTGTATTTTTAATACCTTTGGTAGTGCCACCATCTGGGCACTCAGATTAGGCATGTGTTCTCATGTGGCCTAGATTAGAGGATCGAAAGCAAAGTTTTCTACCCAACATTATTATAGAGCAGGGATTGGCAACCTATGGGCCAGATGCAGTTTGTTCACGGACCTAGGACTTTGCTGGCATATGGTGGCAGGGTGCTTTGGTGGAAGGAACTTTTCCCAAGTACTGTGGAGCTCTGTTAGTGCCATGGGAAATCCTTAAACTTTCCTAACTCAGTTTACCAACTTAAAAATTAATAGATTATTATTCTTCTGTTGTACCTTATAGGCTTGTTGTAAAATTTAATCAATGTCTCATGACTGCTGATGATTTCCATCTATTGTATTGACTGAAGAAGTAAAAGACTGGGTTAAGATAACTGTCATAAAAATTTGCAGTAACACAGCACATGCTGGAAAAGAGACAATAGGGAGCTTTCCCCTCAGATTTTTATTATTTATTACTTCTTTTCAAAAAATAAGTGCATCGAAGTCATGATGATTTGTGAAGGCTGAATGACTGATTGGATAGCAACATTTGTATAATGTATTTAACAGAGAGATACGTATAGAGAACTTTCTTGTTTTATAGATGAAGAAGTATAACATCTTTCTTAAGTATTTGCCATCTGTATTCAGTAAGTATTTCCATGGAATTGGCTTTAACATTATACCAAATGAGTTGTCATGAATTTTGCATTATTGTGATTATTCTTGAGCATCTTCACATACCTTTCCTGCTAAGGATACAAAATTATTTACATATTTATGTAGTATATCAAAACAAGATAAACACACTGCTATGCCATCACTCATTTATGGTATAGTCTTCAAAGGCAGAGAGTGGTATAAGTGCAGTAGTTTGCATACTGATGCAAACTATTGAATAAGTATGTTCTTAGAGAAAGTTTTAGAAGCTGGGGATTTTAAACTATTTGA
This sequence comes from Caiman crocodilus, assembly GCA_030014935.1. NCBI lineage: Eukaryota > Metazoa > Chordata > Crocodylia > Alligatoridae > Caiman > Caiman crocodilus. The sequence continues at coordinate 16,976,673 of JAGPOW010000290.1, forward strand.
CCAAGTAGGCACCAATAACTCAGCTGATTGAATACTTGGAACTATTTTTATTGTTGTTATTTTTTTTTGTAATGAACTGGTACACCTTTGCTTGTGAAAAGCTTTATTCCCATGTGCTGACCAGCTCATATTTTAAGTATGAAGCAAGCCCTCTAGGCAGTCCAGATGGAAGAACCACTTCACTACTTTTACCTGAGATGATAGGTTTCTTGTCTTTTGCATGGACCTAAATACAGACTTTAAATCAGAAAGTTGAATCATGTTTGGAAAAATCCCATGATTTTTAAGGGGAAGTCAAATAATTGATTGTGGCTCTGCTCTTCCACCCAGACACATTTTGATTATGAATGAATATTAAGCATAAATGAACTTTAGTGAATCAATTAGCCATCCTGTTTGTTGACAGTGCTTAAGATGGCCTATTGTAGGAACTTGTTTTCAGTTGCTTTTTACTTTGCCAAATTTAAACTGTTTGTTCAGAAGTTTTCCATTCTAATTATTTGCTTTGGGGTGAGGGGGTGCATTGTCTGTCTGTCCATAAATTCAACAAAACCGGTTCAAACATATGTGGGAGCCAGGCTACAAATATTCTGGTGATCTGTTCTGAGAAAATTAAATATCTTCTTGTTTTGGAATAGGAATTTGAAATTCGGCATTTATATGGCTATTGTGTTGGGAATGTACCTTTGGCATCCTTGTGGAAATCTGCCTGAAGTTGACCACGTTATGACTGTGAAATATTATTCTTCTTTAGTTACGTATCTAAAATTGTCAGAGATGCTGTTTACACATGGTTTGATCTAACTTAGGCTTGAGAAGGACATTCCCCAGCTCTGCCACATTTGGATATCAGAACTGAGAACATTCTTTTAGGTGTTATCACTGCTTGTCTTCAATTGTCTCTAGAAAAGAAAAAGCTTGGACTGAATAAGGAGAAGAAAGGATTGAATGCAAAAGAAGGAACTAGAGAGGTGGAGAGGAATATAATGGGACAAAGAGTCTAGGCTGGAGAACCATAGCAGCTGGCAGTGAAGAAGGTAAATCAAGCTGGATGTGTGAAACTGGATGGACAAAGAGACTGGGATTTGGGATTGTCAGCCAATTTAGAGAGACTTTGAATCACTAGGCTAGAAATATGGGAACTGGTAGGGCAAGGAGGGACAGACAGTGGAGCAGAAGAGAAGATGCCATATGAGAATTTGTTTGGCTAGAGAAGGTAGGGACTAGTTAAGAATTGTGAGGAATAGAATATAGGGGAGATGATAATGAGGAGTACTTGAAAGAGGAAGTATCATGCTGGAGGGAGTTTACTACTGGAGTTTTTAAATTTTGGGACTGATATTGTTCAATATGTGTTGTGTGTGTGTGTATAATATATATATAAATGATGTTGGCACAAAAAGTGGGAATATGCTGATGAAATATTCTAATGACTCAGGAGGCATTGTTAATACAGGGAAGGACTCAGATATACACAGAGCAATGGATGAGCTTTGAGGTCTAGAGTTATAAAAATGAGTTGCAGATCATGCAGCTGAGGGCTAATAGTACAAATTTCTGCTATTAGTTTAGAGGTCATTACCTGGAAACCACAACACAGGGTGTGGTGTATTAGTTGATTACCAGATGACTACGTCATATTGCTTTCCAAAAGGTTAATGCAATAATTATTTATTAACCAGAGCAGTCATCATGCAATAGTCCACTGTCTTAATTGCAATCCATTATATTACAGTATGGAGCACTGTAGTTAAAATAAATATGTGCACAACCTTTAGTGTAACATCAGCTAGTAAAAAAGTAAGAAAAAGGCACAGCAGAATGGCACCTTAAAGACTAACTAGTTCAGAGAGTCATGAGCTTTCATAGGCAATAGCCTACTTTGATACTTTGAATGAACTGAAAAAAATGAAGGGTTTTAAATAAAAAGGAAAGGGACAGGGGTAGGGGACATTGCTGAGGGAGGTAAAAGTGGGTTGGAAAAGTCAGTAGGGATAAACAAGGCAGTTACCTTGAGGGATTTTGAAATTAACAGCTAATTTGGGTAATGGGATAAGAATAGATAGTCTTTGTTAAGATCATAATTAACACAATCCAACCCATGGTTGATTTCTTGTTCTGCGACTTCGCTTTCAAGTTGTTTTTTACAGTTTTGTTGTTTAAGGACAGCTACTCTGAGGTCAGTGAGGGGACCTCCAGGAGGTGGAAGTGTTCTGTCACGGGCTTTTGTGTGCTTACGGAATTGATGTCAAATCAGTGTACATTCATTGTTTTATGTAGGGATTGCCCTGTCTGGCCAATGTAGATAGAGGGCCACTGTAAGCACGTGATGGCTTACATGATATTGGTAAAGGAAGAAATAAATGAACTCTGTTGCTTGGTTCAGTGAAAAATGTGGTCTGTATTTACCAGGGGGTACAGCATGCATCTGGGTCTACAGCAAAGTTTTGTGGCTTGGTGAGGATTGGAGTTAGGTAGTTTGTTGCTGGGGAGACATAATTTCAAGTTAGACTGCTTGTAAACCAGGATAAGATTGTCCCTCAAGGTTACTTTGAGATTGTCATCATTTTCCATGAGTGTTTGTACAGTCAGTAATGAAGTATCCAAGGTATTTGAGATTAAGTATTATAGGTGTTAACCAAAGGGATTTAGTTGCACTTGTCTTAGGGTTGGTATTGTAGCAGGTCAGAGCAGGGCCTGAGCCTGGCTTTATTGATTCGAATGGTTATAGGTGGAATTTGTATTGTAAATGTAGAAAATCCTGTCTCAGATCCTTAAAGTGTGCATCTCAGTCAGTGGGATCAAACCAGATATGGTTGTAATGTCGAGCTTGCTGTAGATGGCAGATCTAATGGTGTTCTTAAGAAGAAAGCTGTTGGTGTGTAGGTAGTTGTAGCAGTTAGCTGGTTTCTGATGCAATGTGTTGATGATGTGATAATTGAAAATCCAGTGATATCCAAGAAATGAATTTGCTGGGTGGAGTACTCAAGAGTCAGTTTGACTGTTTGGTAGAAGTTGATGCTTGGTTATAGCTTGGTAGAAGGATTTAAAGTCCTGATGTAATGTCTCTATATATTCCTTCCTTGCCATATGTCTACATGATGATGTCATTGATATACCTCAGGTTTCCATGGAATTGAGAGGGCAGTTGCAGAGGAAGCAGACTTTGAGATCTCTCAAAAATATATTGGCATATTAAGGAGGCCATGAGTGTGCCCACTGCAGTATGGTTCATTTGTAGGTATAGTGAGACTCCAAATATGATAGATTTGCACATGAGGTCAAAGGGTAGGAGATCTGAAAGCCACTAGTACTCTCATTTACTTATAAATGAACAACTTCATTTTGATGAGTGACACAAAACCCACATGTCATGGGTTGTGTCATACTTGCTGTGACTCGTATGAAGATACCCTAGTAGCATAAACATACACACAGTAGAAGACACGCTGATTGGGCAGAATGCTTTATGAATATCCTTAAATTCATCCCTATCGAGAAAACCTCCTTAGTATGTGCTTAAAATCTAATGAGCCAATGAAACTTAAATGCATAACAGTTAAGCACATGTATAACCATGATATAATATGATATGGTATGTTTAATGGATAGAAAATTGTATTTAGAGGTTTGCTTCTGGGAATTGGCTTGTAGTTAAAGTAGATATGCATTAGAATAATGGTCCAGGGCAATGACAAGCATTAATTGGTTTCTAAAAGACTGTTTGTGACAAAGTTTCCTTCAAGGCCTTCTGAGTCTGAAGCCAGAAGACAAACAGGCTGGGAAACTGAAGATATGTTCCACAGTGTTCCTTAAAAACGTGAACAGGGTACCCCGAGAGATAAGGGAACTTACCACATTCGCTAGATCACAGCTGCAGAGTCCTTGGGCGTTCCAGTTTTGGTGGATAGACCAAATTAAGATACTGGTAAATGATCAGAATAAGATGTGTGCGTGTGATGGGTTATCGTGTCTGAGGGAGGAACCATGGATAGAGTGCACACCACCAGCCTGTCTTACCCACCCCACTGTATGGGCTAGGGATCTTGTCCCTCACTCTCCAGGTTGCTGACATCCGATATTCAGGAAAGAGCCAGAGCTTGCATCCTCGCTGATGTGCTTTCCCTCTGTGAACCCTAGGAATGGTTGATATAGAATTGGGGTGGTTATTTATTTTTTTTTGCCTTGCCTGCATTATTCTTATCTACTATCATTATGTATCAATAAAATTTGCCTATTCTTGAATGGAGAAATCATGATTGGTCTGAGGGTTTGGGACTGCCCGGAACAAGGTGGCTGGGTCATAAATCCAGTGCCAACAATGATATGATGGTTTAATCATGTGCTGTGGTACTGGAGATCTGTTCTACTGTGGATTTGCATGCTTTCATTTGGTGTACATGGTAAAAAGGTTAAGAGCTGGTGTGTTACTGTAGCCCATTTTGGATCCCAAGAGACTGTTGTGTGGAGAATTAGATAGCTTTGTGATAGTTGGAGTTGAGAAAGAAAGCTTCTCTCTCTTTCCTTTTTAATAGTTTTGATATTCAGACTAAATCGTTCCTCTTCAAGTTTGCTAACTGCTATCCACGTTCCACGTTTTGTAATATATTTCTCTTATTTCACAACCCTGCAAATATTTTTAGCATTGGCTAAAAACCTTAGAGTAAGATATGGTAATATTAGCTCAGATTAATGAATTAATATTAAAATGAGTTAATAAAATGACTGACATTGAAGAATTGGAGATATTCTCAAGAAGCTCAAGAAGGCCGAATTTGGTTTTATGAATCTGAATAAGAGATGTACATTTGATAATAATAAGGACCAATGAAAGGACTAATGAAACAATATCTTTTAAGTATTTTTTGCCTTGCTTGTGTTTTTTTAAAAACTTAATATATAATCTAACAAATTAATGCACATTCCAGTAAAGCTATATTTGTTTTTGCTTTGATCTTAAAAGGAATAATATAGTTCTAGGCCCCAAGCATACTAGTCAAACTTGTAGTTTCTCCTTCACTAGAGAAAATTGTGTGGTTTTGTGTGGTGATGCACCATCTCATCTGCACCCTGCTTTTTAAAAACCCAGGTCTGCCCATGGAAGTTGTGTGCGCATGCAGTATGAGCATACTTCACAAAAGCACTCCCAGGTGCAACAGGGTGGTTGTACGTATGTTGCTAGAGAGTCCTCAGAGTCTCAATCCATAATGGGTAAATTGCTCATACTTAAACAAGTTTTAGTCTCCTCTAAAATATTCTCTTTCAACTGAAGCTTCTGAAAGAATAGGAAATTAGTGAACTTTGTAAAAATACTTGGATTTGCTTATTAGGCCAACTATGCCCTATTGAAGAATAACCTAAAGGTCATATATTTCCAGTGTTCTACATTTTCACAATGAATGAAAAAATCAAATATAGTTTAGATAATGCAAATACATTGTGGATATATTTTAGTGTCCAAATTGACTATTTCAAGTGATTGTCCAGCATAAAAAAGTGAATAACCACAAATTCTATCAATAATACATTACAGATTAAACAGAGTCCACTGAGGCAAATTTTAATTGAAAGAAAAGGGAACACATTAGTTATTGAAGAATGAATAAACTTGTGGTTTGATTTTTAACTGAGTAAACAGTTTTGACAGTCCAATTAATTCTACCATACAGGATGTCTGCTGTTTAATATAAATATATCCTTAATGTATTTAGTGACAGAACAAGTGTGCGTTAATGTAGAGGGTTGTCCTTTCTTTACTTCATGAGTCTAGTATTTCAAAGTAGCCTCAAAAGTTGAAGTTTTAAATATACAAGTCATGCGTATGAAGCTTTGCAAATGTACATTTAGGAAATATAAAATTCTGAAAAGGACTTTTGGATAGACAATGGGAGTGTCTACACAAGACACTAACTATGCAGTAGTCTAATAATACTGCTCAGCACAAACAGTGTTAATACACTACTGCAAAGTAGTGTCAATAAAGGCGTGCACTGGTGCTACTGAGCAGTAATGCTGGTTACTAAACTTAATGTGCAGTAACTACAGCATGTTAACGAATGAGTAAACGCACCCAGTTACAAATATTTGCCACAGCGTCAGGTAGTGTTGTCACAGCAACTGGAGAAGCCTTGCTAGTATCGTGGAATCAGGCTCAATCTTCTCAATCTCTTTCTTCTTACAAGCATATTCTAGTCTTATAAGCATAGGCAGAGGGAGAAAATATGATTGGCAGCCGGGGGGGGGCGGGGCAGGGCTGAGTGCACATGCATATGTGCACATGCATATGTGCACATGTGCCCTCCCAGCACATAAGTCTATGGGGAAAAAGGGGTGGGGGGAGGGGAAAGGACCCTGGGAGGGGGCAGAGCAAGGCCCTGCAGGAGGGAGGGAGCGGGGCACAGGCAGGGTCTGGGGTGAGTGGGGCCTGGCCAGGTTTGGACAAGCAGAAGCCTGGGGGGAACGTGCCTTCCTGATCTGTGTATAGGGTGGAAACTTCTGCTGCTGCACACTGCACTTTGAGCTCCAGTGCCCTGCTGCTGCAAGAGCTGCATGATGCCACATGTGTCCCATCACCAGGCAGGCTGAGGGCACAGTGCAACTGCAACAAGGAGCAAAGTGCAATGTGCAGTGGTACCTGCCTCTGCTCTGTGCACAGTTCAGGGGGCATGTGCCCCCAGGCCTCTGCTTGTTCTATCACCTGGCCTAGCCCGGCAGGGGCCCATCTCACCCCATCCCCTGCCTCTGCCTGTGCGCCACTCCCTCCTTCACCACTGGGACCTTAATCTGACGGTCCCCTCACAGCAGTGAGGGAGTGAGTGGGGCTGGGCAGAGGTAGCCCTGCACAGCCACAGCAGGGCATGGAACTAAGCAGGGAGTGGCTTGTTTGAGGGGTGCCTAGCACAGGAAATAGTGTGGTGGCTCCCACTATTGCACGTACCCCAGGAGGACATAGGGGGGGATGTGTGCCCCAGATCTGTGCATGGGGTGAGAGTGGGCTGCTGCTGTGGGATGGGGCTGGGGTAGCACTGGGCTCTTCCCAGCAATGAGGGTTGGGCCACACTGTGCTCAGTGTGGGCAGTGGCAGCATTGGGAGGAAAGGCTTGTAGGGGCTAGGACAAATTTTGGTGAGGCTGCAACCCCCATCATAGGCACCCTTTCAGCGCTGCTGCCACCCACTCCGAGAATAGCCCGGCCCAGCCCCCTGCCAGAAAGAGCCCAGTGCCACCTCAGTCCCAGCCCGCAGCAGCAGCCTGCCCCACCTCATCCCTTGCAGATCCAGGGGCACCACCCCCCATGCTCCTGGGGTTTACGTAACAGCAGGAGCTGCACCCCCCCAGACAAACTGCTTGAGGCTCCATCCCCCACTCCACCCCGGCTGTGCTATGCTTGCCTCAGCCCCATCCTCATCCACACTTCCTCCCTCACTGCTGTGTGCATGCCCCTCCCCATCCTTACTGCAGCCACTGGAAGCCTTCCGGCAGGTTGCCTTGTGGCCCTATTGCAGCCTTGTATTTAGCGGGGGTGCGGGGGTGGGGGGTGTCGGGCTAAGTCCTATTAGATTAGGAAAAAGGGAAAGGAATAGAAAAGTGACATGGGACTGAAACAAAGGCTTCTAAAGCATACAATTGTAATATAAAAAACAAAATAATTTGAAGCTGGTATAAACAACGTAGTTCTTTTTTTTTTCCAAGCCATAATATCTCTATTCACCCATATAGCACTTGGCACAGTCTAACCAGCCAGAAAGCAGTAACAGACACAGAACATCAGAGATATAATATGCACTTTGAGAATTATAGGGCTGCTATAAACTCACTAGGGGATTATTTTGCAAGGACACGTGGCCCTGCAATACTGTTTATTTATACACCATGCTCACTGGAAGAACGTTATGAGGTGCAAGTTTTGTTTTTCTGAAGATGCCAGGAATTCAACTCTATTTTTGACTTTGCTTCAAGAAAACAAATGCAAGCACCTTAAGACATGAACGATACAGAAGTTAAGGTGATTATATTTCTGTATGTTGGTAGGAATCGGAGAGTGGCTTGATAGAAAAGTACAGGAGAGAGGAAGCACACTATTGTGAATATAGGGGCCCCTCTCCTTGCTGCACACACTTTGTCTCAAGCATTTGTACCATTTTGGAAATACCATGCTGTGTTGAGCAAGAAAAATGGAGTCTTTTCACTCCTGTTTTGTTTTCACATCTTTCCTTTCTATTTTTGAACTCCATCTCTTTTTCCTTCTTCCATTCTTATGTCCTCTCTTTTTCTCATTTCCACCCCCTTTCCTTGTCCCTTTTCCAGCACTTCACTAGTCATTTTCCTTTCCCTTTCTTACTTAATTATATATCTCTCATGCCTGCTAAAACAGGGGGAAAGATTTATGTGATCTGAAGAGAAAGCAGATGCCTTCTATATCCACATATCTTTTTGTTAATCTCTCTCCCATTCCCCCTTCTCATTCTGTTTCCTGTTCACAGTGCCTACCCAGATCTGCCTGTTTCACTTTCCACTTTCTCTCCAGTTTTTCTTTTCACCTTCCCTTTATTATTTGTGTCTCTCCATTTGCTTCCGTTTTCTTTTGTTTCCCTGTTTGCCTGTCCTCCTATTGTTCCTTTATTTCCTGTCCTATTTTTCATCTATCCTCTCTCTCTCTCTTTCCCTAGCTTTCCTTTATTTTTTTCTTTCCATGGTTTGTGCACTTCTTTACTATACTTGCTCTATGATCCTGTCTACCATTCTCCATACTGCTCAGCTCTCCTCCCCATTCAGATCTTTTAATTCTGCAGTAGAAAATGTCATTGAAATATGGGCAGTTTTTATCAGCATGCTGATGTTGCAGACCTGATGTAGCCATTTGAATAATCATTTCTATTTCAGTGTGTGCAGATTTTTGACTGCTAATTACTTTGAAGTGTGAAAACCATTGTTCTGGTAAAATACCTAGAACAATGCAGCAGGGAAAAATCTAACTCTAATGGAATTTTAACTTGCTGAATCAAAATTATAATGTTGGGCAGATATGTAAATAATGGGTTATTTATACCATCTGTCACTCTACCTTATCTAAGAAATAATTCTGTGGTTCTTACATACAACCGTGCCTGGCATCTATTTTGTTTGGTGATCACTGTAAAACATTGTCAGTGTCTAGAACTGTACATTCTCATGTCATTTCACATTTTAATGGAGTGTAAAGTGTTGAGAACAAAGGCTCACACCTGATACAAATCTTGGACTTGATTAGCATCAATTCTAAAAGCATGTTGCTCAAGAGATGAAGTTTACAGCTTTGTTTCAGAGTCCATAATCACATTCACAAGGAATCTGTAATTGAAGATGAAAAGAAAAAAATATCTTTAACGTTTCAGAACTGATTATGCTAGCATCTAATTGGTTACAGGCATTCTTTGTGTGCAATAAAACTGAACAGCTATAGAATTTTAAGCAAGGATATAGCAGGTTTGCTAAATACTTGCTAGAAAAAAAAGTTTATTGTGTTTACTTCCCACTGAAAAAAGTCTCCAAACCATCTGATTCATTCTTAAGATCAGGGAAAGTAGAGGTCCATGACTGAATGGGGAAGGAAACCTTGTGACAAATGATGTGGAAGAGGCTGAAGTACTCAATGCCTTTTTCACTTGAGTCTTCACAGGCAAAGTCCCAGACTGCTGCATCCAGTTTGGGGAGGAGGTGAGCAGCTGACCATAGTTAGAGCAGGTTTGGGACTATTTAGAGAAGTTGGATGTATATGAGTGCATGGGGCTGGATGTGATGCACCTGAAGGTGTTGAAGGTGTTGGCTGATGTGATTGGAGAGCTGCTGGCCACTATCTTTGAAAGCTTGTGGTGATCAGGAGAGGTCCTAGATGATCAAAAAGGCAAAATATAGTGCCCTTCTTTAAGAAAGGGAAGAAGAAGTATCCAGGGAACTACAGATTGGTTAGCCTCATGTCAGTCCCTGAAAAAATCATAAAGCAGGTCCTCAAGGAATCCATTTCTAAGTACTTGGAAGAAGAACAGAAGGTGATTAGGAACAGTCAGTATGGATTTACAAAGGGCAAGTCATGCCTGACCAACCTGATTTCCATCTATGATGAGATGACTGGTTCTGTGGATATGGGGAGAGCAGTGGATGTGATATTCTTTGACTTTAGCAATGCATTTGATATGGTCTCCCACAATTTTCTCCCAAGCAAGCTAAGGAAGTCTGGGTTGGATGAATGGACTGTCATTTGGATGGATAGAAAACTGGTCAGATTGTCAGACTCAAAGGATAGTAATCAATGGCTCAGTGCCTAGCTAGCAGCTCGTATCAGTTGGAATGCCCCAGGGGTTGGTCCTGGGGACAGGTTTGTTCAGTGTCTTGATCAATGATCTGAAAGTTTGGAGTTGCATCCACAGCAGATTTGCAGATGACACCAAGCTGGGTGGGGGAGTGGATATGAAGGACAGGAGGGCTGGGATGCAGAAAGACCTAGACAAATTGGAGGATTGAGCCGAAAGATATTTCATGAAGTTTAATAAGAACAAGTGCAAAGTCCTGCACTTAGGAGAGAATAATCCCATGCACCAGTACAGACTGGCAACTGTTTAGCTAAGCAGTATCTGTGCAGAAAAGGACCTAGGGTTACAATGTACAATAAGCTGAAGATGAGCCAATAGTGCACCCTTGTTGTGAAGAATGCTAATGGCATAGTGGTCTGCATTAGTAGGAGCATTACCAGCAGATAAAGGGAAGTGATTCTTCCCCTCTATTCAGTATTGGTAAAGGCACATCTGGAGTACTGTGTCCTGTTTTTGGGCCCCCCCACTACAGATAGGATGTGGACAAATTGCCTGGCAAAACTGGCTGACAAACATAACTTATGAGGAGAGGTTGAGGTAACTGGGCTTATTTAGTCTGGAGAAGAGAAGACTAAAGGGGACTTAATAACAGCCTTCAACTACCTGAAGGGTGGTTCCAAAGAGGATAGAACTAGACTGTTCTTAATGATGCCAAATAACAAAAGAAGGAGCAGTGATCTCAAGTTATAACAAGGGAAGTTTAAGTTAGATGTTAGGAAAAACATTCTCACTAGGAGGGTTGTAAAGCACCCGAAGAGGCTACCCAAGGAGGTTGTAGAACTCCTTTGAGGTTTTTCTGATCCAGATAGACAAAGCATTGCCTGGGATGATCTAGCTAGGGATGGTCCTGCTTTGAGCAGGATGTTAGACTAGATGACCTCCTGAGGTCCTTCCAACCCTATGATTCTATGATTTTATAAGTCTATATCTATTATCATACTGGATTAGACCTATGAATCATTTAGTCAGGCAGCCTTTTTCCATTGGGCAGAAAATGTAGGGAAATGTTGGGGCCAGGAATGGAAATCTATACAACCCCAGTATGGAGCAATTTACCCACCCAGACTATGCTTCTTATGATTTACCAAGGAAACTGAGCGAGAACAGAAATTGTGATAGATCATGGGAGATACAATACAACCAAAGTCTCTCCCAAAGAGGAGAGTGGGAGCATGAGTCACACAAATTACTACTTCCATGAGATGCTGGGATTTCTGATTAGAAAAATGTTGTTTTTTTGTCCAAGAATTTTTTGTCTCAAATAGTTTTGATTTCATTTGTTTGTATATTTTATATGTTTTTATATTTTATGTATGCTGAAACTACATATGTTAACTAACTAAAATATTATCTGTTGTAAAAAAAATTGGGAGAATCAACCAACATGGGAATTATCCAGCTGTGGAGAAGCAAGGGAGCCTATGGAAGAGAACTTGGGGTCTTGTCAAGAACGCCGGACAAATTATCTGGGCAAATGAATGTCCTAACCACTCAACTGTTGGGGGTTAAAACATGGTAGGGCCCTTTTTTCCCTTGTGCTTTTCCCAGGAGTTATGCTAAGGTATGCTCATACATAACCATGTAGTTGCCTGGCCAGTACATGGCTTACTGGAGTGCCTAGCAGGCTGTGCATGCACTTATATATTCACACTGCTGGTGAAATGGAATATCAACATGTGAGTAAGTGTAAAAAATAGCACTTTGCTAGAAAAGCACCGTTTAGACACACAGTGGGAAAAAGAATTCTACTCATAATGGTTGTATTCCCATGGAACACTTTGGTTCCATTGAATCAGCATCTTCTGATGGGAAAAAATGACTTTTTAAAAAGCAACTCTACTTCAAAATTTCAGTACTAACCATGTTTGCTTGCCACAGTTTGTTTTTGATCATATCCAGATCACTGAACATTTGTCAGGCAATGAAATTCCAATCCTACCTCTAGTCATCAGCACCTTGGAGAGTTCACACACATTCAGCTTCCTTTCAGTTCCAATCCAGCAAAGCTCCATAAGTATTTTAGCCAATAAATGGCCCTTCAGTCACATTTGGGACCTCTTGTGTGCATCCTTCTTGAGTGTGTACAGAATAAGTTTTGCAAAAATAGGCCTGAATCAGTTGAATATATGTTAAAATTTTTTCTAGAACTCCTGCTAATGTAACAGTACTTAACTGACATGAAAATGGTTAAACTTTATTTCTTTGTCTCTACTGTGAATTTGTTCTGGCTTGGAGGACATTTCCCCCTTCACCTCTGTAAAACACCCTGCTGTAAAACCCAGATGTTCAGGCTTTACTGAAGCTTTCCATAGGAATAAAGATTTAGGCATATATGAGTTTCAATTTGAGTTCAGTAAAAGCAATTTCCTTGGCAAGTGTGTGGGTGTTTGTGAGTAGCAGTATGTATATGTATATTCTGTAATTATCAATTGAGTTAAATGAACATGAGGAAAGTAAGAATTGAAACTGGTGTCTGTTAATAAATTTTATCTATGGTAGTCATATCCAGTGAATGTTTTCTTGCATAACTTTATTATGTGCTATTGCTTGCCTTCTTGTGCATTTTATACAGGAATTGTGCTATTGAGCTTTCCTATGGACTCCTGTAGTGCAAGGTCATGCTCTCAATCTGTTCTGGATATCATTAAAGCCTCAGTACCTCTTGGGCATGTTTTTCCCCTTTCTAATCTCTGCTGAAATACTGTTCTTTTGGTATTTTTAAAGTGTCCTTTCCTATACCAGATAATATGGGGCTTTAAAGGTGATTGTGTGGATTTAATGGCTTCTTCCTACCCTTCAGTCTTATTTGCAGTAGGACTAGCAACACTGTTTTCAATTTTTACTTTTGACTTTATTTCCTGTTTATAGGTATCTTGATAGTTGTCAAAATGTCTGTGTCATGCTCCTCATGTACTTTTCAAATCCCCAGCTATCCCAGAGCTATCCTGAGAACACCACTATAGATGGTTTATTTTTAGTGTAATGGAAGGGCAGGGTTGTTTTTAAGATATATCAGAGAAAAACTTCAATAGTTCTGTGATGCAGTTGTTGAAAACCAAGGGGTCTTCAAATAATTAGTTCATGCATACAGAGTGAACTGTCTCTACTGGTTTCCATAATGAATCATTACATTGCTATGCAGATTTTTCCCATCCCCGCATGAAGATCCAATACAGTTTTCCATTAATGTCTTTGACAAAGTCACTGAAAGAAAAAAAGTCACATATTTAAATAATAGGCCTATGGTTCTCTGTCTTACTGTACCATTTGTTATGAATCCCATTAAGAATTTCTGTGTTTGCACTTTGGTTTCTGTATTTTATGCTAAATATTTTCTAAGCAAGTAGGGAAAAAAATTCCTGGGAAGATGAGGATGCCTCCAGCTCCAAAAGGAAAATTTTGTTCCCTTAAAGAACTGCAAGTCTGAGAGATTCATTCTTTCCAAAATTTGACCCAAAGAACCTTTCTGAAATTACAAAATAACTAAAGGCAGTACTAGCTTTATAGAACATCCCTCTGGCTTCTTAAAAACTACTAGGTAGCAGGTCATAAATTAAAGAAAGCATAGCTTTTCAGTCATCAACCCATTTTTATGTCTTGCAGAATAACTCTATCTGTTACATCTGGTTGCTAACCGACAAGATTTATTATGGCAAAAAGCACTGCATTTTTACTGAAAGAGAAGCATAGCACACTTAGACCATGTGTGTGTATATATATATATATATATAGAGAGAGAGAGAGAGAGAGAGAGAGAGAGAGAGAGAGAGAGAATCTCTAGTAGTTTATATTTGTGCAAGAGAAAATACAGAATTTTTTTTTCCTGACATGAGTGATACATTTTTTGAAGTCCTTAAGAATAATGAACTGGAAAATGTATTTTCTCCCACAAGGTTCTAATATTTTTTTAGCACTGTCTTTAGGATCCTATGAATGATAAGAATTTTTTGCAAGTAGTGAATGTTTCTCGTACCACTGTCTGTCTGACTGCTAACAGGAAACTAGACTGTGATGAAGTTGCTCCAAACTGAAATAACAATCTCTGGTCTTGTTTTGAACTCTTAAGGCTATGTTGTGGTGTTTTGCCAGCTGCCTTAAAAATGAGACAGAATAAAGCAAAAGGCACCAGGGAAACTGTCCCTTGCTTCCCATAAACAATGCTTAGTCTTTAGGCAAATGTAAATTGTTCCTCCTGATCTTATCTTACTTTGAGGCAGTAATTCAGAATGAAGGTAGTCATCCTTGTATACTTTCCCACTGCTTTTGAGGTATTGCTATGTTGTCCTGTTAAGGAGCCATTCCTTGCAAATGCAGATGGAAGAACAGCTGGCCTTCCCTTGGCTGTGCTCAGTGTACAAGAATCTAAGCCATGTTATAACAGCATTAACATCAGAGATGGCTAGGAAATCAGGACAAGAATTTCTTAATATTTCCACTTTTTTTTCTTCTTTCCATCAATATTCCAGGTTTTTTCTCCTGAAAGTTTCTTACCTACTAGAGAACTCTGGGCAGTAACCAGGGAAAAAAATCAATGAAATGTTTTACAGAACATTCACTCTCACTTCATTTTAATGCAAATATATGTTCTCTTCTTTAAGAGTTCATTCTTGCTTGGAGATTGAGATTGGAGAAGATAAAGAAAACCAGTATAAAAAATCTTATCTGATGGTACAGATCAGAAGACAAATTATATCAAGATAAAAAATAGTATTGCTTTACTGCTAATCAGCTGTCCTCCAGTAAATGTTTTATATGTTTACTCTTACCCTGCAATAAGTGGAAACTAAACTGGGCAATTTATACTGACTAAATAGGGCTAAATCATTGCAATTTACCTTTCTTTTGCCATGGGTTAAGAACAAACATGCAAAACAGTTGTAGAACAGCTGATGTGTGTTTAGTCCAAAGGAATCCCTCCCTTCAACACAGTATAATTTGTTAATCTGCCACTAACCTGAGGCATTTAACAAATGCTGAAAAAAGAATTCTAATTAGCTCTGACTAACACATTGTTTTCAAGCTACTAATGTAGAATACTGTAGCATGTATTTCATAAAGAAATATTTTTGTCCTCTGCATGAGGATTTTAAACACATTTCTTTGTTTTGTAGCCTTTCCATTTCTCTTCTTACTTTAATGTTTGCTTACTCTACTTATAATATATGTTGTGTCATACCAAGCACAATTGTATTGAAAACTGTCAGAGAAAAACAAAAAAGGTCTTTAAGGAGTGATTTCTTTGTTGTGAGACAAATTTGCTTCTCATATTTTCTCCTTGTACCACAGTTATGAAAAATAAGAACATTCAACAAAAGCAACAAAAAGGCTGCATGGGACAGCTGTCTCTAGTATAGTGCCTGAGTACTTTAGCCCCAGTGATATACTGCTATAATAGATCATCAGAATGCAGTATCACTGATGTAATGTGCTGCTTACCAAATATTATAGTCTTAGGACCTTTGCTTGTTTTCAGCTGAGTGAGTTTTTGGGAGAGAATGTGAGCAGCTAGACCATGGGCATTTGTAAAATTTTTGGACTTTACAGTAAAATATTTCTGCTTCTAAACCTTTTTCCATATGAAAGCATCACAATGTGGGTTAAAGACAGCCCGAGCATACCCATATAAAATTTAGATGAGTGCACATAGACACTTTTGCAGTTTTGTTTTATTGTACCCAATACGGTCACCCAAAAAGGGATGCCAGCTATCTGTAAATGCACAGACACTCCTTAAAAACACTCTAGAAATGCCTGTCCATAAAAATGTATAAAAACATTTTCCCTTCTGTAAAAACACGGAACCACGTAAGCACGAATGTCCTGTTGAGGGGAAAAAAAATAGGAGCACCATTGAAAGACATAGAGCACAGAAGTGCCACCTGTTGCCTGAGCAGGAGCACAGCACTCTGCATGCACAGAGCTCTTGTGAGGGTTTTGCAGCTCTGCCAGAGACCCCTGCACCCTCTCAAGCAATGTGCTGTTGCTGGGTCTCTATGCCTGTCCCCTGCCTCTAGCGGCTGCTCACATCAAAGGTACAGGAAGAGTGGCAATGCAGCCAGGACAGAGCTGTGGCCTAGGAGAGGAAGTACACTTTGTCCCATTTCTTCACATCGTTAATGAAGATAAACAGTATTGCAGCAGGGCAGAGCCCTGAGGAAATCTACTAAATACCTCTTCCTATTTAGATATTAAGCCACTGATGACTACTCTTTGAGTATGATGATCTACATAGTTATGTATTGCACCTTACAGTACTTCATCTAGACTGTATCTCTTTAGCTTATTAATGAAAATGCCTTGGGACACAGTGTCAAAAGCTCTAGTAAAGTTGACATATATTGCATACACCATTTCCTCCCCACCACAAAGCCTGTCACCTTTTGTAAAAGGATATTACATTGGTCAGGCATGACTTGCTTTTGACAAATTGGTATTGGCTGTTTCTGATAACCTTGGTATCACCCAGGTGCTTAGATATAGATTCCTTGAAGACATGCTTCATAATCTTCAGGTCAGACTGACTTTTCTGTAGTTCTCCAGATCCTACTTCTTTCCTTTCATTAAGATAGGCACTATATCTGCTATTTTCTAGTCATTTAGTACCTCACCCAATCTCTGAGTTGTCAAAAGATTATTTATTAGATCTGCAATTATCTCAGCAAATTTCCTGAGCATTCTAGGATGAATCTCATCCATCCTGCTCCCTTGAAAAAATCCAGTTTATCCAAGTATTCTCTAACCTAGGGGTTTGCAAATAATGAAGCCAAACTGTGGTTGGCAATCTGATCTGCAGAGCCAGAGGGATTCTACAGCATTTCAGTGATATGGGGGGCTTCTCCAGGGGGAACTTCATGCATGTAGCAACCAGATGGGATAAAGCTGTGGCAACAGTACTTAAAGAGGTAGTGGTGCCCTCTGGCAGCAGCGGTGCAGGCTAGGTTGAAAGCAGCCTGTACCCAGATCTGAACTCCATTAAAGCCACCATCCATCCCAAATACCAACCCCTGATGTAACATGCTCCTCCCCTACTGTAGGCTGATTATCCCCTCTCCTATCCATGCTTCGCTGGAAAGTAATAACACTGTTTAGGACATATGTATTCGTTGCTCAGTATATGCATTCTTGAGATAATAAATAATGCAATGCTGTGCTTTTGGGCATGGAGAGGTAGAGGACATAAAGGCTATTTCAATAACCTTTTTGCCTCCAAAGTCCTGAAGTATTTAATCATACTTAGAACATGGTTACTTGAGCTGAATTTTACAAAGGAACTTAAGGGAGTTAGACACATACCTCCCATTTACGTTTACATTGATTTTGCATCTTGTCTTCCTTGAAAATCTCAGAGTTAATTTGTGTACTGAAAGTATACAAAAAGCCTTTTGTAAAAAACTTTAAAAACTTGAACCTTTTTTTCCCTTATGTTTGTTTCATGCATCTAGGATTGCCAGTGAAACCTGTAGAACTTGAACTCATTCCTAAAGAATGTTAAGGGACTTTCCATGATGCTCACCAGTGTTCTAAGTTGGTTTCCACTGAGGTCAATGGGATCCTGACCAGTGAAATGAGCAAAAAGAGTGAAACCCACGTTCCATTTATGTCAATAAATCTTTTCCCATTGACTTCAGTGGGGTCAGTTTTACAGTAAAAATGCTACTTTCTTATAAGCAAGAAAAAAGCTAAGGTAAGTATGACTGTGAAAAGAAAAGATAAAGAGAGGAAATTATAAGATAATAGGAAGGGTATTTTAAGGTTTAAAGCAGGCCCTATGCTCTAGTTAACTGAATTTTTCAAACCATCCTGATGATTTGCAATAGCTGCCAGAGGTGTATGAAATGGGCCCTATTCAATTCGGTTTCGGCCTAAATCGGGGACAGTGGTTCAATTCATTGATTCGGATCACTGTCCCCGATTCGATTAGGCCCAATTCCAAATCTGAAGATTGGATGTTGATTTGGAGAATCAGTGATTCGGACATGGACACAGCTTTAAATGTTTTTTCTACATACCTCAAGGTACCAGTGTGCCTTGTGAATGCTGCAATGCTGGGGCACATGGAGCATCCCATAGGAGTGGGGGTGAGCCTCCGCATGCTCAGCAGTGAACCTGGAAGTGGACTAGAAGTACTTGCCACTGGATGGTTATAGTTTTGTCTGAACTCTTTATACCAGTTTAGCTTTTATAGATAAGGTTTTGTAAATATAGTAGATAAGCTTTAGTTTATCTACAGAAAATTATACTCTCTGTTCTTATCCCGTACCTGAAAGTAAGGAGTTCTTCATCGGAGAGGGTGATGCTATTTTTTTCCGTTAGCCAAAAATTTCTTACAGCTGGCTTCTTACAATAATCCTAATTCTGAAATGACATACCTCATCCACATTCATTAAGGATCCGAGTAAAAAAAAAGTCTTATTTGTCCACATCATGAACTCTCTCTGTGTCTACTACCTCTGCACTGTAATTTGCAGTAGCTTATTTTACTGTAAATTAAATTGCACATAAAAAACCCCATGCAATTAAATGAATATGCAGTAAAATAGCCTATAGTAAATCAAAACGTCATGCCACTGGATTCAGACAGGCCTGGGTGAGAGAGGGAGGGTGACTCTGCACAAATTGTCCTCACTTAAATCTAACTCACATGCAAGTCATGACATGGCTATATCCTTCATAGACATACTCAAGTCCTTTGGCAGTGGGTGAGCAGCAAAGTAGCAGGTGTGGATGCACTGGGAACTGTAGCTGCAGACCTGTACACAGGTGACCTGCACAGAAGGTCACTTTGCACTGGACCAAAGCAGCAGTGGAACTCAGCAGCCCACTGGGTGACTGAGCAACCCTATTTAGGATCCCACCGTAGCAGTTGAAAACCACACAAAAAGACAAAGATGACACCACTCACCACTGGTGCTTGGAATCTGCACACGCTAATGGACTGTACTACAGCAGATAGACCATAGAAAAGAACAGCTGTAGTTGGTGGTGATCTGGCCAGATTCAAAACTCAGATAATGGCCCCGAATGAAACTCTTAGCTGAAGAAGGGCAACTAAGTGAAAAATGAGCTAGGAGTGACCATAGTAAAGAAGAGCGATGTGAAGCTGGTATTGGGTTTGCTATCAAAATATAGCTAGTCAGCAAGCTTAGCAATCTTCCAAAGGGAGTGAATGACAGACTCATGCTAATGAGACTCCCACTGTCTGGGCAAAGATATACAGCTATCATGTGTGCCTTTGCACCCACTATGACTGACTCAGATGTGATTAAGGACAAATTTTATGAAGAGTCTGGAGCCTCTTATCACAGAAGTGCCGAAGGCAGACAAACTTATCATCCTTGGTGACTTTAATGTTAGAGTTGGCACACATTACCAGGCATGGCCAGGCATCATTGAAAAAAATGGCCTTGGGAAATGCAATAGCAATAGGCTCTTCCTGCTGAGATAATGCACTGAACATGACCTTCCCATCACCAACTCAGTTTTCTGCCTGCCGAACCATAACAAGACATCTTGGATGTACCTGCGCTCCAAAAATTGGAATCTCATTGATTACATCATCAAGAGAAGAGACAGACAAGATGTCAGAGTCACAAAGGACATGAGAGGTGCAGAAAGCTGGACTTACTGCAGGCTTATAGTCTCCATGCTGAATATCCAGATATATTCTAGTAGATGACCACTAGGCAAAAAAGAACCAAAAAAACAAAATGTCTCCAAATTGAAACGAAAATGTGAAACAGGTATTTG
>JAGPOW010000290.1:16998927-17012683 GCA_030014935.1 Caiman crocodilus
TACATAGCGCATACAGCGAACAAACTCATGACTGAAAACTATATCTTCCTCGCTCGGCTTTTGTCTAGCTAAGGACTCACTGCCCCCTTGATCTCGGGATTTAAATTGAACCCGCTCACTCCCCGTCACACATCCAAATGCTCTTGGGTGGAAACACACTTCCCACTCTTTTGCCGGTTCCCATTCTCCCTCGAGCGAAAGGTAATATGGCGTATGTTGTGGAAATTGCAACGGGGAGTCATTGGTGGTTGATCAGGCCCCTCCGTGGCTCCGAAGTGCACGTGGGGATCTCTCCCTACGCATATCCAAGCTCTCCTCCAATTTGGGCGGGTATCACCCAAGCCTTTTGTACGGCCAGCGAGCCAATTGCTGACCACCATGTGTGCATAATTTATACTGAGCCGATCGTGAGCATGTACTTGATGGTGCAGCTACAAGCTTTTGGTGAGCTCTGATTTTGCACCAAGACTCTTTCCTGCCTTACAGGGGAAATCCCTGCACCGGGGAGTCACAATGTGCTTGAACGCAGCTGTGCCGAGGTATCTCTTAACCATTCAGCTCTGACACTCTCTTGAAAGATTCTCCTTGAAAAATAAACTCCATCCCTATGGGAGCAATATTCCAAAATGGCTCCAAGCCTGTTCATAAATGGATGCTTCCAAAACTGTGTGCATAAGTTATTGGTTTTGCAGTTTTGTTCTAGTGTTTTTTGGAGGGGGGGAGGGGGCATCAAAAAGCATTGGGTTTATGGGTATAAACCTAGTCACCAGATGACTTAGCTTTTGAACTGTGTTTACAAGCGCCATGATTTTATGCACCCAAGGAATTGGGTATATGATATGATGAGCCAGAAGCAAAAATGCTCAGTTTCAAAAGCTAATCCTAAAACAGGTTCAGTATGATGTAGTATTAAGACAATAGGGCTTTATATAGGTGCAAGGTTTTGTTTGTATAGATACATTAGTATGATCAAATCTTTACAGGTGATTTTGACAAAATGGATCAGCAAATAAACTTTCTGACATAATTAATTCTCTTAGCACTGGAATGACCTCAATTGAGATGGGCTAAATTTAAACATCCTGAGATAGAAAGAACTGTGTGAAACTTGTGGCCAGATATGCATCTAACTTATGTAAATTGACTCTAATTTTATGAGGAGTAAAGATAAAATTTCAGACCTCAGCACCTCCAGATGATGGAATATTGGACATTTAGATCTGAATTTCAAAATTAGAGACCACCACTAGTTTTAAAGGCACATGCACCACAAAATATCCTTTGTGGTAATTTTTTGCTTCTGGCTCCAAAACAGTAAATACTAAAAAGTGAAAATGAAAAAAAAAATAAAGGAAACAGAATCATATCAGACAACAATGGAAAAGAGCACCTGATCCATCACTCTGTTAGTGCTAGGCCAGTGGAAGATGCCCCACAGTTATTTTTTTTATGAAGGTCAGTATAAGTTCTTTTCCTTAGTTTGGTTAAGACTGAGGGGAGATTTGATAACAGCCGTCAAATTCATAAGTCATGGTTACAGAGAGGATGGAGATGGGCTTTTCTCTGTGGCTGTAGGGTATAGGATTAGGAGCAATGGACTCAAGCTGCATCAGAGAAAGTTTAGGTTGGAAGTAGGAGGAATTATCATCTCCATCCCTGGATATTTTCAGAAGCAGGTTAGACAGACACTTGTCTGGGATGGTTTAATTAAGAATGATCCTTCTTTGAACTAGATGACCTTGTGAGGTCCTTTCTAACCCTCTTTTCCTATTATCTTAAAATTCCCTATTTTTTTTTATGCCTTTTGCACATCTTCAGCAATGACTAGGTTTTTCCCTGGAAATGCTATTTCTTTTATCAGATACAGCCAAATTTATATTGCCATTTAGAATAGTTGTTTGATCAAAACCAAAAAGAAGGTCATTTGCTGAAAGTGTGACTTTGAGGAGGCTTCTTTACCAAAATGATTTTATGTAACATTTTGCAAAAATTCAGTGATATAGTCCCTGTACCTCCTGAATAGGACTGCTCCAAAAAGTGAGGAATGTTTTCCAGTGTTAGCTTAGTTTAGGTTAGGATAGATCAGAAGTGCCTGTATTCCAGAATGGTTTTATCTTTTTCTTAAATAATGTGCTAGCTGTTCTTTCTTGTATTGTATTTACGTTAGGGTGAAGGATAGAAGCAGTGCTACTGACATGTATGAGAGATTTTATGAAATGTTTTACTAATTATTTAGAATGAATGCATTGCATTATATGTGTATGGTGTTTAATGCATTATTTAGAGTTATATATTTGTTGCCTATGATATGCAAGTTTTGAATAGCTCTATACCTATATTAGAAGCTATATTTATGCTGAAGCTAAGTTTCAGTAGTCTAGGAAACAAGTCTGTTCTTACTAGAATATTAAAATAAATGAAAACAGGTAGCCACCCATAGAGCTTATTTAAAAGACTCTAGACATACAGAAGTCTCAACATTTTCAGTTCCCATTAACATTTGCAAGTCTTATTCCTGAGGAAGACCATGAGTAACAACTCACCAATCTGGTAATTCACTTCCAGCATATCCTGTTATAGTCTCCCTTTTAGTTTAATGGTTTATCTACTTTACAGCTATAGTGGTGTTCCGTATCCTTTCCAGTTTGGCTAATAATTTTTCATGAAGCAAAGTTTCACATGATTTACCTAAATCTAGATAAATTAAGTCAATTGTATTGTCCCTTTTAAAGTCAGGTATCTTGTCATCGGAGGGTATTAGACTAGTCTGACACAATCTTCCTTGAATAAAAACAGGTTTTGTTTTGTCTGATCTTTTGTTTATTTCTGTATTCTAAGGGTTTTTATATCCTCATTAATTTCTGTTCTAAGATTTACATAATATTGGAGTAAAGCTAGCCAGCTTTGCTGAAAACAGCTTTAATGCCCTTTGTCACCCTTTTTCCCTTTTTAAAAATAAGCACTACAAAATTTGCTGTTTTTCAGTTATAGGGCTTTATTCCAGATTCATTAAAAATCCATGGTAAAGGAGTGGCTTCCTATTCTGTGTACTAATTTTCCAGTAAACTAAGAAGGAGATTATGTGGGCTCCTGATCTGATGATAGTAAGCAATCTAAGTTTTGCTTTCATCTCAGGTGTGGACATTGCCATAACCATGTCCTCATTTCCTTCTGAAACCCTATCATTGTCATCCTTTACATTGCCATCCCTTTTAAAGGCTAAGGCAATTATTCAGTATTTGGTCTATAACTATGCTGTCTTTGATCTCCAAGTGATCTCCAACATATAGAGGCCCTATGTCTTCCCTCCTAGTTCTCTATCTATATGCCTGAAGACGCTTTTACTATTTATTTTAATTTTCTCTTTTTGAAGTTGGCTAAACGGTTAATTCCTACAACATCTTGTGTCAATAAATTCCACACTTGAATTACATGCTGTGTGAAAAAAAACCCTCTTTTTGTTTTAAACTTACAATCTACTAGTTGCATTTTATGACTCCCTAGTTCTTGTACTGAGATAGTAAATAATAACTCCCTATTTACTTTCTTTTCACCATTTAGTATTTTATAAGCCCTTATCATGTCTCCCCTCAAGTGTCTGTTTTCTAAACTGAATAAGCTTAGCTTAGCTTATTCAGTTTAGAAAAGTATGTGGAAGCCCCTTGATACGCAACTTGCCTTTTATGAAAGTCCCTCCTCTGAGTAAAGAAAGCTTTGAACGGGGTGGGCAATTATTTCAGGTGGAGGGCTGCTTACTGACTTTTGGCAAGCCATTGACAGCTGCATGACAGGCAGCCAGGGGAAGATAAATATTAATTTTCTAAATTTTTCAGGGACGCTGTGGACCGGATAGAATGGCCTGGCAGGCTGCATCCGGCCCGTGGGCTGCATTTTGCCCACCCCTGTCCTAGAATCCTGGTCTCCCATTTCCTGACTGACTAATTATTCAGATACTAGGACTAAAAAGTAGAAGGGTCCCCTCTTATTTTTCTGGGATTTGCAGCCAGGCAGGTACATGCATGTACATAGTTGCATATATGCCTGGCTAGTGTGTAGTTTACACTGTGCATGTACAATAGACATGTGGATGGTTATGCTGCTACACTGTACAGGCAGCTGAATCATAAACTGTGCAGAAGTGTCCAAAATGACACTTAGGTGTCTGAGTAAGTACTATTTAGGCATGTAAAAGTTAATAGAGTTTGGCCTATAATGTCTAGTTTTGTCTTGTGTCAGAAATGTTGGTTCAGGCATTTCAGTTGTTTTCATCTAACCTTATCGATGTTCCCCACTGGACTATGTATGAGTGAATTATGCATCTTAATTCCACTTCTAGCAGTGCTAATGCTTTATATTCCTCTTTCACTCCTTAATGTACCTTTCTCTCTATTTTGGTCTCTTGTTTAAAGAGGTATGCCATTTGTGATTTGCTTGCTATAGTACAAAAAATAATAATAAACATCTTTTTTCAAAATGCCAGATCCTACTGAAAAACCATGGAAGTAAAACTAGCCAATCTAATGTCAGTTATCACAAATCAGAGAATAGAAGACATGGGGGTGGGGAAGTGTCTCCAAATTTATTTTTCACTTGTAATTCTCCTGACAATTTTTTTAGATGGTGAATACTACAGCTAAAACTTGTGAATATCACTACTTTTTTGGAGGGTGGGAAGGTGAAGAGTCTTATATACTGCAAAGTTAAAAAAAAGCTGTGAAACTCAACAGAAAAGAGGTGATCTGGCATGTCAAGTTGCATTAGCTTCATTTGTCATATTTTGTCATGTCACAAAGAGCTATAACATGATGTGACTAAAGCAATCCAATATGGCACCTTCACTTCACCTCTCAACGTGACACAATAAGTGAAAAGTATGAAATCTGACTGGTTTTCTGAAAAGTGAGAGGCGTTTTTTTAAAACTATGTATAATCCAAAGCCCTTTAAAGTGGGTTAACTTACTTTAAGAAGGAAAACAAGCCTGTCCCAGCCTTTGTGTTCTGAGCAAAATTAGTACTGCAAAAATAACAAAATAACAGGTTTTTAATCCAGGTTTAGTTACCATGGACCTTCTGTCACCAGAATTTTTGTTAAACCATTATGCATGTTTTTGTTTGAACATTTTGTTCTGACAGGAAGAAAGAAACATTACACTAAATAAATGGTTCCTTTAACTCTGTGAGCAAAGTGTTAAATGGATTTAACATTTGTGTTTCTGTAGAGCAAAATCCAATGGGTTTCACTGGTTTTCATGCAATCAATTTCACAGAAATACAGATTTCAGTCAGTGCTGCTTCTGCTGAATCAGCACTTCTCTGCTGACAGGGTTTCAAAGGTGAGACCCAGCAGTCTCTAAACGTAAACCATAAATGTATGGAACACAATAATGTTTCACATACTTAATCGAAATGTCAAGGAAGCCAAAGTTGAGGTTCCCACAGCAACCTTAAATCTTCCGTCTTTTGTAAGGTATTGAAGCTGAATCCTGGGCAGTAAACTTATGTACCGTGTGATTTGTATGAACAGGTTGTGGTGCTGAGAAATGAAATCATGATTTCCAGCTTGCTCAGGTTTACGTGATATAGAGAAGACTAATGATTTCACACCCGCTCTTACATAGTAATCTGGTCATTGTGTAGATGATAGTTGCAGAATAACTAGACCTAACCCTGCACTTACTTAATGTGCCAGTGCTCTTCCTCCCCATGCTTTATCACAGAGAGGCACTTCAGTATGGAAAGGCTATTGAGACACCATGTGCTTAACTTGCATTGGCAATGGAAGTAGAACTTCATTGTATTTGAGAGCTTGCATGCTTGCATCCGGAACCAGGGGTTCCCAGAGTAGTTTAGGTGCTGGAAACAGAACAGTTGTATTAGACAGCACAAGGTATATTAGCTGAGAAGTACCAAGCTAGAGTGGATGTACTGCTTCTGCTCTCTGAATTAACTCATTTAGAACTAGCTCTAGCATGTCGACACAGCATTGCATTGTTCTGGGAAGATGCACCCTAAACATTTTAGATCCAGCATAGCAGCTTTCATTCCAGGATCATCCATTCCATCCTGAGTTTCCTGTCACTTCAGGACTAACTTCAATGAGGTGCAATGAATTAAATGTTTGTGAGCAGTGCATTCAGCATGTGGACACAGGAAGTGTCATAATTCAGTCTGTTACATGTCCATATCAAAGCTTCTCCTCTGAGGGTACAAACAAGTGTTTGCAGGACCTGGCTCAGGTTAAGCAGCGTAGTTTAGACTGGGAGGAGGTGTAGGCAGCTGGAGGCAAATAAGTTGTGGGGGGGAGGAGGACCCGGGGGACCTGGGAGGGTTGGCAGGTCCAGGGAGTGTTGGTAGGACCTTGGGGGTGGGGGCTGCCAATTTCAGTGGGGGGGCATTTAAATAATCAGACATATAAAAATAGCATGGTCAGGCTTTGGGGGTATGGAAGGGGTGTAAAAACAGCACAGCTCCAGAGCTGTGGAATGTGCGAAGTGTTTCAGGAAGTAGATACAATGAAGTAGTAAGATTGAAGCAACTAAGGCATCTTGTTACTTTTGCTTTCCTTTCAATGGCAGATGTAATAGCTGCACCAGAAATGCTGCCTGGTACTATTAAGCCTATTAAGTCTGTTATATTGTGTTGTCTTAAGTGTTTCACATAATATTTAAGAAATAGAGAAATAGCCCTGGGGAATGGTCGAGAACTTCCTTCCACTATTGTTGTAAATTAAGGCCAGATTAAATTAAAAAGTACTCAGAATCAGAGTCAGGGTTTTAAGAGCTCTGCACCCATTAAAGCATAAGAATTCATAGTCTGAATTTCAAGAGTGCATATTGAGCATGGAGCGCTTTGCAAAATCTGACCCCGAGGGCCAGATGGTTCCTGGCCAGACCATGGGTATGAAGAGTGAATGGATGCTAAGCAGCTCTTCTACCCTCTGACACAGATCCACAGGGAGAAACACTCTAGAGGATTGTCAGGCTCCCAGAAGGCAGCCTGGTTGGGAGGCTGGCTGGAATGCCAAAGTGGGGGCTCCCTGTGAGCAAGGGGGAATGGAGATCGCCAGTTAAACGAAGTAGCTGTGACTGAAGGGAGTTTGACCCCAAAAGATTTTTCACGGGCATTTTAATGAGGGCTAAGTAGTAGAGGCGTGCAAAGTGGACACTATTCAATTTGGATTTGGCCCGAATCAGGGACAGTGATTTGACTAGTTGATTCAGATCACTGTCCCTAATTCAATTTAGCTGAATCTGAATCTGAAGATTCGCTGCTGATTCGGACATAGACACAGCTTTAAATGCTTTTTCTATGTACCTCAAGGTACCAGCACAGCTTGTGATCGCTTCAATGCTGGGGCGAATGGAGCATCTCACAGGAGTGCAAGGCGGCCTTCCATGTGCTAGGTGGTGAAACCAGAAGTGAACCAAAAGCACTTCCGGTCCACTTCTGGGTCTGCTGTGGAGTGCACTGGGGCCCCCCTCCATGCCTCCCTGTCTTGGTGATCAGCCATGGGAGGACCCCGAGTGCACCCCAGATCCGGAAGTGGACCGGAAGTGCTTCTGGTCCACTTCTAGGTCTGCCGCTGGGCACTCTGGGGAGCCCCCTGCACTCCTGCAGGACACTCCACACGCCCTAGCATCACAGCATTCACAAGCTACCTGCTACCCTGAGGTATGTAGAAAAAACATTTAAAGCTGCATCTCTGTCCGAATCGCCTAATCTTTCTGAATCTCTCTGAATTGATTCAGAGGGATCCAATTTGATTCGGAGACATTAAACGGTCCTCTGATTCAATTCGGATTTAAAGATTCGGCCACCAAATCAGGCCAAATCTCCTCTGAATTGAATCAGAGCCTGAAGCTTCACACAATCCTACTTAGTAGTCTGAACCTAGCATAAGGTATTGTCAGTTTTGTTTTACCATATTCTGTAGTCAAAGCAGTTGATTACTTCTTTTTTTATACTATTTGTTCTTCCTTGTAATAGACCCTTTTGTTTTTCTATTCAAAGTGCCTGTGCTAAATTGTGATTTCTGGGCAAACTAGTAACCTGGGCATACCCATTCAGCAGAGTTGAGGAGACCAATAAGCTTACACAAATCTGAAGTGTTCTCTGGGACTCCAACACACTAGTCATACCCTCCGCTTGCATTATGAGCAAAGATCAGATGCTACATAGCTCAGGGCATACTTCCTCTGAGCATCCCTGGGGCCAGTATTGCCCCAAAAAGACAAGATCTGCAGAGAAAGGTGTGTCATTTGGGGGGGGGGGGGGGAGACAGTGTGACGAAGTAGGGCTATATCGTGCTCATTCTGTTTCTATTCCAGGGAGCAGGAAAAGGGCTTTGTCTGTATCTTTGACACTTTCTGGGTCTAAATAACATGTTCTGTATATTCACAACAACATGAAAGTACAGCACATAACACACCACTGTTGTTGGAAGGTTTCACAATGGTTTGTGTACTTCCCTGCAGAATTATCTTGAAATGGAGCCTGTAGGAGAAATGATATGTAGCGTGCCACTATAATCCTAATAAAAACATTTTGAATATAAAATGTTATAGTATTTTAACTCTCCATAAATTTTGTATTGAGGGAGATTATTATTGGACCTTTTGATTGCATGTTTATCAGGTGTGGAGGACACTATATCATTCATTGTGTGGGCTCTGCAGATGTGGAGGAAATATTTATTTTTTCATATTTATTATATTTCTACCAATCTCAAGCAAGTCTCTGACTGTCTTAGAACACCCACTACCCCTCTGCCAAAACAGAGCTGATACAAAATATGATTACTCACTTGTCACTCAGTGTTTCTTCAAGGACTATAAGAGCTTAGTAAAAGACTTACTATAAGAGCTTAGTAAAAGACTGTAAAAGACTTAATAAATCAGAAGGCTGGCCATTATTGTTGTGCCTTGAATGATTAAGTTGATGGGGGCATTTATAAAATATAAAGTGACTAAAGAGTCTGCCTGTATATTTCTTATTCAGTGGGACATGCATTCATTTTTCAAAATGAGAACACTTAAGAATAAATGTATGCTTTATTGATTTTAGCAGCCCTTTTTATTTTTCATATCCACGTGTGTGAAGTGACAGGTTCACATTAAAATATTAAGTGAAATGGGGCCTTTGGTATTTGTTTTACATAGAATTGAATTCACAAGTTTGTTACAGAGATTCTAAAATCTTTCCTCTAGCCCCTACAGTGACTTAAACACCTGAGACTGGATTGTTCTCCTGGGCCCACATCTACACTACAATTGTGAATTAATTAAACTTTCATGAACATAAAGCTACATCAGTAGAGTGCATGCACATTTGGCTGCTTTTGCTAGTTTGACAGTACATCCTTACTATGGGAGGGCACGTTGACAAAACATGCAGTGCACAGTTTACAGGTATCCCATTGCCCCTGAGCTGCCACCCAACATACTACTTTTCAAAATATTCTCGTAGTGTATTATAGGTTACCACTACTGTGCTCCAGGGATTATGGGAGTTGTGGGTTAAGCTTACACAATTCCCTTTCTTCAATTCCAGAATTTTAATGCTACATTTAATAATTTTCATGGTCATTCATATCACTACCTAATCACTCCTCCAGCTTGCCCTTGGACACATCTATGTTATACAAATTGATGGAGTTCTCATATTTACATTAGAGACAGGGAGGACACGTCTAAATTTTCAGAAGTTCTGTGATTATAAATGCCATTACCATACTGGAGAGTTGTGTGATGTAGAGGAAACAAATCATAAGAAGGAATAGATGGGGCAAATAATGTATAAAAGAATAAGAGACTGAATAAGTTTGCTTAACAGCTCTGCACGTGGCGGAGCAACACTTCTGGCTAGTGGCATAGGCATGAGTGAGAGGGGCATTCAACCCAGGTGCCAAGTTAAGACAGCTGCTGGAATTGTGCTCCCCTCCACCCCTTACCCCCTGCAGAGTCCACAAACCCGTGCTGGGGAAGAAAAAAGATAGACATTTTTAGATTTATACTATTAGGAGAAAGGAAATAAATAAGTATCAAAATTCCTTAGCATCTTCTTAGAAAAATCCTTTTAAAAATGTGCAGAAAGTCAGGCTTGCAGACTGCTCAGCAGTTCCTGGCCTGGTGAGAAGCATGAGGAAGTTGTTAAAAGCCTTTCATGTTAAAAGGCTGAGGAGAAGCTTTGGGTTTCCTGATATGGCAGACATAGCAAAACAGCTCAGCATGCTGGGCTGGGAGAATCCACATTGTGATTGGTCGAGCCCGTCCACCAACTGAGGGAAAGGAAGGGAGGGGCTTTTCCTGCCCCTGCTTGGGGCAAAGTGGGAAAAAGCCCCAGACCTGGTTCGAAACCCTGCTCTGCCAGGTCTGACAGAACCCTGGGGGCTGAGCCTCTGAAGTAACTAAAAGGAGCGGCATGCTCAGCACGAGGCAGATGCACCAAGGGACAAAGCAGAGTGGAGCTAGGAAGAGTTGCCCAGTGGGGGCGGTTCCTGTTGCCCCTGAAGGCTCCAGAATACTGTTGATGGCTGTGGGGAGCAGAGGATGGCTCCGGCTACAGTACATGGTGAGCAGATCAGCGCACATGGATTCAGTGCAGGCAGCACTGCATAGGGCCAGGGTGCAGGGCCGATCTTGCTGCATGAAGGGTCCCAGAGAGAACCAAGCCCAGGCATTGCATGAGATGGCCCGGGCCTCCAACCCCACTGAAAAGGCAGTAGTCTACAGGAGCACATGACTGCTCGGGACCACTATCAGACAGGTGTCTGGGATGGAGCCATGGCTGCGAGAGGCTTGGCAGCAAGGAGCAGTTTGCCCGGAAGAGTGCTGGCCCCAGAGTCATGATTTATTGGGGCAAGGGTTTCCCAAAGGGGAGGAAACCCCTTGGAAGGGGTGGCAAGAAACTGTGAAATGGCCCTGAAGGATAAGGGTCCCAGGCACGCCCAAGAGGATGGTATTGGGGACCCACCCTTTTCCCCTTTTTTGGGAGCTGGGCCCAGGTTCTTTTCCCTTAGAGGAGATTCTAGTAATGTAATGATAGTGATACAGTGAATGAGGGTATGCGCCTTATGTTTTGTATCCAGCACCTCATATTTTGTCATTAATAAACATTTGTTGTTTATTTGTTATATATGTGGATGTGTATATGTACTTACCTCGCTGAAACCCCCCTGTTGACACCCCCCTCTAAGTGCCAGTAGGGTGTGCCTATATGTGTTTGCTGATTACCTGAACTCAGCTGTATTTACCTGTTCCAGATTCCTTACTTATCTGTGTGGGTTCAAGGCCTTTCAGAGCAATCCCCCAAAAGTCAATTATAGATTTATAGCCATTTACATGTAAATGTATAGCAATTTACATATGTATAAAGAGTGTGTTGAATATACATGTGTGTATATATAGAGAGAGAGAGTTTTTAGTTTTATTCCTTTCCTCCTGTATGTTGTACATACATTAATAAATTTGTACATAGTTAAATTCCATAACTGGCCTGGCCTGGTTCTATAGGAACAGAAGGGAATTGTGAGTGGTCTGCAGTGAGTGGTGTGCAGGTCTGCACACCTCTGGCAGCTAACAATCCCCCTTCAATCAGAGGAGGGAGTGCTTATGTGAGTACACCCAGGCTACACTGAGATTGGGGTGTAGGGTTGGTATACAAAATATTGCTAAATGTATTACAGGAAGTGGTGATCATGGCTGATCCATCACTGCAGAGAGTGACAAAATCCCAGAGAAAGCAGCTGCTCCAGGAGCTTTTGAGGCTGCCCTGATTGGGATGCTGCCAGACTGTTTCACAGTGATGTTAGTGGAGCTCAAAGCAGAGTGGTATAAGAAGGACTGTTACGAAGACAGAGGAAAAAAGACCACGCCTTCTACAAAAGTTCAGAAAAGGATCATCTGGAAAATATTGTTAAGACTGTTTCAGGGGAAAGAAAATATATTTGCATAGAAATAAACCAAAGAACAATACACGTCACAACAGCCTAAGCTGCTACCCAAAGAAAAGCAAACCTCACTGGGACTACTGCACTGCTTCTGTCTCTGTCTCTATCCTCTACGTATATCTAGTCACATGAGATAAGCCTGCAGGTGTATGAGAAAGGTGGGCTACCAAGACAAACCATATTTCCAGAACATATTGGACATTTTAAAGGAAGTCTCTATGACCTCTGGACAGAAGAGTTCAAAATTATGATCAGGGTGGTTCCTGTAATGGGGCAGGAGCTTGTGGTGACTATTTTCTGTAATGGGGCCAGGGTATTGTTGGATAACCATTTTTTACAAGCACAATATTGCCACATCCAAACTGGTATTTGGCTGGAAGAATAATGGTGAAAGCTGAAGTACATTAATTGCAAGTGATTTTATTTTGGCAACAGGCAATCTAGGTTTTGTCTACAAGGGTCAGTTTTAGGTGCATATGCATGCAAATGCTATCCACCAAACAGATTTTTGCTGTCTGTTCTCTGGAGTGTGGATCACTTCTAGCCAAGTTATCTTATGAAAGAAACAGCAAAATACTGTGAGTTTGGATCTGTAGAACTTTTCTTGATTTATTCTATGAAGATAGGGGCCTTCCCCATCCTATGGAGCTGTTCCATTCTCTAAAGTCATAGATGACTTGAGCTATGTGATCTCCAAAAACAAGTGAATACATGTCTCTTCAGTGGTTCCAGTTCATTTTGTTTACTGTTTATATAGCTCCTGCAGAGTTGGTGATGCCAGGAGGTTACACAGGCCATTGCTTTCAAAGATCTCTCTACAAGGAGATTCAAGCTGTGGAAGGCAAAAGGAAATAGGTTCATATGGAAAGACAACCATGAACTTAATTGCAGGAATCCTAAGAAACAGGAGATCCTATTACAAACCAAGACAACATCTATCAGGACAACATACTCTTCCAGATGAAAGAGAATCCTCAGTCAGGCAGCCCCAAAACAGTGAAGATATATCCCAGGCTGAATATCTAAGAAGAGTTGCATATTCCATCTGAAAAAAAAAAAAAAATACTTACCATAGAACTACCTGCTGCTTCAACTTGACATAGACTCTCTGTGAGCCTCAGGAGGGCTTTCTGAGCCTCTTTCAGAATGCTTCCTGCACTAAAACACCCTGAATGTGGTCTTCCTGTTGAAATGATAGCCACCAAGAGTGAGAGTAAACTTCAGGCGTTTGCACAACTGGATCGCCTAATGTAGGCGATCCATAGGAAAACATGAGATGCTGAAATATCCCCAGTATTCTCTCAGACTTACAGCTAAACCAGGTTAACAGCTTAGACATCTTCTTCCCAAACCACACTGGACACTTTGTGAAAGAAGTCACACCAGTTACATCCAGCATTCAAGCCAGTCTGTCATACATTGACAGAAAACTATTCAGGCAGTTCTCTGTCTGTCTGACTGCAATTGGGCATTCAAAAGGCCAAGCTATCTCATCTCTGAGAATTGTGAAATGGATCCAATAATCCATCTCTTTTTCATGCCAGTTGTGTATCTCACACATATCATCCACTACAATTCAAAGGACTTGTTCCATTTGTACCAGACAAGGGCCTCTATCAGAAAACTGCCAGGCTGTGATATCTGTCAAACATGACTTCTCAGACTTCACTGCTATGGCAGATACCAGTTTCAGGTAAGGAGTACTGAAATCACTGATTAATGAAACTGGAACTCCTCATTTCCTGCATCTTGAGGTTGCCCCAACTTCTAAGTCATTTGAAGTGGGATCCATACCAATGCATACTTGGG
>JAGPOW010000290.1:17039214-17053603 GCA_030014935.1 Caiman crocodilus
CCGAGGTGAGACTGACAGGCCTGTAGTTCTCCGGGTCCTCCTTCCTCCCCTTCTTAAAGATGGGAACCACATTGGCCACCTTCCAGTCCTCCAGCACTTTTCCAGAGCTCCAAGAGCGTTTGTATAACCGAGCCAAGGGCTCAGCAATCACCCCCACCTGCTCCCTCAACACCCTTGGATGTAGGTCATCCCGGCCCACTGACTTAAAGACATCCAGCTCTTCCAGAAGCCCTTCCACCAGGTCAACCCTCACCCATGGGCTAGCAGTGATTCCTGAGGGGGAATACAGGCTTCCAACGGGAGGGAAGTCCTGGTCCCCCCTCATTGTCCATGCATGGGGGGGGGCAGGTCAGAGGTCCCTAGTCCCAGTGGGGAGGGATTCTTGCTGTTTGGGTAGGAAGGGAGTGGGATCTGGCAGATCTGGGTCCTGCTTGATTGAACTTACCACCAGACTCCACACCTTATGGTACCTGAACTGCCTCCATTCCACATCTGCTAGGACTGGAGATCCCTGAGCCCCACTCCCCTTGCACAGACAGAGCCTGGGATTACAGATAGGCTCCAAGAGTTGGGCTGAGGAAGGATCTATGGAATCTGGGAATGGAGGGAATAAAGGCAGGATGAGGTGGCTGAGCTGTTAGTCCAGACAGGAGGTGGAGGGGGAATCAGGGATCCCTGGTTCTAGTAGGGGCAGGATCCCTGTAGTTTGTGTATGGGAGGGCATGGGATCTGGCATATACCTGTCCAATTAAGAGGGACCAGGTCTGCCAGACCCTGCCTGCTCCTGTATACAGGCTACAAGGATCCTGCCCCTACCAGGCCTAGGGATCCCTGACCCCTTGCCCTCCCTACCTGGACACAGTCCTGGCTGATATGTAGGGTTGGGTGGTGAATCTAAGGAGTCCAGGAACACAGGGTAGAGGCAGGCCAGGTCATGTCTGTGATGAGGGTGGGAGGAGAAGGACCTCTGGGACAGAGATGAGGGTGAGCCCATCACTGTCCATGCAGGGGGAGAGGTCAGGGCCTCAGGGACATTGGGAGTAGAGTCCATTTGGGGCTCTGGTGCTGCAGTGGGGAGTGGGTGAGTTGACAACCCCAGCTGGGGGAGGCTTTCCTTGTGTGCAGATGGAACTTCCTCTTGCCATTGGAGAAACCCATCCCTTCAGCCCTTAGGGGAAGGAGTTTGCTCTTACTCGGGCTGCAGCAAGAGTGCAGCCTGAGTTACAGAGTATTTTTCTGGAGGGATGGGCAAGGCAAAAGTGGGGCATGCTGGGATGCCAAAAGGATGATTGGAGTTGCATGTAAGTATTCGTTCACACGCTTGAACCCCAGTAACTTAAGACTTAAACTGAGTCTGAAGCATTGGAGATTTCCTCTGTTAGCCATTTTTTTAACGATTTGAAGCTCTGTGAATTCTTGTTCATAGAGCATTTCAACTGGTGGAACTGTGATTTCACCAGTTGCACTCGTTGAAATGTAAAACCTATATATACCCCAGGAAGATATCAATAGGTAGTTGCTGGCAATTGTTCCTCTTGCCAAAAAGATTGCAAGTGTAAGGTGCTACAGGATATCTTTCTGTCATTCCTGTTCAACACGTCAATGGAGCAATTGGATTGGGTAGCAAATGAGCATGGGGTGTAGTATATCGACAACACCCAACTCTCAGTGTCTGACTTCAGTGGTATATTTCAGTGGAGCAAACTCATCAGAGGTAAAACTGAGTTTTTGTTTCCAAGGTGAGATAGTTGTAATGTGTTCTATTTGGGGTTATATCTTGATACCGAAGCTGGTGCTGAATTCTGTAATGCTCTTACTGAACAGACTCTTGCTGAGAACTCAGGACACCAGTGCTCAGAAACCTGTGGAGGCTGTCCACACATCTTTATGTGAAGTTTAAGACATTGATTATGAACTATAAATACTCATGACCTTGTGCTTACCTATCTGTAAGATCATCTCTTTTTCTCATGCCATACTGCCAGAGCTGGAAGAGGCTATCAATTTGGAGCCATGTCATTATAAAAGAGGGGGCCACTGGCAGGGTGTTCTGTGTGGTCTCTGGAAATTTTCTCCCCATCTGAATAGCCCAAATTTGATGACCCTCTAGGCATGTTACAGAAAACATCTGTTTGTCAGAGACTTTTTCTTGGCACAAGTTTTGGGAAGGAGGGGAAAGGAGCTTTCTCGTAACTCCAAGACTGGCTAAATTCCTATCTAGCTTACTAATTTAGGCAGGATTTTGTTATAACATTAATTGTATCAGTCCAGAATTCATAGAAGAGTCCTTTTTTTCTATTTAAATCAAAATGAAGGAATAAAGGCAGAAGTATTAACAGACAACATAATAGATGAAGTTTGGCAAAAAAAGTGTAGTGTTTTAAACGTGATGATAAAATACTGTTTTGGGTTTTTTTTATAACAGAGAGTTGAAAGGATGCTAGTGATGGGATTCAAGATGTAAGTGACAGCATCAGTGTACTGGGCAACACACGGATGTTTTTTCACGGTGACATTGGGGATAGATTATTGATGATATCATCAACAGCTTTGTGGAAAGCATTTAATACTGTTTTCTAAGCCTTAGATACTGTTTTATGTGGGTCTTACAAAACCAGGACTATGGCATTAAAAGACCTTTATCAAGCTAATTCAAAGAGATACGGAGATAATGAGTAGGAACCCACCACCTAGGTAAACAATAACAATTTAAAATGTAGATCTAATTACTTGACAATGTGCTTGTAATTAATTCATGCTTTGCTAAATTATTTTCTTATGGTCTTCTTTGTTACAATATGTGTCTGATCAGAAATATTCCTAGTTCTCTTGTAGTTAATGTAGATTCACTCATTTTTTAAAAATAAACACCGCTTAGCTAAAAGTAAAAGACACACAATTGCATGTTTGGATATATACCTCTACTATGCATGTTTTTGTCTGTGTCACGGCAAGGTCCTACAGGAGGGCCATGATCTCCTTGAGGCCCCCTCTCCGTGTCAAGTTGGCCCAAGAGCACTCTCTATTTCTTGCCTGCCATGTCTTTGATGGTTCAAATCAGTTGGGAGGCTGCCTCACCTCTTCTTGGACATGATCCATTGTACCCTCTGGTCCTGTAGACCCCTGGACCCCTCATGGGTCTTGTCCTGCACAAATGGGTGCTTTGGGGCACCCTAGCCTTATGGGCTATGCGTGGCTCCAACCACCCCTGATACCACGCACCAAGCTTCGCAGTTGGAATTGACGTTGGATTGTCCCTATCTTTCTTTCTACATACGCTGCCGCCTGTTCCTGGGGCTCTCCTTGCCCACTTTGAGCCTTGTTGGCAATGGCTTCTTCCCACATCCTGGCTGAGGAAGCTCCTACCTCTCTGCCTGCTGGCAGGGAACTGCCAGTCTGGCCTCAGCCCTGGGCTTTATAAGAGCCAGGCCTTGCCCCTTACAGCCAACTGACCACTGTCAGGTGTGGGTCATTTGCTGCCTCCAGTTGCCCTGGCAACCTGCAGCTGTGCTCCTTATCCACTGCTAGGGCTTTTTCTCTAGCAGTTTCTGCCCTCTAGGAGCAGGGCACCTCAGTGCTCTGCGACAGTCTGGTTGAAACATTTAAAGATGATTCACTGCTATTGTTTTATGTGAAGATATTGAGTAAATCTGTCAGAGATATATATTTCCCCTTGTACTCTGTAAGATATTGGTGTTTTTGTTTATTAAAGTTGTACTGAAGATATAGTCACGTGAGAGAGCATAGGAGAAAAACTTGTACCTGCCCCTGGCCTTATATGTTCTAGGAGACAAAAAAACACCAGTGAGATATATATGAAATACATAAATAAAATCTAGATTTCAAGCCTTTCAAAAGTTAGGGATAGTGTCTGTACTAATCTG
This sequence comes from Caiman crocodilus, assembly GCA_030014935.1. Classification (NCBI taxonomy): domain Eukaryota; kingdom Metazoa; phylum Chordata; order Crocodylia; family Alligatoridae; genus Caiman; species Caiman crocodilus. Next base: position 17,043,099 of record JAGPOW010000290.1, read on the forward strand.
TGGTTTTAGTGTAATATCAAGATGCCACTGTCTTAAAACTAGAGACCTGTCACACCACTTTGACTGAAACATTGATTCAGCTTAGCAAACATTTCAAGGTTTGAGATCTAGCATATGGGTTCAAGTTCATACTTAATTATAATTAATGATAGGTAAACTAATTCAGATAAAAAGCTTACACAATTTCAGAAAGTGAAATAGTGATAATGGAGAATATGGAGATCTTTTATGTAAGTAAAGTTCTTTAACTGCTGCTCTAGAGAGAAGTAATTCAAGCAAGTATGGAAAACATTCAGTAGTGGTATCCTGCACATACTGAGGGATTGATTTCTTGATTGAACAGAATGTATCCTGAGAGTTATTTTTTAGATAGAAAGAGCAAAGATCAAGCAGTACCTTCTCATAAGGACTGAAATTGTGACCAGTGTTTGTTCTGGCTACACAAAATGCTATTTGCCTTCATGCAAGAGCAGATCCAATCTAATTCAGTATTCAGATATGACAATATCAAATTCCTGTTGCTGCAAATTGGTAACAGAATGAGTCTAATTGCAAAGTGATGGGGCAGTTATTACAGACTTTTTTTTTAGGTGGTCTGGATGGCTGGAGAAAAAATAAATTGAGGCAACTGCAAAACTTCACATTTGTCCCTGTAACAAAGATCATTGGAAAAAAGAATAGTTGTAGGGCACGCACTGGGAAGTTAGGATTTGATAAAAAAGAAATTTCCAGAGAAGCTGAAGAAATTATGGATCATTTTGAAGGGAAGTAAACAGGACCTAGGATAAGCCCCAAAAGCTCTCTTGGAAAGCAAATTGAAACTGTTTTTTCCACCCCAGCTCCTTCCCCACCTATCCTCGTAACTCATCTAATTTGGGTGTAGTGAAAGGGTACAGGAGATTAAATAGGTAGACAGGTTGTTTGTGGGTTTTTTGTTTTATTTTCTCTATTTTTTTTTTCTATTTGCATTTTTAAAAGGCTGTTGGTCAGACATCACTGTCTATATGCTCCTAAAGGGAAGAATTGCAGATATCCAGTGGCACTTGTACGGTAATGTAGCTGGCACAGAATGGGTGTTGTGCCCAGAAACCAGTCCAAAAGCAAGAAAATTATGAAATGTTGCCAAGACACTAGGAGTCCAAAACCTAATAAATGAGGGGATGCATACAATAGATTAGAAAGGGGACATTATATTATAGCAAGTGGTACATATAATAGTCTTGTAAAGGGACAGAGAATGAATTTAATATTTTCTACTTCACCTCAAAAGCAGTTAATTAAAAATTCTAAATTTTCTTCTTGACATGTGAATGTGTGGGGGGAAAAAATGACAAGGGGGAAGATATATGAAGAGAGAGTGCAGATGACAGAGATCCTAATATTTTCCCAGACAGTTGTCAAAGATGGAAAACAAAATCTAGCACTTTCAAACTATTCAGCTGAAATTTGAGCTGCATGTATTTATTAATATGGTAAATCAACACTCTTGAATCTCTGCATGGTTAAACAAAATACTACTAACATAATTAGTCAGTGTGATATAGGAGAACCCCTCTTACTCAGAGGAGTTTCAGCTACCAAAATGTGGCTCTTGAAACTGTTGTAAATGCATAATTATAATTTTCATGATGATTGATAAACTGTTCTGCATACAAGCAGCAGGGTCTCAGCAATGTAAACCTTTGAATATGAGAAACATTGCAACCACATTCAGTATCTAGAAAACTTTAAACAATGGCTAATTTTTTTTTATTCGATTAAGCAGGCTTAACTAAAAATATGCTAATTACCAAATACATGCTGTGTAAAAAAGGATAAGATGACTTTTTACGCAGAAAGAGATAACGCAAGTTGTATCTGCAGTCAAGCACCTGCAGAGTGCTTAGTGAATGTAACAGCTGGTGATCTAGCATACATTTCTTTTTTTCAAGTCTTTAATCCTTTCTTCCTCATCACCGACTATGGTATAATATAGTTTTTCTCCAACAATTTATTCATAGGTCTTCAGATTCAGTTTCGGCTTTAGGAGAACATTTGTAAAAAGAAAGCAGCTACTCAGTTTAACATGTCTCTCCTGGGACAATTGATCTCCTTTTCCAGGATAAAACTTGTAAGTATTTTGCCAGATCCTTTAATATACCAAGTCTCTCCCTCTCTTTGCAACATACCACTACACACTATTAACAGTGTGATACTGTCAAGTAACTAGATAATATGATAAAGTGCATCTACTGAAAAACTAAATCTTATGAAGTTATCCTAGACAATAAAACTATGACCTACATAAAAGTATTCCTACATAGACTGGACCTGCATTCTGGGGTTAAAGTTTCTTACAAACGTAACAGTAATCTCAGCAATGTTAAAGCAGAATAAATTCTGAAACATAGGGATTATATGACAGTCAGATGTATTATGTTATCACAGAATCAATATAACAGCATATAAGGTCATTGCTAAAGTTTTTCGTAGTGTGAAGCTGCAGGCATATAGCTTTTAGGTATTTTGAGAGGGGAGTAAAAGCTTTGTAGGGTGCTGAAGTGTATTATGGATACATATTAAAATGAAAAGATAGGCATGAATATTTTCTCTTACTTTTTATTCCTATGTTTCTAAGGTTTTGTGTGGATTAGATATGTCCTGCCATACTTTGTGGGTCCCTATTTATTTGCTGATATTTATTTGCTGTTAAGGATACCAATAAGTACATGTATAAAAATATCCAGACATATTACAAGATAGAAAAAAATAAGGCAAAGTCAATTTTGAACCCCAAATTAGCATTTTTACTGTTTCCGGAGCTATACTTTGGAAAATTAAGAAAAATTAAATAGGGAAAACATATATTAGAGCTTTGTGATTAAAAAATACTTTACTAATGTTTTAAAACAAATCTTGTAGAACAAGAGAGGTAGATTCTGAGGAATAACCTCTAAATAAGGCTTACAATGAAATTCTTTGTGTCACCTCATAAGAGCATGGTCTGTCCTCTTAAGAAGAGGCAGCAAAACTCTTAAGGGCATTCAGCTGTGGGCTTCCTAGTAATGAGGAGTGGCCTACTGGGAGTTTATAAAATCCAAAGGAGAGGGATGAGAATTAAGATTGTGAAGGGACAGTTTGAGAAGAAACAAGCATGAATGATATGGCTCAGAGCAATCCCAGTTGGGTCATGAGATGCTACAGGGCTTTGGGAGTGGGGCTTAAGGGGCTGGGGGGGTACAGGTGGTGTTTTCCTCAATCCTCCCAGTTTTGGGCTATGGGCTGAGGAGGGAGAGGAAGATTGAGGTAGTCAACCAAAGACTGTGGTGCTAGTGTCATAGTGAAGGCTTTGGCTTCCATGACCACAGTTTGCTCTTTGGTGAGAGAGGCAGTCGTCTTCTGGGAAGAGATGGCTTCTATCTCACTGCTCTGGGGAGGAGGCTCTTCTCAGCCAGACTGGCTGACCTGCTCAACTGGGCTTTAAACTAAGCCCGCTGAGGGATAGGGGAACTACTGCCACTGCTAGCCCACTGGGCAACCCTTGCAAATCCAGCAGGCTAAGGCCCTTAAGGAAACCCATCCCTACCCCAGCCCTGGAGTGATCTGTAGGGAAGGCAAGGGCCCTCAATGGGATATTTATGTACCTGTATGCCAGGAGCTTGGGGAATAAACAGGAGGAACTGGTCCTCCTGCTAAACAAGAATGCCTATGATCTCATAGGGATAATGGAGACCAGATGGAACTCCACCTGTGACTGGGCCACAGGTATAGATGGCTATACCTTGTACAGGAGAGAACATGTGGACAAAAGGGGCAGGGGTGTAGCTCTCTATGTCAAGGAAAGCTAGGCATCCCTGCAAGCCAACACTGGCACTCAAGGTAGTTGAATGAAGACTCTCTGGGTTAAAATCTGTGGTGAACATGGCACAGGGGACACAACAGTAGGAATCTACTACAGACCTCCTAGCCAGGATCAGGAACTCGACCAGGAATTCACCAGGGAACTGGCTGAGGCCGCATGCTTCCGGTGTATGGTTGTCATGAGGTATTTCAATGACCCAGACATCTTGTGGGAAGAGCACTCGCCATATCCGAATGGTCACAAAGCTTCCTCATGTGCATGGATGAGCTCTATCTGACTCATTTTTGACAAACTGGCTGATGTCAACAACCTGAGGGATAGCCAGCATGGGTTTGTTGTGGGTGGGTCTTGCCTGACCAATCTCATCTCCTTCTACAACCAGGTGATATATCACCTGGACAAGGGAGAAGAGATTGATGTCATATATCTTGATTTCAAAAGAGCCTTCGATCTGGTATCCCATGATCATCTCATAGAAAAACTGGCCAACTTAAGTCTCAGCTACATCACAGTCTGCTGGCTGGGGAATTGGCTCCAAGGTTGGACCCAGAGAGTGGTAGTCGTTGGAAGTAAATCATCATGGTGCGCTGTGACCATTGGGGTCCCCCAAGGTTTCGTCTTTGGGCCCATACTCTTTAACATCTTCATTATTGATGTAACATTGGTGTCAGAAGTGGACTGGACAAGTTCGCTGATGACACCAAACTTTGGGGTAAAGCATCTCCACCCAAGAACAGGATGGTGATCCAGGCTGACCTTGACAGCCTCAGAAAATGGGTGGATTAAAACCTGACAGCGTTCAACACTGAAAAATGCAAGGTACTTTACCTTGGGAAGAAAAACCCGCAGGATGCTTATAGGCTTGGCAATGCTATGCTTGTTAGCACCAAAGCCGAAAGGGACTTGGAGGTCATGATTGACCACAAGATGAACATGAGCCACCAATGTGATGTTGCAGCTGGTAACGTGAGCAAAAATCTGGCTTGCATCTATAATGCCTCTCAAGTAAATCTCAGGATATCATCTTCCCTCTGTACTTGTCCTTGGTGAGGCCACAGTTGGAGTACTGCTTCCAATTCTGGGTTCCACAATTTTAAAAGGATGTAGAAAAGCTTGAGAGAGTGCAAAGCAGAGCCACGTGCATGATCAGAGGGCAGGAAAACAGGCCTTATGATGAGAGGCTGAGAGTTATGGGCCTCTTCAGCCTGTAAAAGCACAGGCTCAGGGGGAACTTGGTAGCTGCCTATATACATAAGGGGTGTACATTAGGATCGGCAGGAACGCCTGTTCACCAGAGTGCCCCAAGGGATGACAAGGTCAAACGTTCATGAACTCCTCCTAGACTCTCTGGGTTAGCCTCATTTCAGGCTGGACTTAAGGAAAAACTTCTTTACTCTCCGAGCCACAAGGCCTGGAACAGAGTACTGCCAGAGGTGGTACAAGCACCTACTCTGGATGCCTTTAAGAGACATTTGGATGCTTATCTTGTTGGGTTTCTTTGACTCCAGCTGGCTTCCTGTCCCTGGGGCGGGGGACTGAACTTGATGACCTCCCGAGGTCCCTTCCCGCCCTAATGTCTATGAAATCTATTAAATCTGTGAAGCAGTGACTGCAACTGACTGCTACAAGAGGAGGCCAGGCTGCTGTCCTAGGAACCACAGTCAGTGCTAGGGACAGAGAAAAATGGTATTTTTTTTTGTTTGCTTAAGTTTGTTAACTAAGGACTATTTTGTTTATGAGGACAGGCTGAAATGCTTATAAGGGAAAACAACTGCCCCTCAAAGCTGGCAGGCTAAGAAATTCACATATGCACCTGCATCACATTAAGAATTTTCCATTATGGCACAAATGAGACAGAATATATAGAGATTTTTATTTACTAAAACCTCTTAGATCCATATACGTGTCACACCATTATAGCATGTGCTGGTTTTCATAGGAAAACTCATGTTATACATGAAGTATCTTAAAAAAAAGAAACCGAAATGATATATTCCCAGCTCAGCTTTTCAGCCCCATTCAAAGATAGATTTACTAGATTTTTGGGGGAACATGTGGATGATCACTTCCTAGAGGACCACTACAGAGAAGATTAACGTAAAAAGGTAAAAAAAAAAAAGCCACAGTAGTAGAAAGGTTGTCTGTCTCCAGTAGCTCAGTAACAGACTTCCATATTTAGTAAAATGTGTATGCCTCACAGTCCAATGTCCTGATCTGCAATGAAATGGGAAATTATTTTGCATATAATGACAATCTTTGCCAATATTTATGGAAGATGGATGTTTCACTTAAAAATTCTATTGAATATACCGCTGAGAACAACATTGCCTGGCCCTCAGCATGCTGTTGTTTCTACTATATGGACTAGTAAGATTGAACACCTGATCTACAAATTGAACAGTGAGATTTATGATACAGGCATATGAGTCAGCGAGCAGGAAATATAGTAGGTACTGGTGGTTTCAACAATGAAAACCATATATAAGAGAAATGGCCTCGATTTCTGTGATATATTTCATTTATTTTAATTTATTGCTGTAATGCAGGACAGCATGTGAAAACAAGATGTACAAAAGCTTCCTAAAAATCTAGAGTAGTGAGAAAAACTAGAATGTATCAATTTCATAGTAATCATGCTGTTTCCCACCTCTTACATTCTTCATAATGATCATGAGTAGTTCCCTTCAGGTCCCTGAGTTCAGCAGAAGGCCTGAGTAAGCTGGATTTCTAAATTATTGTTTTATGGCTGACCACATCTGTATATGTTGTAGTAGCCAATGAAAAAACATTAGGCACTCTTCCAGAAGTTATACTCATGCTTCATTAGTTTTCAGGTCATCTTCAGCTACACAAACTATGCTTGCTTGTTCGCCATGGATAAATGAAGAAACTCTTAGATTTTTAAACATTGGTATTCCATACCAACAACATATGCTGTTTCTTAGTTGAAAAGCAACATATACGGTTGCCTCTGAAAGTCCAACAAGAATGCATTGTGGCATATAACTTTTAAATATAACTCGCATTTATATATATAATTGAAAAAGGGTTAGAAAGCTACCAGATACAAAGACAGATTTTCATCCAGGAATATCAGTGAATAAAGAGGTAGTCATTCATATGGGAAACTTAGTTATGAAATACTTATGCAACTTCATGAAGAAGCATCCAGATTTGTGTTATAATTGCCTGTTGGCATCATAGTAGGGAGAAAGCCAATGAAACCTCAGCAGGAAGCCACTACAAAGAATTTTTGTATTTCAATAGTTCTCTGTTAACGAACAAAAATTGTGTTGAATCTGATGTTCACAACATTATCAAGTGAATTATTTCCAACAGAGAAGGAAGCCTTCAATACCACTGTGCAAGGGACTGGAGAGGCCTCATTCAAATGCTATGTACAAGTTTTGTACCTGCATTCAAGAAAGATGAATTCAAGCTGGGGTCAGTGTGGAGAAAGTCTGCTGGGGGAATGGAGGGATATTGCTCATAGCTACTATTGTATGACTAACTGATGTAAGGTACAGTAGTTAAATAGAAATATTGATTAAAAGATTTAGTTCAATCTAGATCAGACTGAAAATTGTTCATTTTTTTCAGGCTCAAATTAAAACCAGAAAAAAATGTTTTGGATGAATGCAGAGTTTACCAAATGTGATCATAAGAACTATCTGTCAAAGTATTTTCCAGGAGAGAGAAATAGTCTAGGAAAAATAAAGAATCTCAGACGTGCCACTTTTCCTCATGGGTCCAGCTCCTTACCTTTGTGTTAGTGTTGGCATTGGCCCACAAGGGAAAAGGTTGAGCACCACTGGGGTAGATCAGAGGGAAGGAGAACCACCCTCATAAGAGAAGACTAAAAAATCATGTTTTGTTTAATTTAGCAAAATGAATGGATACGGGATCTCTCCCTACCCCCACATAAATACATCAGAGGATAAACACCAGAACATCAAAGGATAGTTTTGCCATAGGAACAAATGGGTACAAACTTTGATTGAATGAATTTAGGTTGCAAATTGGAAATAGGGCTTATAACCAACAGTGGATGTGTCCAATTAAGAGTACAGGGATGAGAGACCTAAGTAGCTTTAAAATGGAATATGATCAGTTTCTGAGAAAAACTATATGATGTGATTGCCTGTAATAGTACGGCATAGGCTTGATGATACAGGTGGTGCCTTCCAATCCTATATTCCTATGTATTATCAACTGAATGAAACCATGAACTCAGTTCATAGGTATATCTGTTATCAATCAGTGAAGGGGAATCCTAATAGCAACACTTCTGCTATTTATATGCTCTAAACAATTTCCAGAAAGCTTTTATTATTTAATTTATTACATATTGCTTAACAAGAACTAAAAGGCATTTCTTTTCTTTTACCATTCTCCATTCATTGATTTTGGCTTTCACAGTTCTCACCTAGACACTATTCGAAGTGAAAAGCTGAGGTTCCTAAATGAAAGGATTAGCCTTGTTTCTTGATAAATACATGCTGTCATGTTCCTTGGTTATAACTGTGTTGATATGTCGGGGAAAGAATAGTACCTGGCACTCAAAACACATAGCATAGTGACCTATTTACAACTATCTCTTACACAGGCACTACATGTGGCACCCTGGACAGTGGAGAGACATGCAGAGGGAAGCTAGGTTTTTCTGTGCCCATACCCTGGACTCAGAAACTCCCTCCCTCTCTGAGAAGACAGGTGTTACCTGCTGCCAGCTAATGCCGTTAATTCCATTATATTTGAAAAATGAAAAAAAAGATAAAGTAAAATTCTTATAAAAAGATCTGTTCGCCTTGCAGGTTGGCTGATCTCCTTTGAAGAGCTTTAAACTAGGCTTGACGGGGGTTGAGGAACCTGTGGTTGAAGAGAGCCCAGGGTTGGTAAACCACAAACAAGATGCCAGATTGCACCAGGTAAGTATTAAGGGGTTGGTAAGCCATAAACAATTAAGGTATGACACTGGCCAATTAGCCTGCGGCCAGGACCACACCAGGTAAGTAATAAAGGGAACACATGCCATCAAGACACAGGGGCACCAAGAGCCCCCTTTGGGGGAGAAAAATGTCTTTATACAAATGCCTGGAGTAAGGTAAACAAGCAGGAGGAGCTCACACTCTTGCTTACTAGCACCCAGTACGACCTAGACGGAGTAACCAAGACATGGTGGGATTCTACACTTGACTGGGTGGTAGGCATTGAGGGGTATAGGTTGTATAGGTGTCCCAGAGTGGGGAAAAAAGGTGGTGGGGTAGCACTCTATATTAAGGAGCAGTATACGTCTTCTACCATTAAGGTGGGGGTGGAGGAGGGGAACACTGAGGCATTGTGGGTCAGGATCCAGGGGGGGGCAGGGGAAAAGGACTTGGTTGTCTACTTGGTTGGGAGTCTACTACAGGCCTCCTCATCAGGATCAAGAGCTAGACAATGTATTCTCTGGGCAGCTAGTAGATGCCACACAGGCAAGGGAGGCGGTGGTCATGGGAGATCTAAACTACCCAGATATCTGCTGGGAGGAGCAGACAGCCAAAACAAGCCGCTCATGAAGGTTCTTACACTGTGTGCAGGACCTCCACCTAACCCAGGTGGTGCCTAGTCCCACCAGGGGTAGCGCCTTGCTTGACCTGGTCTTAGCAACAGGGGATGATTTTGTGGGGAACATGCAAGTTTATGGTAGCCTGGGAGACAGTGACCATCACTTGGTCGAGTTCACTATCCAGCAAAGGGTTTGTAAAGTAACTAGTGGGACTAAGGTGCTGGACTTCAGAAGGGCCAACTTTAGCAAGCTTAGAAGGCTAGTTAGTGAGGGGATGCAACTCAAGAACATAGAGCATATGGGGATCCAGAAGGGTTGGAGGTATTTCAAGGGAGTGATCCTTAGGACTCAAAAGGAGTCTATCCCATTATGTAGGAAGGGAGGTAAAGGGGCAAAAAAAGCCCCCTTGGCTGAACAGGGAACTCCAGGAGAGCCTGGGGGCAAAGAAAGAGATGTATAGGCATTGGAAGCAGGGAGCAGCCACCAAGGAGGAATATATCTCCCTGGTGTGCTATTGCAGGGAATCAGACAGGCCAAGGTGGGGCTTGAGCTCAGGCTGGCTTCAACAATCAAGGACAATAAAAAGTCCTTCTTCAGGTATATAGCAGGCAAAAGGAAAGCCCAGAGCAACATAGGGCCTCTGCAGAACAAATCAGGACAGTTGGTGGTTGATGCAGGGAAAAGAGAAGAGCTCTTCAATGAGTTCTTCACTTCAGTATTTCTGTGTACCGACCAAGCCAATTCCCCCACTTCGATCATTGATGGACGTCCACATGTCACAAGTCTGCCTATGGTTAGTTCTGAAATAGTTAAGGAGCTCCTGGAGGAGCTGGACAGGTACAAGTCAGCAGGCTTGGATGACCTCCATCCACGGCTGCCGAAAGAATTGGCCAGTGTCATAGCTGAGCCGCTGGCACAGCTGTTCGATCACTCCTGGTGCTCCGGCCAGGTCCCTGAGGACTGGAGAAGGGCCAATGTGGTGCCCATTTTCAAGAAAGGGAGAAGGGATGAGCTGGGTAACTTTAGGCCAGTCAGTCTTACCTCTATTCCTGGGAAAATGCTAGAGAAAATAATCAAAGAACACATTTGTGCAGGCCCAGCAGGGGAAACGATGCT
>JAGPOW010000290.1:17053703-17068021 GCA_030014935.1 Caiman crocodilus
CTTTAGGCCAGTCAGTCTTACCTCTATTCCTGGGAAAATGCTAGAGAAAATAATCAAAGAACACATTTGTGCAGGCCCAGCAGGGGAAACGATGCTGAGCGGAAACCAGCATGGGTTTGTCACAGGTAGATCCTGCCTGACACACCTTGTAGCCTTCTATGACCAGGTCACACACTGCCTGGATGCAGGAGCCGAGGCTGATGTCATCTTCCTGGTCTTTAGGAAGGCCTTTGACACAGTTTTGCACCCTATCCTCATTGGGAAGCTAGCAGACTGCGGAGTGAATGCCTACATGGTCAGACGGGTGGCCAGCTGGCTTAGGGACCGCACCCAGAGAGTGGTGGTGAATGATTCCTTCTCAGCCTGGAGGGAGATGGGCAGTGGAGTCCTGCAGGGTTCGGTCCTTGGACCGATATTATTCAATATCTTCATCAGTGATTTGGACAAGGACATGGAGAGCACCCTCTCCAAGTTCGCTGATGATACCAAGTTATGGGGCAAAGTTAGTACACTGGAGGGCACAGAGCATATTCAGGCCAACCTGGACAGGTTGGATCAATGGGCGGAGAGAAATAGGATGCAATTTAATAAAGAAAAATGTAAGGTACTCCACCTGGGAAGGAGGAACCCCCAGCACACCTATAGGTTAGGGTGTGTCCTTCTCAGCAACTCAGAGGCAGAGGGGGATCTTGGAGTCAGTAATGACTCCAAGATGAACATGACTTGACAGTGTAACGAGGCCATGAACAAGGCCAATCACACCTTGTCGTACATTAGCAGGTGCATGACTAATAGAACAAAGGAGGTGATGCTCCCCCTCTATGCTTCACTGGTCAGGCTGCAGCTGGAGTACTGTGTCCAGTTTTGGGCACTGCACTTCAAGAGGGATGTGGGGAATCTTGAGAGGGTCCAGAGGAGGGCCACTCACATGATTAGCAGCCTTCATGATAGACCCTACGTGGGGAGGTTGAGAGAGCAGAATCTCTTCAGCCTTCGCAAGAGATGGCTGAAGGGAGATCTTGTGGCTTCCTATAAATTTATTAGGGGAGGTCAATGGGAAATAAGGGAAGCGCTATTTACTAAGGTGCCCCAGGAATAATGGATGTAAACTAGTTGAGAGTGGATTTAGGTTAGATATTAGAAAGAAATTTTTTACAGTAAGGGTGGCCAGGATCTGGAATGGGTTTCCAAGAGAGGTGGTGCTATCACCTAGCTTGGAGGCCTTCAAGAGGAGGCTAGATAGTCACCTGGCTGGAGTCATCTGACCTCAGTCCTCTTTCCTGCCAGGGGCAGGGGGTCAGACACAATGATCCATTGTGGTCCCTCCCGACTCCACAATCTATGAATCTATGAATCTATGAAAGATAATAAGCTCATACCTAAAAATTAATCATACTGTGTTTGGAACCATAAGCGTTGGCATTTCCCAGTTGTCAAATACTTGACTTACAGACTAAATGATGCTTCTAACAGTTTTTCTTTTTCCTTTCTTTTGGGGTTGGTAAATCAAGGATACAATTTAGGATCTTGTTTTTACCCGTTGGCTTTTGCTTGTAAGTTTTTGTATGCATCTCAAGCACTAGCAAATGTGGATGCAGAGGGGCTGCAGTAGTGTGGCTGCATCCCAGCCTTTCTGACTATGCAGCAGGAGCTGCGATGAGGGACTTTTTAAGTTCCCAAAGAAGGAAAAAACTCCTTCCTCTCTTCCTTTCCATGTTCAGGCGCATCCCCTACTCTCCCATCCCCTTCCTTTCCTGCTACTGTCTCTACTATCCAGGGGTGAGGTGGGCTCCTGTCCTGCTCCAGCTGAGCTGCATGGGGGCTGAGTTTAGTGTGGGAAAGCAACAGCAATGGCAGGTGGACAAGTTTACCCCTCCCTGTGTGGGTAGGCAAGTTCCCCCTCCCTGTCTGGTCCTGCCAGATGTTCTCCACCAGCCTGGAAGCAGGTGTGCAGAAAGATAGCCCATCTATTCACTGCCACTGCCACAGTGCCAGACTTAACCTAGACCTCACCCAGCTTGGATGCAATGGCTCTGGAGTACCCCTTGCACCTGGGCAGTTGGGACAGTAGTAGCTGTAGGTTCAGGGGTGGAGGGGAGGGGATGTGTCTCTTAGCAGGGAGGGAAAGACAAAGTGGAATTCTTCCCTGCTTTGGGGACTTTAAAAAGTTTCTGACTGCTGCTACTGCAGTGAAGTCTCCCTGCCCTGGTTGATGGTGGTGGTGGTGAGGGAGAAGGAGTCTGGGAGCAGGAACCGCAACAAACCCTACAGTGCCAGTTGCTGGTCCAGCACCCCACTTCGTAAAATCCTGGCTCCACTTCTGAGCACTAGAAGATTCTAACACCTGTACATGTGTAATGAAAATCACAAATGTAAAATAAATTTTAGCACCTTCATCAGTCTGGGATAGGTGTGAATCTCATTCTTAGTAGATGAATTGCCTATATTTGTTATTATTTTTTGTGGGTCAAATCCACAGTAGTCCTACTGTTTTGTAACCTTAACCCACAGATAATCTTATGTTGTTAGTGCTAGATTTACACAAAATCAATATTTGTTTTAAGTCAGCCCTAAACAGTTGCATCAACCTCATAAGGCATTGTGCCTCAGAAATATTTTGGAGTGATATTTTCTACTCTTGTTGCTTCTTTGCCCCAGGGATTTGTAATGTACTTGTAGCTGATCCCAGAAACAAATTATTACATTCTCGTCCTCCTGTACTGACTCATTTTTTCTCATGAGCAACAGAGAAAAAGTTTTGCCCATTCGTTTCTCCCAATATGTGCATTGGTTCCCTGTTGATATTGCTGTTTTATTCAACATTATTCAGTATAAAAATGGAGGACCTTTCATTATGTTCTCCTATATTAATGAACCTATTTTTGTTTACATACAGCTAAGCATCTTAACCATTTGAAAACTTTATTTGCCGAGCATTACAATTAAGGTTAAGAACAGCATCTTATTAAGAATAGGATGTTATGAACTTCTCAGAGCTGCATCAGGTTGTCTGCAGATGTGAAAAATATAGCTGTATCAGTTTTGCCTGAACTACATATATGTAATGTTTCTTCACAAGTATAAAAATTAAAAACTTTTTTTGCATAAGGATGATAATACTAGCCTGTATACATTGCTTTTTATCTGTACAACTCAAGATGAAGCTTGGTGATGTGCTTGAATTTATCAAGGGGTTGAATGAATACCATTTTCCATCCTGCAGTGCTGTTCTTTCACAACACTCTGCCACTCAATTACTATTAAAAATCAATGTGGGAGCAGGAAAATTAATATTTGAAGGCTGTTCCCCTCATTGTCCTTTTTTATTTACTCAGTGCAAGAAAAAATAGTGATAATCTGGCATAGAAATTCAGATAATTCCAAGGAAATTTTAAAAAATGAATAAATTGGTTCATAAACTTTATAGCACTTATGACTTAGCTCTACATTAGAAATCCACATATCTTAATACAGAGTAAAGTACAGCAATTATGCCAACTACAAGTTCAGCATGCTGTTGCCTCTCAAGTTTATTAACCTTCTTATTTTTGTATGTTTAATTACTTTAAGACATTTTACCTCTATGTAAAAGCTAGGATTTATATTTTTTCTGATGTTTAATTATAGAATATGATGTGCTGAAACACTACAATAGGGGGAATTCATGCTTTGACACTTGACTCACTTCATGTTCTGCCAAACAATAAAACATAATAATCACAATGCTTAGAAAAAAAATTTGCGTATCTGGGTAGTACACATTTTCTACTGTTAATTGTCCTAAGTATTTTATGATGACATTGATTGTAACTGGCAACAGTTATTTCCTTTTTGCTTAATGTATCAGGCTATGAAACAATATTTTAACAAGCTCAGAAATATGTTCTCATCCAGAAATGTAACTACATTTATCCATAAGATCCTCCATGGATAGGAAGAGGTTTATATCACCAGTTACTGTAATTTGATCTTTGAATCCTCACACTACACAGGAATCTGACAACAGATCAGAGTGGCCTCATTCTCATAATTTTTAGTCTCTCAAAGTACCTGGCTATGAGCATGTTTCTGAGTGCTGTGCAATTTATTTCCTTGACTGACACTATAGTACAAAGTACAAAAGTGGATACATTTTGCAACTCCAGTTAGCATGTCAACATGAGGGCTTTACGTTCTCTTCTCTTTTCTCTTCTCTTCAACTAGGTGTGTCTGCCAGTATGCATTGCAATATCGTTGAATCATGGAAAATTAGGGTTGGAAGAGACCTCAACATGTTTTTTCCATGATGTCACTCCTTATCCATGATTTCCTTCATGCAAGGCTGTGGCTAAATTTGGCTCACAGGAAGGTAGAAGTGGTAAAAGTAAAAAAGGTAAAAATGGAGCCCACGCATTATATACAACTCTGTGTTATATCAAGTCACTCTACTGTGAAATAAAGTCAACTTGGAAAAAAAAACTGGGATAATTAAATACTGGGAACAATTTCATCGGTATATCTGTTCAATTTCAAGTGCTCTAGTCAATTTAAACTGACCCTGCTCATCCTGGGACAGGGCTTTTTCTCCATAAATATTTGATAGAAGCCTTCTCTTCATATTCAGATGAGACTATCTATATTTTTAACAGTAGGTTTACCTTTTTGCCTTTCTATAAAACCATGCCTAGTCCACTGTATTTCAGTGTAAAAGAAGACATTGTCTCTATTCATCTTTTTCAGTGTTTTTGTATGGATTTAAAATGATGGTGATTATGCGTCCTGTATTTAAATAGAGAAATTAGGACTGAAAATTGCAGTGTGTGATTCATAAAACAGGATAGAGGAATAGTAAAGTGGCATGTGCTAATTTCATGCTTATCATGGGACTTTTGTATAAAATGTGTTCCCAGCTCTCAAGTTGCAAGTCATTTGCCTTGGAAAAAAATGGATTGATGTCATAGTAACCAGTGGTAAGTCACAATATATGAATTACAATATTTTGTGGCAGGAGTGAAATTAATTAGGTTTTGTCACTACTACATGTTTCAGGAGAGCATTTGGGTTTCAGAGGTGGTGGGGAGGAAGCCTTTCTTTTACAGCAAAACATTCTTAATTTGATCATACAACGATGGCACTTTCTCATCCAGAGTATTTAATTCAGATCTTTAGGATAGGGAGAGTTTATTCTTAATTAAATATGGGACAGTTTAAATCCCTTTTCAAAAAAGAGCCATGCTACAGTGATTTTTTTAGATGAAAAAGGGAGGTTGTTTCTTCTATAATATAGTCTACATGACCTTTACCAATTATTGTGCTTTTTATCTGTTATCTTTTAAAAAGTTTTGTCTAATTAAAAGAAAAGGGTCAGGTTTTTACCATGTGGCCTCTATTTATGCAAATTCTAATGTATACGTGTAGTCACCAGGGATCTAGGTCCTCCATTTTCCATAGAAAAAAATGTGGATTTTCCACTTTTAACAAAGAAACAAGTGGATTTTACACTTCTGCAAGGGGCTGAGGGAAGTGGGAAGAGAGTCATCAGGCAGGGAGCACCATACGCATGTGTGTGCTTACGTTGGGCAGGACCAGGGCTAGGGCTGCTGGCCAGCTTGGGTGGTGGCCCGTCTGCAGCCTCAGGGCTCCAGCAGGGAGTGGGCTGGATCTGTGGGCAGCTTGTTGCGGGGTGGGAGGAGGCTGACTCCCTGCCACTGTGTGCACTCCTGGGGGGCAAGGGGAGCACGTGCCCCCCCCCAGATTTGTGTGCAGAGTGGGGTGGGCTGCCCGCTGCGGGCTTGGGCTTCTTGCCCTGCTGCCTTCCTCTTGGGGCCTCTACAGCCCAGTGGGTGGGACCTGGCAGGACAAGGCAATGCAGGGCTGAGCAGGAAAGCTCCTTGCTGCTGCAAGCCCCACACCAGCCTGGTAAAGTGCCACTTGCTCACCCAGCAGCAGTGGGGGCAGTGGCATGGAGCTGTGCCCATCACTGCTGCCAGGCAGTGTGGAGCTCCTAGTAGTAGTGTGGAGCTCCTAGTAGTAGTGCGGGGCTCCTCGTGGTGGCATGACTCCACCAACTGGCTCCATTCTACCGTGCCATGCAGAGTCCGACCTGCAGAAGTCCTGAGGGAAGGCAGCAGAGTGCGACTCCTCAAGCCCTTGGCAGGCAGCCTGTGCCTGCCCCCCACCCCCAACAGACTCTGCTCCAGCCTTGCCACCCATGCGGGGGTGGGGGGAGCCAGGCTTCATGCCCTGCTCTACCACAGCAGCCGCCACCTCCCACCGGTGGTAGCTGGGGGTTGGGTGCTGCTGTGGTGGGGGCTGCAGACCCCTGTCCCTGGCCCCGTAGCTCTGGCAGCTGGGGGCTCACTCCACTAGGGGGTGTGGGGCTGTGGCTTGGGAGTGAAGGGTCTGGGTCTTCATCCTAGTGAGATAAGGGGGCAGAGGAAGCTCTGATTTTCCATGATAAAATCCCAAAATCAAATACCAAAATGTATAGCTACTTAGAAATTTTTTTATTTATAATGATTGAGACACTGGTAGACTTCTAAATTGCTTTAAAATTGTAAATTTATCAATAAAATATTGTGTTTAATCAATACCTATATATATAGTAGCATTTCATTTTAATTACAGATTTTGTGGGGTTTAATCAGAGAAATTGTGATTTTTAAACAGAGAAAACCAGGATCCTTGGCGACCACTTAGGTAAGCAATTTTATTCACTATCAGTTGTCTGTGCAAATGTTAGTTTTTATTTATACAAAGCAATAACAGGCTTTATTTATGTGCATTCTGTCATTTGTGCTTACAAGAGAAGGTGTACTGAAAAAAGTGTACACAAGCAATTGCAGAGAGTGTTATTCACAAAATTTGTCAAGTCTTTTTAAAAAATCAAGGCCTTAATAAGGTTGATGCAGCATTTGCTATAAGTACATGCACACAATAAACCTGTAGTTTTTTGTCCTTATACACAGTTTGCAGTTCAGCTGTGGACACTTGAGTGTCAAGGGTATGATCTTGACTAGGGGGGAGGAAGGGGGAGGGATCAAGGAGCCAAAGCTGAAGCCAAGAGTCACAATGCCAGGTATCAGTCCAAGGTGTCACACTGGGGATGAAGATGGGTCCATGTTCAGGCCAGGCCAGGAATCAAGAGCCATAGAGTTCAAAACACACCACAGGAGCCGCAAGAAAGAGGTACCAAGGCAGGAGGGTCCCATGTAGCAGGGCTACAAACACTGTTGCCAGGACAGGGCCACAAGGCAAGTGGGAGCATTTCTCATCAAGAGTTTGTGGTTTGCATTGGTTCTGATGAGTCACATGGTCCTTCATTGGGAACCTGATAGAAGGAGACAGGCTGTGCTCGGTCCAACACTCAGCCAGCTGTTTGGTGGTGCTCAGCCCAAGCCTCTGCCTGTGAGTCCAGAAGATCCAGGTTTGAGCCCCAGGAATCCTAACATCAAGCACCTCTGGATCTATTAAGTGTAGCAACATTAAAAATGGACCCTCCTGAAGGAATAGGAAAGGCTGCCCTGCAGAGGGACAGAGCATGAAGAGACAGAGTTTGTCCCAGTAGGGACACGATTTGCCCTGAGGGCAAGTGAAGCTTTTTTGGAGGTAGTGCTCTTGGAAGTGGGAGGAGTGATATAACCACAACAGAGTTTGAGTGACAGACATTAGCAAAAGACCAAGAAGAGCCCTTGCCTGGGATTGGCTGAGCAGTTTGGTTAATAGAGGGGAGCAGTTTTCCCAGGGGGGAGAACAAAAGAGGGAGGGTGTAAGAGACAGGCTGGAGACCAGGGAAAGGATCTCCCCATGGCTGTCCCTCTGAGACCCCCTGGCAGCGCCCTACAGAAATAGAAGCAAGAGGCTGCATTGAGAGTGCAGCACTATGTTCATTCTTTTTCCCTTCCCCTCCAAGCCCTGTCAGGGCAGTACAAGAGAGGAGCTGCCTATGAGGAGACTCTGAACCTGGGAAGACCCTCCTGCAGGCCCTGGTGTGGCTGGGTGAGCACAGCAGGGGAGGGGATGCAGGGCCAGGGGGATACTGCTTGAGACTGCCCTGCTTTTTCCCCTGTGAGTGACAAGGCCCAGGGGAGGGGCAGGCTCAGGATGCAGGAGTGAGTCCTGGGCTAGAGGGGCAGGGACTGTTTCAGCCACCAGAAGCCCCGGGCCAGGGCGGGGACTGCATTTGCTCTGTGCTGTGAGGCTGTGCTGGGCAGGGGAAACTTGCAACCTGTAGCCCAGACACTGCTCCCTGCTGAGCCTGGGAAGGGGTCTCGGCAGGAATCAGCTCTCTTGCAGGGATTACAGGGGCACCGCCTGCTGCACCAAGACCCCTGGAGCTCATGGTAGGGACTCCAGCACCAGGGAGCTCCTACAGATCCTGTGCAGGGGCAGTGCACACAGGGTCCTCAGTAGACAGTGTACAAGTTATGGACTGTGTAAATAAGTTCTTGATGGTTTATTAGTTGGAGTATCAATGTATTTATTTATTGATTCCTTATTTATTGTGGGTAATTTGTATACTTTCCCCTAGTGTAATGCATATCCAAGAAGCATTAACCCTTAAGCCACCATCACCAAGTTAAGTCATGCAACATTTGTTCTATTGCATTGGTTATATGTTACCTTGTAAATAATTAAAATCTTGAAATAGTTTTATAATGGTCTGCAAGGTTGTTTGATTGTAAAGGGAGGCTCTCTGTTCTGGGACCCTGCAGCAGCTACCAAGGGAGCTAGACAGAGCCACTGGCTACTGGGTACCCCAGGATCCCACTATTCAGGTGAGGGCACAGGTAGTGTTGTACCCAGAGTTACATGAGTATGTCCAAGATGGCCATGATCTGTCTCAGCAAGTACAGTGACTTGTCCTGGGTATACCCATGAGGCTGGGTAACTACTGAAATAGTAACCAAATAAAAAAACCCCCTATGACTAGCTTGTGTTAGACATGGGGGAGAAGGATCCTCTAATAATGTGTTAACCAAAAAAACTAATTACTAGGGCACTCACTTAGGAATCAGGAAACCTATATTCTAGGCCTCCTTAGTCACAGTCGGAACATGTGTTTCAGTCTTCTCAGTAAAGTGCTCCAACAGCAGGCCACAGTATAGGCATTATCATGACCCTTCTGTATGCTCTGTGCTTAAAGTAGACTCTTCTTGGGCAGCAGTGAGAAGGAGCTATTTGGGGCAAGGAGAAAGAATAAGTCAAAGGATTTGTGGCTCAGTGAGATGGATGTTTCCCTGGAAGGGTAGGGCCCTGGATTCTATCCTAGATTCTTGTTCCTAATGGAGCAGAAACTTCCCCAACTCCCTCTGCTTACTTTATCCAATGAATATAAAATGTAAGGTGCAATGGCCTAGCTTCAAGAGGATGCTGGAAAGGTATCTTGATCTAGAGCTGTGGTTCTCAACCTTGTTAGACTCAAAGCACCCTTTGGAAATGCCAGCTCTTAAATTTCACTATTTTTTAATTATGAAAAAGTAATAGAACAATTTCTCTGTTGCAAAGAACTCAGAAAGACAACAGCAGCTCAGAATGTTTTTAACTCTATGGATTCCTATTTGAAATATCTGGGTGCAGCCAGATGTGCTGACACATACAGTTTGTGGTGCCATCAATCTCTGTAGCACCACAAACCTCACATACTGCACATAAAACCTGTGGTGGGGCAGTAGGGGGTGCTCCTGCATTGAGCCACCCACCTCACTGCACTCGACCACCTTCCAGGCTCCTAGTGTCTCCCTGGGGAGCTCCTCACCTCTGGCCAACCACCTTCCTAGAGCACACCCACTAGCCTGTGGGTTCCACTGCCACCACCCAGGGCTCTGGACTGATGGTGGCTCTGCATACCCTGGGAAACACAGGCCTAGTAGCCCTCGAGGGTACTTGATTCACTTCAAGAAGTTGGGATGTTTCCCTCAGTCAGAAGCACAAGTAGTGGTCTCCCTCAGTCATCCGAACCAAGGGGAACCCAAGGCATAATCTAGACCCAAGTTAGATCTCAGGTAGCTTACTCACAAGTATCATCCAGAGGCAGGTGGAGATTCCCTCTGGAGGCAGGCAGTTCCTTGATCATGAGTTTTGAGAGAGAAAGCAAGTTTCAGATGGTTCAGCTCTTCTCTGTCTCTGAGTCTCCCTTATGGCTGCTGCCCCCTCCTCCTGGGCAGTCTTTAACTTATATAGCCCTTGTGACCTCATTTTCCTGGTCCAACGGAGGCCAGCATCTGTTGGCTGTCAGCCAACCAATTTGAACTACATCACTAGTTTCTGGGCAGACTCTAGCCCACTAGGGAGGAAGCCCCTCACCCAGGTATGTGATACTAGTCATGTAGGCAGAGGAAGAAGGTTTCTCCCCTCCCTCAGGAATGTATCCAGCTCAGGTTACCTAAAGAGAGAGGGTAAAGGTGTGTTTCCTCTGCTGGGCCTATCCTAATCAAATTGTCACAGAGCAGAGTGTTTGGGGAGAAACAAAGGTGGCCTTCTGCCACACTGCCTGCCAGCTGGCCCCATGCTGAGGTAGTCTGTGCCCCAGCCGGTCCTCTCTGCAGCACATGGAGTCTGGCTGGGATCTGGGATGGCCTGGGCACGGTCCATAACAGAGGGTATGTGCAGGGGCATGCACTGCCGCACAAAGTAGCGGCACAGATCTGTACTATTTGCACCGCTTCAAGCACCTGTCCATGCTTGCCTGGAGATAACCTCTGGGTTATCTTGTGAATCATGTTTGCACACTTAACAGTGCTAATATTGAGCTGCATCCTTGCAAGGATCTCAAGGCACTGCACCCTGGTTGAGAATCACTGATCTAGAGTGTTTCATCCATCCCTCCTGGATTATATGTAGTCTCCATGGTAGTCTCTCTTTTAACTGAGGGATTCCTGTAAAGAAATGAAACTCATCAATAAACAATGGGCAGAGATGATAATGGTTTTGAAGTTCAATTTGGTTAAAGTTTAGATGTCTGTTTCAATAATCAGAACTTACCAGACTAAATTAATGTCTGAAAATCTTTTGAGGCAAAATTTTTTTAATGAGATTTTTGGCACTTCTGTTTTTCATTGGAAACACCATGAGAACAGCCTTTGTTGTGCTGTCTTGGCACTTCAATTTTGGTCTTGGCAGGAACCAGGGAGTACAGATGTCCATGAATATTAACATTAATTATAATAATAATATCAACATCAATATTAACCATTTTTTCAAACTAAAATATCTAATTTAGGTTTTGGGTTTGGTTTTCAGTGGAGATTGAGGCTTGTATTTATGCTTTCTGAACAACTTTATGTTGTACAGGATGTTACAAAGAAAGTAGATATGACGGGGTCTATTTTCCCTGTCTGGATGTCAGCTCACAATATATTTACACTACTCAAGTCTACCTCTACACTGGGGTAAAAGTGAAGCAGACACATTACATATAACTCTATGCTATAGTAAGTTACTCTACTGTACAGTTAACCTGAAAAAAACAGGGATGTTTACATACTGGGTAAATTTAATTTATGTACCTGTCCAGAATCCACCACTCCAGTCAAGTTTAACTGATCATCCTAGGAAACCTTTTACT
This sequence comes from Caiman crocodilus, assembly GCA_030014935.1. NCBI lineage: Eukaryota > Metazoa > Chordata > Crocodylia > Alligatoridae > Caiman > Caiman crocodilus. The sequence goes on from JAGPOW010000290.1 coordinate 17,065,249, forward strand.
GAAGCTATTATCTGCTCCCCTGCAACGTAGCGATGAGGTACTATATAGCAGTCCACAATCTGTTAATGCAGGATAAACTAATTTTTGTTCTGCTTTGGATCCTAGTGTAATTTAAATCACTGTACAAAAACAAAAACTAGTGTAAACATGTCATATGTCCTTACCCTCTGTCTTTGGTTATGTACAAAATCTCCCTTATTACTAGTGAAGTTTGGAACACATCAAAGGAAGGATTTTCTAATGATGAGTGTACAAAATGATGCCAAAATTAGATAGTAATGAACAGTGAAAGCTTATCATCTTACTCAAGAAAGAATTAATTCATCTAGCCAATTAGGAATTTCAAGAGTAGCTTTAGCTTGCATGTTAGTTAATGTACATTTATTTAAACATAAATTAAAAGTGGTTAGAGGAAAAGAAGAATATTTTTGTTTTTCATACACTCTCCCCATTCATTCCCTAATATCCACAGGGAGTACTGGGGTATTTAAAAAAATATTTTAGTGAGCTGATTAGAATTGTCTGTGACACCAAAATTCCCAATATCAGGTATGACATCCTAACCCAAGCTACTTCTCAAAAAGAAAAGATACATGAAACAGAATATCAGTGTTTGAAAAATTAGCAGAATGTCAGACCAGAAGATATATACAAATGGAATACCTAGAAGTACCAATACTTTTTGAAGGAGAATGTATCAGTGAAATTAAAGTCAGCCCCAAAATCTATGCAATTCACAGCTGCAAAGTACCATGTAGAGTAAATGCTTAGTTGAACTGGCCTTTTTGGATAAATAATGAGAACATGCACAATTACATATTTTGTTCATAAGCTGGCTACAAAGTGAGCAAGTTAGAACAAAACTCCTTATATAGGCAGTTTAGTGCATAATTGTCCATTATCCCTTCAAATGAAGCATTTAATATTGGTCAGTGTCAAAGAACAAACAAAAAAATAAATCTGAGTCAATAAAATCAAAATTCACTTTGTTCTGTAATTAAAAAGACAGTGCTAACAACCTTTCCAAGTTAGACTTAAATAAATGGGAAGTCAATAGGCAATACAGTGTATAAACAGAGACAAAAAACCCAACCAATTAGACCTATTTTTCAATGGAGCACACAAGCAGACATGTTAAAAAGGAACAAGTATAAAATGTTGTGTATTTGACCTCTGAAAAATCAGGCCCAAGGATTTTTTTCCAACTGAGCACCTATAAATTGATTTTTTTCATCACTAATCTTTGTGCCTCAGGTACTCATGTGTAAAATAGGAATAATAGTCCTGCCTCACCTTAAGGAGATGTTGCAAAGATAAATTCATTAATGACTGTAAAGAAAAAATGGCTAGGTACAATGGAGGACTTTGGGTGTGACGATGAATAGTCATACTGAGTCAAAAAGAAGGAAATATACTATGTGTCCGACAATCTATAGCAACTCTTTTGTGTGTATATTCTATCCCACAATATATTGAAGCCCATATAATTTTGCTGCTATTTCATTCAAGACTAAGTTATTTTGTTCCTTCTTACCATAGGATACAGCATCCACATGAAACTGTTACCACACACCAGCTGATGTATGGTACCTTCCCACCACCTTCTTTATATAACGGTATAGTTTATTCACCTGCCTGCAACTTTGGCAACCAAAGTGAATTTATTGTTATTATTACTCCAAGACTGATCAAAAAAACTCCTGCTTAGCTGCCACCTAATCCTGGGGATGCCTAAAATACTCAGCGCCTGATTTTTTTTACTTGAAATTTTCTTAGTTACCTAGACCTGTGTCTTAGGGTATGACTATAATTGCTGCGTGTGAATAGTTTAGCACCCAGTTCATGCCTAAATTCATAATTAGGACTCAGAACTAGGCATTTCCCTGCATAAATCCCCTGAGAGGCCCCACCCTGCATGTATTTTCAGAGTACACTTTATGTGTGGCAACAGGATTGCACACCTACAAAATTGTGCTGCAAAATTTTTCTTTTAAAATGATAGTGGTGGTACTACCTTTGTCTTAATAGTCTCATGGTTAAATTATTTACCCAAGAAGTGGGAAATCCTGATTTAACTCCTGCCTTGGCCTGAGGGATTCATGCCCAAATCTCCCACCTTTCAGTATTCTCTAATCATTTAGCTCTGTGGTACTCAACCTTTTGGTCAGATGAGTGGCACAGGGCTGGTCTGTGGGATAGACTAAGACCTGTATGCCAAGACTGGGTCCTCAAGCCTGGTTCTCCAAGCTCAATTCTAGTGGGCAGGGGCAGGAAGGGTCAGCTAGGCACTACCCGCAGTGGCAGATTTACCATGAAATAAACCATGCAGTGGCATGGGGCCCCCAACAACAGAAGGTTCCAAAATGCAGGACAAATCTGGCAAATGACTGAACTTAATATAAGCACTGCAAGTCACAAAGTGGTCCAGGCTTTCTGCATTCTGTGAACTTCTGTGAACTGTGCTCCAAATATGTTTTTTTTTAAGTAGTCTAGCAAAGAATTTGCTTTGCTGTTTTTTCACTGTCTCAAATGTCCTTTTTCTTATCTGGGTCCCGAGGGGGGGTGAGGAAGACAAAAATGAAGCTGTGCACAGGGCCCCACTAACTAAATCCACCACTGACTATCCCCACATGCTGGGATTGGGCCCTGGAGTCCAGCACCATCCCTGCCCAGCCATAGTTTCATAGTAACTAGGGTCAGAAGGGGCCTAGAGCAGGCCATCTAGTCTGACCCCCTGCCAATGGCAGGAACAAGTGCCAGGGTCACAGGACCC
>JAGPOW010000290.1:17074880-17088986 GCA_030014935.1 Caiman crocodilus
TTTTTTCTGGTTATCTCACTAGAACGGTGAAGCACTGGAACAGGTTACCTAGAAAGGTGGTGGAATCCCCATCCTTGGAGGTTTTTAAGGCCCGGCTCATATTGCATTATTTCAGAGGGCGGGAGGTTAAACCTAATCTAGTCCCCTTTCGTTTCACTCACGTTGTTTGTGAAGAGATTGGCTCATTTCCTCCCTAGGACCACAGGCAAAGTTATTGAGGCTGCTTTTGGTTTGTCTTTAGTTCATTTCCTTGATTTTGAAAGGCAGAACATAAAAACACTAGTAAATATAAGCTTTACTTTATTTCCCTTGAGGAAACCTCTCCAGAAGCTAGCAGATTGCATTGTGAGTGACATGAATGGTATTATTGATTGTATACAAATCTTTCATACATCGGATACCTCACAATTTAGGTGGGAAATCTGCTTTTTGAGATGGTTTTCATTTGAAGAGCCTTTATCAGATCCTGCTGCGTCACCGTCCTACAGATGTCCATAGCTAGCCTTTGAGTATTGTGAGGGAGGCCTTTCTTCCTTTCAATTGCTCCTGGCTTGGTAAACAAATGATTTCATCTTCATAAAATCACATTGCTTTTTTTTTCATAAAAAGCAACAGTATTATAAATGTGATTAAACAGGCTTTCAAAGACCAACAACTTTGTTAGAAACTAATAGAATACCGACTGGTAAGAGTTGCAGGAATTTCTTCTGTACTGTTTATGTACTGGTTTCAAATTGCACTTCATCATAACTGGAATTGACAGCCAGCAGTAGTCAATGCCACCCCCTCTCTGCTACCAAAATACTAGCCTTATAACAGCACATATTACAAACCAAGATCAAAAGTCAAACATCACTTGTTATAAATCATGATGGTAATGTAGTTCTCATTAAGTATTATTTTGCCTCCATGTGTATATCTTATTGGGAGGATAAGACTCAGAGCCACAGAAAACTTAAGCAGTGGTATAAACCCAACCCTAGGAGTGGAATTTACAAACTTGATTTAGATGGGTACATTTTATGCAGTGAATGGAGAGACTGAGGCCCTTAGGAATGGATTTGACAACAGTTTTCATGCTGGGGGAGGGGGCCAGGCTTAATGTAGCTGATGGGGAAATGACTGGAGAGAGGGATGAGTCTGAGGTTCCATATTTCTCCCTATATTAAGCATCTATCTGAAACTGGAATTCAGATCATGAAAGTAACCCTGGATTTGGGCACCAAAGCTGTTGCTTTGTGTATAAAAGACTGGTGTGCTGTCTTTTTCTCTGCCTTTTAAAACAGCTGGAAGTGGAAAAGGAGGCGACAATTGAGGTACTAGAGGCATTTGCAATCATATAAAATTCAACTAGGCCACTATGCTTTAAGCTTACAGCATTTCCTTGAAGGGATTAATCCCCACATCATACCATGTTATTGGCTGGGATGAGAACAGTTTTATCCCTCCTGTTCAAACTCAGCCACTGTAAGGAAAGGAATGCAACATGGCATCTTAGACACATCCCTCTCCTGAAGCATTTCCCATGAGCTACTTTAAGTCTGGTTCCCTCCTTCAGCATTCTGGCTCTTGTCAATTCCATTCCTAAGAGCCTGTATTTTCCTGATCATTGATCCCGAGAGAGAAGGAGAATTGTGACTCTATTTCAGTGGTAAGAACATTCCTTTAAGGGAAACCCTGAGTATTGCCCTTCCGAGGCAGCTTATGTATTTTGCATTAGTCAGTCATTGGGTAATTAACAGAAACAACACCAGAAGTAGGAACCATAATCCAGGTCTTTCCATTTCTAGCTGAATACCCTAATTACTAAACTATAGTCAGGCTCTGCACAAAAGAATATGACACACAAGGAAGAACAGGAATTATTGCTTTTCTTACTGTTTGCTTGGGGTTGCCTGTTCCCTTCTGAAGACTTCTCCAAAAGTTTTGTAACTAACCTCAGATCTCATATCCCACTTCTCTGGTGACTATGTATATGTGTATTGAATAAAAGTGGCCATGGCTATTATGCTTTATGCTAAACTCGCTGATGTCATGTGTTCATTCTGTTCAGAACATGCCCACTAGATCATGGGCATGATTAGGCTTCTTGATGAACATAGATAAACAAGAGCACCTAGTTTTTGAACTCTGATGGCTGTAGGCGCTGAGACATGAGCTGACCTGAGATTACTTTTGTTCTTGTTCAGTAACAGAATTTTAGGCACCCAAGTAATTTTAATGACAAAAATGTAGATGCCCAAGTATTTAGGCAGGGATTCTCTAGATCACCTTAGTGAGCACACATGTCCAAGTAATTCTGCCTAAGCTAAATAAATGTGTTTATGCTGCAGCTCCTCTGGTTCTTTATAGAATTCTAGCTGTACTGGAGTTCATTCTTGCCATCCTTAATAATTGGTAATAGTTACATTTGGTATAATTCAATAGTGAATTATATCAGCCAAAACAATCAATCAATCCCTCCTCCAAGTTGACTTATGGTGATGAACTTTAGAAAGTGTCATCTGACTTATTGATTGATTTTTGGTTTAGTTGTTTGTTTTGGGTTTTTTTGTTGAGCTATACATACCTTTGAGAAACAGTTGTATTATGAAAATTTGCTTCCTTTATGTTATCAAAGTTGGTCAAGCATGAGATGGCACTTAATCTCTTATGACTCTTGCAGATATAAGTTAATAAGTTCAGTTCCTAACTTTGTATGTTTGAATTCTCTGGAGAAATGAGTCCAATATTTTCAAATTGTCTCGGGCAACCGGAGCCATCCAGAGGATCGCTAATTTAATCAGACATCAGGTGGGCCGGTGATGGAGAGGCATGCACAGCATATTGGTTGCAAAAATAACTTTAACTTTACTTACGCTGCTGGTGGTCGTGACGTAGGTGGTAATGTTGCTTACGTAGTTACAGGTAATGAGTTGCTCGAGTAGTTACAGATAACTGGCAACAGACTGAGCCAGGGAGTTTGTAGACAGAAACAAGCATGCAGGATGAAGGATACGTCGGGAGCAAACGGTGACGGGGAGATGTTGGAGGGTGATCAGTCCACCAGCTTTTCTCTTCCATGTGACAAAGTTCTCTGTACTCTGCCACATGCTCAGAGCTCTCCAACTTGGGCGGAAACTGCACGGACCTTTATACTTTCAGACTGCCAGGTAGGAATAGCTAATGAGGTAGAACGTACCAAATTCAGAAGTAACTATAATTGCTTAGGGCAATTCTATTGTGACAGGGGCACTCAACTGATTTGGTTATGACAAAAATAAGATGGGTGCCTAAATAAGGTCATAAGGGCTTAGCTTTAGTTACCTGTTTTTTGAAAAATCTTATCCAAAGTGCATGAAATCTTATGGTATGCTGAGGTTAAGGAAGTCTCTCAAGGCAAGATTGGCCTACATTTTTGTTTAGTATGATAAGGTTTAAGCTCTTAGTGAATAATATTTCCCCTATATTTAAGAATACACCTCTGTCTCGATTTTTTTGGTTAACAATCCACTGTCTACCTTCTCTCTTTGCACCTGCTTTGGCTGCTTATAGCTTGCAAAGGGAGTGTAAAAGAACCAATCACATTGATGATCATGCTCAAATAAAGCAGGACCAAGCAAATATTATAGAGACTTCTAAATAGAAAGGTTGGCTGGGTTTTTTTTTCTGAGGTCTTGTTTCTCTTTCACATGATTTTTATTACTGGGGTATTTGCATGAAAGTAAACGCTTTATTTCTAAAGCTTTATCTTTTCCTTCTGCTTATTTCTCACAGAGATTTATAGCTTCTGTAGACTTAAAGAGTAAGCAGCAGGAGAACTATTCAGAGAAAAATGATCCTGCCTTTATGCAAATAATAAATATGCAAGATGGATACAAAAAGCATTTGCTGTTGGGTGGAACATTGGTTTTTAAGGAGCCTGGCTTTTAAATTTCTCATGAAAAATGAGTGGACCTTTCAGATATTAACTTATTCATCTTTGAAACTTGTTCCAAGTATGAAATCAAGCTTGCCTTTCAAAACCACAAGAAAGGCTCATGACATTTTTGCCAAATTGCTTTTGCTGCTTAGTCCAAATACTTGTTTCCATTCTTTTACTGAAAAGTCATTAAAATTACATTTGCAAATGGTGTGTGCCTTATCTCCCATCTTGCCTTAGGGTTAATTCTAATTGTCTTTCAAGCAACTTGTGGTAACACTCTCCTTGAAGCACTCCAGAAATGGTGGAAATGCACCAAAAATTACTATGTGGGAAACAGCTGCTATTTAAAAGTGCTTCAAAAATAAGCATTTCCTGCTAAATGTACTGCTATGTGGAGCACAACAGGAAAGGTTCAGTTATCCAGCATCCCACAGTGCTCCATTTTTCCCCAATGGATGGAGGTAGGGAAAGTGGGATAGATTGTCAGCGAGTGTCCTTAATGGGGCATGGGTTCAGAGGTGCTGGACACAGAAGTTCACAAGAGACTTGGAAACACTGAGCACTCACTGACAGAGAGCAGAGGCAACTGTCACCAAAGCTAGGGACAGAAGTTACACATAAATTAGTTTAAATGATCAGAAACTGGTTTAAACCTGTAACAGAACAGAAGTTCAGTGCACATAAACCAGTTTCAAAGTGGATGAAACTGGTTTAAGAGAAATCTGGTTCAATGTAGTATCAGACTTAAATCGGTTTTACCCATATCAGTTATAAAACTTCTATCCCTGACTCTTTCCTGGCTCAAGTTTAATCAGAGGACCCCAGCATGCTTTTCATCCCTGGGCTGTACTGTGCTGTCTGCTCCAGAGAGCAGAACTGGCCCCAACCCTCTGCTTCCTAGCTGGAGCAATGAAGGATGCTGCCTCCACCCTGGCAAACCCTGGCTGGGGTCTGGGCCCAGGGAGTCAGAGGTTAAACTCACCCCTGACAAAACTTACTGTTGCCTGTGACTGTGGACTACAAATCCCAGAGGCACCTGGAAGCAGGAAGAGGAAGTGAACAGCCATTCTGCAGAATCCTGCTACTCTGATTCTGGACTACAAATCCCAGCTACTTCAAGGGTAGCAGAAAGAGTAAGTGAACACATAGCCCATGTGTTTATAGTTCTTCAGCTTATAGTTTTTCAGAGAAAAAAACTATTCTTGTTCAAGTGTTTATTAATTCAGTGCCACTACCTTTCCCCCCACCTACCCTCTACCTAGGCAGAGCACTTGCCATGTCCCCTCTCCTCCAATGGGGAGAATAGAAAAGTCTTGGAGGGCTTCTGTCTTCCCTCCTCTTTGGCAATGGCTGGCAGGCATGCTGTAGTACCTCCTGGCTTCTGACTTGAGCCATTGCAGGCATGTGGCTGTATTTCCTGAATCAAAAGTGAATGTGTATTCGTTTGTTTATTAGTACAATCTCTGCAGCTTTTGATTCAGTCTTTGCAGACTAGTCTATTCAGCCTTGGGCTTTTTGACTATCTGTACTTAGCCGAGGTGCTTTCCTGTGTTTTCCACCTCTACCCTTATTCTCTTGGAGTACTCCTACCCCCCTGCCAGACCTGAGAGAAAAATGGGGCTTCCAGTTTCTCAGTTCCAGTGGAAGGTGGGGGGAGTACAGGAATCTGGAGGCAGAACATACCACTACCAGTGCTCACTACCAGTTGATCCTGCTGCAGAGCAGGGCTTGCAGAATGCTTCCTGAGGGCTTTGTTACATATTATGCTTTAAGCTTTTCAAATGTTGATCAGTGTTTGTGTTAGCTCAAGTTTGGAGCAGTTGCACATTTCAGATGAACTGAGGTTTTGAGGACTGAAAGATGGGTATCCTCCCCTCCTCCCAATCTGGACTCTCCCCTTGCTGCTGGAGCTCTCTCCTGCATTCCCCAAGCCTTGTGGCTCACCTGTGACCTGCATGTCTGCCAGCTTACTTGTGTCTGCTGCCACTATCCTGGGGGAACAGGCTGGGAAGGGGAATCTGTCTGGTTGGCTGCTGCTGCTACTTCCACTGCCATTCTACTGCTTTCTGGCTACATTGTTTCATGTGAGTGACAGCTGTTTAATAACTATATTCCACCTATTAGTAGCTATTGGCTATGCATACTCAACTGTTATTGAACTCAAGGAATTGGAAGTGGAACCCAGTTTAAGAAAAAATTGGAGTCTTTTATTCTCTTTTTGTTGTCTTGGAAATAAAAACAAATCAAGACAACTGCACAAATTATGACAACAATAGTAAGAATTTAACTTGATTTTTGGAACCTTGTTTTGCAGTTAATCCAAATTTGTAGGTAGGTACAGTGTTGACCCTATATTTGTCTTGTACATCAATTTACTGAATCCATTGTAAAGTGAGCTTTTTCTAATCTTCCTTCCCCAGTCCCTCTCCCCAGGATATATATACAGAAAAAGGCTACAGTGCTAGATCTTCAACTCTTTTAACTAATGTTGTTTTAACTTAACACTAGCTTTAAGTTAGCGTATTTGGATAATGTGTTTTGGATATATGAATAAAGTTTCTGGATAAAGGTGTTAGTCATTAGTTCCACATACTCGTATATTGTTTATGCTAGATCTCTAAAACAGATTTTTAAACATCTGAAATCAGATAACTTTGCAAATTCTTTTGTGCCTTCACATAAATTTACTCTGCGGTTATTAGAAATGCAGTTTTGGTGGGATTTTGGGACTCCAGATAGAGAAGCAAATGACCTTAAGGAGGGAAGCACTGCATTCGGGAAGTCAAGTTTAGTCATCTGCACCTTTGTGAGAATTCCAGGTTTGTAGTTTTAAGTAGAAGGTGGGCTGACACTTCCTTTTATATACTTGGCTTCTTTGCCCTGGCAGGGCAAGAATTCACTGGACCAGTGTATGTGAAGGATTCAGCCAGGGGATCTTTATTTGTTTCATACGGTTTTGAGTTTTAATGATGGACAGAGTCATTTTTGGTTTCACTTGATATAATTTATTAAACCAACCTGGACGTATGTTGATGTTTCTAGCAAGCTTTCAGATAACACGTTATCCTTTTTCAAGCTAAATGGAGTGCAGAAGGGGGTGACTCCCCTGCATATAGTGGGGAATCCATCAGTCTATGCAAGTGGGTATAGCAGTTCAACTGCTCTGAGTTTTATTGTAAGCCATGCTGATCCTGTTTTGGCTCAGGCAGTATATAAACCTAATAAATAATTGCTCAAGGTGATCATGGGTCACAATCCATATCTAAAGTCTTTGTCCAGGTTACTACAGTGTTTCCAAATGCGTAGAATACTCCTCCCAGTATTACAAGGTGTTTGATACAATGGTTACGAGGCACTTTTGGCTGGTGAACTACCTATATCCCATGTTTGGAATCTCTTTGGGGTAGAAAGCTAATAACAAGCACCAGTCAAAAACAGTAAAATCAAGGAAGTTATTTTAGAAAGTGCACTAATACAAGGAGGTTCCTGGTTTGTTGTTAAAAGTAAACAGAATTTTGCTGCTTCTTTGGGAGAAATATATATCTCCAGCAATGTATGTAAATTCAGGCAGAAGTACAAGGCCTTCAAGTGACAGCTAATATTAGGGATGAAAGTCATCAATTTGAAAAAGTTTTCAAAAGTGTTGTCTTCCTTTATTAGCACATTGCTTTGAGGAATAGAATGGTTTGGAAATGATTGTCTGTAAATATCGGTTGCTAGGTTTGATTTCAATTCAAATGGTAGCTGCAAAAAGTCATATGAAGTTAACAAACCAGTTTCTATACCTAATGATAATATTTAATATCACAAATGGGTAGAGAACTGTTCTGAATGATCCTCTCAGTAAATACAAGAAAAAATCACCTGTGTATATGAATAGCAGCACTTGCTTTGCAACACAAAGAAACCTTAAAGTTCTAGTGGTCTGAACTTGGAAATACTCTTTAAGCCACACAGTGCCACTAATGGATCTTCAAGGGCTGTTACTGTATCACTGCTTTATCTCTTTCTAGAGAGCTTTGCCAAGAGCATGTGTCCACGAATGGTTGCTAGGGTGAGTTGACATGTCACATAGCTCAGGTATTTGCACATGGCACTGCCCTCTGGTATACCAGAGCAGGCTAACTAGCCTGACCCAGCCAACACAGTTATGTGACTGCAATGCCTGATCTAACTCCAATAAAAGCAATGTAGCAGTGTATTTTGCTGCATAGACATAACTAATGTTCAAGCTATTAGCACCTTTCCCCATTGTGTTGTTGATGACTTATGCTCTTTGCCCACCGAATAGTTCACCATTTCATTTTAAACTGTCAAGATGGTACATTTAGAAAGTAAATAAAGGGAAGAAGTAGATTGTGATCAAATGCCATCCTTATTACTTCAGCGCCTCTCTTCAGTGCCAATTTCAAAGATGTTTTGGAGCTATCTCCATTCTGGTTGCTGGAAGTGGGAGGGAACTAGTGGTGCTTAATGATCTCCAGCTAGGACAGAAAGACTTCTATAGGGTCCAGGACTGACGTAGTAACTATGAACTTACAACTGTGCTGTTTAGTTACACAATGCTGTTGGGCCACTGAGCTGGAAATTTAGAATGATGAAGGTTACTGATTTGGAATTGTTGGTATGACGTCTGTTGGTATTATGCAGTATTTTAATTAAATCTGTATAATTTAAACTGTGTATTGTGTTAATGGAAACTAAAATAGGAGTTCAATCAGTGGTTCTCAACCTTTTTCGCTGCAATCCTAAATTGACCGCCAACAGGACCTCCCAGTGCAGCGTTGTGAGAGCTGCTGGGAGCAGAGTGCAGCAGCAGCCTGGGAATGGGGGAGCCCCTTTGTGTGCAGCAGCCCCACCCGGCCTGCAGCTCCTGGGCTGTGTGTGTGTGTGTGTGTGAGAGTGTGTGTGCAGGCCCTTCGTGACCCTGATTTGGGTCACATCCAAGTTCAGGAACCAGTGAGTTAGAGTACTGCCTGAAAATTGACAAGAGATGGTACTGAAGACTGGCTTCAGCTTGCAGAGTCAACAAGCTTCTCATTCAAGAGGTTAAGTTATTCCATAAAGCTCTTGATTAAGGACAGTTCTATTGTTCCTATGTGCTAGGTGTCTGGGCTTCAGAGCAATGCGTTAGGAAAGGAGGATATGGAAAGGTGGTTCATGCAAACAATGATTGGAGGACCTTGTAAAAATCATACTTATTATAGTAAAATGGTGTAGAGGAAATAAGCCCATGGAATCACCTAAGGACATGATAGCTATACAGCACAAAAAACCACTGATAATGGGGGAATCAATAGTCCCTGTCAGAGGAAGGAATAAGTAAAGAGTATAGGCCTGACTTTACTTGCATTTTTGAATTGTGAGAAATAAATCCAGATTTATGCTTGGCCACTATAACCAAACTTTGGCTCCATAATGAAGAGCTTGTTCTCGCTTGATGCATATCTACAGTGAAGAGCTGACTGGCTATATGTGAAACAGGAGAAGAGTGGGAGATATTTACTGGAAGTCTGCTCACCAATAATGTCCTTACTGAAAGAAGACTAGAGATCCTAGATACTGAGGTGACACATTTTGGAATGCTGAAGTCCTCCGACTCTTTCAGTCAGGTAACGGGTTTAATTCAAAAACGATTTAATATTAAAGCTGTTTTTGTGTGCCTACCTCCCATTAAAGTCACTGCACAACAATCTTTGCAGAGTTGGACTAGTTGAAAATTCTTTGGTACCAGAGAAGTCTAAGTCTTTTTGTACAGTGAGTGCTCAGAAGTGTAGGACTATGACTCTGAATTGCACCTCTGTTAAGATTCCTATTGTAATACCACCTAAAATACTTGCAGGCAAGTTTGGATACAGCAATACTTCCTTCATGTGAGAAAGCAAAATGCTTTAACTGTTTTGGAGTTCTGTGACCTTAACCAGTCAAGTTGAACATAGAAACCAAATTCTACGTCTTTGTTTCCCTACCCATGGGCATTGTGCTGTCACAGTGTTTCTAGTCATTGCTGCCTTTGGATCCTGCCTTTAATCTAAATCATTCCCTGATTCATATGCTTTGCAAGGCATCTCCCTGCTGTCTCATTAGGGTATTAAGGGAACTTGACAATTTATTGTAATACCTAAAACTGGGAACCTTTGGAATCCATTAAAATGCAGAATCAAATCTTCCTGGCTGGGCCCCAAGTATTAGACTGAGGACTACATTCTGCAAACTTGCAAGATGTAAAATAGATTTTTCTGTTTAAATCTCACATTCTACTACCTGTAGTGCATAGAACCTGCCACATCATTAATCTCAACTACTCTATGGGGGCTGGACTGTATAAATAGACCACCTACCAAAGGAAGTGGCCTAGGCAAATGTATCCAATAAGAGATATTGACATGTTATGCCCATTTGTTTATGGGAAGAGAGAGAGAGTTCCACTACAGGAACAAATGCATGAAAACAAATATTCTTCTGGGGAAAAACACAAGCTTACTGCAAATACTCCTAGTCACTATCAAAATCCAGACAGATAATTGAGAACACAAATTACACTTCACTTGCTTAGTGCTACAGAAAATGTTATGGCTTGTAATTGAATTTGGCATTCAACAGCAATGCAATAACATGAAGGAAAATGGATTAATGAGAAGGGAACTGCTTAAATCGCAGTTTTGCACTTTTCTTGGAAATCGTGAAAAATGGCGATCTTTGCAATTGCTGTGACAAAAGGCATTGGTCACAATTTCCCATGAAATCAATTAAAAAAAAAAAACAAAACCCTTCATAAGAATGAAATGCTGGCTCAAGTGGAAGCAGTCTCCTTGCACCTCTTCACCAATCAGTGACAAGGGGTGGGACTGCATGGAGGGCATCCAGCAATCAAGTTGGCAGCCACTCCCTAATCTCTCCTCCCCCTGAGGCCTCTCTGCCACTTAGTGCTGAGGGGTGGGGCTGCTGCAAAATGACCACAAAATCAGCTTTTTGGGCTATAACCAAGCCATGAAAATTGCTTTCTCTTGGCATTAGTTAGGTAGGTCCCTGTTCATGAGCATTAAGAAATATTTGTTGTAATCTATAGTAGTATCATCAAGCCTTCTTAAACAAGGTGCGCCATTGTGTAGATGGAAAAGTATTGCTGCAAATGTGGGGTCCAAATGGTATTTCCATACTTTCTGGTATAATATCTGTCTTTGGTCTAATCTATGGGATCAACCTGACCAGGTTTTTACTCTGCCTCTGCTGTCTAGAACTGGTTTTGCAGAAGTGGCTGCTGGGCCTAATGTAGAATGTGGGCATCCATTTTTTTAAACTTTTTTATTCAGGAAACCATAGAAACAAAACAATAATATAATAAGAGTAATATACAGGAATTGCATGAGGTTGGAGTTATTTCTTGTTTACAAAGGATATAATAGCCAACCATTCTAATAACTTATCATCATCTATTTAATGTTCAGATATGTTAATATGCAAGCAGTTTGGCTAGAGACTGGTTGTAACTGTCTTCATCTCTGTATTGCAAGAAATAAAGCATATCTAGATTGTCTGGCTCTTTTAATACACAAGGAACAAAACAGTATTGTGGAGGATTCTTTTCTATTATGCATTCTCATCCTAAATTTAACTTTATTTCCTAAAGCCCATGTATTCCCCACCCCCATTTTTAATACAGTAATTTTATTCTTATTTGGATCCCCAAATGATCTTTTTTGTTGCCTTTACATTTACTTAATGTGGCGATGCACCTTAGTCCTCAAATGGTAAGAAAAATGTAATCCATCCATGCCTGAGTTGTGAACTCCTTCCTGGGAGTCCCTGATTTCCACCACAGTAAGTCATGGCATTACATTCTGGTTAGTCAGATACTGTTTGCTGAAGTGAGCTGTGCAAAGCTGTATTTCATACCTTTCCCCAGTCTCTTCTCCTGTTACACTATTCATATCCCTCCTGCACTCCCTTGCTTTTAGCCTTAGACAATGCCTTTGCTTCTCCATTTTCTTATTTATTTTGATTCCCAATATTGCTTTCCTTTTACTTCTTGTGATATCCCCCACTTCCTCCCCTTCCACGTTATTCTTTTCTTTTCCCTCAGGCTATTCAGTCCCATTCAAATTCTTTTGAATACCCCTAGTTTTGTGACTTCTTCCAATTTTTTTGTCTTTACTTTGGTATAGTCTTTCTTCTGTCCTTAACAGTTTCCCATTCAGTATTATGGTGCTGCTTCTTGCTATCTATGTCAGTCTGAGGCTGAGATTCCAGGGTGTTTTCCATTTAAGTTTCGTGTCTCGGGAATTTAAATACCTTATTTATTCTTCTTTATAATGTACCACTGTTCTTGATGTATGAAGATAAGGTTAAAATTAAAACCCTATCTATATTGCTTGTTTGTGGGAGATGCTAAAATTTCACTCACTTCCTTCTTTTTTTGTTTCAAGACTTATCACAGGCAACACTTGTATTTTTATATCCTCCCCCAGTAGCATCAGAAGTCTCTAAGCTTCTTCAGAATATACTGCTTTTGTTCAAAATGTCACAAACATTACCATATCTCTTGGTTTTTTTGAGGTAGGAGGAGTGTAGAGAGAGAGCTAACAATATGTGCTCTTCTTACAAGGGCTGTTGCCTTTGGCTAGGTACAGATGTTACACTTATTGTGCAATAAGCGCTGTATAGCTGTAACCGGACAAAAGCTCACTACATGTAGAGCACTTTAAGAATGGTTGATGTTGATGTCATGGGCTAGCTGGTAGTGATGTAGCCCAGGGGTTTTTAAAGGGTAAAAGATGATTGAAGGGCTTGGAATTCCCTTTCCTCACCAATCAGGCCCCAGAGACTCACCCTCCATGTCCACCGATTGGCCCCTTGGGTCACTTAGGGGATAAAAGGGGCAGCGCAGCTGACTCAGGGGAGACCAGCGAGGGATCACAAGGAAGGAGTTTCAAAGAGCTAGGCCAGCGGGGTAGGAACAATTGTCCCAGAAGCACCTGAAGGAGTGGGACCTGCAGGCAGCAGTTGGACCCTCAGCAGCTTGGTGTGCAGCCGGCAGGAGAGGCTCCCCACTGGGCTCCAGGATAGCCTATGAGAGGCTGTGGCCAACAGAAGAGGTTCCCCAGCTCTAGTCAGGATATGAGCAGTGACCTGAGAGGTTCCCAGCTTTGCTTCCAGCTCTTCCAATAAGAGGGCAGGCAGCTTGACATGAGGCTGGGGCTCCTGAAAGGTCAAGACCGCTAGCAGCTTGGACTAGCACCAGCATTGGTAGTGGTGTGGTAGTGTTTTTGCCTTCCATGTGGGAGATCTAAGTTCAAGTCTTAGCTGGAAAGACTTAGGGTGAGTGAAGTGACAGGGAGAAATTCCTGTTGCAGTGGAGAGGGGTCATTATGTTTTCCCTCTTTCCCCCTCCCCTCCAGGTATCTGGGCCCTATATTTCTTATTTGACATTTTGTATTTTGTGCCTTTTTATATTTCACCAACCAGCATTGCTTGTTCTGCTGTTTGTGTTTTATATTTTGTTAACCTTGTCTTTTGTCAACTGGATGAATATGTCTATGATTATAAGTGTCTAACCCGTATTGAATCCTGCCTCCCCCTCAAGGGAGGAGTGTGTAGTGTCCTCTGTACACCCTGGTTTATACTGGTTATGTTCCCAGTACTGTTCTCTCATTAAAAGGTATATGGTTAAGTCCCCATTAGTGATCTGGCTCTGCTCTATAGGGGGAAGAGGGTCCCTACACCTCCCACAGTGCTTGTGGACCTGCTTCAATTCCTTCAATCGGAGAGGGATACCTCTGGAGTAATGCCTGGGTTACACCAATCTAAGATAGATGATGATGGGTGCATTATCAAACTAAAGCGCTTGAGGTTAGAGCGCTCTGTTGAATGTCTGTACCAGGTCTCCTTGTGACTCAGATTAGGTCTCAGTCCCCCAGCATCCCTCCCTGGGTGGCATGCTAGCCTCAGCCAGTGCCTGTGTGCTTCGGGTGAGCACCAGCCCTGCTCTGCCCCACCCCCAGGCTGTCACAGACGGGAGAGAGAAAAGGCATGGCTGGGAGGCAGTGTAAATGGGCCCTCCCTGCTGCCTGGGACCCCCAGCTTGCTGGCTTGGGTCTTGCAGGTGTGATGCTCTACAGACTTGAGAACGTGACAAGATGGGACTTGCAATCTGAGATTGATGAGCTGCCCCAGAGCACCTCCCTGACATTTGTAAGATAGTG
>JAGPOW010000290.1:17089086-17116998 GCA_030014935.1 Caiman crocodilus
CTAACCCTTGAAAATTTCTGTATAAAAGACTCTTAGAAATAGTGATGGGTGTGCTTGCTACCTTGCACCTTTATTGCTAGCAATAAAAGCTTTTTTTTTTTCTTTCAAATTTCCAACTGGTATTCGTATATTGGCTCACGCATACCGGGCAACGAATTCAGACTTGGGCTGGAGCATAACACAGGGAGATGAGCTGGGTCTATGCAGCAGTGGGGCTTTGTTTTCTCACCTCTCCCTTGTCCTCAGATCTTGCCACAGCAAAAAGCTGCGCGCATGCTAAACTGCAGCTGTCAGGAGACAGGGGTGGGGGGGAAGGGAACAGAGCCCCCCGCACTGCATGGACAGTGCTTGTCCCAGCTCATCCAAGACCCAAGCAAGCAATCTAGGGAGGTCCACACAGTGGTGGGGAGGGCAGGATCTGTTTTGCCCCCTTTCCTGCCCCCACACCAAGCCTAGAGTCCTGACAGCTGCAGCTTGGACAGCTGCAGCTGTGGGGGCAATATCAGGGAAATTGAGCCCTCTTGCTGTGCAGGCCTCCTCCCAGGACTTGAAGGGGAACCCATGTGTCATGGGGCTCTGTCTCTCCCCTCCCCCGCCTCTACACACACTTTCTTCTGCAGCTGCTGCTAACAGCCGCTAGATGCCTGGGGAGAGGAACTGCACTGGCCAACCAGGGGTGGCCTGCTGCTTGGCTGGGCTTGCAGCCTCCAGGGAGGTGTGTGGAAGCATCTGCAGCCTGCTGGCCTTGGCCAGTTCAGGCAGACCACAAGCCGCCTGTCAAAGGGTACTTTTGGGTTCTGATCTTTTCTGTTTGCTCCTGACGAAATCTAAGTTGCCTTGAGTAAAGCAAAATACTTGGAGTGCTTCCACCTCAGGCTTTTCGACTGTCTGTGCCTAGCCTTTGTTTTCAAGTATAACAAGGAGGGGATACCTGCTTTAAATGATCTGCTAGATCTCCCATCTCCACATGTTTTGGAAATCCTCTTTGTCTTATGCTGTTGTTTTTTCTCACAATTTTCTACAATCTCAATTTTCTCTGTAGGCTTTCTTCTCTCCTCCCATGCCTACTCCCAATAATCTTAATTTTATTTTGTGTATTTATTGCTTATTGCAGCTTTCCCCTTCACCTGTGACCCTGCCCCCAATTTCTTTTCTCTGCTTTGATTTTTATCAAACTGTGCTTCAATAGAGGATTTTAGAGCTTTGATTTTTTTTTTTAGATTAATTTACAAAAGACCTCACTGATCAAAGCAGCTATTTTCTTTCTCCCTCTCTGCTCTGCCTATGCTGTTTCCCCCCCTGCAGCAGCCATCTTTGATTCTGCAGACCCTAGGTACTTACAAGCATGACATGTAGATAGCCCTAACCAAGGTGAGGTTGATATAAGTAGCATGCAGGTGTTCACAGGTTGTCTTAAAAATGGTGCATCTAAAATTGGGGCCAGATTAACACATAGGCAAACTAGAACCCTGAGCTGTGGGGGGTCTTGGTCCTTCCCTCCACAGAATTGGTGCAAATGGCCTGTCCACTTCCCTTCCCTTCCTCTCCATTGGCCTCACCACCATGGTGGCTGCTTCCTAGCAGCAGCTCTGAGCTCTGCTCCCAATGGTTGGCAGTGCCAGAGTGGGGAGGGGGATCTCAATTGGCCTGGCGCCTACAAGTTTGTTTGCCTAGGGACCACTAAAAGGTTAATCCAGCCCTTCCTAAAGTTATTTCACCTTAAAGTTAGTTCACCTCTAGATTGGCCTGGGTTACCCTGATCTAAAATGGGTGCCTAATGAAAACCTGTATATGTTAACAGCCCAACCCAAGGGCTGTGCTGTCCCTACCCACCTCACCCCTGACCAGGCTATTTTTAATCCTCTGATTCCCTCCCACACTTGGACCAGGTACCCCCTCCTTCCCTACTAATCTCTACATTATGGAAGTAGACTGGGACAGGTGGGACTGGTGAAGAATTTAAAGGTGGGAAAGTATGGTTAATAATGCAGAAATATCACTAAAAGGTTGAAGGCTAAGGATGGGTTATAGAGCTTACAGAGAAGACATCTGAGGGACAATTCTCATGGTGGGGAGGGGAGTCTGTGACTATAGATGAATTGTGGATAAGACTATGCTTGGTCTCTGAGGAGGAGGTTAGTGAAAGGGAAGAATGGGTTAACATGTTAGAAAGGTTTGGCTAATTTCACATACAAACTACCAAGAATCATCTGGGAAGCCAGAAACTTCCAAGGGAGTATGCATGCTGTCACCTGTCGTCTTTGCATCTAAAAATGTTTGTGTATCTGTGAAATCAATGGAGGAATCTGCAAGCAATGCACGACTAGAGAATAGATCCAACTGATGTACCTGCAACCCTATGGAATGGGCCTCTTCAAAATGGCTGTAAGTCTAATGAACTGTGTCAGATGCATCATTAAAAGGAATAAAAACTGTTACGCAGGCATTCTGCACTGAAGTGAACTTTATGCACAGTAACTATTCAAATTCCATTAAAATTACATAGTGTCCTTAACTAATATGCATTTCTAATAAATGATAGATAATCAGTTCTGTGCTTCCCATGTGGGCAGCTCCAAGTAGTCTGAGTGATGTGGATAAATATATAACAACTGCTTTAGAATAGTTAATCCTTGTGAAATCTCTTTAATTGGACACCACCACATGCAGTGTTTTATCCTCACTGCTGCTAGTTTCTTTTGTTGACTACTCTCCTCTCCTGGATAAAACAGCATAATTTGGGAAAAATACCTCCATGCAGTCTACCCACTCCCTCCCCCATAATTCCAAAGACAGTTTCATTTAGATAGCTGAGGCTTGAAATATTTGCCTTGAATCTAAAATCTTTAAGAAGCTAAGACTGCCTCCATCAGTGCAGTCAAGTTTTCTGCTTGTTGCCTGAAATACTTGGATGTGAGAGAGACTGTTAAGTTGCTGCCCAAGTTTCTATGAACTTTTTTTACATGTTCTAGGACAGTGATTCTCAACCAGGGTGTCACAGCAACCTTTTAAGGTTACCAACAAATATTAGCACTGTTTTGCTATGTAAACACCTATACATGATTCACAAGATAAACCCAGAGATTTCAAATAGGAATCCATACTGTCAAAAACATTCTGACTTGTTGTGGCCTTTCTGAGCTATTTGCAATACAAAGGCTGCTTGTAGATAAAACAACAATGACGCCAAAGCCAAAGCTCAGAGCCCAGCTCCTGCCCAGAAGAGGCTGTGTGTTAGTTGGACCTGGCTCACCTGAGATCTGTGTAGATTAGGTGCTATAGCAAGGCTTTTTTGGCACTTCTGTCTAATAGCTGATTGACACTGCAGAACTCAATGCTTTACTGGAAACAGAATGCACTGCTGCTTCTGATAAAGGGTAAAGCACTTTTTTTTTTAATGTCTGCAAGAAAGCCAAATTGCTCTGTTAGTGTTCACTTGTTTTTTATTGTTTGTTTTTTTTTCCTCTTTTATTACAGAAATAAAGCAGCTGGTGTTTTCTGAGGGATGCCTTGAGTCTGAAAAAGTTGAAAACCACTACCCTAGAGAAGTGGAAGCCAATCTTTTAAGTAGGTGTGGTCACAAATTAGCCTTGCACCCTTCCGAAGTGCTACTCTGTTCCTCTTCCTCTGTCTAACCTGCTCCATTTCCTTTCTGCTACCTGCCATGTTGCTAGGCCAGGGATGGGCAATTATTTTAGGCAGAGGGCTGCTTACTGAGTTTTGGCAAGACATCAAGGGCCGCATGATGGGCAGCCAGGGGCAGATAAATATTTATTTTCTAAATTTTGGGGGGCTCCACAGGCCAGATAGAATGGCCTGGTGGGCCGCATCTGGTCCACGGGCCGCATTTTGCCCACCCCTTTGCTAAGCTGTTTGCCTCCTCCCTGATTTGCTGTGTGCCACACAGAGGCAGCTTATAGCATTCCTTGTCCTAGACTATCTGGAAATCCTGTGGACGTATTTTTTGTATTATTATTATTAAAATTAAATTTTGTGGAGCTCTCTGCAGTTTTCTTTCATTGCTGAAAGAAAATTTGCTTTTAAATTGGGACAATAACCATTTGAAATATATAAATTGCTTTATTTGCTAAATTTGCAAATGAGAATGTGTTAGCCAAAGCTATATAATGTTCTTGGGATGGCTGATGTATGGAGCATATTAGGATACTTAAGGTTTGTCTAAGTATGGTAATTCAGGGAGAGGTTTTTCTAGACTGCATAGATAATTACTCAAAGGATGCCTTGTTCCTGTTCTAGCCTAATGCTTTTTCAAAAATATATTAACATAAATGGGAACAGGATATCATTATTACGGAGTAAATATCAGTGCATAGAATTCGGGTGAAAAACTGTCCCTGGACAACTCTGTCTGGCTAACCTATTACCTAGATACGGGAAATTTTGATAATGCTAATCAAACCCTTTGTTTGATTTGGATTTCTTCTCCAAACTGTTGATAACTCAGTCACAAATTATTGCTAATGAATAAAAATACAATATGACTCATGAACAATACAGTCTACTGTGTGTGAGAACTACAGTGACATAAATTCTACCGTTGTGAGCATGAATGCAAGATTATCAAGTTAAAATGATAGAACAGTTATTCCTTGAGGCTAATGTTATTAAGAATGACAACAAAACTTATTTGAAAAGGCACATAGAGAATAATAAATGTGATAACTTAGGCTGTGAAGTATCTAGCAAAGAAATAATGTTTAGTATAAGCTTCCAAAAATTTGAGTACATTGCAATTAAAATATCTGTTAAATTGCTAGTCTCACAGCCATTACACAATCTAAACAAGTATGTGAGTGAAATTTTTACAGTTGTCAGTAAAAGATCATTTGGTGATCACAATAGCATGCAGCGATAAGTTTTGTAATATGAGATTACCCAAAGCAAGATCCAGTGTGTGTGTGTGTGTGTGTGTGTGTGTGGGTGGTTTTAAACCATTGTATATTATTGCAGTGTGAAATACAAAGGATTATTTGAATCAGTATTTCAGTGTATGCAGCTTACAAAAACAGCATGATGCTCTTTTAATACCAAACTCCAGCAGCTTTCAGAACTTCTAACATATTCTTTAGCTAGAATGGTATATTGTATTATTGCAAGTTTGGTTTTTCAGCATAATATTTGTTAACTTGTCTTCCCTGCAGCCAGCATGATTTAAGTTGTCTTGGGAATTTTTTGCTGACTAAAGTTAATAGTAATTGCCTCTTGCGATTGTAAACAATAATGATATGCTATCATGGAAATGTACTTATTGCTAGCACAAGTCTTCATCATATTGATGTCTAAATGTCATGTCACCATGCCTTGTGATAGTTCTAGTATGGCAATTAGAAATCAAACTTTAAAAATCAACTGATCTCCTTTGTAGATGTTCTAGTCATTCTTTTTTTTTTTTTTTTTTTTTAAAGTAGAAGCTATTAGCTATGGATTTCTAGGAAGAAGGCTCTCTGGTCTAGTCTATGACAAGCAAAACTTCAGTAACAAAGTAAAGTTTATAATTTGGTATCTTCTGTATGTGCAGAACACTAAGTTCAGAAAACCTCAGACTTCTAAACACTAGGAAATAAAAGGTACATGTTTGTGAAATCATAGCTCTGGCCCCTTGGCAGTGGGATAATTAATGGCAATTATCAGCAAGCATTCCAGTTGCATTCATGTATTACTGAGCAGTGGAGGAACTGCTTGGAGCAGATGCACAAAGAGCTGAGAATAAATAATTTGGGTGAATAGTAAATGATAGGGTGGGCGGTACCCTTGAGAGTAGGGTATATGAGCCTGAAAACTGCTTGTGTGCCTTGAATGCTCCCGTACGCCTCCTTTCTATTTAGTGCTCTTGCTCTCTGCAAGTCCATTCATAGCATCTGATCAAGTAGTGTCACCTATGAAAGCTTATGCCTCTCTGAAATTAGTTTCTCTAACGATGCATACAAGCATTACATTTCTACTGGTGGAATCAGTTTCACTGATAGAATAAGTGTACACATTTCAGACAGTTTCTACTGGACCAAAATGGTAGTTCCAGCTCAGTCAAAGACCAAGCCAGACCAGACCCCTCCTTCTGTCAGCCCTGGGGCTGTGAAAACACAGCCATTCCTTGAGCTTCCTGACCTACTCATCCTCCACAGACCACAGAGCCCATGCTGTTGCCAGAGCTGGATCTGCACCTACCCTGTCCCCTGCTGTTCGCAGAGTTCCTGACCCACTCCAGTAGGAACCTCCCCAAATAGCTAGTTTGTGTTGATGGTCTCTGTTTCTGGCAGGGGTTTATAAGTGTTGTACAGGAGGGGGTGCGGGACACAGATCCAGCAGGCTCCACCCCTTATAGCCAGACAGCATTGTCAAGTCCCGACAAGGAGCTGAGATCATTGACATGGACAAGCAGAAAAAGCCTCACCCCCACTGAAACTCAGAAGCAGCATGGAAAAAGCCCCAGCTCTGGTTGTGGTGACAGGGCTTCCCATGTCAGCAGCCCAAGTCCAGTGTAAGCCAGGCTCCCCATGCACTAGCAAGTATGGCACAATTAGTAACCAATCCTTAATCCCAAAACTGTGCCATCTGCAACACACATGTTGCATGGCAGGAGGCACTGTTGGGTTGTGGATTAGGTACCATCCTGCATTCAAATGAATGTCTGTCAGTGGCCAGAGTGATAAGTATATTCTACTTTCATAATGTTGCTTCTGCCCACAATAATGACTCTAAATGGCTAATTCATGACTTATGAGCTGTTTCTGATTTACTTTAGTGTGATTCTAGATCAAACTTTAAGAGAAGGGCTGCTGAATTTTAAAAACATGCAACAGGCACCTCTAAATAAGGGGTGCTTGCTCTTGTTTACTCAAAATGTCCTCCCTTGCCATTTGGTGCATACCTGTGGAATACAATGTGCTAGTTTGGTCGTGTCACAGAATTCAATGATGCACAATGGCATTTGAACATACATATCATGTCAGGAACATTATACTAAGATGACACAACTACTAAATGGAGTCCCCTGCTGCCTGGGATACCCAGGTTGCTGGCTTGGGTCTTGCAGGGTGCTGAGCTGAGTCCGCCCAGCAGTGGGGCTCTGTGCCTAGTGGAGCACAGACAGTGGTGTGCCACTCTGGTTCGTTGGGAGAATATAGTTCTCAAACTACTGGAAAAGATCCTGGACCATACTGCCACATATGGATCTTCCCATCCCACATGCAGTTGCCTTGGTGTGAAAATGACCCATGTTTAAAAAAACATGTTGGAACAGCACAAATTCATGGTGTTGAGGAATAGCTACTTTCAGTCACCACAAACAAGTTTCAGTAGCAATCATATGGCCTTCCTTGTTTCAGACT
The DNA here is from genome assembly GCA_030014935.1 of Caiman crocodilus. Lineage (NCBI taxonomy): Eukaryota > Metazoa > Chordata > Crocodylia > Alligatoridae > Caiman > Caiman crocodilus. The sequence continues at coordinate 17,096,436 of JAGPOW010000290.1, forward strand.
TTCATGCTAGCAGTGCGCCATGCTAAATGGTTTATGGAGGAGCCAAGGTCAGTGTGTAAGCAGTCTTTGTAGATAGCCCCAATATGATATCCCTTATTGTGGCTGCAGACAAATACAGATGTAGGAAAAATGTTGCTTGGTTGAGGAAGATGTATTTTACTAGATATTTTAAATTTGTTTTGTATAATTAACTCCAGCAACCACCAACTTGAGTATTATATTTTGAGTCCATTCTTAGCATCTGACTATGCTGTGAATGTAGTCCATTTGTAGCATCTGATAAAGTAAGCTGTTGCCCATAAAAATTTGCTATTCTGAACAAATTAGTCTGCAAGGTACCACCCTCTGCTGCCTTCTGCCTAACTGCTGACTAACGTGACTTACTACCTTTCTCATATATACAAGAGATGAGTTCATTCACATATCTTGGCAGTAATTTGCAAGTCACTGGGGATATTTAGAAGGAAACTGTGTCATGATTCAGCAAGGCTGAAGCTGCATTTACCATCTTAAATGAGATTTGGCCATCAAAAATCTATGTTTATGAATTTTTAACTCAAATGTTATTTTCCCTTAATCTGAAAGCTAAAATCCCATCAGTAGTATAGACAGGAATCTAAATACCTTGCAAATAAATGCCTCAGGAAAATACAAAATATGAAATGAATTCTTTACAGATGCTTTCATTCATAAAAGTTAGTACCTTTATCTCCAAAGTTATACAAAAAGAGGGAAACACTTAAGGTATGTTAAGTAAAGTGGTACAAATATATGCCAGACTCTTTTTAGTATGTATTTAGCTAGCAAGTTGAAGAAAAAAAAGATTTGAGTTGAACAAAATGTTTCATTTTGAAATGAAAAAATACCAAAACTGTTTTACCATATTTACTTAAATATAAGATGAAGTTTTCCCCTTCCAATAGGCATGGGGAGAAAAGCTCCTCAACTTACAGTCACATACAGGGAAACCTCGTTAAATATGCTTTATCATTAAACTGTTGCCAAAAGCAACGTGAATTTTAGCTTGAAATGCTGTTGACTCTGCTAGGGCCCAGCCCAGTGAACTGTATGGTAAATCATGAGTCTTTTGTCTCTAGACATATAGAGTATAAACTATGCATGATATTAAAGTAGGGACAAAGGTGCTGCTTAGATGTATGTGTGTGGAGTACCTGTGCTAAAACTTACATCGGTTTCAAAAGAAAAATAAAAAGCATCATTTCATCTGTTTTCAAATTTTCCCCTCAGTTCCATGTGCTTTAAACAGTTTAAAATGATTCCACTCCAGGGCAGGTTTATCTCAGATCTGTGTTACCTAGCTTGTGTTTCATTACTGTGTGGCTATTCCCCATAGATGAGCCACCCAAATTGCAGTCCTCCAGATCCAAGGATGCAGTGTCCCCCACCCTCCTGTTTTTTGTGGACAAACTTTCTACACCCTGAAATCTACTGCCCAGGGCTCCAAATCAACTCTGCTCCAGGATCATCTTTCCTCCAGAGGTGCAACCCCATACAAACAGCCTACAGAAGGTCACGGGGCACAGATGAGTCCAGGAATGTAATATAAGGGGGATGGGATCAGTCCCCCAAGCCTAGGAACTTGGGCTTCCTTCTCAGGGCAGGGGCAGGAGCTCACCCCTGTTCCTCCTCCTCCCCCAAGCTCCTTATCTCACTGCTCCCACCTTCAAGCCACCCTGGGAAGTATGATCAACACCTCTACACCCCCATCCCAAATCCCATTTTATTAAAATGTAAGACCTTTGGTAAATCTTTCCTCTAAGACCTTTGGTAGTTATTTCCTCTTTCCTTTTCCTTTACCACCCTTCTCCTACCACCATCCCATTAACTTTCTGTCTCCCAGCTTCAGGTTCCCACTCTTCCCCCACCCCCAACCCATGTCTCATTTCTCCACCCCCTCCACCTAAAGCAGGGATAGAAGGCTATCCTGGCTCACCAGCCTGTAGTGGCAACTCGCAGATGTAGCTCCTAGTCAGGCCCTTGTTCACCAGTCCTCTAATGCCAGGCAGAGAAGGTCTGTAACCTTAAGGTATGACTGCTTCAAACTCAAGCTAGCACTAACAGCAGCTCAAAGTACAACATGTAACAAGACCATAAATCAAACAGGATTTCTGAGCCAATTCTAAGTTTGAGAGGTTGTGAAAAGGCAAAAATCCAGGGTTACTTTATGAAATACTCAACATCCATTAAGGTGGCTTCTATTGGTCCTATGCATCTTGTGATCTTTGGTTCATTCCAGGCTTAGATCTGAAGATGAGGAGATTCTCCTAGGGAGGATTATGCTATGAAAAAGAGTGTGTGGAACTGAAAGCACCTTTTGTTACTGAAAGGCAGCATAATGTCCCCAAACCAGATGCTGAATGGGAAGTTACGTATGTCGTGAGTTAAAATCTAAGCTGAGATCATTAGAAGGGGCTAAATTTGTCCATTTTTCAGAGACTTGCACATGCGCACTCATGCACACTTATATTTTTCTTTTTTATGTGTTCACCCTTAAGCTATTCCTGTGCATCTACAGCTGACTTGGAAATTCTCTTCAAAAAACCTTCAAGGACTTTTCAGAACAAAAATGTATATACTCAAACAACTAAGTAGGAGAGGGAACCACCCCCCAACTCTCTTTTAGCATAACAAAGGTGACTTGCTGCTTTTTCAAATTAAAACACTGGAGGGAAGCACCAATATTTCCTTAAAGCTAGATACCTGCAGTCCTTTATTTTGGCCACTGCCTTATTTTGAAACAGATAAAAGTTCCAATGCTTTGGCCCTTGGACTTTACATTTGGAAGCTTGCAGAAACAGTAGAACAAATGCCCAGCATGTGCCAAGTTAACAAACTAGGTGCTAAAAACAGCACAGTGTGTCACTATCCCATGCATCAGTAGAGCCACTGATGATATTTTTAATATGTTCAGGGGGGAAAGCTTTCTTGTAACCATGGGGAATCTTGTAGAATGAATAATCACTAAACTGAAGGTAAGATATAAAACTGATTCTTTGAAAAGAATTCTTGTGTTTTATTCTGTTTGATTCAATTCCCAATTTAGCCTCAGATTTTCCTGTATGACAGTCTGTCTATCCTGGGTGCTTTTCTTCCAACCCAATAGCATCAGAGTACTTTACAGCATTTAATATTCCTTCCACATGCCCTTAAAATAGAGGAGGGTATTTGTTATCTGTAGTTTATAAATAGGGAACTGAGGCATAATGAGGGCAAACAACTTGTACAGGATGGTAAAGAGCAGGGATTTGAACCTAGGCCTCCAAAGCCTAGGTTAATGCCCTTAACCACCGGATCATATTTCCTCCCTTTCCCCAGGATATGTCTCTTAATGTACTTCAGTGATTCTCAGTTGGTTGCCACAACGCGTTGGGGTGCTTTGAGTCCTTTCAGGGCTGCCATGGTATTGGCAGCACCACTGTTGTCAGGTGGAACTGTCCCACACCCCTCTGGTTTGGGGCCAAGGGGCTGTATAATCATACAAGGAAATGACTGCGGTAGGAGCATCTGCCAGCTCCTGCCACAGCTGTTTCCCAGTTCTGCTCCATATACCTTTCCTGAAAACAGGCACCTAGGACAGTTCCACCTGGTGGTGATGGTGGTGGCATAGCAGTATGGAGATCAAGTAGGTAAGCTGAGACTCTAGACAGTGGTTCTCACCTGAAGTGCTACCAAGTTCAGAAGGGTTATGGAGGGGTACCCTGAGTCTAAAAAGTTTTTAAACTACTGACTTACATAGTTTTTCCCCTTTTTTTATTTTTTACTTTTCAAATGTAGTAAGGCTGTGTGAGGCTGAAATCCACTAATTATTGTGATAGTCATATATGCAGATTGAATAAGAGTTGCAAAGAAGTTCATTCTGGTAATTTGGCAAAGTGGGAATGTTGCACTAGTGACACATTTTGTGGGTGAAACGTGAGTAATAGATATGCCTTAATACTTCTGTTAGTTAAAATACCAGGAAATATGATTTTTCAAGATTGTACTTCTTGTTGATTGGTTGACTTGGTCAAAAGTTGGTTTGTTGGATGAGGATGTAAAATCGTTGTTCTTCAGTCTGCAAAATCATTTTTACTTTTTTTGTAAATTTCTGCCTAGCTCTCCCTTCCCTTTTGCTACTTTCCTATTGTGAACATTGTGTATATCATTTCTTTATCATTTCCTGTTGCACGAGAAGATAGGAAACTTTACAGTGGAGCAGGAGGAGTGACTTTTTTATTTCTCCCTGTTCTTACATCAGTTGTGATGCAAATACTTAAGTTTTCCATATACCTGAACCAAAAATACCGCATTGACTTGATTCTGAGGTCCTGTCCCCCTCTTTAATATGGGGGGAAGCTTCTTGCCTTAGAATTGTGTACGAGGGCAGGACGGGGTCAGGCAGTGACTGTGGCTTGGACTCAAGTCCCTACCTGAAGTTGGGACCATAACTGCAGCAGCAACATGGCCCCATCTACCCCACATCTGCACCCTGCCAGTCCCAGGACTGGGCTGGGAATGTGCTCAGTGCCCCAGGCTAGAATGTGGATAGAGCCTACCAGTGTGGAATAAGGGTATGTGGGGGCAGAAGAGGCTGGGGGTGGGGGGAGGAGAGACCTGAGGCTTCGGGTGGGGGGACAGGCAGAGGGTACAAGCGATGCAGAGGCAGGCACATGCATGGGGGAAAGCTGTCTGCCTCTTTCACTGCCTGCCCTTCTTCAGTGCTGGGAGGCATAACTTGGAAGACAGCCCCCTACTAACTAGATTCTATATCTTCACCCCCTCCCCATGGTACTAGGTTGGGGCTGGGCTGTCCCCTGCTCCCATCTATGTGTCTGGATGGATTACTTTATGGTGCTGCACTCTCCCTGGGCACTGGTTTGGGACTGTTGGCCCACAGATGGATTGGGCATTGTACCTCCATCTCACTAGGCAAAAAGAATGAGCAACACTGCTACAAACCTCTGACATCTAATTTTAGTACCTATATCTGTGTGCAAGTAGTAATGCTAGCTTTTTTGTTATAAATAGGAATTGTGTTTCAAAGTCAGGCCACTCTCCTCACATATTCTTTTGATTCTTTGGCAGCATTAGCTATGTTTCTGTTTCTCTTTATATGGAAACATTTCACCCATTGCCTTCTTACAACTGTTTAAATATACATCTGAGTTGTACTACTGTAAGGGTCTTTGTTTCCATTTTAAATGAAATTAGTCTAATTGAGTGGAAAAACTCTTTATAGCTTGATATCCTGTATGCATGTATACCTGTATACAGTATATCTTATGAAGCTAAAGAATTATCTAAACTGAATTTTTGGTACTGGTGGAAGTGATGTGATATAAGAATTTTGTAAAAATCCTTTGTAGACTAGGCCCATAGGTCTGCCTACCTGCTCTACTGAGCATGGTCTGAAAGGCAGTGAAATAACTGAACTAACTAAGGGGCACTTAGCGCATGCTCAGTTCAGGAATGTATTCCTATTTTTAAAGAAGCATTATGTGACTACATTGGTGGTTGGCAACCTTTTCCAGTTGTGACAAAGTTGGAGGGACCTAGTTTGGGTCTGAGATGGGTGAGTGCTAGGACCCATCCACAGCCACCACTTCTCTCCATAGTAGCACTGATTGATTGCCTCTTAGCAGGAGTACTTCTAAGAAGACACTTCAAAATTTCAATGTTCATTAAAATCCCCTAACCAAAATTCCTGGGATGACTGAGAAATTTGCTTCAAAACACTAAAATGATCATAGCTTAAATTCCATACATTTTCCTTCCATTTAATTTACATTATCTTCAAAATGTCATTGTCTTTTTGTTTTATAGCTGTCTGAAATATGAGTCTTACTATTCACTTGATAAAAAATGTCAGGATGGGTGTGAGTGAGTGCTTACTTTTGTTTAGAGTTCTAGTTTTTTGTATGTGTGGTTTTTTTTTTTTTATTTGCTGTCCTAAGGTACTTCAGAGTGTCTCTCTTTCCTTCTCCCTATCTCCCCATAAATGAAATAAAATAGTATGTCATTAGTGAGGGTACTCACCTGCACCAGACTTAAGTTGTGGTTACCTCCCACCCCACTTTAATGATCAAATGATTCATACTGTTACCATCCTGTGTTCATGGATTGAGGGCTTCACTCTGTCCTTGAACAGGTGTTCATTTCTAGCGGTGAAAATTTTTGAGAAGTTCCACCTCTAAAAAGTCTTCCCAGGACAGGGAGCAGTAGAGAGGTTCAGCATGCAACCGTCTCCTGTTCTCCATGCCTTCCCCAGATGGGGGATCCATTTAGGGAAGGCAGAGGGAGCAACAGTTGCTGCACTCCTCCTGATCCCAGGAGACTGGAGTAGCAAGAAAAGCACCTCTGCTGGTCTGCCAACCTGAAGGTTGCAGATTCAATCCCCATCCCTGCCCCCCAGGACCAACAGGGCAGCAGCTATCATTCTCCCAACACCCCTTTTGCCTGGGGGCCCTGTTGGCACTACTGCAAACCGCAGCAGGGACTCGAGTCTGGGGAGCCAGCAGCAAACAGCTGCACCTGCATAGTAGGGCAAAGCACTGGGATGGTGATGTGCAGCTTGGGTAGGGAAGTTTCTCTGCACAGCATATTCAAACTGGGCATCTGCAGCTCCTAGAAGCAGAGAGGAGGGAACAGCGGGGGCAAGCCCGCAGCCCATTCTTTGAACTGCCCAGTCCTCAGCAGTTGCTGCTCTCTTCCAGACCAGACTTTCTCTTGACTTTCACAAGGCAGATCTTCTGGGTTGCTGCCCGGAAAATCTTTGTCTTGAAAGGGGCATATTTCCTCCCAGGATAAATTGAATGAACACTTGTACATTGGAATTTCTGTGGGGAGAGTGGCAATTTTCCTGGTAGAAATGTATAATGCCTGTCCATGGTTCCAAACCCCTCTCCTCTCATATAATTGAATCTCTAACCCAGTAAATATGTACAAATATAAAACTGCTTATTGTTGCTGCTTTAAAATTTAGCAACTCCCCCCTTTTTCATATGAAGAGATTTATGTAGCTATAATATTTTTATCTTTAAAATCAAGAGTTAGTGCCTTCCAGTTCTAGGGCCTGATCCAAAGCACAACTGCTGTGATGAACATTATTAGAGAAACAAATGAAGAGAGCTCAATAAATTTTGCAATACAGCAACCCTAACAAATATGTTTCCATGCTACTGTAATAGTATCATGGCTTGTACTGGGTCACTCTACTATGAACACCAGGGACTGTACAGGAAAGATGATTCTCTTTGAAGTTAGCTCTTCAGAAGAAGGTTGGAGTTTGTGAGAGGAAGCTCACATTGTGCACAGCCTGAGGGGAAACAACAAAAGGACTTGTGGTTCTGGAACCCTTACAAAAACAAGAAAACATTGGTTATTGAGACAGCATGGGCATAAGCAACTTCTTTTAGCTTTTCATGGCTTTTCTCAGGGTATGTAAATACTTTGCAATGATGCTAATATGAAATTGCTTCCTTTTTTTTCATGAGGTCTCATGGTAGACAGGACTAGTGGGTAATGATCCTTTTGGAAGCATCAAGGTCTTTTAGGTCATCTCTGCAATTTGGTTGCAGGGTAGAGCTCATTTAGCTTTTCTTAAAAAAAAAAAAAAAAAAAAGAATCCCTGGCTACTGGAGCCGGTCACCCGTGGATGTCACTTGGTTACACTCTCTCAACTATTTAATCTTGCAGACTCATCAGTTGTAATGGAATATGACAAGAGCCTCAGCTGTAGCCTTGCATTTTGGAGTCAGTCTAATCCTGGCTGAAGTTGATGCAAGGGGAAGCAGTTCTGCTTCTTACCGGTGGTACTAGCCCAAGGAGGCAAGTGCCTGGTGGGCATGTCTACACATTCATTATTTATTATTATTGGTTAACCAAGTACTAAATCAGTGCGCAGTAGCTTTTAGTGTGCATTATGGTGCACTGGCATCTGGGTTTTTAGTGACACTTACTGCGCAGAAGCCTAATACTACTGGATAGTAACGTATTAGTGCGGGTCTTGGCCAGCATGCCACTGCTCAGTGTTACTAGGCTCCTGCGCAGTTAGCGTCTGGGGTAGATGTGTGTGTGAATCATCCAGACAACATGGTCAGCAAAGTGATGCCCCCACTGTGTGTGTATGTGCGTGCCAGACGGTCATTCAGAAAACATGTTCGACCGAGTAATCTCCCCCACTGTGTGTGCTGAACGTAGCCGTGGCAGACACTTCGTGTGCCTGAAGAAGGGTGTCTGTGCCCCCCCCCGCACGGTAGCCACGAGGAGGTACTTTTGTGGTCAGATTTGGTATAAAATAGAAACGCTTTTCACTCCCTCCAAGGCAGTGTCGGCTGGGCGCCAGGGCCAGGAAAGACGCTGCCCCGCGCGGCTGGTAACGCGGGTGGCCGGTGGGTGACCCAGGCCGGCACCGAGGGGCCGTGCATGTCGGCCCCCCGCGTCGCCGCTTCTCCTCCCGGGGCGGGGCGGGGCGAGGCGAGGCGCGTGCGGCCCGCGGCCCGGCTCCAGAGGGGCAGCCCGGCTCCGCGACGGGGGGCGGCGTCCAGGTGCGCGGCCGGGGCACCGCATCCCGCCAGGCTCTGAGCATGGCAGGTTTCCACGGGATGACATCATGGGAGCGGGGGAGGGAGGGGAGGCAGCGCCCGTCGCCGCCGCCGCCGCTCGGCTGCTTGCCGCGCCGCTCCGCAGCCGGGAAATGCGCGCCGCCGGCCGGTGAGTGCAGCCCCCCGCCCCGCCCTGGCCCGGCCGCATGCAGCGCAGTGCCCCGGCTGCGCGGAGTGGGGGGTGTTGGGGAAGCCCCAAGCGGGGCCGCCAGCTGTGCCCCTGTGCCCGCAATGGGCGGCTGGCGGGAGGGGGAGCTCCCGCCGCGTCGCGAGGCGCAGCCCGGTGCCGAGGGCACTGCGGGGACCATCCCCCCGCGATATGCGGGGTCCCGCGGGGATGCTCCTCTCCCGCCGGGGCGGCTGGCGAGGGAGGGGGGTGGCTGCCGGCAGCCGCGCACCTGGGGTAGCCCAGGTTCCTGGGGCAGATGCGAGCTCCTCTGTTAGACCAACTCGATAGTTGGACACATTGTTCTCTTCAAGGGTTTGGGCACCGAGACGCTTCTCCAGGCAGAGGGGAGAGTCAGGGCAGTTTTCCAGGGACGAAGTTTTGCCCCGGGTGTGTTTTGCCTGGGGCGTGCGGGCGTTTCACTGGCTGCCTGGGGAGCCAGGGGAGGTGGCAGCTGTGTCTCTCCCTCGCGGCTGCTTCACTCCTGGCTTTTCTGCTCCTCAGAAAGTTGCCGGAGTCGCCACGGCTCCTCCCTTCCCTCCCAGGCGGGCCCTTGCTCCTTCCAGACCTGCCAGCCCATCATTTCACTCGCCCTTTTCCTCCCCTTGCCTTTTTCACCTCACCCAAATGGCAGAGAGGGGAACGGATGCAGTCACAGCTAGAGGGAGAAGGGTCCTTTTCCTTTTAGGATGCTCTCCGGCATTCCCCCCTCACCTGCCCTCTATGGTGTGAGCGCCTCATGTCCTGAGATCTAGAAACGATGATTATTTGGGGGGGGTCCCCCCCAGTCTCTGTGATGATGACAAGAGTCTAAGCACAGTGTCCTGGGTGTAACTGGATTGAATGACTGCTGAAGCAAAAGAGCTTAGTTGTCAGTACTAAAAGTGAGATGCTGCAAGCCTTGCCTACACAAGACACGGACTGCGCAGTAGCTCGTTAGTTAGTGTGGCCATCAGAGAGGATAATCCAGTTGTCCTCTGTTCTCTGTTGATATAAAACTGGATGCCTTTATGTCCTCTATTAAGAAAAAAAATAGAGGACATAAAGGCGTCCGGTTTTGTATCAATAGAGGACAGAGGAGCAGAAAACCAGAATGTCCTCTATGATGGCCACCCTATCGTTACTGCTGTGAAGTAGTATCATGCAGCACAAAGTGTGATGCAACACTACTGCGTGGTACTAACGAGCTTCACCAAAAAGCTGTGCAGGGGTGCTACTGCGCAGTGATGCCGGTTCCTGCGTGGCCATTTAGCACTTGTGTATGCAAGTACTAAATGACTGCGTAATAACAACTGCACAGTCAACGGCTCGTGTAGATGTAGCCTCTTAGGAACAGAGAAAGAGGCATCAGAGGCAAGGAAGACAGAAGGGTACTTGGCATACCAGGGCAAGCTCAACTGAGTTTGTATGTGTAACTTGCTGGAGGGTCTGCTTGTCATGCCTTGGACTCAGCCACTTAAGAAGCTGTAGGGTCACCTGGTAACCCACCAAAGACACAGTCTCCATGGTCTCCCAAGACCGATGGCTGCCAGCAATGACTGCGAAACAAATGTGGACAACACTAGCATATGTCATTAAATAGTAGGGAGCTAATTAGCTGTCTTACGGTTTAGAGACTGGATTATAATTAGTTTCCAGCTTCAGGGTTTGAAATTGATTCAAGCTACACTCAAGCCAATGAACATTTCTCCCATGTTCGTGGGGGTTTTTCCCCAAAAGCAAGCACTCTAACCAAGTTTAGGTCGTCCAAAAATTGAAAATAAAATGATTTGGGGGTCTGCTTTTGAGAAATAGGAGGGAGACAAAACATGTTGGAGCTTGAAACTGTTCTTGTGTTAATGAGAGAACATGTTTTTTTTAATAGAATGCTGTAAACAGGGCAGAGAGGGAGGGAGTTGGGATATGTTGTATGGAGTATTGTGACACCATTCAGGTGCATTGCTCTATATTGCCTTTCTTCCACTGGAAATCAAATCAGTTTTTTTTAAGAAAAAACAGTCAAAATGTTTTTCCAGCCTATCACCTGTCTCTGTGTTTCCCAGATGCTTTTGTTAGTTGTTGTTTTTTGGGGGTTTTTTAAAATGCTTTTCCTTGTCCCCTCAGTTTTTGTACAAAAAAAGTCTTGGAAAGGGAGAAAACTGACAATATAGGGAAACAGTTAAATTCATCCTGCTAGTCTGTACTTTTGCCAGAAGGTACCTGGTAAACTTTGGGCAGCTTTGTGGTTTTTTGTGGTTTTTTTTTTTTTTTAGTAGTTCTTAGAATTTTTTATACAACTTGTTACAGTATTAGATGGCCCCAAAAATGTGTCTGGCAAAAGGATCATCAACATAGTGGTCTTCCTTTGAGACACGGCTGTCCACCTTCTGAATGGCCATGGATAACCCTGTGCCATTGCTGCAACCTCTGCAGGCCAGACTGCTCTGGCCTCAGGGGGAGTGGCAGGAAGCAGAGTTTGGAGGAGGGAGAGAGCCTTGAGAGGAGGTGGCAATCACAGATAGCATCAGCAGGAGCAGTCCATGGGTGGAGAGAGGCAGTGACAGCCAGGAGGAGTGAGGTCCCCGACCCATGGAGGAAAGTGTGAGGAGCTGAGGATGTAAGGATGGCAAGAGTCTGTGAGATATAAGTTAAGTACTCGTAGGCTGCATGCAGCTTATGTGCCACTAGTTGGACATCCCTGCTTTAAGATATGTTCAGGGTTCACATCAGTATTAGCTGTCAGGCCTAACCGTTGGAACTTGCTGTCTCAAATTCAGACGGACAACAGTTTGTTGATCTTTAGGGCACGACTGAAAATTCTCTTGTTTACTGGAGCATTTAATGAATTAGTTTTTTTGTAATGTGTTACCATCATAGTAAAGAAATGTCTGTACAAATACTTTAGATATTAATTTGAAATTATTAGGGATAATTCAAGCATTTTGTTTTTAAATGAAATGGTGACATCTACCTACTGTGGTTTCATGCGTGTTATAAACTTTTATGTAATTAAGCTTCTAAAAAAATACAATTACTTTTTTCCACTATGAATTTTCCTAATGTTTGTTATGTACAGTGCACACCAATTAATACTTTAGCTGTGTCATGGTGTATAATGAAAGCTACTTGTCATCTCATTTTTATACTGTATGGCATTTGAATACATAAAGAGTAGAATTTACACTATTTTTAAAAAACTTATTATATCCAAGTCTGGCTTCAGATAGTCCTTTATCCCTTTTCTTGTACTGAATTGGTTTTGTTGCATTTCAAATACCTCCTCAAGCAAAATTAATGCACTACCATTCTTTTTGGCTGCATGGGCTAGTGGCTCATGTAAGCTGTCCTTGGGCCACTCTAGCCTAACAGCAGTGAGACTTAAGCATGATATAAGAGCAATAGCCCCCTCAGTGTCTGCATGTACATTGCGGCACACTAAATAACACCACAGCAGGACAGTACTTGGGTTTACAAGAGGTGTCCTATGGCAGTGTTTATTAGTTTACTGAAATCTAATAGGGTCATATGTATAGACTCTGAGACTACTGTGAAGCTGAGTCAGCTCTGTAGTCAACATCTCATGTAGACATGATCAATGTGAGAAAATTTGTGTACTTGGGGATTATATATGCGGGAAGGGACCTCATTAAAGGCTCTCTGTGAGACATAGAGTTTTGCTACTGGTCTGCCTGAGTAACTGTTTAAATAATTACTCAGCATATTTGTATCAAGCCCCATCTAAAAAACTGTACCCTTTAAAAAGACTAATATTTTATTTCTTTGTGCTGTTTGTGGCCCTCTGTTGCCATCCATGTGCTTTTATTTGGAATTTAAACTTACTTCTTCTTACATTTTTAGCATTTTTCTTGCATTGCTGCTTCAGCATCTCCAGTCTTCCACATTGACCTTAACCTTGATTTGCTTTCTTACCTACTTGTCATAACACATTAGGTTAACTTCTACAAGGTACCAAAATATAGTGTGTAATTACTTTGGTTAGAAACAGGTTAGATGTTCTTGGGAGAAATTCTGGTTTGCTACAATTGTAAAAATCCAGACAAATATCTCAAATTCTAAGGAAGTTAATTGGAAGAACGTGGCCTTTGTATGAATGAGAATAATCCTGGTGGTTGTATTACATGGGATAAGAGTTTTAAATGGAATACTACAGAGAGAGAAGCTGACCACAAGCTGAGGAAAAGAGTAAAACTTCCTCCTGAATAACAGTCTGAAGAATTAATCTGTAATTTGGAATTTAAAGTATTAATAATTGAAGAACAGATCTAGGTTTAGGTAGAATGTCACTAATTCTACCTAAATTCTTATAGGATATTTTTATGTAACAATAATAACCAGTTGAAGGAGAATAGGTTAAGCTGATCATTTTTACTAAATTTCATTGCTCCCCCTTCCCTCTCCCCTGCATATTTAATTGCATTTGCAGTGTCTCAGAAACCGTGTTTGTGCATATAAATATCAAATATATATTGTCTACCAAGCCAGATGGGTGTCCGGTCTCTAAAAACGTTGTTTCAAGGTACAGCTAGGTTAGAAGAGATAAGGGACTCCATTCTATTATTCACAATATTGTAATAGTACAGGGCTGTCCAACTTTAGTGCAGCCAAAGGCAGCACGCATGGGCAATCTAGTGCAGGAAAGGATTCCCCAGGATTCCTCCCACCCCAAGGGCTGTGCTGGCAGCAGGTGGCCTTCCCACCCCTTCATGGGCCTTCCTACTATGCTGTACTGGGAGAGGTAGTTGTAGGGGCCTGTACATGGCATGCTAGCTACTTGTGGGTCACATTCAACCTGCAAGCTGCCCACTAGATAGCCCTGTAACAGAAGGTACTTTACAAGAATGAAGACTTCTTTTATTTATATAGACAAATCATCTTGTTATTGACAAGCCCACTTTATTTTTATAGTACCTATAAGGGTTCTACGTGCACACTTCAGGGGTTGACAATGTCTTTTGGTAATTGGCATGTGGGTTGGTTGGGAGTCTTTCAGGATACTATTCTGCCCTATCCCATCTTCTGCCCCATTCCATCTTGCTAGATTTTCTGTCTAGTCCATGGTTATACTCTCCACAATCAAGCCATCTTCCTTTGCTAATGGTACTAGTTTATGGGCTTGCTGACATTTGGCTACATTTGCGTACTGCAGATAGCAGCAATATTAATTTAAAATGCCCTGACTACACAGCACTAAATCCCTGTGTGGATGCTTTTAGTATGTATTATGAGTGTCTTTGCAAGAGGTAGCGTACTCAGCCATGGAAGTAATGTAAGTTACCGTGCACTAAGAATATCCACATGGAGAGTTAGTTCACAGTAAATAGCAATGCTAACTTGCTCTGTAATAATTTGTCCGTGTAGACAAATTCTACGTCTGAGAATATATATTTATGTAGGCTTGAAAAGAGAGTTGAGTTGTGGAGGGGATGACACCGATAGCTAGAACAAGTATTGTTCGTTCTGGTGGACTGAGATTGCAGCAGTGAAGGAGCTGCCTGGTGGGTCATGTACAGGGATCTGATTCCTGTTTCACATGGAAAAACAGAGTAAAGCATGGATTTTATCTTTTCCTGGAGGCAAATGTGGATTTCTCATTTTACTGGAGAAATCCATGGATTTTGCAGTTTTGAAACAAATTCCCTACAGGCTGGCTGAGTTCCAGCCTACAAGGGGCTGGGAGGGAGCAAGAAGAGGTGGTCAGCAGGGGGCACCACGTGCATGTGTATTCAAATGGCCCCAGGCAGCCTGGAGAGCAGCTCCTGCGGGTAAGTGGTGGGGGAAGGGGGTTGAGGCCCCCATGGGGAGGGAGTTGAACAGGGCTGGGGCTGCTGCCCATCTGCGCAGTGCCTGGGGCTTAAGGCCCAGGGCCACAATGTGTGGCCATAGGGCCCTGGTAGGGAATAGAACCAGGCCGTGGGTGGCTTTTCAAGGGGATGGGAGTGGGGCCAGCTCCCTACTGGTGCATGCATTTCAGGGGGGATATAGGGAAACCCTGGATCCCTCAGATTTGTGTGTGGGGTGGGGGATGCATGCTGCCCATTTCAGGCTTCAGCTTCCTTCCTCCTGCCCTCTTCCAGGGTCTCTGCATCCTGGTGAGTGCAACCTGGCACTGCAGGGAACAGCAGAGCCATGCAAGAAGCTGCCTGCAGTTGAAAGCTCCACACTGCCCTGGACCCTGTGCATGTGCCTGCTGCAGCTACACAGGCAGGGGACACCTCACCAGGGCAGCACAGAGCTTTCAGCTTCCTGTGCAGCTTCACT
Source organism: Caiman crocodilus (assembly GCA_030014935.1). Lineage (NCBI taxonomy): Eukaryota > Metazoa > Chordata > Crocodylia > Alligatoridae > Caiman > Caiman crocodilus. The sequence continues at coordinate 17,111,463 of JAGPOW010000290.1, forward strand.
GTGCCCTGTAGTGCCGGGTGGTACACACTGAGCTGAGGAGGCACTGGAGGAGGGCAGAAGTCTGCAGCAGTCAGCCCCTGCCCCACACACAGATTCCCCCTTGCTCCCTGGAGTGCATGTAGCAATGGGGAGCAGCCCCCCCCCAGCCCACAGTGGCAGGCAACAGGGGTGGGGGGAGCTGGGCCCCACTGCAGCAGCCGCTGCTTCCTGTTAGGGGCAGGGGGGCTGTGGCCCCGGGTCCTTGGCCCCATAGTCCTAGCAGCTAGGGTTCCCCTAGCAGGAGCTGTGGGTGGTGGAGGGGTGAGAGGAACCATTAGGGTTGAAGGGGGTGTGGTGAGGGGCAAGATCAGGGGTGGCAGGTTGTTGGGGGAGGAGTGAGATGCAGGATCAGGGCTGGGGGGTTGTGGGGGCAGGAGTGAGGTGCAGTAGCAGGGCTGGGGGTGTGTGGGGGAGAGTGAGGGGCACCAGGAGGGCTATGGGAGGCCTTTTATTTTAACCATGGTTTTTTGTGGGGTTTATCAGAGAATTTATGATTTTTTTTTTTTAATCAGGGAAAACCAGGATCCCTGGACATGTCTCAGGGGGCCTGAGATGGAGGGCTCAGAAACTGCATGTCAGGATCAGAACAAAGGCTGGGCAAAATTGTTTTGGAATTGTCTTCAGGAAAAAGGAAGTTATAGCTCAAACAAGCAGCATAAATGTCCTTCTGTTTCCAGTGAATATATTTGTTTTCCTTAAAACTCTTATTTTGTTTTTATATATAATTTTATTAATTAAAACTCTAGTTTTAAACTGAAAATTCCTCTTGACAGTATTTCATAGAGAATTCTTGCTTCAATGAAATGTGAGATTTTAAAATATAAATTAATGAAATTCTTAACCATCTGTATTTAGCATACTTTTCGGGGGTGAGAGGGTAACTTGGAAGAATGAGCCCTCCCTTCACTTCAGAGCGACTTACAGAATATTCTTGGTGTTCTTAGGGTTAATGCTGTATTTGGGGAAGGTCTTGCTGGTTTCTAGCAAGTATGCCTTCATTCTAATGTATCCTTGAAAATAGGCATGACAGACACTTTTCAGTCAGGCTAAATCTGCAATTAAATAGCCTTTGATTGAGAGAGAGAGAGAGAGAATGTGAGAGAGAGAGGCTGTGGGTTAAACATGTGGAGCAAGAAGCTATGACTCTAAAGTGTGTGCATATGTATGCATATGTACAACATTTATAATGATGCAATTTAAATAAGCATATAAAGCCTGGGCCAAAAGGTCTGATTTTCTTCCTATGTTTCTGACTTCTCATGTATGAATATAATAATCAAGTTGTTTCAGGAAGCAATAAAAGCAGAAGTAAAAGTGCTTTCTATTCTATGTAAATTTTTAGGTCCAGCAATTAACATGTACAATTAATGTAAAACTTCTCTTTTATTTGCTGTTGCATTGTATGGGAGGATACATACAGAACATTAAGAAGATCAGACCCAGGCAATCAGTTGTAGCTTGAAACTTTCATCTGATTTATAGACTCTCATGTTAAAGAAATATACAGAATGAATTTAGTCTTGCAAACTAAAGTAATAGTTTTATAATGTCTAGAGAGAGAATTGAGTTATAATTCATACTAGGGATAGTCAACCCAATTATCATTTAGCTTGGCTTTGCAGAAATGCACATGTTGTTCTCCAAGTCACAGTAGTATTATTGTAGGCTCTGTTAGTAAAGTGAAAGTCTGGAGCTAGAAATTTATTAACATAGATCATTTCTGATTTCCAAGCTACCAGGTGAGTTTGAGAATGTTTTAGATTGTGCACTAAGGTTGGGCTTGAAAGGAGTTGTCAAATGGTGTGTGCCTTCAAACTGACCTTTAGTTAAAGGAAGTTAAATATCAAGCAGGATTTCTGGGAAAGGAGTCATAATATTTGTCTGTACTAACTCTCTGGATTGTTGAGAATTCAGACAATGGGAAATAAGAAGCTTTAACATTCAGAGGTGCCAAACCTTCACATTTAGACTTCTGGGCTCATGGTAGAGGCAATATCTTTTATTACCAACAAGATTTTTGCAAAAATATTTCTTTAACTGCAAGCTTTTGGGCACAAAAACCCTTCATCAGGCATTGGAGAAAAGATGGTAAAAGTTCTCTTGGGTAGTTTTTTGCAAAAATGTTGTTGGTTTAATAATAGATACCACTTCTACCACAAGCCCTGATTGCTTTTTCCTCGAGACCAATACAGCTACAACCTAGATACCTGACTTATTTAGACTTCAGAATTTGTATGTAGTGTATTTAGGTTCTGGAACCTGGACATTTTGCTTTTAATATGTTAAAATATATCAAACTCCCTGTTTATATTGCAGTTGTCTGCTTAAAGAAAAATTGTTGATGTACTTAGGTGATGCTTGTCTCCCTTGAAGTTATCTTTTCATGTCTCAATTATGTTTGTTTTCCCTATAAAATAGGGAGGGGGCAGGGAAAATAAGTAAATTAGAATGAATGCTGGCTTTTGTCTTGTTGAGATTAAGAACAAAGGACTGTGGAATCAACAGGAATTGCAGAATTGGAGGATGGTAGGTGGCAAGGCACAGTGTGGTTCTACTACACGCACCTGCTTTTGTCTAGTATGTGTGAGATCCCATTCATTTTAATAGTAGTGGCTCCATGAGTTTGGGAGAGCAGTGTGTAAGAGTTGCCATTTTTGTGTGTGTACTTGCCTCTGCTCAAAAAGGCAGAGCTTTCCCGGGCTACTTTTGCGCGAGCAGCTAACTGGGTCTGCCCCACTCCCGTGGGCTCCAGTGCCAGCACACCTTTGGCAGGTACTCACGGGGCTCCAGCCTCCTCCTACACCCTGGCCAATGCTACCTTGGATTGTGGGTCCTTCAGCCTCTTATCACCGGCCTGAGGACTATGCATCCTGAGGCCCCATTGCCCCTGCAGGCTTTCTTGCCAGTGTCCTGGTCGGCTCTTCGTCCGGCCCTCTCGCCAGTGGTTCCCGTTCCCGCTTCCTTAGTGGCTCTGGCGCTGACTCTGCAGCTGGGATCCTTGCGGCTGCGGCTCTCCTCTCCCTCGCCGCTCCTGGCGCTGCTGCCGCTTACCTCGGCGGCAGCTGAGACGCCCCGCGGGAGCCTGCTTCCGGCCTCAGGCTCCCCTCTGGCTCTGGTGTCTCCCTGCGGCCCCTTCGTGCCCTTGGGGCTGCACTTTATTCCTGCCAGGTGGTGCCTCTCCCTGATGTCACCCAGCCCCAGCTGGATGTAAGTGCGGCTGACGAACCGTGCGGGTGGTTTCTCGACATGTTTGCCTCTCTTGTCCTCGCCTCCTGCGAAGGGTAAGTGGGCGCTTCCCCTGGGTTTGGGCTGGAATTTCCCTCTAGCCCTGGCATCCCTGGGACAGTGTGGCATAATCCCCTTAGGATCCATGAGATTCTGAAGTGACTATCAAGAAGATTCCCAGTGTGGTACTCATTCCTATCTTGATAAAGAGGGAATGGACAGGAAGTGTGTAGCAAAAGGTCAGGAGATGCAGAGTGAGAAATAAGGGGGGGGGGAAAAAGGGCTCCCCCCCTCAGAAGGCTGGGGGTGTATCTACACATGCAATTAATGTGGCTGAATAAACTCGTGCAGTTTGTGCTGGAGGTCATTGCTCCCTGACCTCTGTTTATATGTGTACCAGGAAGCCATGTTTGCATGTGTACCCAGGACCACGGCATGTTACACCATGGTAACTAGCTCAAAGTGCTGTGGAGGGCCTGACTGGGCCTGGCAGGCAGCCACACTGAAGCATTGTCAGCATGGATATGTGTTGCAGCAGAGTAAATAACCCCGCTGTAGGATAGTACTTGCCTGGTCATACTATCCTATGGCGGAGTTAATTTACTCTATCCTAATAGCACTGCACTTCGATGATTTACTGTGGTGCTAATTAGTCAACTCTGCAGTAAATATTTTGGTTAGATATGCCATAGGAGCAGTATTCTTAAGGTATTCTCAGATTCACTGGGCTTGGTATCCGCATTTTATGCCAACTTCCATTCATAGTTAAGAATATAAGAAGTGTCATCTCCTCATGTTCTCCCAGATGGAATTTTGAAAATCCTATTTAGGCTTCTACAATTCTCTTCCAGGTGAGAGGAACATAGGTACAATCCAGCAAACTAAATTTTCTATATCTACCTTTGTATATATAGGTCAGCTGGGAGCATCACGGAAGACTGAGATGCTTGGCATATATACTATTAATATTTCATCATTCTTTTGGAAACTTTACCTCTAGCTATTGATTTTGCCTTTCTTGACACATGTCCATGTTTCAGTAAAGGTCTGACTACAGTTTGCACAAATGAAACTATGTCTATGTTAGCATGGAGCTCTCTGCGCTGACTGCAGATCCAGCAGTATCTGATGCAACTAGTCAAGCTAATTCAGATGTATCTGATGAGCTACAGTCATACCTTTGCAGGAATGCAGGCATACTGTTAACAATGTATTTAGTGTTGTAGCTATACTGTAGGTAAACGTATTATTTTGAAAGTAACGAACTTGGATTTATGTATACTAGCAGATAAAGGCTGAGAAGGGAACACAGTTGCTACATATACAAAGGGATCAGCACGAAAGAGGGATGCTTGTTATTTAAGGGTAAAGACAATTTTGGCCCAAGAACGTGCGCACACGCACACACACACACACACACACACATACACTCTTTCTCTCTCTCTCTCTCTCTCTTCTGAGAGATTAACAGCCATCCATTTCCCCCAGACTGCCTGCTGCAGTGCATGGGCCACCCCCCTGCACTGTGCTGCTACCCCCATAGCATGCCATGTGAATACTCCTGCTGTGCTGAGTCAGTGTCCCTGGTTGCCTCAAGTCCCCCCTGGCCCTGAGATCCCTTGGCCCCATGGGTCATGCCACCCCACCCTGCCCTGTCCCCAGGAACAGGGGCAAGCAGCAGAAGCTGGAGAAGGAAGTCAGCCCAGAGACTGGTGGCAACAACCAGAGACTTGGAAGGTAACTTGGATGAATGAGCCTTCCCTTCTCTTCAGAGCAGCTTACAGAATATATGGGAAAGCAGCAACTAGACCAGGAACCCCAGGAGCTATGGTTTAACTCTTCGAGGGCTGAATGCACCTATGGGCTACCAGTCCTGTAATAGAGGGTCTCCTGATCCTAGTCTGCCTTTGAACCTTGTTCAAATTCGGACACTGGCATAAATGTGTGTTAGCAGGGGTCATATATAGTGTTGTCATCAGTAGTCTCTCAACATGAAGATGGCAGTCTTCCAGTAAATTTGGAAGTCATCAGTGAATTAAGAGAGAACTGAAGAGTCCAGTTTGACACCTGCATGTTCTATTGTAGACATGCCATACTGTTCCAGAAGAAAGGCGTGGATCATGGTGATGTTGGGTTACAGCTCTTTCCCTTTCTCTCTTTCCTATTCACCTCCATTGTCACAGGCCAGCTGGGCACTGTGAGTCTGTTCATTTGGATCAAGGAGGCAAGTAGGGAGTGGAATAAAAGTAAATTTACTATAGCTTACACACAT
>JAGPOW010000290.1:17120079-17136438 GCA_030014935.1 Caiman crocodilus
GCCTATCTCCAAGAAAGGGAGGAAAGTGGATCTGGCAAACTATAGGCCCATCAGTGTGACTTCTATCCCAGGGAAGATCTTAGAAAAGTTTATTAAAGAGGCTATCTTTAATGGACTGGCCGATGCCAACATCTTGAGGGATAGCCAGCATGGGTTTGTTGTGGGTAGGTCTTGCTTGAGCAATCTCATTTCCTTTTACGACCAGGTGACCTATCACCTGGACAAGGGAGAAGAGATTGATGTCATATATCTTGACTTCAAAAAAGCCTTTGATCTGGTTTCCCATGATCTCTTCTTGGAGAAACTGGCCAATTGTTGCCTTGGGTCCTCCACGATCCACTGGCTGGAAAATTGGCTCCGTGGTCAGACCCAGAGGCTAGTAATTGATGTAAGTCACTCATCATGGTGTCCTAAGACCAATGGGGTCCCCCAAGGCTCTGTCTTTGGACCCATATTGTTCAACATCTTCATTAATGATGTGGACACTGGAGTTAGAAGCGGACTGGCCAAGTTCACCGATGACACCAAACTTTGGGGCAAAGCATCCACACCAGAAGACAGGCGAGTGATCCAGGCTGACCTGGATAGACTCAGCAAGTGGGCGGATGAGAATCTGATGGTGTTCAACGCCGATAAATGCAAAGTTCTCCAACTTGGGAGGAAAAACCCACAGCATCCTTATAGGCTCGGCAGTGCTATGTTGGCTATCACTATGGAAGAAAGAGACTTAGGGGTCATCATTGACCACAAGATGAACACGAGCCTGCAGTGTGATGCTAGTAAAGCGACCAAAACACTGGCTTGCATCCATAGATGCTTCTCAAGCAAATCCCGGGACATCATTCTCCCCTTGTACTCGGCCTTAGTGAGGCCGCAGCTGGAGTATTGTGTCCAGTTTTGTGCTCCACAATTCAAAAAGGATGTGGAGAAGCTTGAGAGAGTCCAGAGAAGAGTCATGCACATGATCAGAGGTCAGGGAAGCAGACCCTATGATGATAGGCTGAGAGCCCTGGGGCTCTTTAGCCTGGAAAAGCGCAGGCTCAGGGGTGATCTGATGGCCACCTGTAAGTTTATCAGGGGTGACCGCCAGTATCTGGGGGAACATTTGTTTACCAGAGTGCCCCAAGGGATGATGACTAGGTCAGGTTGAATGGTCATAAACTACTGCAAGACCGTTTCAGGCTGGACATAAGGAAGAATTTCTTTACTGTCCAAGCCCCCAAGGTCAGGAACAGTCTACCACTGGAGGTGGTTCAAGTGCCTCCAGATTGAACACCTTCAAGAGCAAACTGGATGCTTATCTTGCTGGGATCCTATGACCCCAGCTGACTTCCTGCCCTTTGGGCAGGGGGCTGGACTCGATGATGATCTAACTAGATATCTAGCTTGCAGTAACTCAAATGCATGATCAAAGGCTACCATGCCACTGTTTGCTCTGAGGTCTTGTTCTACCCTGTACCCTATTCCAGACCTACTCCTTGTAACCAATAAAGTTCTCTTTTGTGTACCTAGCATGGGAGACTTATTGGGAGAGGGGCTTAGATTGTGCCTTGGGGTCCTCTTGATTCAGCTGACTAAGGGAGACCACTATTTGTGCTTCAGACTGAGGGAAGCACCTCAAGTTCTTGCAGTGGATCAAGTACCCTCAAGGACTACTAGGCCTCTGTTCCTCAGAGGGTGCAGATCCACGATCCTTCCAGACTGAGTGATGGTGGCGTTACCCTCAGGCTTGTGGGTGGGCTCCAGGAAGGTGGTCGGCCGGATGCGAGGCACCCCTAGGGAGGTAGTTGGAGCCTGGAAGGTGGTCTGGTGCAGTAAGATGGGTGGCTCAAAGCAGGAGCACCCCCTACTGGCCCACCCCAGTATCCAGGTCTTATCAGAATCTTCCAAAGGGCCTCTCCATTGTTTGAATCAAAGGCCTTAGGTCAGTGAAGGCCACATAAAGATCTCGGTGTCACTCATGGCACTTCTGCAGCTGTCTAGCAACAAAGATCATGTCTATTGTACTTCTGAACAGTCTGAAAACATATTGGCAGGGCAAGGTGGGTGAATCTATTGAGGAGAATGTGGGTGAGGATCTTCCCAGCTATGGACAGGGGTGCAAAGCCATGGTAATTCTTGCAATCTGAGTTATCATCTTTCTTGAATATGATTCTGATTCTGATATCTGGAATCTCAGTTCAGAAGCTCTTGAAACTGTTCCTTTTACTATGTATTGATGGTGGAGATGTCTTTAAAGAGTTTTGTCTTAGCCTTGGATCTTAGAGGGATGTCTCCTTGTGGTCTTGGCTCATGGATATGATTGTGCTTTGCTTGGCTAATAGCTTTGATTGTGCTGAAGAAACTATGCATATCATGGTTGTCATTAGACTTTAAGATCTCTTTTGCTTTGTCTTCCCACCACTTGTTCCTTTGCTTTTGGATTTTCCTCTGGGTCTCTGTTTAACATGGCAATATGAGTCTTGCTTCTATTTGGAGTTGGTCATTCTTCCGAGCTCTGAATGCTCTCCTTTTCCTGTCAAGCCAGTCTTGATGTTTCTTTTGGAGAAGCCTAGAGATTCTTTACATACCACATGGATGCCTTTCTTGAGGCTGTCCCAGTGGCCAGTGGTGTTGAGATCATGGGGGAGGTTGGAGAGTTTCTCACTAAGGTACGGCTGGAAGTGATTGCTTTTAGCAAGGTGTTTCTAGTATTTGATATTGAACCTAGTGTACGAAATCCTGCAACCCTAGGAAATGGCATAGAGAACCACCAAAGGAGGTTTTCACTTTTACGTATGGGGTGCTGGGGATTAGGGTCACAAGTCAGCATGCTAAGGATGTTGGGAAAAGCACAAGTATAGAAACATTAAGGTACGTGCACTTAGGATATAACCACCCAAGAGCAGATAATAGGTAACAGGTAACACTAACAATGTGGCATGTACACTTGAGCAACCTTATATGCCCTCCACAAGCCTGGAGGGACTCCAAACCTGTCTCTGGTCCCAAAATGCCTAATTGCTATCAGTCCAGGCTCTACATTTGAGCCACTGCTGCAGCTCACAGTCCTGGCTGTTTTCTGCTTTCATGCCATTCACCTTTTCTCTCTACCATGGTGTTCTGTGCCCGTGTTCTGCTCCTGCTTCCTTTTGTCTCCTGCAGCCAAAGCTGACCCAAGTGGGGTGCAGGGGTTGGGGCAAATCAGCCTATATGAGACACCACCCCTGCTCCGATCCCATGGGCCCTGGACCCAGACCCAAGAAGCTGCCCCGCCATTGGTGTTGGCGGCATCAGTGGCTGAGGGTGTGGCGAGTGGCTGCTCCACCCTGCTCTGTATGGTCCCCTAAAGTGTGGGGCCTAGGGCAGTCACCCCAGTTTACCCCCCCTGAGGGATGGCCCTATCTGCAGCCTCCTGGAAATTGTATTACATGCTACACTGCTTCTGGGAATTTCAATGCATGCTATAGTTCCTTCCTCCAGACCCCTGGAAACTTCTGGGAGCTGTAGTTCACTTTACAGTACATTTTACCTTGGGGGCTTGCTAAAATTTGGATGCTGACATAAAGTCCTGTGCGCTAGCAGAGGGTCATTTGTAGCAGAGCAAATCCATCTTGCATGCTTTTCTGATCCCTCTTCGATTTTCCCAGTCCCTTTACATTGATGTTTCCAGGGGTAGCTGTGCTCCTTCCTAGAGTTACTCCTTCTGCAGCTCTTGAGCTGGTCCAGCTGCTGGGACTGCTGAGAGAACTTTCACATTGAGCACTTGTAGAAGTCAGTAGCTCAGTACCTGTTGCAGAGCCTTGGCATTCCTGAAAATCAGTCATTTTCATTTGGGTACCCAGGTTTAAAAAATGTATATTGAACTCTTAGTCAGTTTTACTAATTCTCTTCTCATTTAGGGACATATGAACGAAAGGTTCCTTTTGAATTTTGATAGTGTATAAAAAAATAACCTTAAGTGAGAATTTGAGCCTTCATATTTTCTTTTCTTTTCTTTACTGTAGTTGTCCTCATGCTTACATCGTCAGACAGCGTGTTTTACTGTTTATGAACAACAGTAACAAGCCAGCGCAAACTTTTTTCATTGGCTAAAGAGCTATTTAAGATTCATCAGACAGATACAAAGTGTTTAGTCTGGACTTTTTTTTATCCCCATCTGAATGTTTTGTAATCCCATGGAAGGATGTTATATAAAATGCAGCAATCCATAAATGTCTGAACTGAAGTTTAACTTTGAATTGGGTCCAAAATTCAGCACTTGCAATTAGTAGAAGTTCAAAGATGGTATTTAGTTTTGAAAAGCAAGTTGAATGCCTATAGAGGGAGCCTTGGGTGTGAATACACACTATGTTTGCCATGAAGTAATTTACTCTGGATTTTTTTCTGTAGTAAAGTGGGAACGCTTGACCAACACAACTTGGCAGCCTGCAATAGGTGGCAGGGGAGCCAGTTTACACTGAGCTATCCCAAGATGAAATTCGTTATGGGAGCAGACTAAAAGTGGCACACCAGTGTACACTGACTCCCTGCTTTTGAGAATAACTCTTTAGCATAAATCAGTACTGCTATTAGGCTATGTGTCACACATCTCTCTATCTGGGGAGAAATAATCCACAACACACAGGCTCGGCAGTTCTGTGCTTCCCAGCACCACCACTGAACGAGACCTGGGTGTCATGATTGACAACAAAATAAACATGAGCTATCAATATGATGCCATAACTGGCAGAGCTAATTAAACACCAGCATGCATCCACCGGAGCATCTTGAGGAAGGCAAAGGATGTTATCCTCCCACTTTACTCAGTCTTGGTAAGACCACAACTGGAGTACTGTGTTCAGTTCTAGGTGCTGCACTTCAAGAAGGATGTGGAGAAGCTCGAGCGAGTCCAAAGGAGGGCCACACACATGAGTAGAGGCCTGGAAACCAGGTCATATGAGGAGAAGCTGAAGGACCTGGGACTGCAGCCTGGAAAAGAGAAGACTGAGAGGGGACTTGGTGGCAGCCTATAAGAATATCAGGGGTATACATAAGGGTTTGGGAGAGCATCTATACACCAATGCCCCCCAGGAGAAGAGAAGAAATAATGGGCACAAACTGATTGAAGATCGCTTCAGACTAGGCATAAGGATAAACTTCTTTACAAGCTGAGTGCCAAGGGTTTGGAACAGGCTCCCCCCAGAGGTGGTACAGTCATCCACCCTGGCAATCTTCAAAACATGTCTTGACACCCATATTTCTGGGGTCATCTGATCCCAGGAGTCTTTCTTGCCCACATGCAGGGGGACTGGACCTGATGATCTGTCACTTCCAGCCCCTAACAACTATGAAACTGCATTGTACTTTCCTTTTAACTCTTTTGAATTGTTGATGTAAAGTAGTTTGTAGGTTTATTCTATCCCTTACCAGAAATACAAACAAACAAAAGCTGTGTTAAGTCAGCAAATATTGAAAAATAGCTATTTTCTTTGAATGGGGAGAGCAGTAATTTGTTTTATAAAGTTAAATGGCATATAAATAAGGACCTAACCAAATTGAGGCGGTAGACAAGTTTACAGACTGATCGTAGTGCCAGTCCCTATTTTTATGGGCTTATTGTGATGCCCCTTCCCCCAGCTACTGATTGGATGAGGGGCCCCAGAGGCCTTGCCTCTTGCTGCTGATTGGCAAAGGGCTGTCCTTCATGTGGCCTGCCCCTTGCTGCTGATTGGCAGAGGGGGCAGGGCACACAAGGCAGCCCTCTCAGCCAAGGGATTGGCTGCTGTCTTGGCTGTTCCCTTCATGCCAGTGTGCCTTCCCTCTCTTCCTCAGTGGATTGTGAGGCTGGGCTGCATCCCACTGTGGAACCAGCATTTTAATAATTTTTTTTCTTGGTAATTCTGCACAAAATCACAGAAACTACCAATTTTTCTGGTTTCAGAGAAAACCATTAAATTGCAATTTGAGTAGGTTGCTACTTATAAAAATTTCCAAAAAGCAAAGAGTAAGTTGAGATCTGTGGAGGAGGAAAGAGGAAGGAAAATGGGGTAAATGAATTAAAGGGAACAAGATCCAGTAGAATAGAAGGGCTGTGTCTTAGAGGTGAGAAGGTGGAGGATGCAGACTGAGAGGCTGCCAAGAATAAAATGGGAAGAAGTTTACTTACGAATGTAACACTCTCTTACCTGTCCTAGTTCCACTGTTTATCAAGATCAGGCACAAGATTGTGGGGGGAGGATGAAGGAGGAGGAGAAAATGATTGCAGGATGAAGGAAAGATAAAGGAGAATTTATATAACTTTTAAGATTAATTTGCTTCCTCTGTTTGCATTGCCCTTCATGCTTGTTTTCCATAAATATTTTAAAGACTTAATATTTGCAGGAACAGCTGCTGACACAAATTACGTGCGTGTTATTCAGGAATGGTGAATTTTCATTTGGTAATTGCAAGTATTTTGTTTAAAAAAATTAATTTGGCCATCCTGGCATAGAACACAAAATATCCCTTTTGACCCATCAAGTCAGAATATTGATCTGCAACCTTGGGAGTGCTAGTTCATCAGTTTTGAGGAACTGATGAATCATTGGCAACTTTATTTATGAAAGAATATGAGTGGGGCTAAATTTGACTGCTAGTTCATTGTGGAACTGCTAGTGTCCTTTGACTGCTAGTGTCCTTTGTGCTATTATGTTTTGTAGAACTGAATTATAGAGTTTTGAGGGACTAACAAAATGGTAATTATCAACAGTTAGAATGTGCCTCAGATTTTTTTTAATGCTTTCAAAGAAATGCTGTCATTACAACTATAGCTTTTGTTGTATTATCAGGAGAGTAAGAGTACTGTGAAAAGCTTTCATTATGGTGAACTTGAATCGAAGGGGATGGATGTCATCTTTTCCCATTAGTACAAGCATACTGTTTTTCCAGTGTTAAAAGGGCAGCAAAGACAGAAACCAGTAGAAATAACACATGGAGAATTAGTGCTCCTATTTGATTCATTGGTTCCTGAGCTGGTGGAAATTATGCAGTGCCTGAGAGGCAGACATTTTAAATGATGAACCTTTCATATAGGAAAACTTGAGGAAATAATGTAATTAAAACCTATCTGAAATTAATAAAATTAGGTATGGGGAGGTGGGGGGAGGGACATGGTATGGTATGGTAAATAGATGGAAGTAAAAAAAACCCAACAGTATAATGTTAAGTTTTTTTGTTGAGGAAAGATGTGACTACAGTCCTATCAGGAATAGTAACAGCAGCAGCAGATACGTTAATCATTACCTTAAGATAACTGTGCTGAGGAAAAGTGGGGTGGGTGGACAGAAGACTTAACACTTCCTTTACTTAAAGATTAGCGCAACCAGTTTAAAGAAAAAAAGCACCAAGGCTTCAAGACTGATAAACAAAACACAATATTAAGGAAGCTGAAATTGGAAGGAAATTGGGGGAAAAAAATGTAAAACCTTGTTTAAATGAGAGAGAAAAAAAGATTTTTTTAAATAAAAATTTTATAAAAGTTATTAGTACTTGTTCTCCAGACCACATAATGAAAGACTGGAAAATAACAATAGCAGTCTGAAGTACCAGAATGGGTGAAATTTTTCTCAGGTTAAGGTCAGATCTATGTACCATTTAAATTCTCTTTCAAGCTTGTGTTGGTGACTTAAAGAGCTCATAGTCCTTATTCTGGTGATGAACTTCACACCAAATGTATAAGCAGAGCAGCCCAGTGTTATATTGTCAACCAGAAAACTCGGGGATTCAAAGTTCTTACTTGGCCAAAGTATAGTTTTACTGCAGCATATCATATTTTAAAAGAGAAAATATTTTTTCTTCCTTCACGCTCAAAACTGTCCAAAAAAGTGCAATCTAAAAATTAGATTGTATGTTTAGAGAAGAATTTACTGGAGCAAAAAAATGCATTAAATGAAATAACTCTAAGGACTATGACTGCATGCAAAACTCCTTCTATTTCATGATACGTGAAATTAAGAATTTTCTTGTTCTCAATGGCTGCATCTACACAAGATGCTACTGTGCATTTATTTAGTACCTGTATAAGCACGCTACTGCACAGTGGTATTGGGCTACTGCGTAGTCAGCATCTCGTGTAGGCACACCCATCAGTAGGAAATGGATGTTTTCATGAAAAACTTGAGAAACACCTACTGTAGAACAGGTTTGTGGCAAGGACATGGGTACTGCTTCTAGTCTTGGCTTAGCCATTTTCCACATCTTGGTTGTGTCCTGGACTTGAGGTTATCTGCTGGAGAATGGGTGAAAATGTCAGTCCTTGTTTTTTACTAGAAATTCCATCTTGGATCTAGGAAACCTTATCCAAATGTTACAATTTTTATATAATTTTCATTGGTAAAAAGATACTATAGGGGGATCATGGGGAAATAGCAAGGGGCAAAAGTTAATATGGGAATGTAGGACCAACTAGAGGACAGGATCATAGGAAGGTAAAGTTTTAAAAGGGTTATGAGCTCATCTGTTCCTGCACCCTACTCAAGGCAGGATCATCCCTGACTAAACCACTCCAGCCAAGTTTCAGTCTAACCTGCTCTTGAAAACTTCTAGGGATGGAGATTCTACAACCTTTGTAGGTAGCCTGTTTCAGTGTTTGACCACCTCACAATCATAACATTCCTCCTAATCTCCAGGTTAAATTTCCCCTGTTGAAGGCTGAGAAACTTGTTTCTAGTCCTCTCTTCTATCTCCACAGAGAAAAGACTATCTCCATCCTCTCTATAATTGCCCTTCAGGTGTTTGAAGATGCATGCATCTTCCCCAGACTAAATATTCCTCATACTTTCGGCCTTTCCTCCATAAGCCATGCTTCCCAGGCTTCTAATAATTTTTGTAACTTTCTGATAGATTCTCTCCAATCTGGCCACATCTTGAAGTGTGGAGCCCAAAACTGGACACAGTATTGCAGGTGAGGCTTCATTAGTAATAAAAAGAACAGTAAAATCACTTTCCTTAATGCAAGTTAACTGCATTGGATCGAAGCCTGAAGAATGGCGACTAGAACTGGCTAGATACGGATAATGGGACAGAGATGGTTTGGAGGAGATGGGGCAGAAGGGGAATGCACTTTGAAGGGAGAATTGGGCAAAAGAGCCATGCTCATCATAGCATTCCTCTTTTTCCATGAAAACCTGTAACGGAGCTAAAAATTCATGGTTTTTGCAATGCCTTTGGGATCAGCAAAAACCTGTGAAATACTGGCAAAGTGCTCCCATGCTGCCTTCCCCACTCCTTCCCTCTGCCCAATCCTCCCACCTGGTCCACGTGAAGGCTGAAAGCTCCTGCTATAATCTCAACACAAGTTGCACACAAGTTGCAGTGATTTGTGCTTCAGATCTGAAGGTCCTCTTGTGAATAAGCATTATGATACAACTTGTCTACATCCCAACCAAGGATTTGGCCTGATTATAAGAGCACCCACAAAAATCCTTCACAAAAATTCTAGTCTACTACTAAATTGCTTTATTCTAAGTAGTGCATTGCTAAGAAATGTGGTCCTTGGTATCTCAAATTAAGCCCCTCAAATTAGTAGTCACTTCCCCCCCACCTTTTAATCTTTGTTTCAGTGGTTTATCAGTAGAAGGCGATAATCCTTCCTTTCACCTTACGTGTGAAAATAAACAACTGTGAATAATGTTCTGTTGTATAGTATCACAGAAAAGCCCAAGAAGTTTGGCAGTATGTTGTTAGAGAAATAATATGTAAGAAATAACACTTGGGCTGCATATCAAACAACAGACAGAAAGCAAAATATGAATGCTCATTCATTCATTTAGCCTAGTCCAATCAATACACAAAGTGAAACACAAATGATACGTAATTGTGAAATTAACTGGTCATAATTTTTGCTGCTTAGATGTTTGTCATCCAATAAAAGTGAGATAATGAAATTTTTGTTTCCCCCTGCTACCAGCCCCCACCATGATGTTGATAACTAAGTCAGTCACAACACTCATCCTTCAATGCTTTTATTTTGTCTAAAATTACAAAATGAAAGTTTTTTTAAATGGAAAAAAGTTTTTCCAAAAATGTTGAAATTGTTTTGTCGCTTAGAAAAGAAAAATCAAAAACATTTGTGAAGTGAGATTACTAGAATTTGTTGATGCATGCCGCTGTTTTAGACTGCATGCCTATTAAGAAAAGTTTCTTAACAGTATCATGCCAAAGTGGTTGATCTAACTCCTATAATGCTATACCAGTTATATTAAGAATCTTGTGTGAGCTTTAGCTTAATTAACCATGTTGAGAATTGTCTAATAAAGGTTTCTTTCCCTTCTCCTCAAATATGTGGATTGTATATCTGTTGCATTTTTATTTCCCATTTTTAGAATGTTTAAGTGAGTATGAACAAGAATGATTTGCTAGCGTACTTCTTTTACAGAAGTATAGTAGAATAAACTAATGCTATAGAATTGCATATTTTAAAATGATCTGATTCTTAAATAGGATGGTTTGACATTACAGAATCATTTTTCTCTGTATGAATAGAAACAGAGCAAGGATTGGCAGTGTATTTATTAATTTTTTTGTAGATTTAATTAGTACTTTAACTGAGTTGTGTTGGGTTTTATTAATAAAATTAACAGTCATCAAATGACAGGATTTTTGTGAGAACTTTTGTTTCTTCATTAAGAGAATTTTTAAAAGGAAAGCTGTTTTGATGAAATGTAAATTATTTATACAAGCAAGGAGTGGGCATTTCTAAGCCTTTAATGATAATGAGGCCTTGTGGTCTAGCTGTTTTAGGTTTGCAGGATGACTTTGGCTATGAACACATATTCACATGATCTGGAAAAACACTCTGAGGTTCATTTTCCTGATATAAAAGCTTATCCAGAGACACCTGAACAGATATTTGTAATGCCAAGCCCGTGAAGAATAAAGAGCTTGCATTGCTAATGCTTCACGGCCAAGGTGATGTTGGGCACACACTTGGCTTGCTCTGGAGGCTCCTTCAGTCTGGCCAGAGAGATGGCAGCAGTGTATAGGGTAGCCTTGATTGTGCTGCAGGTTGGTTGTGAATAGTCTGCATCAGTCAGTGTGGGATTGTGAAGGGGGTGTGTTTTACTTCCTACATGGTTGAAGCTGTAGAGTCTAGACTGAGTGATACACTGTCTCCCTGGACCTGGTGTTGGGAGCAAAGCATGCAGGAATGCTGGAGGACAACGTTGTAGCTTCTCTCAAAAGGTGTATGTACAGAAGTTTACTCTCCCAGGAGACAGTCTCCTGGGATCCATTTAACACTGATTATTCCCAGGTTATTTTTCTCCTGAAGTGGCCATGTTTGCCCTGGGAGAAAAATCCTGAACATGTCATGGTTTCTCCTGCAGCAGCTCTCCCAAGTGAAGTTGAATGTTGGTACATGGCTCTAGTTAGTTAAGCATGCTCTTTAAGGGACACAACATTGTAGTCCTTTGGCTTACAGTTTAAAAAACATGTGCTTTAAAACCTTTGTGAAGCTTGTGTGCTATCTGCTTCAACTACCATAGTTACTATTTACCTTAGTATAAGAAGTGTACAGATTGTGAATGGGGTAGGAGGAATAGTGTGCATTTCCCTTCCTTTGGCACTCTTAGGTGCTCGTTGGACTTATCTGAAGGGTTTTTTTAATGTCACCCTTATTTTGGAGGTAGACACTGCTTTTTGCTCTTTTATCTCAAATGGCTAGCAAGAGACCTTTCCGTTTATAATTACAAAGTACCCAGTGTCAGGTGCTTCATCTCAGTTTTGTTAGGTGATCATTTCTCACACTAGCTGAGCACTGTTGCTTGGTTACCAGCCTATCAGAGCAGGCTGGTTCTTCTGTGTGGTAGCCAGTTTGTCCAAGGCTGCTCCATAGGAACAAAAGATCATCAAGTATATAATGATCTTCTGTTGCTAGCCTTATTTTCCCTATCTTTTCAGAATTTCAGTCCAATATGTAGATAAAAATATATAAGGTACTGATCAACCTTAGCTTTATAATGGCATTTACAGTTTGATACAAGTATATATAGTGCTTATAAAGTCATGCATAGATTCCCAAATGGCCATATCACTATGTGAAGGCACTTGGTTACAAAAGTTTTCAGGTGAAGCATGAGAATTAAATAGACATGGATGGTTTTGTAACAATCCTCAGGGTGCAGGATGAAGACAAGTCAAGATAATTACTTAATCTGTTCACCAGATCTTTCTGTTTATCTTTCAACTTTGCTTGGTGACTATGTTATGTAATGTATTAATTTACCGTACATGCCCGCACATTAACCTAGATCAGTGATTTTCAAATGGGATCTTTTCAGAGTTGTTGCACTGTATTGCCCAATGTTAGCTTTGTTAGGTACGAAAATGTCTACACTTCATTCACAAGATAAGTGTAGAAATTTCAAAAAAAGAGTCATAGTTTTACACAAATCATTGTTTCTTTCAATGATGACTTTTCCTATGGTGATTTTGTATTTATTTTATACATGTATGGTCATCCTGTGTTTCTCTACAGCACATTGTGTAGATTGTGAAGGGGGTGTGTTTTGCTCTCTGCAGCTCTCCCAAGTGAAACCACAAGTGTACAGATGTTCAGGCTTTTCCTCCCAGGATAAAAATGGCTGTTTCAGGAGAAATATAACCTGAGAACAACCAGGGTTAAATTGCACCTAGGAGTTTCTCCTGGGACAGAAAATGCCTTTACATGTCTCTCTCAAAAGAGAACATAGTCCTCCAGCTTTTCTTCCTCCCCCCAGGGAAACAGTGTGTGTCATTTACTGGATGCTGCTGCTCCAGAATACTTGCCCCTTGCAATCCCCACATTGTACTATTGAGAAACACAGACTGACCATGGGCAGTCCGGGTTATGCAGTCAGAGCTTCCCTGTGCACTTCTGCAGTCTATCACCAGACAGACTAAAGGAGCCTTCAGAGCACACTGAGATGTGTGGACAGGGTGCCCTGGCTGGACAGTGTCAGCACTGCAAGCTTTCCATTCTTTAGATCTTCAACATTTGAATGTCTGTACCCTCGACAAGGTAGGTTTCTCTACCCAGAGAGCAAACCTGGGAGAATTCTCCCAGGTTATTTGACTGTGTGTATACAGCTTATATTCCCTTCTGAGAGAAACTGGAACACATAAGACATTTGCTTTCTAGAAGAAACTGTCCCAGGAGTAATTTAACCCTGTTTTTTTCCAGGTTAGTTTTCGCCTGAAGTTGCCATTTTTACTTTGGGAGAAACACTGAACATCTATATATTCATGGTTTCTACATGGAGAGCAGTGATTCTCCCAGGGGAAGCTGAATTTCTGTAGAAGACGTATGTTTATGTAAAGTACTTCAAGAATTGGATTGTCTGTAACTTCTCTTGAAACCAAAACAAATCTTGCTGCTTAACTATAACTGCCTGTTTGGATATAGTCTGTTCTTGCTAAGAAATAATTTTTTTAAGTCCCTTTTTAACCAGGTCCTTTAAAAATATATAAAACATTTTTTGGATATCTGTATTATTCCTTTACACTTTTCTGTTTGTATGCAGTTTTTCTCAGGTGCAGAAAACTCTTCCTTGTGACTGCAGAACCACAAAACTATATTCTTCCCTTACACTATACCTGGCTAAACAGCTAATAAGGATTTCAGCAGACAGTTCTGCCTCAGGGCTGATAATAGGAGGGTTTCCTGTGTCTACTAAAGAACAAATAGGAACATGGTTGAGTTCTAAGAACAAAATAATTAGGCTGTTCTGAGAAAAAGAACTCTGTTCAGTGGAGTAAACCAAAAGAAAAACAGTAATAAAAATATTCACTGCTGTTAAAGTAAAATGAGCATCTAATAACTTATTTACGCTGTTCATAGAATGTTTGAAATTGCTCAGCTGACAAAAAATAAATGCAGATAATGATTTGCATGTAGGGAGAGGGAAGAAGTGTCTAATTTATATCATTTTTAACTGAGTGGAAGAACAGTAGCCATCTGAGTGTTCTCTTCAGCTCTCCAAAAATGCAAATAGAAGAACTTTTCACATTCAAAAGTATTAAAAGTTGCTCACAACTAAAGGTGAAAACAGTTCTTGTCACTTTGTAGCAGAATAAATATAGCTGACGTCTTCTGACAATAATATCTGATACACTACTAAAAGTAAATGCTTCCAGGAGTAGAACATGTTGTATTCTCCTTCACACTCCTCTAAAATAGATTTTTATGAAAGCTTATCTTTTTTCCTATTCTTGAGAAAGATTACAGTATGCAGTACAGAACTTCTGAATATTGTGTTCAGATGCACACACCTTGGATGGATCAGACTCAATGGGAGGCACTTTCAAAAACATATTTTAAACAAAACTAGTTCAAAATTAAGGTGGGAAATTCTGCATCCTAATCACTAGATTTGCACTAGGTTCCTATCCACCTTTATTTGTCCAGGAGGAAAAATTAGTGTAGCCCATGAAACGTAAAACAAAAAAAATTTTGAGTAGGTCCTTGGAACAGACCAAATATAAAAAAGTCGGTCACAACAGTAATGGTATTTCTGAGACCTTATATTACTGTTAACTTCATCAAGGGTATTAAGCATAATTTGAGAAATCTGGCAGACAATGATTTACCAGCTAAAATGGAACAGCATTCTTTTTATAAATCCTGCAATTGTGGGGCTAAAGAATCATGATGTGACAAAAGCAATACATGTTATGAACTTGTTTATTCTTGTACTTTTTTTTATATCAAAGTCTTCATGAAAAGGTTTTGAGCATTGTCCAAAATTACCACTATGTTTTAGCTTCATTAGGTCTACCTGGACAGGTCCAGGGATTGTATAGATTGTATGTCTCTGTCAGAGTTGTGTATGTCCAGTGAAGCTAGCTTCAGAGGGCAGTGGTTAGTGCAGGGGTGGGCAATTATTTTGGGCGTAGGGCCACTTACCCAGTTTTGGCAGGCTGTTGAGGGCTGCATGGGTAGTCCCGCCCCATGATGGGTGCCCCACCTCTGGACAGGTACCTCCCCCTCGGTCGCCATCTTGGGACCAACGTCCCAATGTCTTGGGACCAATGTCCCAGGGCCATCACTGGTGGGGCCCAAAGCAAGGCACAGAATAGCAAGGATCTGTGGAGCTGGGCTGGGCTGCACCAGCAGGGAGGAGGGAGCTGGTCTGGCTCCATAGAGCCCCTGCCAACCTGCTCTGGGCCCCACTGGTGCTGGCCCTGGGACACTCGTGTGGGTCCCATGCTCCCGCTGGCTCCCTGCCCGCTCACATCCAGTGCCCCTCAGCCCTGTGGTACAGGCAGGGAGCAGTGCTCAGCCCCGACCCCCTGTTCACCAGCAGGGAAGAAGCTGGTGATGGGCGTGGTGAAAAGCGGCCCCTTGCCTGCCCCATGGCTGGTGCCCTAAGCTGCAGCTGCTTGCAGCCCATGTGGGGCTGTCTGAAGCAGGCACAGGCAGTCCCAGGTGGGCTGCAAGTGGCTGCATTATGAGGCAGGCGAGGGGCTGCTTTTCCCCATGCTCAGCACCAGCTTGTAACCCACCCCACTGCCAGCCTGGAACCATTTTTGACAGGAACCAAGGTCAGAGAATTAAGTTTTTACATTTTTTTTTTTTTTTTATAGGGGCCCTGCGGCCTGGATAGAATCGCCTCATGGGCTGAATCTGGCCTGCAGGCTGTATTTTGTCCAGCCCAGGGTTAGTCTAATACTTGGGTGTTCCTAGCATTGCAGAGCAGCTTCAAACACCTTTTGAAGTTCTCCAGTGAGTACACAGATGTGCACATCCCAAGAAGCGCTTCATAAATGGCCACAGTACTTCAGATACGATCCTCAAAAAGTGAGGGACGTTTTTGATGTGGCTTTTTTTAAAACATTTGTACACACTGTAGAGAGCAAAAGGAGGTTGCTTGGAGGGGAAGCAGGGCAGAGCAGACAGCTGAGCATTCTCCTGCATGCTCAGTTGTCTTTGGGAGTCTCTGGATGCCAAGGCAGACAAGGCTTTTGGGGTGACTCTGATGTCTTTTATTAGACCAAGTAATTGGTCTTTAGACCAACACTGCTACAACCTACACCCCTGTAACACGGAGGCTAAGGGGCATTAAAAAAAAAACGTTCCCTCCTGTCGTGGCCAGGGGTCTCCAAGTGGCCTTGGAGAGCACGCACTGAGTGGGGCACCGGGTGGTGACACCAGCTCAGATGCGTTCTGGGCCCTAGGCAGGTGAAGAGAGAGACTTCGGAGACGGTTGAAGTAAAATAAAAAGAAGTTTACTTACTGAGCTTGTAGAAGAGAACTATATACAAGGCGCTGAGATGTAGTTATACACAGGAACAAGTGAGGATAGCAATGGATGCTAGCAGCAAGCAGAGTGCAATGCGAGGTTCAACGCAGGTGGCTGCAGCCAGGTGGAGGCGTACTGCAGT
>JAGPOW010000290.1:17165581-17243733 GCA_030014935.1 Caiman crocodilus
ACAATCCAGTCACTTCCTCGTCTCATAAAAAAGGCCTTCGTGCGTTTGCGGTAGCTTGCCGTAACGTGGTTTCTGTAACTCCGTGTTCCTGCAGCTGCTTATCATAACCTGCATTCATGGTTCCTCATAATAAAACTTCACCTGCTAAAATCAACGGCAGAGTAAGTACCTTCTTTGCAACTGATACGCGTGGTTAACCCAGCCAGATCGTCCTGCCTTGCACTTAGTAACAGGAAAGTGCAACAGTAGTCTCCTCCCATTTCCTCACATTGTGTTTTAGGTAATATCTTAGTTTGTAGAGTGCTAGCTACAGATATTTTTGTGGTGTGAACTCTAGCCCCTTTAAACACAAACACATTTTTCACTTCTCGTATGGCTATTTTGACACACTTCAACCAGATCTTTACTCTTTGCTTCTTCAGCGCAGCTTGGACCAATCCATACATAACCCTTTCGTAAGTGGTCTGGGAACATATCTTTGTTGCACTGAAAAACGTTTGCACTCTTTCCCATACCTCTTTTGTATAAGTACTGTCCCAGAAAGTGCACCCCGCTGACTCCCCATCTCTACACCCCACTTCCAGGCACTTTGGTGTCTTTGTCAGTATCCATTTGTCTTAAACAGTTCTTTTCATGCCACTCTCTCCCTTTTACTTTTCTTGATGCTTCCCTGTATTCTTCTGTATGCCGAAGGAGCAAGCTAGATATCACAAGGATAGGTTAGTTCAGGACATTTGAATAAGATCAATGACATTGCCCATTGTACACAGTCCCTCTCAGTGCTGACTCTTTTTAAAGAGTTGAATACATTTCAATAACATCTTAGTTCCCACAGCTGAGCTGTGCCATTCTTTCCCATTTTCAGTTATTCTTGTTTCTTTACCAGTTTTAAATGTTTGTCAAACATCACCAGACTCCCTCTGTCAGTGCTTCTTAGTGTGTCATATATGATTAGTATGGCCCTACCCTCAAAGAGGTAGAGTCTGGGTCAGGTTGCCCTGCACGTCATCTACATATAAATGTTTGGAGTATTCCAGAGCTCATAACAAGAATACTTGGTTCTAGTCATGAGTGGGCAACTAACTAGCACATGGATGCTTTATGGAAGGGAGTATCTGGAATACATACACATACGGAGCAGCGCTGAGCTGTGACTTAAAATGCTGTTCACTCTTCTGGGGCCCAGCCCAATGAACCCTTTGGTAAGTTATAAGCTTTTTGGCTTTTGACTAATATTATGCATAGTTTGTACTATATATAAAGTATAAAAATGCTGCTTAAAAGTTTGTTCATGGAATGCCTGTGCTAAAACTTACTACAGTGTCAACAAGGTAAAATGCATACATCTGGGATTTACTAAAGTTATGGGTACCTACAATTGTTTGCTTATAGCAAATGATTACAGGTATGTTTATTTCAAGGTCAGTGTTTTCAGATTTTCTCCTTGCTTCCATGTGCTCAGGGACAGTAGGGTCAGATAATAAGGAGGTGTAGAAGAGGCTGCAGGGGGCAGAAATTGGAGGGTCAGAAGGCAAAGGAGCTACCTGACCCCTCAGATTTATTTTCCATCCTGTAGTAGTAGAAGGGAGAAAATTCAGGGCAAATCCCCAATAATTAGATTCTATACCTGAAAAATTATAACAAATAAATACATTTTCCCTATATAGAATCTAATTACGGGGGGAGGTGCCTTGTATTCCAAGTTGTGTTGTTTTCAGGTTAATTCAGTAGTCAAAGTAACAGTGGTATGAATTATTACAGCTACCTGTAATTACATTGTCTGTAATGGTTTTCATGAAAAAAACATTTTTTCATGAAAAAGTAGATGTGTATAGGAAACTATTTTTCTCCTGAGATGTCCACTGTAGGAAGACATGCAAGTCCAGTGTTCAGGTAAATGAAAGTAATGTATATCCAGATGAGCAGTTGTAGTTTATATTGTTTTAAAAAAAATATTTTCATACTCTCATAAAATGCCCAGAAATACCAGAAGAAATCCAGTTGTTCTGTTGGTCTTCTGATTTGATAAAGTAGAATTATCTTGTTGGCTTTTGGCCACTTAATTTGGACACATTGACAATTATTCCTTGCTTATCCATCCCTCAGTGTTTGCATAGGAGCCATTTCTCTACCTTGGAAACCAGGATTCACTGCTTCTGCAGAGAATCAAGACTTTGGATGATTTTTCAGGACAAAGGGAGTTGGGATAACTAGAATTCCCCACTAAAATTATGCAAGTTTCTGCTTTTTGGTGCATGCAGATGTTCTGTTCATCACAGTGGGAGCCATATGCAACTGAGGGGAGAATTTGGATCCCTCTTGCTACAAGTCCTGAGGAATGAGACTTTTGAGCAGAGCTCAGACACCCATTATCTCATTTGGTATTTTGATGCATTTGTAGCACGTTACCAGTTGGTCTTGCTTTCCTATTTTTCCTCTTCAGTGTCCTTAATTATTTCACAGTAATGAGAAAGCAAATCGAATGCACTTTCTGCATATTACACAGATTTAGATTTATTTGAAATATTCAATTCTTAAGGATGTGAATATTTTGAAGAAGCAGCTTATTATTCTTTATAATAAAATGCTGACAGAACTGCAAGCAACAGTGCCTCTTCACCACAATTGACTAGCCGCTGCAATTCAATCAGTTGTTTACAAATGCAGTAAAACCAATGTGCTACATATACAGCAGCAGCAATGATTAGAACCTAGAGTGCAATTTCCTGATAAGATTAAACTTTTTTTTTTCTCAGTGCTCAAGGGAAGTTCTCTTGACTTCTCTATCTACTGTAGTTTTTGTGCCCTTAACTACAGTGTATAGAATATAATATTTCTAAATTATTCATTTAACTCTCTAGATTAAGTTAAATGTCTTCACTTAACAAATTCTTTGGTATTATTTTTAGCAGTGATAAAATGACAACTACACCTGCATCCTATGCTATACCAATCCGTATAAATAATAATGTTAAATGTAAATAACGGTATTGTAATTAGCTGATTGACTTGAATATATCTTGGGCATTGCTGTAATCCAAGTGGCCAAGGTCTAATCTTACTCTCTATTCTAATGCAGGGCAGGCTGGCATACCCCTCTCCTCTTTATGGACTGTTTGGATTCCCTACATAGGAAGTATACTTCATGGGTTTATTACCACATTTTCCTGCATACTGAACAGCCCCAAATAAGCCATGCACCTTGTTTTTGGGAAGCCAGAATGACAAAAAAAAAAAGGACTTTTCTAGAGTTATACCAACATAATATAGGAACAGAGCCTAATCTTAGACTGACTCACTCACCTTCCTAGGCAAAATCTAAAATTTTAACTATTTCACAGTTGAATTGTCAGCAATTTGTGGCTGTTCAGCCAAAATCTGAAGCTGTAGCTGTTGCTGAAGATTGGATTCCATAGGTGGATCTAACTAGAAACAGTCTGTAGAACTATAAAATAGGAGAAGAGAGATTAGGAGTAGCTAATAGACAGAAAAACTGCTGAACAAATCTTGATTAGTGGAACATTAGGACCATTGAACAGGAGAGAAGGTAATTGTAACAGGGTGGTTTGTCCCTTTAAATGGGACAGACAAGCTTGGGATAGGAATCTAGCCATGGGTAATTAGCTGGCAGTTAAAAAGTGAGAAAAGAGAAAAACCTATCTCAACAAAGAAGCAGTCCATGGCTAGGAGGCAGACTGCAACAAAAGAGAGCTTGCTTCTAGAAAGGGTCAGAGCCAGAGGGCCTACTCTTGCTGCCTGCAGAAAGGCCAAAAGTTTTGTTTTGCTCATTTTTTGTTGTTTTGTATTATGAAGGCTGGCTGAGGGGCTCCCGAGGGAGCAAAGCTTGCCAGCAAAGCTGCAAGCACCCAGCTCCATTTATGGACTTTTTTTGGCTGGCTGAGGAGCTCCTAAGGTGATAAAGCCCATCTGCATGGATGCAGGCAAACCAACCTGATTATAGTAATTAAGAATTGTGGCATGAAGAGCAATTAGCAGGAATCAGGTAGATTATAATGAACCAGGGAGTCAGTTGACTCCCTCAGTACTTCCTGAAAAGAAATGCCACTGGTGTTGCCAGAAAGTTGGTTTTAAACTTTGGATGGAGTAAGAATCAAAATGGGAAATCAAAATCAAAATGTGACCACTTCACTGCAGCCTCCCTGGATCTGCTGCTGCTATAACCTTCCCTCTGTGTGGCTGCTGGAGGAAAGAAGCAGCAGCCATCTTATAGCATCTCTATGCTTTATTCCGAGCTGAAAATCCTAGTTAAGCCATGATCCATCCCACCCCAATTTTGGAAGGCTTGTTCTTGTGAAAAATGTGTGTTGTATGTGAGTAAATACAGTATTTGTTCTTCAGTCTTTTGGGGGAGCAGGGAAGGATTTGGGGGCAAGAAAGTGAGAAATCTAGTTCTCCTTTTTGCCCCTCAAAGTGCTGGTCAATGGAGCTCAGTTGGTGTGTCAGGAGACCATAGGCAGCCTTTCTTATGGATTAGTTATGTTGTCTCAAAGGAGAAAGTGAGCCAGTGTCTTCCCCAGGAAAGAAACCATGGACTAGGGCTTCTGAGACTGGTGAGGATGTAGGCAAGTTGAAGGATGAAGAGCAGGACCAGGGAACAGGAGACTAAGCCACGGGTGGGCCATTATTTTAGAAGGAGGGCTGCCTACTGAGTTTTGGCAAGTCATTGAGGGCCTCATGGGAAGCCCTGCTCCTGCACAGGTGCCTTGCCCCCTGGTTGCCATCTTGGGACTAGAAGTCTTTCTCTCTAACCCCTGACCTTTGCCGCCTGGAAGTACTTCTTTCAGTAAGTGGGTTTGCCATCTCGGAACTAGAAAAATACCGAATTATATTCTAAAAATCAAACGTACGTACGTGTTTGTGTAGTGTATATAGAGGTGATGGCATAATAGCTTAACATGAAGTCTTACTTTTGTATATTGTGGGAGGGTGGGTATTGGTTTGTGGGTTGTGAGGGAGGGGGTGCGTGTGGAATTTGTAGGGGAGGATAGGTGTGGGGGTGTGGTTATGTGGAGTGTGAGTGTGTATGGATTTTGTAGGGAGCTCTGAGCGTGTGGAGAGAGGGTTGGGGCTTGCATGGAGGGGGAGGGTTGGCTTCCCCCCACCACCCCAAATGACAGGCAGAGCCCCTGCTCACTGCCACTTCCCTCCATTTGCCACTGCTGTCCTGCCATGTCTACATCCCGTTTCCCTCCTCCACACACACATTGCTCTGGCATCACATCCCAGCTGCTCCTGTAGTCCCGGCAATGCAGCCAGGAACCAGGTAGTGTCACAGTCACCAGCAGGTGAGCAAGAGGGGGAGTGGGGAAATGGTTGCAGCAGGTGAGGGGAAGGGGCAGCAAGTGGGAGCACGGAGTGCAGCAACAGCTGAGCGAGAGTACAGGGCCTGCACCAGTGCGCCGAGGCCAGCTCTGGCAGTGTCTAGACCAGGGTAGCAGGAGCACGGGGTCTGGGCCAGTAGGAGCCGCTGGAGTTGGGCTGGCTCCAACTCTCCCTGCTTGAGCAGCGCAGCCTGGCTACATACAGCCCATACTGGCTCAAACCCCACATTCCTGGGCAGAAACTGCTGCTCAGCACAGAGAGGAAAGTGACCCTCCTCTCACTGCCACCAGGCAGTTTTAGCTGTGTCTGCCTGGAGCCCATACTGTGCTTGGCTATAGTGTGGCTCCTTCACCATCACCTCTGTGCTGTCCAGTGCAACAGCAGTGGCCATGTGGAGCAGGTGCAGGGGAGCTCAGAAGTGGCGGTGAAGGAGCTGCGTTGCAGCCTAGTGTGGCACGGGCTCCAGGTGTATTCAGCTAAAACTGTCCGGTGGCTGCGAAGGGGAGGAGCCACTTCCTCCCATACAGCAGTTTCTGCCCAGCTTCTCCTACGCAGCCCAATGGGTGAGTCCAGAGCCAGCAGGAGGCCCAGGCTCAGCAGTAGCAGTGCGGGACAAACTGCTGCTCAGTGCAGGAGAAAAGTGGTCCTTCCCCATCCTGCTGCTGGTGCTCCACACTGCAGCCACTCAGAGCCCACGTGAGGCTGCCTGTGCCTGCCCTTCATTGCCACTGCTGCCCCACGGGGCAGCCCAAAGGCGGTGGTGACACGGCAAAGAGTCAGGACAGCTCTACATGGGCTCTGGGTGGATGCACCAGTAGTATCCAGCCATGGGGTGGGGAGGGGGCATTTTTTCCGAAGCTGAGCAGCAGTTTGTCCTTTGCTGCTGCTGCTCAGCCCAGAAGGGCTGACGCAGGGCTGGGGCTGTTTGCGCTAGTCCCTGCCTGTACTGCAAGTATGGGGCGGGCAGGGACTGGGAGTGAGCAGGTACGCAGGAGCCAGCGACAGCCGGGCGGGAGTGTGGGATCCATGCAGGTGTCCTGGGGCCAGTGCTGGCGGGGCCCAGAATGAGGCGGCTGGAGTGTGGGGTCCCAGTCGGCTGGGGCTCTGTGAAGCCAGGCCAGCTCCACTCCCTCACTGCTGGTGGAGCCCAGCCCAGCTCCATAGACCCCTGCCAGCCTGTGCCCCTGCCGCCCTCCTCTGGGCCCCATTGGCACTGGCCCCAGGACATCAGCACAGGCCCCATGCTCCCCGGTTACTACCATTCCCCCCAACCCCACCACCGCTTTCTTCACTTTGCTGACCGCTCTGCCCCATATGGCTCCCTACTGTATGGCCAGACTGTGGGACTCAGCAGGAGCAGGCTGGCCCCTGAGGAATTGCTCATGGTTTTCCCCTGCCCCCTTCCCTCCTCCCCTTCCTTGAATTTCCTGCTCCAGTGCAGGCACAAAAAGCCCCATAGTCCCTGACCAGAAGCCTCTGCTAGGCAGGGGCTTGCGACTTGGGAGGCAGGGGGTGGGAGGGCCAGGTGGACCTTGCTGTTTAGGCTCCTGCCATGGCTTCTCTTGGGTTCTACAGCCCCTGGCTCCTGTCATGTTTGATAGGTAGCCTGAGGCATTTAAATATTAATTTTCTAAATTTTTGAGGGGCCCTGCTAGCTGGATAGAATGACCTGGCAGGCCAGATCTGGCCTGTGAGCCATATTTTCCCCACACCTAAGCTTTACGAGTCAGGGAAAATATAGGCTGCCTGTACACTTGCTTGGAGGTAGTATAGGGGGTTAATTAGAGCAGTTTCCATACAGTCATTCTTATTAAAATGGCTCACTGTCATGTATATTAAGCCCCCTCTGCATTTTATGCTGGAGGGGCACTTTAACTGAAGCTCATTCAATGAGGTTTAGTTGAAGTGCCCTCACGGCTATTTTGAAATGCAGGCTCGGGGGGCTTAATAGGCTTAAAATGCTTGGTGAGGTGACCCTGGAGCATACCTACAGGTAGCCGTATCGCCCAATCTCTGTCTTGCAACCAAATTAAGCCTTTAAATGTCTGGGGGCCTTTCTCAAGAGCTAAGTCTAGGCTATACAATGGGCTTATGGTAGAAGACTTAGAGCTTGTCTACGCATAGTTTTTTTTT
The DNA here is from genome assembly GCA_030014935.1 of Caiman crocodilus. Classification (NCBI taxonomy): domain Eukaryota; kingdom Metazoa; phylum Chordata; order Crocodylia; family Alligatoridae; genus Caiman; species Caiman crocodilus. Next base: position 17,173,058 of record JAGPOW010000290.1, read on the forward strand.
GTAGGGGGACCTGAATAACTAGTTTTGCTTATGCTCTTCATGTGGACAAAGGTGGCTTGTTTTGTCTTAGTTTTAGTACAATTTCCAAGTTATTCCATTTTCGCTTAATCCATATTCAGGAGTGGATTAAAGTAAACTTGAACAAAAGTATCCATGCATCAAGTAGAAGTATATGCTTAACTTGGAAGGCAGAGCATGAATTTTAACTTTCACGTATAAAAGAGCAATTAGTATTAATATTTTGCTGATAGGTACTAGCAGAGTTGGTTCCATGTTTCCATACCCAGAACATATGTTGAAAGGCAAAACACTGTTATCTGATACACCAGGATGTTTGAAGCTGTAAATTGAGGTTTCAAGATGGTGTATTTACTTCATAAGAGAGTGACCTGATAATTGTATTCAGAACATTTACAATGTTTTTATTCAGTTTTCAACATAAATCTAAATTATGTTATGCAAGAAAATCCTGAAGAGAACTTCAAAAGGTCATTTAATCCCATCCCCTGCTCAAAGAAGGATCACCCCTAACTACATAATTCTAGACCAGGGGTTTTCAACCTTTTTAATAAGATTATCTCCAGCAGTCCCCTCTTTAGAAAGTGTACCCCTGGGGAGGGGTGGCAAGTGGCTGGATGCTGAGTGGGGGAGGGAGAGTGGTGAGCAGCCAGATGCGGAGTGGGGGCATGGTGAAAAGAGGAGTGGTGTCAGTGTGGCATCTGCGTGGCCCTGATCCTGGCCCGCCCTGTCCCTGCTCCGGTGAGGCAGTGGCACAGGGTGGCGGCACTTTGTCCCCACCTGCTCCCACGTACCCCCTGGGACCTTTCAAAGTACCACCACGGGGTACTTTGACAACCCCTGTTCTGAACAAATGTTTGTTTAACCTGCTTTTAAAGAGCTGTTGCAGATGGTTATTCCACAACCTCTCCTAGTTAATATCTTCCAGTGGGTCACCACCCTTATAGTCCGTTTTGGCAGCCTGAAGCAATGACTTTGCTTTCAGGTCTGGAAAATGTAAACTTCAGCTGGATGTTCATGCGTTTTCTGTCTATGTTGCTTAAAATGAATTTTTAATATATTAAGTCTAGAATAGGTATATATAAAGATTTCTTAGCTATGATATAAAATGAGGCAGTGATGGAAGAGGGCCATTTTATTTGGGATTATCCATGGTCTGTGTATTTCTCCTAAGCAGTTCTTTACCTGCTGTAGTTTGTTCTTGAGTGGCCATGTTGGGAAATTTTAAATTGCACATTTCTTAAAAAAATACTAAGAAGATAATATTAAATTTAATCTGAAGTATTCAAATTTGATAGTGGTTATACTGTGATGTAAATCTCCAATAGTAGACGGTCTTTATGTATATCATCTTTTAAAGTTGTCTTGAAGGAAAATTGAATAGAACTCAGGTTCAAAAATTCAATTTTAATGTTGGCACTATACCAAGCTACCTGTGGGAGGGGGGTCTCTCCCCCATTTTGTAGAGTGTTCTCTAAGATTGGACATTGTCTCATATCCTGTGGCAACAAAGTGTCTTTGCTATGAATCAGGTTTGAATGCATTAGAAGAGCAATATGTTGCTTCAAATGCTGTGCCATGTACGGCTGTTGTTTGGAACGTCTGTAAAACATAACCGTTCCAACAATATCAAATCACAGCTGCTCACTTGTAAAACTTCCAGACAAAAGAGGTCAACAGGCCTTCTTTTGTGTTCTCTTTTGAAACCTCAGCAAGTTAATCATTGCCTATTTCCCATGCCACAGAACGTTCCAAAATATTCTAATGTAGTTCCTGCTATCCTCTTTTTAAAATGGCAGATGGGGAGAATTAACAGTATAATCCTATTTTTTGTATCCTTTTTTTTCCCGTTATCTTAAGTAAGCATAGACAAGTGATGAGCTTTTGGGTTTTGTTTTGTTTTCATTTTTAAATCTTGATCTATGATGCAGGTATTGTTCTAGTGAATTCAGTTGGGTGTTAATTGTATCTCCATGTTCTCCAATTCCTTGGGTCATGGGGAGTAGAACAATTTGCTGTGTATGATTGTAGGGACATTGCCTTGGGTTTAATCATAATAGTTACACAGAAAGAAATGTGGTATGTGGTGTGTTGGTTTTTTTAAAGCTATTGAAAGAAGGCTTGTATTGAGATCAAGAAGGTATCATCTGGAAAACCAGTAGTTTCTACGTTCTGTATCACAGATTGTGATTTCCCTAGTCTGTGGAGAATGGCAAGCAGTTTAAAGAACTGAATAAACAGAAGAGATGACAAAGAGCTTTTTGACCCTTCCTCACCAGTTAGGAAGAATATCTGTGGTTTACAAACAGTCTTTAAATAAAGGAATGCACATGCGGAACTGTGGAGGAGTATATCAATTAAATTGCCTTGGAGCTTGAAAGAGTGCCCAAAAGAGGTATTATACGTTCCTTGTATCCTAGGTTGGATCCAGCCCAGTGCATGGGGTACAGGCAGTAGCAGTGGTGTGTACCACCACAGCAGTGGGGCAAGCAGCTGTGGGACATGGTAGAGGTGTGCAAATGCTGCTGGGGCAGGTGGATGCAGGGTGACCGAGGGCTGTATTTCAGAGACCTTGCTTGCCCCCCTGAAACTAACAACTATGTCTATTGGAGCTCCAAAACCCCAGATTCAATGGCAGGCCATGCCCATTTCTAGCCACATCCCAGATTCCTGGGCCCACCAAATGGAGTGGCTTTACAGGCTGAATATTGGCCCATAGGCTGCATGTATCGTATCTCCGCTGTAGAGCAGTCTCTTTGCACCTGATGCTGGAAGAAGGCCACTTACATTAGTTTATTTCATGTCACAACATTCACTGAATATGATATATGACTTCCCTTAGAATAAAACTGGTTCATTCAGTAGTGGTTGGATCACAAATGGCCTGTGTCAGAAACCTTTAGCCTCCCTGAAGTTCTCGCGGTAGCAGTTTCTCTAAATCTGTTTAGGGATCTTCTGGTGGTAAGGACCACATTCTGCGTTTTTGTGTAACCAGTGAGATCCTTTTAAATAAAAGCAGAATTCAGTGCCCAGTTACATTTATTCTGTGTACCCCACTGTAAATAGGTTGTCTTACCCTGTAGGCTTTTCTGGACAGTCTTTTGTGCCCTGAGGAGGTCCTCAGTTAAGTCCACTTAGATAAAACAAAGTCTTTAACTCAGTGGTGCTCAACCTTTTGACCCAATGGGTTGGATGATATCCAGTCAGTGGGGGGATCACATGTGGGGTCCATCTGGTGGTCTCGATCCAGTGCCTGGGGTAGATATGGTGGGGCCACATCTGGCCATGTGGAGGGAGGTGGGGGGGCAGTCTGGCCCTAATCCAGCTGCATGGGAGAAGAGGGCTTGGCCTAGCCCCAACCCAGAGTGCAGGGAGTAGAAAGGGGCGAGGCCCAGCTCTGATTTGGCTAAGTGAGGGGAAGGGGTTATGGGCAGACCCCAGTCCAGTTGCGCAGGGGGAAGGGGCATGGCCTAGCCCCAATCTGGCTGCACAGAGGAAAGGGGGTATGGCCTGGCCCTAATCTAGCTGTGCAGGGGGTGGGGGCATAGGCTGGCTCTGACCCACAACGTGAAGGTTGGGAATTTGGCAGTAGGGGATGGGCCGTGGGGAATAATTACAACCCCTTTCCCACTGTCACATTTCCTGACTCATGGGGAGAGTCATGGGTTATTTTGAGCATCCCTGCTTTAACAAAACAAAACAACCCGGAAACCCTGTTGTCCTGTCCTGGACACTGGAAAGGGACCCCTGTGACTCTGGCCCCTCTGTGCAGTCAGTGGTTCATCCCTCCACTTGCCTGTGGCTCACCACTCTTCCTTCACAGTTGTTGGTCTTATTGCTCAGGTTTTTAAGCTCCCAGTGAGCCACTATCTTATTAGCAGTCTTCCCACAGCTGCAGCTACTCAACAGAGTTGGTTTACCCCTCTTAAATGGACAAGCCACTGTTACACTCACATACTACATGTGTAGCACATGTGGAATCCCCTGAATATAGGTTCTAAAATATGCTTTTTTCCTTTTAAAAATATGGCTAAGTCTTAGAGACGTCAGTCCTTGGCTTTTTGCCAAAATCATGACCTCATGTCTCTTACTAAAGCTCCCACCTATAGTTTTAGTTGTTCCAGCTGTGATAATTATGCCACATATAAAGCAAAATCTGGTCCAGGATCTAGGCATTAGTTGGGGATAGGCTGCTGTGTGGGGAGAACAGTATCGGGGATGGTTTAAGGATCAAAATGATAAACACAAATGAAGAAATGGAAGTGGGATCTTTTGAGAGAGTTTCTGAAGTCACTAAAGTCTGTTGCTCCCTCAGCAATGGACCTTATAAAGGGATGAGAAGCAAATGAGTCGCACGTGAAATTGCTACTTCATGAATCAACAAAACAAGCTTATCCCCACAATGTAGGAAGAATAGTAGCAGCAAAAGCTGCTACTATGATCTGCTCTAGGATGGGGAGCAACTTGTTCTGTTAACCTCTGCATGAGATCATTGTTCTAGGAAAGATGTTTTTTTCTAGGAAAGATGATTTGGCTCACAGAATATTTGTGCATATTTTGGAGCTACCATATGCGGTGGCTGGCATGTTACATTTTTTTTCTATCCTGCATAATCAGACATATAATATTTAAAGAATTGGCATTGTGCTTATTTCAACTGTCTGCTAAAATTGACATGATAGTGCATGTCAGGAACTATGCACCTCAGTGTAGTCATAACAGCTGGCTTTCTGCTTTGGTACAACTCATCTCCTGAAATTAGGCCTACGTGCTTTAGCTGGATTTGAAAACTGGCTCAACAGAAATTGATCTAGTATCACGTTTCTTAAAAATAAAGTATATATCATCTTCAGATGTTGTGCATCTGGTATATGGATGCACAAGTGTCCCTTTTCCTTTTTTATCCTGTAATTTGAATATGCTAATAGACACTTAGTGTATTTGAGTCTTTTGCTACAGAACTGGAGTATAACACAGAACATTCTGCATTGATACACCAGTTACATTGGTAACTATTTTTGTGTAAGTAATATATATTCAACTTCATGTCTGTTTTGATTATTTATTCTTAAATTATTAGTTTTACAGCCAGGGATGGTACCCCCAGGTGCACCATCTAGTATATGCTACGGTCATCAAACAGAATGTTGCATGTATGCGTGTGGCTTTTTCTTCCATATAGGATTGAGTACACTTTCAAAAGTGATTCAGTTTTATGAACAAACTCTAAATGTGTGTAGGAGAGTTAGTATTGTTCCCCACCCCCACCCCACAATGGGCAGTAGCATAATATGGAGTGGGCAGGCAGAGCCCATGCTCTCACCACAAGGCTGCTTATCTTGCTTGTCTCACTGCCTGTCTGCCAGCTTTTTGCCTCGCTGCTTAGTGCTATAATGCACATTGTCAGCCTTATGGAATTCTACTTTGTTGTTGAAAGTTGCTTCAGATATCGGAAATCTATAAATCTATATATTTTATTTACCACTTAGTAAATATTATGGCTTTTTTAACTTAAGTTTGAGAAAATTACTTGAATAGGTTGACATGTATGTTTATATTTGCAATTTAAAAAAAAAATTGCTTTCTCACAACTGTTTTGCCTTATTGTAACACCACTGATTTGTTATACTACTTGACTACCATTGTTCTCTAATGGCTTCAACTACCTTTAGTGCCTGGCTGTGATTAAATATATATATTATTTTAAAATTTGAAATTTAAAAATTTGCAGTAATAACTTAGAGTGGGAACTATTTATTCCAATATTTATAAATGGAGGGTTGATGACTAGAGAAGTGACTTTGCCTAAATTGTGCAAGAAGTCTCTGATATAGTTGGTACTTGTCCTCTTCTGAATACCACTTGGGTGTCTTGAGCTCAGTATTATTCTTCATTTCCATATATTCTGGATTTGTGGGAACAAAAAAGAACTTTGACTCAGATCATCTGCCTTTAAAAGACAAAAGGGCACCTTGAGTACTGGGCTTGGAATAAGTGAAGTATAAACTTTAGTAGATGACTATTAATTGCTTGTAATATGTTCTTTGCATCTTCAATTAAATATTTTAAAAGAATTGTTCTACAGAACTGCAGATTAATGGTTAATAATAGTTAGTCAGATTTGCTTCATAAATCTTAAGAGTTGAACAACTTTTTTTCAATTCTTAGCTGTTCTTCCATTCTGTAAGTATCATGCAATACACCCCACCCCATTGGCGGATCTTCTTCTGAGAGGCTACAAACAACAACATAGAGTAACTCGCAGCACAACAAACTGGAGGTTAAACCTGACTTTTAGCCCCCCTGGCTATTTATAGGTTAAGCATTCATTGTTACTTTCAATGCTTAATAGTCCTAGTTCTTATTATTCTGAATATGAATACTGGAAGTGCTAACTAGAAAGATTTCTATCTCTATACAACTATCTTATTCAGTCCTAATTACTCTTAGTATAATATCTGAGCAAGTCTAGGACTGGCTAGTAGATTCATTTTTATTTCTTGGTATTGTAAAAGTAACTATACAGCACTTGATGAGGGAAAGCTTCTGTTCTATGACAGTTTTTGTATTTGTCTAAATAAAGTTAATGAGCATTTAACATCTGTTGATGTTGAAGCAGTCTGTTGACTAGTCAGTGAACATTCCTGCTGAGGCTGATAATAAACATGCAAAAGTCATCTTTGCATATTTTTAAGGGAGGAACTAAATGTGTGAGCACAGCTGTATGGAGAAATAAAACTTCATCTAACCACCTGTCAACCAATAGTGGAGCATTCCAAAAGCTTAGCAACTCTAAATTGATTAGAGGCTCTCCTAATAAACAGGGATGGCTCTTTCAATTCAGATCTATTAAGCGGAGTTTCAGTCTAGAAAATGTTAGCGTTTCTGTCTATTAAATAGAAGCAAACACTGGTGCCTCTTAATGAAAGTTCTGTTCAAAGAGTGATAATGTTTCAGGATACTGGAAGCTTGCCTGCAAAGTTTGCTTGCCTGCAAACACAGGTTTTACATGCGAATATGATTTTTTTAAAGTATATAATAGGAAAACTATTTTATCCTCAGTTTTCACTTCCTTTCTATCATTTATGTTCCATTAATGGATCCATGTCTGCTTTGTTAAAGACATATATGTAACATGTCCTGGTATGTAACACAACTGATAGTTATATAGAGCTAAACATCTGGGTTGTATATATGTAAGCTACCAAATCTTCAGAAACTTATAGCAGTTCTACCATGGGAGCATGTAGCATGTCCCAGGGTCCCTGTGACCATGCCCTGCTCTGCCCGTAGAGCATCTTCCCTTCTCTCCCACTACATCTTGATGGAATAAGAGTAGTAATGGGGAGGCTGCCCATGGGCCATGGTGTGGCCCCATTCCAGCTGGACCCCCACTGGCCTCTACTGCTCCCAGGCCCATCACTGGGCCTCTCTGACTGTGCTACTGCAGGGCACCTAAAACCTTATGGGCTAATTCCATGTCTCCAATCCTCCCCTATACCACACCGCAAGCCTCACAGTTGTTATTGTAATGTTGTTCACTTGTTGGGACTTTGGCCTCCTCAGCCTCCACCCGTTTACTCTCCATAGGCCTTCTAGTCCTGGCCCTGTATGGGACCTGGCTTTGAGGCACTAGCTTTCTTTTAGCCCTTTTGGACACCAGGCCCCTAGCCCCTGCCTGCTGGATCTTTGGCTCCAATCTGGATGTGCCTCTCTTGGGTGCTGGGCCTGTGTCTGGTAACATCTCTCTTGGGCGTCAGGCCCCTGGGCCCTGTGTGGCTCTGTGGTCTTACACTGTGCCCACTCTTGGCTCAACAGTTGCTCAAGCCTTGAGCCTGCCCCTGGCAGGACTCAAGGTGACTATGTGCCCACGGGCACCAATGGGATTTCTGTATACCACCCCTACAGTCCAAATCTAAACCACCAGTATAACTGTAACATAACCCTAAGCTCCTGGGCTCTAACATAAGCATCAAGGGGAAACAGCTGTTCTCCCCCCGTTCCCATTTAAGAGGGAAAACCTTCCCTCACCTCTCAGCTAGTGAGCCTTCCAACCCTGGGCTCCTTGTGATCTCCCCAAACCTCACTGTTCCCACAGGCAGCATAGCAGTCAGACTAGCATCTCTGGGTAGCTCTCTTGGGCATGAGCTCCTTCCTCTGCGCTACCAGGGAGAGATTAGCTTGCTAGCCCAAGCCTCAAGCTTATATCCTCCCAGGGCCCTGTCCCGTTCCCGTCAGCACACTGTATGGGCTGCTTGCGGATGCCTGCTGATTGGCCTCATTGCTCTGTTGCCCCAGCAACCTGCAGCTGCTGCACCTTGCCTGGCCTGCTGAGTGTCTTGGCCCGGGCTGCTTTTACCTTAAAAGAACAGGGAGCCCTAGGCTCTCTGTTACAGAGCATCATTACATTTAAATTGCCATTAGAAATTGAACATAAGCTTTATTCTTCCTGAAATACTTACTTATTACTGTCGGACAAGTGATACTGATCAACTATGTAAACCTTTAAGGTTCTGCACACAGGTAGACATTATTCAACTATTTTCAGGTCCAAAATACATTCAAAATCTTGGAAAGTCGTGAAAAAAATGATATCTCAAGATTATTGTAGTCCATATACAACATGTAATTAGCAAAACAAATTGTTGAAGTACTCTCACTTAGAGAATGATTTACCATTATTTTTATCCATTCACATGAAAGTGTATGCCTGAAAGTTGCCTTAGCAAAATGTTTAGCATAAGCAACACCCTTCCATGTCTTGACATAACTAACTAAATGCCACTAAAAGCACAGCAAGTGGATTAAAATTTAGGGTGCCCTTTTATGATGCATGTCAACAAAAAGTTAAAAGAGGATGTGGTTTACCAGTCCGAGACAGCAGGATACAGATGGCAGCCTGGCAAGAAGACCATTGTGAAAAATAATAGATGGATGTTTATGACATAACTGTATCTGAGGTATGCAGAAGGGAACTGTGTGTGTGTGTGTGTGTGTGTGTGTGTGTATGTGTAATGATGTAATATATATAAATATATATAATATAATATAAACCTAGGGAAAAATCTTAAAGATGGGGGAGAGCATTACTCAAGAAAAGAGAAAAGAAACAAGAAGTAGTTGAACCCTGGAACAGTGATGGAAGAATGGCTGGCTGATATCACTGTATCTATTGGAAGCCTCGTGTAAGACTATCTATATTGACTATTAGGGCTTCCTTAAAAGTTAAGTGCTACATTTAAAGCCAAACTTAAATATTCGCATTGCTTATGTGTTCAACAAATTAGGATTTGAGACTGGAACAGTCTCGCCAATTATTTCATTTCCATTCACCCCACCCCTTACCTACTTTAGTACAACAAAAGAAATTTAGATTTTCATCAACATTGAACTGCCTTTCCTATCAAACTCAAATTCCAGTTGTTTAAAAGTGAAATTAAAAATGCCATTTTGTCAGCATTTTTAAAAAATAATTTTTATAAGTAATTTAACAGTTCCATTACTGAAATATTGCCAGAGGTAGGAATGAAAAGCTTATTTTTCAGTTTTACTTTCTATATTGATAGCACTTTAAATACAATTAAATCTACTGTCCTGTAGCCTAAACCTACTGCTTCATTTCCCACTTTCACCTCCCATGAGACGGAAAAGAACTTGTTTAAAAGAATGCCATAAAAAACAGTAGGAGAACATTTGGAAACTTTGAATCTCATTCACCTCCAAACCAAATATACCTACTTCTCTCAATTTTTCCTTGTACAGCTTGCATATTTGCTTGCCTCTGGATCATCTCTAATGCTCTATTTCTTTTCTAAAGTGCAGAGCCCAGAACTGTACATAGTACTCAACCAATGCTTAATCACTGTCAAGCATGAGTGACTGGTGCTTCCTGAATCTAGGGGGGCACCTGCAAAAGTTGCTGACAGAGGTGGCCCTGTTGTGGGGGAGCACCAGTCCTGCAGACAGCATTGGTGTCAGCCATCAGGGGGGCACATGCACCCCCATGCACCCCCTACCAGTTGCCTATGCTGCCAAGTCACACCTATTACTTCAGGTGTAATAAACTCACTAAAGGCACTTGATCACTAAAGTGGTAGCATGGTCTCCCATATCTTGAACTCAGGAGTCTGGGAAGGCAACATCAAGAATGCCTCTGGAAAATACTCTGCATCAAATAGGAAGGTCACTGCAAACATGCCAGTATCCTTGCGGAAGGAAGTGTTACCAGCTTTGCTGGACCCAGACATTATGTGTAATTTCCCGACTCTTGACTCCCAAAATAAGTGCTCTGTTCCCACCTCAATTGTAGCCTTAGATCTTGCCATGTCCAGAAGAAACCTACAAGGACACATTGAAGGAAGGAAACAGATGCTGACATCAAGAGCTCGGAGGAGCTGTCTGCTAACTGACTCCAGTGGTGCTGCAACCTCAACCAAGCAGCAGTATGCTTCAGGGTGAAGCATCTTGCCTCTGAGGCAGAGAAGAGAGTGAAGGAAGGTAAAGTAGAAAAATTCTAGGCTATGGCCTTCTCTCCCCTTTGGATAGACCTGTAACTTCTGTAGGTGGACAGATCTGTGGCTCAGGGATTGGGCATTTAAATCATCTCAGGACCCATCAACAAGCTGTTGTAGAGATCATCCTCAAATCAAGGGATTGCCAAGCTGAACACAATGCTTCTGTTAATGCAACCCAAAATTGAATCTCTTTTTTTTATGATTTCACGTTGCTTGTTTGTATCGGGTTTGTGATTCAGCAGAACTCACAGATCCTTCCTGGAAATGCTACTTCCAAGCGAGTTACCTCCTATCTTGTATCTGATGTAACACCTTCCGTTTGTCTTTGTTAAATTTCTTTTTTGTAGCAGTAGCCCAGTTCTCCAATTTATAAATTGAATTTTGATTTTTATCCTTTCAGGTGCTTGTAATTCTACTCAGTTTTTTCATTTTCAGATTTCACTCTTCTACTCTCTCTTATTGAATCAAAGTCATTATTGGTTAAGCACTGGATCCAGAACAGAGCTTTGACCAAAGATGTCATTGTTCTATAGTTTTCCCCCTCCAGCCATGGTAGAGGTCTTCTAGTCTAACACATTAATTAATACCACATTTTCTCACACATAACACTCCCCTTTATAAATGCTGACCTTGGCTGGTGGGGGTTGCTTCTTTTGGTTTTTTGTTTTGTTTTGGTTCGTTTTTGAAAGGCAGCATGAAGAAAAAAATGATTGTTTCTTATAGCTGTGGCAGCTAAGGATCTGAGACTGTTCCTGAACCTTCTTCCAGCCCTACATGCCAGATGGGGACCTCCAGCCAACCCTGCACACTGAATCTGGGGCCACATTCAGCTATGGACCAACCCCACATCCTAACTCCATCTGGCACATAGAGCCATGTCATCTGGCCAGGACAACTCCCTATGGGTCCAGAAAATTGGTAATGGGATAGTGGCTCTTGGAGCCATGGCAATTCATGCTGCCACTGCTCCTCTGCCACCAGATTTCTGGACTTGTTGGGAACTCCACAGAGCAAGTGTCTTAGCTCCATGGGCTGATCCATTCAGTGGGCTTTTTGAGTACTCTTACTGTCTTATCATACATATAATGTGCACTCCACCAGCTGGTTTTGGGAACAGGGCATATGCTTTATGTGGGAAAATATGGCTGTTATTTTTTGCATGGCAGTTATTCAGATAAATATATATGTGTCTGCCCACATTTCTCCAGTTTCCTTTTGAGAGTATCATATGGGACTAAATTAAAAGCTTTACTAAAATCCAGGTATGTTAGGTATATCACATTTCCCTCATCCACCAAACCAGTTGCACTGTTAGGAAAGGAAACCAAATTGGCTTGACATGGGTTCTGTCTCATGTTAGAGCTCTAGGCTTCTGATAGGAGACTTGGTGGGGTTTAAAACTCTAGTTGAAGCCTGGCTCAAGCTAGAGCTCTTATGCTTCTGGTCCAATGGCAGTATGCATGATAAAACTACCTTAAGACTGCTAGAATCTGGCCTCAAAACCATTCCCAATTTCTGGCAGACCCCTCTCCCCCCACCCAATAGGCAGTCTTCAATTATAAATTTGTCTATGATTGTCAAAATAAAAACCTTCTTGCACAAGTTTTTACTAGCATTTTATGACACATGAGCAATTTATGAGAACATTATTGATTCTAGTTAATAGTGAATAGTCAGAAGAAGACATTGAGAGAAACTTGCAAAGAGTGAAAGGAGAAAAAAATGACTTCAGAGATTGAAATGAAGGTTTAATAAAGGAACTTTAGATCAATCTGAATATTTAGAGTTAGGCTTCATGGAGGAGTAGATTGACTCTAAAGTGGAAAACGAGTAGAAGCCAGTGAAGGAAAATAAGAAGGTGTGGAAAGTGTGGTCAGAACATTTGTGCATGTAGGTGGAGGATCTGAGGAAGTGCTTATGGATAAACTGGAGGAATGAGGAGCAGAGGGAAGATACAGTATTCTACGTGTATTCAAATTAGGACCTGACAAAAAGGAAAAACATTTCAGCTGCAAAAGAATTGAGAGGAGGGATGAATTTTTAAATGAAATTATCTGATTTCACGGAAACATGTATGCAGAGGAGGAAAGTGGAATAATCAAAGATGATATGCAGAATGTGAGTGTGGATAACACTGACAGGAAGGATGGTGGAATTGTCTCCAGCGATAGAGGAAAGAGAGGAGTTAAGATGGAAATATTTAAGACCTCAAATAAATATTTCATGGTTACACAGACAAGAGAAATCCTTGTGATTTTATTTTTGGCATCTTTGCCTGTGGGGAAAACTGTGCTGAAAAAAGTTCATACTATGCAGTTCTCAAGATGATAAATTGTGGTTTAGAAAGGTACAGACAAGTAACAGTTGTGAAGGGCTGTGGTTCACTACAGTATAATTGAGCGGAGCTGCTCTTTTAAACTTATTTTCAGAGCACTCAGTCATCTTGGAGCCTGAATTCTGTTGCCAATTTAACTGTTTGTGTTGAAATCATTAAACATGCTGCTAATGGTCCAATGTATGTGCTCAAGCAGTAATGATGAGTAATGATAAAGTACTATAAGAGCACTTGTTGCTAGGGTGAACAGGGGCTCTTAGGACTTCTTTACCAAGAAATGAAAGCTTAATAGCAGGTGAAAAGGAGACAACATCTCCGACTCATGGCCTTGATCCAAAGCTAAGTAGAGCCAATAGAAGTCTTTACATTGACTTAAATGAGCTTTAGATAAGGCCTTAGTTTAATAATAGTTGCTTTATGGCACAAAAGCTTGAAAGAGAAATAGTAAAAATCAGTAGAAGAAAGAAAACCACCTGTAATGTGCCTGATCCCAATAGAGGCTAGAATACGTTGACTCCCTAGGGAATTGAATACAGGTAGGGAACTTGAATTTATTTAGTGACTTTTTTATGTTCTAGGAAGTAAAGGGAAAAGACGTGTAATGGTGTCAGAGGTTTATCTTTTCACGCACTGTAAAACAATATACCCAAATTGATTGGATGTGGAAGAGATGTCTTATACTTATATGTACTGAAATGCCAGCTTTGTGGCTCACCACAAAGTCAAGTTGCTTGGCTTAACTACGTGCTGAATAATTTAGTTTTAAAGTGGTAGCAGCAATGTCATGCTACGTTGCAAAGGTTTCAAACATGTGAAATGATTGTGTTTTAACTCCTGAAAATGAGATAAAAGCATTAAAAGTACAGTACACTTCTCTTATTCTAGGGGACATCTCTGACATTAGTTTGAAGTTTACCTTTTTCTACTTTATTTTTTCTAAACTATTTTCCTTGGATGTACTGAATAAAGAAAATGAATTTATTGATTGGGATGATATTTAAGCCAAAGATTTGTGTCCCCTGTAACTTGAGTTCACCTTTGGTTTCATTCTTTTATTCTTGTGACACAAGAGGAAGGCTCCGGGTGGCTGTGGAGGTCCTCGTGTCAAATGCACACCAGGTGAGGTAACTGGGTGGTAGCACCAACCCAGATGTGCTCGGGGTCCTAGGTAGGTGGAGCCGCGCAAGGAGAGTAGATAACTCCGGAGACGGGAGCAAAGGTAATTGTAGAAAACTTTACTTACTGAAACTTTGGAGAAACTTATGTACACAGATGAGGTGCGAGACGAGGCAATCGATCGGTACAGGGTTAACAGGTACAGGTACAAGGCGCGATACAGACATGATGGCTGCAGCCGGATAGCAGCGTACTGCAGTGCTTATCTTCAAAATCAGCGATTCCCAAATCTCAAAGAGGGAAGCCTCTGAGAACCGGGGTGGCACCACCCTATCTGAAGGCCACAGCTCTCAGAGTAGGTCTCGGACTCCTACACCTCACCAACTATCACCACGACCAACACCAATGCTCCCAATTCCTAACGCCCACACCCACTCTAGGGCGCAGACCCTAATATAGACTCTCTCACCAATCGGTGAGCTGGCTTGATCGATGCTTCCAGAAGCCTGTCAATCATTTAAGTAGGTCAGGTTCCTTTAACCCCTAAAGTGCAGTGATGGTGATGTGCAGGTGTCCTCTGCTACTTCATTGCTCTGACCTTGGTCTTATCACTTAACTTGTAAATATAAAACATAACAATCATAATAATTTTAACTCATTATTATGCAAGGGTTGACAATCTGGCGGGAGTCACTATGCTATTTTTGCACAATTCTAATTCTGTCTCTTAATCTCCCATGACATTTGATATTTTGATAGCTGATACTGTGAGAATTACATTTAATAAGGAACACTTAGAACTTAAATTAATATATTCACCTTGGCAAATTTCTCTGCCTTTTAACATTCTGGCTATTGATTGATATCCAGTTAAAAATTAGTCATAGCTTTCAAACAGAACCTTCATACTATTTTTCTAAGCATATATATGTTAGTATTACAAAGAGAAGGGGAGAGCTCTTTTCCTTATTTTCTTATGGAAAATATATTTAGAAGCTTCCGAAATAAAATATTTTGAATAAACTTAAAATATATATATTGAAGACATCTAAATTTGTGGCAAAAATCTTAAATTGAGAACCTGCCCTGCAACAGAATTTGTTATATCCAGAAAGTACAGTTAAAATCTGGCTTGAACTTTCTCAAGTTCTAATGCTCCAAATAGGAAGCATAAATTATAAAGAAAGAAGAGAGAGAGAATAGAAGGCTAATTTCTCACAATGCAATTTTAAATGTCAAGGGTTTTATCTACTTGTCAGAAAGACTTTCATCAGTGTGAAGTCAATATTAAGTCATGACAAGTTGTTAGGGAGTTTGAAGAACTGGAAAGAAGACAAAGACTATGAATCAGAAACATTTTATTCATCAAGTTCAACAGACAGTCTCTAACATTGGAGATGGCCTACTTAAGATGTCACTGGCTTGCCCCTGAGAATCTTGATGTGCTATGAAATTGGTGGGTTTAAGTCAACGGTTTATGTGTATACTTTGAAACTTTGTCAAAACACCTATTTTACTTTGGGGTAGGATTATGGGATGTTCAAAATGTGCATGGCATCTTACTGCCTAAGAAAGAAATATAATTTACAAATTCATTCATTACCCAGACATAAGAAAGCTACATTATCAGGAGAAATTCTAATATATTAACACTCTTCACTGTCACATTAAAGCTGTAATTGAAATACATTTTTCTAACCAAGTGGAATAATATTGAAATTTGGTTCCAAATACATTAAGTTTTCTAATAACTATTTATGTATAATATAGTCCTTTAACTGCCAGTTTCTTTTGCTTATTGGTATAAATATTCTTGTTACAGAAACATGTCTTGCAAGATGCAGTATATTTGTTCGCAAAAACTAGTAGTGTGAAGATAGCGGCCAAGATTTACAACTGATTAACAAATTTGAAAATAAGCCCCACTTAAGACTTTTCAAGTTCGTTTGTCAGGGAATGAGTGCTACAGTGCTCAGTAGTTAAAATTAGGGTCTGGAAAAGGTCTTTCATTAAGCACCAAGCAAAGGTCACTCTGTAAAAATGTGACTGGCATATTAATTTAAATATATTTTTTCCTGTTGAGAGAGGCAAGCAGTATAGGTATGAGCACAAAGCTAGAAGCTATACATTTCTGAGTTCTCATTGTGTTCTGAATTCTGAGTAGGTCATTTAGGCCTTGATTTCAGCTCTCTCGCCAGTTTTAACTCTATCGACTTCAGTAAAGTCATTCCCGGCATGTACTGCTCTAAGTAAAATCGGAGTCTGGCTCTCAGTTTTGCCATGTGTATAGTATGGGTAATACATCACAGAACTAATTAATTTTTTTCTTCCTAAAATGGTGTTCAAATTGAGAACTGTAAAAAGAGAGGGAGGGAGAGAGAGAGAGTGTGTGTGTGAGACTCAAAGGTTCCTCCCTCCTTTATAATAATGCATGGAACAGGAGTTTCTAACCTTCTAGCATCACAGTTCAGAGCAGATATCTCCAAGGGATGCTAAAACAGAGAGAACCTGATTCAACTTTTGCTGCCAGAGAGCTTGCCTTGAAGATACTAGTTTCATTACTTAGTTCATATTTATTGCACCTGGGAGACTCTTGAGGTGACTGAGTGAAAGAAGTCATCAAATATACATTTGTCATTCAGTCCCAGGAGAACTGGATTATAAATGGCATTCACAGCAGGACTGTAAATGAGAATCTCTGACCACCCACTCTGCCTGTTTCTGTGTCTATAAGTTTCCAAGGTTCCATAGTGAATGAAACAGGGCTCCAACAGAGCAGAAAAATAGGCTAGTGGGACTAGTAAATCTTAATATGAGAAAGGAGATACCTGAAGAGGGACTCCAAAATAGTTGCACTACATTATGGGCCATTTCCATAACAGTAGAAAGTTGCATTGGTAGATTGGTTATTAAATTATTTTGAGCACCTAATTTGATTCTAGCATGTGTTTACTAAGTTATGGAAAATAGTACCAGATGTTGGTATCCATCAAGTAATTAATTTTGAAAAAATTGACATGCAGTCATATTCAACATCTATTTACATAAATTACAGCTGAGTTGAAACTCAGAATGTCCATTCCAAAAGACTTTTTGAAATTTAAAATTTTTCTGATTTGTACATTTGAAGCAGTCACCTTTTCACCTTTTCCAGCAAAAAAGAAAAAAATTATTCAGTAATTCTGAAGATCTCATTTTGATTTCGGTTATTTATATTTTAAATGTATTTCTATTTAGGAATTTTGACTACATATTTAAAATATAGAATTTTTTTATTACACTAAAAGCACTTGTTGATTGTTATTGTAGTTGGAGTTAAGTAAGAAAATGTTCCTGTTTTATGAAAAAATTGGATATTTCAGAAATTTTCCCATTTTATATTAGCATAAAACAGATGGCTTTTAAAACTTTTTGTGAAAGGGACATATTCCAGAATAGCCAATTAGAAGGTGGACCTCTAAGGTGGGAGATGAAAGCTATGCATCCAATTCCATTCTTCAAGCAGCACAGGGATGTGAATCTTACTTTCTAGTCAATTAGCCATTTTAGCAGCAGCATTTCTAGTTTTGATTAGAATTCCTATCTTGAACCAAAGAGAGTTCTCCTAATGATAGCTTTGAAGCTGGTTTGGTTTCACTTGGAGTAATTAATTTTAAAACTTAAAAAAAAAATCCTGGTAAGCTATAATTGTACTGTATAATTGCACTGGGGACTTGTTGTTCTAAATAATCATTTTACTTTGTATTCTAATTTGTACATCATATAAACATCAAAATAAAACCAAGTTTAGTTACTATGCTCAAAATTTTTTTATTGACATGTTCTCTCACGAATTTTTTTATTAGCATAAAAATTTGTAAATACTGAAAGTGTAAACTGAAAAGCATGAATTCCATTGGTCTGCATCATATTAATACTTACGTGCATTACAAAACCAGTCAACAATCTGAACAGATATTTGTGACTTGATCTAAATGAAGAGTGTTTGGACATTTGTCAGTAGGTTAGATATTTGATGTCACAGTAATGCTGAATTCCACCCCAGACCTTAAAGGGTCATATATTCTAGTGGGCACATCTGATATCCAAGTCTGGCCCTTCACCCAGACCATGTCCCAGTCTCCTGTCTTTCCTACCACCGGCTACTAGTCTCAATCTCGTTTTCCATTACTCATACAGTTTCAGACTATTTAAACTTTTAACAACAGTTCTGATCTCTTTGTCCATTAGGTCCCAGTCTACAACCCATTCAGAATATCAATACCCATTCTTTTCTCCTGGTTATTTGTCCAGTCTTCTGCTCACTTTCCTTATCTCCATTACTCCTTGCCTGATTATCCATCCGATATTGGTGTTCCCCCACCTCACCATCTTTTTGTTCTCTTCTTTTTTGCTCAGCCAGTCCTGTTGTCCTTTCTCTTCCCCAGTCCTGAGTCCTTGTCAGATCTGTCTTACTCCTACCCATTTCTTTTTCCCTAGCTCTTATGATACATATTGGTGCTGTTCAATTAGCAGCCTGCAAAGGGGTAAATTGTGGCTCCTTGGTCCTACTTGATTACCACTGCTCCCATTGCTCCAGCTGCATAAGCTGCAGGCTCCCTTTTCCTTTGTGTTCCCTCTTCCTTTGGGGTATA
Source organism: Caiman crocodilus (assembly GCA_030014935.1). NCBI lineage: Eukaryota > Metazoa > Chordata > Crocodylia > Alligatoridae > Caiman > Caiman crocodilus. The sequence continues at coordinate 17,191,675 of JAGPOW010000290.1, forward strand.
GGGGCAGGTGGGGTAAGGTGGTACAGTGTGACATCCTCCACTACTAGGGGAGCCCAAAGCCCAGAGCACCTGAGCAGCATGGTGCTGCAGAGGTGCCCACAGCAGGGGAGCTGAAAGTGGTATAGCATGGTGGTGGGGGTACCACTAGGGTACATGGTAAAGTGGTGGGATATGCAGTGGAATGCACAGTATAGTGCATGGGCACCAGGATGCATGGTGCAGCAAAGTGGATGTAGTACAGCAGGGGGGGCACAGGGGCATGAGGTACAATGGGAGTACGGTGAGGAATGCACCAGGATCCATGGTGCTGCAGCGGGGTGCCAGGCTACGTGATGCAGTGTGGGAAAGCACCAGGAAGCATGGTGTAGTGGCAGCCATTAGATATGCAGCCCTGAGGGCCTGTGGCCCCTGCTGGTACTTCCCCTGACCACTTCCAAGTTGAATAGCCCTGATTCACATGATGTCCCACATATGGGGCAGCCGAAAGCATTGACACACAAGACCTTCTGCCCAATTTAGTCGTTTTCTCAAGCATAGAGATGCTAGTACATTTCTAAAAGAAAAGATTGCTGGAATTTCTAAACATTGCCAAAACTATATATTTTTCCTACCTTGTTCTTAGAGACAGTTAAACTATCTTGGTTAGAGTCAGGTAGGAGGAGAATCAGATTGAAGCATAATATTTCAGCTGGAATGGTTAGAATTACTAATGTAACTGGGGGTGGGGAACTGGAGCAATTGCCAATTTCAAGGGTGAAGAAAGAATGACAGTAGTCATTGCCAGATCTGCTACTGTGACTGTTGCCTAAGGTGCAGAAACTGTTTGTTTCTTTGGTTAAAATTTAGTATAGTTATAAGCAAGTAAACTAAGGTCTTTTAGAGGGAAGCCTTATTAAACTTATTAAAGTTTAATTAGTGAAATTAATCAATGAAATTAATGCATCTATGACTTGTGTTTTGATTACCAAGCACTTTTAAAATTATTTGTCATATTATTGAAAAGTTACAGCATTTATGATCTGCCTTATGTTGAGTTCATGTATGATTTTTATTATCAAAACATAATGGAAAACAATCTGGTTGAAATAATAACAAAGGTTATGTGATTTCCTTTTTAGAAATAAGTAACATTTAAGCATCATTAAGAATAGAATTGAAAGCTTAACAAAAAATTTAATCATGTCACTGTACAAATCCATGATGCATCCACATCTTGAATACTCTGTGTGGTTCCAGTCTCTGCATTTCAAAAAAGGATGTAGTACAATTAGAAAAAGTACAGAGAAAGTCTGTCATAATTATTTAGGATATGGAGCAGCTGCCATAGCAAGGAAGACTAAAAAGGCTAGGACTTTTCAGTTTGGAAAAGAGATGGCTGATGATATGGGGGTGGGGAGAGGTGATAGAAGTCTATAAAATCATGAAGGGTATGTAGACAAAGTGAATATGGAACTGTTATTCACTAAGTCCTAGAATACTAGAACTAGAGGGTGTCCACTGAAATTAATAGGTGACAGGTCAAAAATTGACAGGAAAATACTTTTTTATGTAGCACATAGGTACCTTGTGGAACTTGCAGAACCCCCACCAGCATGGGTAGTCCTGCTTCTCCACTCCAGCTGTGCTCACCACACAGGCAGTCCAGCTTCCCTCTGCTGTACTCCCCTCCCCTTCCAGTACACTCCCTACCTGCAGTGCAGGCAGCTCAGCTCCTGCCTTTCTTGCTTGTAGTACAGGAAGCACAAATTCCTTGACCCTTCCAATTGTGTTGCCCCACCCTGAGGTGTGGGGGCAGAAAGTAGAAGCAGGATAAGAGTAAGGGAGCCCAGAGAGCTTGGCTTCTGTGCTGGGTGTAGGGATTCTGGTTTTTTCTATTTAAAAATCATAAATTCTCTGATTGAAAACTCCCAAATCCATGTTTTGCTGTGATTAAATTGAAACACCACTACATATATAGGTATCAGTTGAATACAATGTTTTATTGATATAGTTACATTTTTAAAGCAGTTTGGAAGTCTACCGGTACCTCAATCACAATAATAAAATAAATTCTAAATATCTATACGTTTGGGGGTTTTGTCATGGAAAAACAGAGCTCCCCCTACCCCTTCACTCACCAGGACACAGGTTCAGATGCAACTGTCCCCCCCAGACCCACAACTCCAGAGCTCTGCTGGTGCCCATCTCTCATGAGTGACAGTCCCCTCGTCTTGCTGGTGGCCCTCATTTAGTGGTCCAAAAAAGAATAATATCATGTAAGTGGTGCTTCACATACCTTAATTCTGAAATTTCAGCTAGATCCAGTCCTTAACTCTTATGGAGCACCTTCTATAGCCAGGTCATATTTGTAAGGTTTATATTCCAGCTGTGATGCAAGTCCCATTCAATTTGGTAGACTTTGAAGATTAACTTAATTGTCAGTTTCTTTCTGATCTTTCATGGTTAGGAGTCAGAAGTTGGTTTTGGGAGGATCCATCAGTAAAGCATGGATGGCATGCTCAGTAACGTGCCTTCATTGTATGCATTCTTTGGGTCCAAGAAAGCAGATGAAGAGCAAAGAAATACTTAGGGAAAAACAGTCATTGTGGGGAAAAAAGGTGATCTCAGAGCTAGTTAGTGTCTGGGAGAAAAAAGTTCAGGTTTCCAATATTTTCTATTTCATCAGGGGCTAGAGACCAAGAGCTTTATAAAGTGGATGGGGCAAGGATCCTCTCTCTCAGCCAGTTCAGACAAATTCTTATATTCTGCTGTGAGGGACTAAGGGAGTGTTTTACATTTCACGTCATATAACTCAAAACAAGGCTCCTGTCAGAGGGTGTAGCCTATAAGCAGAAAATTATGATGATGACCCTATATTTTAGGAGTTTATAGTAGATTCCTTCAAGTATGTCACCCTCCCCCTGTTCTCCTTGTATTTTGACCCAGAGGGTCTCAAGACACCCTTCCTGGATAGAAAACTCAATTTGCAGGGAAGTGAACTGATCCTTGATGTAGAGAGCAACACCCTCGCACCTCTTCCCAACATGGTCTCTCCTATATAAGGTGTAATCCTCTAAAGCAACAGACCAATCCATAGGTAGAATCCCACCAGGTCTCCATTATCCCTACAAGGTCATAGTCATTTTCACATAGGAGAAGGGCCAGTTCCTCTTGCTTGTTTCCCAAGCTACTGGCGTTCATGTATAGGCAGTTAAGTCTGCCATGACAAGGTCAATGCTTCCCTATAGGGTGAAGTGGGACCTTTCCTTGGGCTGTCATCAGAGTGGGTTCCCTTGGGCTTGTCTCTGAGACAAAACATTTTCTAGAGGTTCACTCAACTAATAATCTTTCTTTCGTAGGAAATTCTTTAATGGTGGGAGTAGTCATTTCAGTGCAGCCCAATCATCTACAGGTGCTCTAACCTGCATGTTTTTGATGGAAAACAAGCATTTTTTAGATGAAGGGAGAGACTCTGCCATCTTCTCCATTCTCTCGCAGTCCCTTGAACATCTTTTATTATTTAGGAAATATCTTCTACTAATGAAGGACAGGCTCCCTCTTACTAGGTGCAAATTGCATCCTAAATAGTAATCCCCCATTCCCCACTCCTATGACATGTACACCTTTTAAAGGTCATTAAAAGGAAGTTCACATTTCATAGAACCATAAAAAAATGGGGCTGGAAGGAACCTTGGAGGTCATCCAGTCTAACCTCCTGCTTAGGGGCAGGTACATTCCTATCCAAACCATCCCATATAAGTCCTTATCTAACCTATTCTTAAAACTCTACAACTACAAGGCAGCCAGCCCAAGGACATGAGAACACCCTAACCTTTCATAGGTAAAGCAGGAGGATGAGGATATTGTTAGTGTCCTACCATGGCAAGGTTTTTAAATACCAAGGATTCAAGAAAGAGATTCATATCTCCCTCCCCCTGTTATAGAGGAAGGCAAACCCCCCATAATCTGTAGCCATATGAACCCGAATATGGCAATCTGTCTGATCTTGAGTGGTGGGGCAACACTAACCACGACTTCCTTGGTTTTAGTTCCAGCCAGACCACTGTCACTGTCAAAGTGTTCACCTTGTTGCAGCCAACACCCAGTGTGCTTCTGAGAAAACTGAAAAATACCTCCTGATATGTGTAGTAACAGGACAGGGAAAATAAATCCTTCCTGGCCTAATGTGGCAACCAGAAAAACGCTGAAGCAAGGGAAAAAGCAGGCACTCTTCACTCGGTTCTGCAACTTGGGGATAGCAAACAACTCCACATATCACATCCTTTTTCTTTCATCCTTTCCCATTCATAAATTTATCATTTCCCTTTAGTCTTCTTTTGTAATTAAGCAGGGTGTGGAGATTTGCTTCATTTTCTTGCTGCTAAGCACTGTCCACTTCAATATATATCTGCCCTGGATTACAGATGTTCTCTAACAATCTCCCAGTAATCCATGAGTGGGGTGGGAGGCTCACAGCTTCCGATATTGCTCTTTGCAGTATGCCCCAGAAATTCTTGCTTCTAGATCATCCCTGACCAATGCTTACCCAACCTCTTCTTGAAATTCAAGGAAAGATATTCCATAACTTCCCTAGGACGTGTATTTTACTACCTTCCTGTTTTAAAGTGAAGTAGTTCTTCATATCCCACCTAAACTTACTTTGCTTCAATTTCAAGCAATTGCTAAGCATTGAACTCTCTTTAGAGATGGGAAAATGGGGTTCTCCTATGTGGCAGCCCTTCAGATATTTAAAAATTGCTATTCTGTTCCTTATTAATCACCTTTTCTTCAAGTGTGCTGTGTAGAGCAACACTGGAAGATCACTGGCTTCCCTGCTTGCCTATCATTGGGGATTACTAGAGAATGTTTGCAGCCCAGATCAGATGGATATAGTATATATACAATGAATGTAGCAGGAGAATGAAGGGAGAGTTCCACATCCTGCTTAATTACAAGCCCTTTATCATTTCTGTCAGATGGCCCTGGATCCTTTAAATGAAGAAATGTGAAGTCCAAAACTGTATATTTATGGGATAGTTCCCTTGAAATGTATTAATGTTATTGATATTGCACCTGAAGTGTTTTTAAATGCTTAACATGGTACTTAGCTGATCAGTGACATGTATAACATATTAAGTGATCGAGTAATATAGTTTATACTTATTTTGGGGGCGGAATGGGAAGGCAACCAGAGAATTTATTTTGATAAAGCATTGCCCATAAAAGAAATGTACTAAAAGACCAAGAAAACCCTGAAAATGCATTTTTGAATATTTTAAAAGGCTGAGTTAGAAGAAGTCTAGGCAATGTTAATGCCTTCAGTACATCCTATGATCACTAATTATCTTTCATTATATTTTTCAGGAAGGTGGTAACCCTACTCAGCAGTACATTTTCATTTATTTTCTTCATAAGAACTTGGAAAGCATGATTAATGCTGTTTGATTCAGATTCAGAAGCTGTTTATTATGTATCAAACATGAACATTATTTGTGGGTGGCATACTTTCTCTTATCATGCTTGTAAATCTGGAATCATTTGTCATCTGATTTGAACTTCAATTTAGTCAGCAAAGCTTTTCAATTTAGAGAAAATTGGACTCTCTTGTAAAATGAAATTGCAACAGGATTATGGATTTATGGAAATGTATATAATTTATATTCTTCTTCTTCTTATACAACAGAATGCAGAGTAATGTTTTGACTTACTCCCTCAGAATTGTTTGGAACACTAAAAATGTTAAAATGACTGATTTTTTTCAATAGCATTATGGAAGTTCACTGCATTCACTGAATAACATCTAGCTCACAGGGATTGCATTTTAAGGAAGCTTTTGTATAAATTTGCCATCATAAGAAAAATAGATAAAATAACATGGAATTAAAACTAAAGAATGATGTTGCCGATCAATGATCATTCTGGGTCCAAGGTATTTGGCGAGATCTTCAGTAACTCAGTTCCAACTGTTTCTGCTTAACAAAACATGTTCCTGTGCATCACCTCTCTTTAAGATTTTCTGCTAAACCTCATTCCTAGTACTGCTTGTTAATGTCTCATTTAATGAATTCTATTAAATTGCATAATACAATCTTAACCCCAAAACCAAATGCCAGAAGCATTGTACTATGTACATTTTCCAGTGCAATTTGTGGAATCAGCCAATTATGAGAATCAAAGTCTTAAGCCATGATGTAGCTTTTTTTTTCCTCCTTCTTCCCTGCATTGGCTATTAGAATCAAATCTGTTATGGATTATGCTGCCTGGCTGTATGTGTGTTTTTGCTACACAGTGAGGCTGTAATTTTATTGTAATAATACAGTAAACATACTTTATAAAGGACTGAAACTATGCAGTTTCTTGCTACAGGTTCCTTATAGACTTTTTACTTGGCTTGTTTACCTTGCTGCCAGTTACTAGAAGTAGAACCATATCTGATATGATTGTAATCAGTTTTGGATGCTACCACATCCTCATTGACCACAAACTTAGCAATGTTTAACGAACATTAACATGACATACAATTTAATATTTTTACAATAAGCTGCCCAGTACTGTCCCTCGGACACATGAGTCTCCCTTAAAATATCAGGATATTTGTTTTCAGTATGCCTGTATATTGATTGTGTTATTTGCCTAATTTCTAAAACAAAATTGTAGTCTATATGCCCCTCTAGTCCTTTTCCTTTCCTGCCAGAATTTCTTCATTGGTATATTTCTATTGGGCAACAACCTTGTAAGACCACAAGACAATCTTATATAATATCACAGCTCCCTTTGCCCATTGATTCCCATCATAGATGCATATTGTATAATGGTCATATTATGCGGATTGTTTCTGCAAACATAAATCATATTGATGTTTTTAGCTTATTTTTGTGTCTATATTTCTGCATTTTTTTGTCTGTTTCTAATATTTTACAGGACGGCTTGAGTGTTATTGTACCTGAGAGAGTCAATGAAATATGTAGAAAGCAATTGGGTTTTTTTGCAATATCTTTTATTGGCCCAATTGCAGTGTTGGAAGAGACATTAATAAGCTGGACACAGTTCCTGCCTCAGCAGGAAGTGAGGAAGTGACCTGAAGAAGGGCACTTAATACTCTAAAGCTTGTCAAAGTTACACAGGTCACCTCCTCATTCTTTTTTTTGTAATTCGTAGCAATTACTGTGTCTTCTCACATATACCTATCATTGTCCTAGCTTGTGTTTGTTTTCAAAGCATGCATTGTACCATCTATAGTTCTTGTTTGACCCTAACTTTAAGCTCTTCGTGCTTACACACTTTGGGTGCTTGCAGACTTAAAAACTCCCCAACAAAAATGGCGCTTTACTTGAAACTCAGAATGGTACCACACTGAGCCCCGCACATGCCTAGAAGAGGCAGCATGTTACCTCACCCTGGCTTACCTGCCATCTGTAAAAATTGGGTGCTTTAGCGGGGCTTTTTTGGCTCTTCTAATAGCTGATTGAATCAGCTTTAGCTAAAAGCTCCAAAAAGTACCCAATCTTTATAGGCACTGCAGAGCCAGGATGAAGTAATGTGCTGCTGCTTCTGATAAAACATGGGGGGAGGTGTTAACGTCTGCAAGCAGTCTTTATGGCTTTCTACTTCATGTCTCATCCAGCAATATTTTGGATTCTCAGTTATATTTACAGTGCCAGGACTGCCTGTTCTCCATAGTTTGATTCTGGACTAGATGAATATTTTTTGATAGTTCTCATTTCCTTTTAAAGGTTTAATTCTGGATCATCCAGTAGCCTTTCATGTTTGTGCCAAACACAAGCACAGTTTACTCTTTTATCAGAGATGCTTTGAATCTGTTCTCTGTTCTTTTTCTTCCCTTTTCCATCTCCCCCAAAATAGATTGATCTGAGGCTGAAAAGACTGTCAATGTCAAACACTTTTCTTACCTCACTTTCATTTTTGTACCATTGGATGAAAAACATTATGCATAATACATTTCATTTTACATGGACTACAGCATTACAGTTTTTGTGATGTAGTATCAATTTGCTGCCTGCCTGAATTAACCAAAGGCTGTTAAACAAATCAAATGCATCAGGTCCTGCTATTATCAGGATTACGGCTATCTTTTTATTAGCTTTCTTTCACTAGTATCCATTGATTAAAGCTACAGACTGAAGTGTTCTTTCAGTCTCTTCAAGTTATCGTCCATATTTCCAGATACCTTCAGTTCTGGTTGACCTTTTAGCTTCTCTATTCTTCCAGTCAGGTTATTTCCCGTAATCTGTTTTTATTCTTGGTAGTGTAGTGTTTGCTAATCTCTGTGGGTCTAGCATGATTGAAAAGGATCATCTTTATTCTATTGTTAAGTTCAATCTCCCTCTGCTTAATGGAATATATGTTTCTTCAGGCCTCCTTCTCTAGACTTCCTCTAGCACATAAAGACATACATCCTCATAACACACAGACATTTTCCCTTTGAGTGTATGGAAGATGGCCTAGAGTGAGTTAAAGATGGAGTTTCAGCCTTAGATTTGTATTTTTTAGCTTTGAATTTTACCAGACATCTTTTCAGAACTCAGAGAAGTCTTAGGATGTGAACTAAGCAAGAAGTTGCTTGGGATATTGCATACAACAAAATAACACTGAAACTGCAGAGATCCCTGCCTTTTAACTTCTTCACACTCTTCAGCCTCTCTTCTCCATCTGTTGACTGTGGGCACTTTTACATATGCTCTGGAGACTAGGGGGGAACAGCATTTTAATTGGAGTGGCTCTGAGAGTTGCTCTAATTAAAGCGCCACTGTGGCTTTAGTTCAAGTGCCCCCTGCCACCATTTTAAAGTGCAGGGATGCTGATACATGAGATGCAGGAGGCTGCTGAAGCATGGTAATTGCCATGCTGTAGCAGACTCAACTAACTTAGTGTTTTCTAACATGCTGGAACCCCAGCGCATAGGAGCAGCCTCCCATCTCATATATAAACACCCTTTATGTCCACTAAGCTTACTCATTCCCAAATATCTCTAACTGGTTCTTGTGTGTAGAAGTTCCTTAGTTTTTCAGGTAAATCCTCCTTATTTGTAGTATACTTGATGTATTGAGCAGAGACAATTGAAGATGCATTTACTCTCACATAAAGTATCTAAAATATGTGAAAAGATAGGGAGGACATTTTATAATCTCTATAAGGAAGCATGTTTTTCAGATCTCTCTGTTTCTGGTCTCAGAGGCCTCAAGAGCCTATAACTGCTGTAAATCCTCAATGCCTTACCTGTCATAAATGCTCAAATTAAACCAGAAAACAGAATCACCCAAGTGAAACATAGATGTTAGGGTCAGAAGGGACCTCAATAGATCGAGTCTGACCCCCTGCATAGGCAGGAAAGCGTGCTGGGTTCAGATGACCCCAGCCAGATGCCTCCTCTTGAAGACCCCCAGGGTAGGGGAGAGCACCACCTCCCTTGAGAGCCCATTCCAAATTTTGGCCACTCTAACTGTGAAGAAGTTCTTCCTAATGTCTAGTCTAAATCTGCTCTCTGCTAGCTTGTGGCCATTATTTCTTGTGACCACCAGGGGCACCTTGGTGAGTAGAGCCTCACCAATTCCCTTTTGCACCCCCATGATGAATTTATAGGTAGCCACAAGGTCACCTCTCAACCTTCTCTTGCGGAGGCTGAAGAGGTCCAGGTGCCCTAGTCTCCTCTCGTAGGGCTTGGCCTGCAAGCCCTTAACCATATGAGTGGCCTTTATCTGGACCCTCTCCAGGTTATCCACATCCCTCTTAAAGTGTGGTGCCCAAAACTGCACACAGCATTCTAACTGCAGTCTGACCAGTGCCCGATAGAGGGGCAGTATCACTTCCTTGGCTCTCTTTGTCATGCATCTGCTGATGCACGATAAAGTGCAGTTAGCTTTTCTGATGACTTCATCACACTGACGACTCATGTTCACCTTGGAGTCCACTAGGAATCCAAGATCCCTTTCTGCTTCCATGCTACCGAGCAGATCATTTCCTAGGTAGTAGGTGTGCTGGACATTTTTCCTTGCTAGGTGCAGCAGTTTGCATTTTTCCTTGTTAAATTGCATTCTATTGTTTTCTGTCCATTTGGCCAACCTGTCCAGGTCTGCCTGTAGTTGTTCCCTGCCCTTCTGTGTGTCCACTTCTCCCTACAGTTTTGTATCATCTGCAAACTTGGACAGAGTATACTTCACTCCCTTGTCCAAGTCACTGATGAAGACATTGAAGAGTATTGGTCCAAGGACCGAGCCCTGTGGGACCCCACTGCCCATGTCCTTCCAGGTTGATACCAATCCATCTACCACTACTCTCTGGGTATGACCCTCTAGCTAATTTGCCACCCACCGGACTGGGTAATCATCCAAGTCGCAGCTTAACTTGTTCACCAGTATGGGGTGGGATACCGTATTGAAGGCCTTCCTCAAGTCTAAGTAGACAATGTCAACCCCTACTCCTGCATCATAATAATGTATTTGTTTATTTATTCAGTTTATATACCATTCTTCCCACTACCTGAACCAAACAATTTAAACAGCAAGTAAAATATCAGAATAAAACTAACATACCCTAAACAATATCCCAGCCTAGCTTTGCTTGCTAAGTGCCTGGCCAGATAAGATCTTATAGCTTGGAACCTCTGGTGGGTCTCAAGGGGAAAAGAGTTTCAAAGCTGAGGAGCAGCTGTTGAGAATGATCTTCTATATGTTTTTGATTTGCAGCATTGATGGTACTTGTAGGAGAGCATTCTTGGCTGCATTTAGGGATCACAGTGGAACATAAGTAAGAAGACTGTCTGTTAGGTACATAAGACCCAGATCATATAGGTCCTTATTGGTTAAAACTAGCAACTTGAATTTTTCCCAGAAGACTATTGGAAGCCACTGCAAATCCTGGAAGACTGCAGTTATGTGCTCCTGGTGACTCATCCCCATCAGCTGTTCTGTTGTGTTCTGGCTGCAGTTTCCAGATAGTCACTGAGGGCATCTCTATGTAGAACTCATTGAGGTAATGCAGCTTCGAGGTTATGAAGGCATGTATTATGATCAGAAGCCAAAAAGGGTCATATCTTTCTCCACCAAAGGGTCATATCTTTCTCTACCAAATGGAGTTGATGAAAGGTGCTCCTAGCTGCCACTGCTACCTGAAGATCCAGGTTCAGCAGGTTTACCCAAGTGTGCAAACCTGAATGACAAAGGGAGGCTGAAACCTGGGAATGAAAGATATGCCAATCCCATCCAACCAAACCATTTGCCCACAACTTTTACCTCTGTCTTGTCTGGATTCAGCTTCATTTGTTCACTCGCATCCAATCCCCAACTGTAATCAGGTACTAGGAAAGGACTGAGACTCCAGGCCCAGGTATAATGAGAAAGAGAACGTTGAATGGTACCTTACTCCAGATCTCTTCATAATCTTGCTCAGCAGCCTCACACACATTTTGAACCGGAAAAGAGCTAGTTAATATCTAGGTCTGGACCCATTAATATGATGCTTTATATATTATATGCATATGTATATATACACACAGCAACTGCATGTAATTTTAGGAGGGAGTGGTAGACAACAATTTCATTAATCTGGATCCAGAGTTCTTGTTTGGGACTCTTTTCTTTCTAAAGAGCTGAATGGATTCCACTGATAGAGCACCTTGGAACTTATAAATTGTTGGGGAAGTGCCCGGCCACCCATTGTAATTTACTTGATCCCATACCTATCTTATGAAAAAGGGAGGTTGTGAATGCTCTGTGAGTTTTGCTTTGTAGATGTTGCTGGTTAGTAAACATTTAGGTGAAGACCTGGGAATTTTTTTTGGTTAGAAAAAAAGGATGCAGAACAGAAATACTAATGATGCAGAATGACTGATTAAAAGGTAGGTTATGTTAAGATTTGTTTTCACTATTTTTTCCCTAAATTAATCAAGTTTGTCACATTGCTTATTGTATACTGTCTTTTAAAAAAATTAATAGGAGTCATCTCTGCAATCCATACTATTCTTACCAATCTAATTACATTATTGTTACTGTATATAGGAGAGCAAATGATTTATGAAAGATATATTTTGGGGAAATCAAGCAATGCAAAACTTCACAATAATTATATTGAATTACAGTGAGCAAGCAGAATACTAACATGGCTAACTAGCTCTCTGCAATTAGCAAGCCAATAGGATATATATTTGTAATATAAAGATCCATGCTATTGCAAATGTATTCTACCAGATAGCAGCTTAGAAATTTTTAAGATGTACTATAAAAAATGTAGAAACAGCAAAATATACCAGACTGATTTCTGATGGATTCATGACCCCGGGTCTTAATAAAGAACACTTAAATAATTTCTATATGCTTTGAATGTACACAATCTCATTGCAAACCTGGCATTATGGGTGAGAACTCACTGAACACTATGGGCTAAAAGGTCAATATAATAATATATGTATAAATATATGTATAATATATGTATAAATATATGTATAAACAATTTTATTTGAAACTTTTAAATGACAAAAACATGCAATGTGAGCAACGATCTTGTTGTGGCTTCACTACCTAGATAATATGCGTCTGTTCACAACAATTATTTCTTGAGTTGTTTTAGTTGTATAAGAGAAATGTGGTTTCTAAGTACTCTTAGTTGAGCTTTAAATAAATCAGCAGGATTACCAGAAAGCCAAGAGAGGAATAAAATATGAATGTAACCAGGTGCATGGCTCATAGGTGGGAGCACAGCTGCCAGCAGTTAAAGGATAGTGTGCCTTCTGGGAGAAGAGAAGCTGACAATGATGAGTGCCTGGCCTGGAGGAAGTTAAAAACTCCCAGACAGCAGTAATGAGGAAGAGAGGGAAGAGGGTGGTAGGGCTGAGGAGGTAGCCCCAAGCATAGGTATAACTAGTAATTTTGGCACCCTGGGCAGAGATGTTGGAGAGTGTGTATGTGTGTGTGTGTGGGCTGAGCAGATACACACATGGTTCAGGGTCCTATCTCACTCTACTGCTACAGTTGCCTCTGTGTGAGCTCCCTGCAAAGTGATTGGTTGTTGCTGCTGCTCCTTTGTAGAGTTCTGGGGGGGGCTGCTATTCTGATGCCCCCTCTAACTTGGCATCCTGGGCTGGTGTGTTGCTTTCCCCCATCCTAGTTAGGCTACTGGACTATAACTTGAAGTCTGAATCCAAATGCCAGACTGAGCATTCTTAGTGCTCGTGGGCTAATTAGATCAAAGATTTTCATTTGTGTAAACATACAGCTGTAGAAACTGAGCCAATGGGACCAGAATCTGCTCCTGTTATCTGGATACAATAGAATATAATCTTTTCTCTGTAACTATTACCCAAAGCCATGCTGCAAGTTGATTGTAGATCTAGGCTTTAGGAGTATCTGTATGACAGCAGCAGCATTGCATTAGACTTCAGGTTAGGGAGCCTAATTCTGCAAAGACTTGCTGCTGGAGTTAATGCTTAATGTTGAGTGTCAGTTGGCTAAATTCAAGAGAACTGAGATTTTTTTTTTTTTTAGGATTAGATTTGATGTGAAGAGTAGAATTTGGGATTATGTTGAGTTAATGGAGGCTGGGCTAGGTCAATTTTATATGTGAAAAGGCATGATTGTAAATTAGAGAAAGCCAATAAGCATTACTTCTCTGCCTTACATCTTGAATTCTAATGACTAATGTAGGATGCATGCTTTTCTGCCTTGGATCCATTAATTACACGCACACAGTAATGCAGTGGAAAAATAACATCAGGTTTCTATACATCATAGCCTATACACACCTTGTATAGTGTGTGTGTGCATGTTGTTATTCTACACAGTAATTCAGATTTGAATCACAATTATTTTTCATTTTCCTTCTCTTCCTCTTAGAATCCACAGAGGTGTAGCCACCCACTGAAAGCCATAACCTTACCCAGTGTTTGTTTAGCCGCTTTTGTTGGTTTCTTAAAATCGCTTTACGCAGTTATTATCCTCAAGAATCTGCACCTGAGCTGCTGTGGTTCAGGAAAAGGGGTCTGACATGGTTATCCAAAGTTCAGAGGAGGCTATCCTCTGGTTGAGGTGCACTATGACTGGTTCCTGAGCACAGCTTTGCTAAACCATGCCGGATCAGTGCACTGCACTTTCTCTGCCCAGGCCTCATGGAAGACCTCCCCCCATGGTCTCAGATGTTATAGAGGATACAATGCAGCGATGAGAGATGGCAGGTTTTCTCCTGTGTCCAGGCTTTTGTTTAGAGCTCTCCAGCAGGCTTTCAGGCATTTGAAGGCACATTCTGAAGTCATGAGGAACCTGCTGAGACATCTCAAACTCAGCAACTATTGATGTGGTGCTCAGCCCATGATGACCTGCCCAAGTGAGGTCCCCCCGGACTCACAGCATTGCTGAAGTACAGCCCTGCCACATATTGCTCTCGGATTCTATGCTGCATTTCTCTGCTTACAAGTTGGGGTGGGGGAGGTTGTCAGGCAGTTGAAGAATGCCGTCCAAGAATGGAACAGAGCCATGCAGCCAGGGTTTGAACGTTCAGTATGCTCACTGATTGTGCTATGAGACTTGCAGTCATCTTGTTCCCACAGACTTTTCACAGGGAAGAGGGGCGAGACTGCTTAAATGCAACTTGTAAGCCTATCCAGATGCTTGTCCTGGGAGTAGCCCTAGTTCCTAGACTGGATTACCTGCACTTACTGTTCCCTTGTGGGTCTCCTGCCTTCTCATCAGTGCCTGTTTTGAGGAGGGAGAGGGAGTAGCAGGGGGAAAAACCCTTCCAGTCCCTGATGTAATGCAATCCCAGCAGTTCTGAGAACCGTGTGTTTTCATATGTCCCTGACTTGCATGTCCTGTCTGCCTCCTGGCCCCATTGTGCTGTGGGGCAGAATGGGACATGTGAAATCCTAACACTTGTACTTGAGCTGAATATACACTTTTGATGATTTTTCATGGATCACATTGTGGGATACAGCATCTAGAGGTTGCATGGCTCCAGAGTAAATAATAACCCTGGCCCTGAAATTGGGGTCCTGGCAGGGGCTCTAAGGAGCTGGATTGCACAGAAGTTTGTGGGGGATGGGAGGGAAGTTGCTTATGAGCCTTGTTGAGGTGGGGGATGATTGTGGACAATGTTGCAGTTCCAGCACAGTGTTCAGAGAGAAGGTGAGTCTGTTTTCATTCCAATGTTTGGTGGGGAGGGAAGAAGAAGTGATTAGCTATTATCAGCAGCTAAGGATGGCATTGAGAGATAATGAGGGTGGTATGACTAAGACAGATTTATGTTCCCACATGGTTTATAAGGCACAAAATATCCAAGGCCATGGGCTGGGTGCCTGTGGTCTGTCCACCCAAGGAAAAGTGGGGAGGTTGGGTATGATCTGCCCAGTGCTGACTGATAAATCAAGTGGTAAGGACCTTGGATCCTGTGGTATATGCGGATGGGGCTGGGGCATAACATCATCCCCTACCCCCATCTACCTTCATACCAGGATCCTGCTTTTGAGGTTTTCACCATGAACAGCCTGGTAGAGTGTCTGACCATGGGGATGGTCTGTAGAGGCCTATCAACCCACTGGGAGGAGTGGGTTCAATACCCATTGTTCCAGAGTGACCGCAACTCCATTGGTCAGCTCCTCTTCTCAGCCCTGAATTTTCCAGGGGCTCTTACCTGATGCTCCTGAGATGTTGGCTAGATCTCAGTGCCAAACCTTTCAGGTGCTTTTACGTGGTAATCTGAGAGATGCTGGCCTTGCCCCACTGCCTCCTGAACTTCCCAGGAGCATCCACTTGTCTGTCTCAGCTCAGACCGTCATACTCCTATCCAGCCACGACTGCTTCAGAATCATCTAGTTGCTGGCAAAAAACTCTCTGCCAACACGCAAGGCTAACAGAGCTCAGGTACCTGCCAGTAGTAGTCAAGTCCTGTATATAATAAGGTCATCTCCATGTTGGCCCAGTCCCTGGACTCCACCTCACTCCCCATTCACCCTCCCACACTGGACCCGAAATGCCCACATCAACTCCTGTTTATGGTGGGTGTGTCCATGCTAGAGTCTGGTTTGTGGGTTGCCTGGGTATGGCTTCTCAAGTGTGGCTTTTATGGATCTGTGCCTGGGGTTTGGGGTTTTTGGTTCAGAGTGTGTGTTGGGGTCTGGGTGTGTAGGGCTGTGTCTGAGCCTTTGGGTATTCTTGGTCTCAGTGGGCATATCTACATGAGACCCTTAATGCACAGAAGACTAATTATACTGTGCTTAGAGTGGTGGGCAAAGCCCAAGCTAATCCGCAGTAAATTTAGTTTAATGCACAGTAGCATCACAAAAAAATCCATCATCTCTGTTAATGTGCAGTAGCACCAATTATAGTACATTTAGTGTCATTACAGACACTAAAATTTAATGCACAGTAATTATGGTGCATTAATTAATGTGTAGGCATGTCCAGTGTTTGGGTCTGCATGTTGGCCATGATATGCTTGGGGGACAGTTTCTTGGGGGTGTGGGAGCTTGAGATCTCAGTGTCATATGCACCATTTTTAGCCTGACCTAAGCAATGTGAACACTTGAATGTCTACAAGTTTAAACCAAACTAAGTTAGATTTAGATTGATCTAAATGCTTTTATATATCCTAAGTGTCTTCTTGGGTTGCAGTTCTAAATTGCTTGCATACACAAACATCTGTGCGGAAGTGCCAGTGCAGTGAAGGACGAATCTTATGGGCTAGGGATTATGAGTCCCAGTGTAGGAAATGCCTTCCTAGGATTAACTCAGTTCTTGTAGTATTGTATGCTGATTACCAATATTAATGGTAGATTGGACTATGAGGCGAAGTAGTATTTTTAATGTATAATTTTGGCATCCTGTAATATACATTTGTACTCATAGGTGCACACATGGTGACCTCAGTCCTTTTGTTTTTTTCCCCCTCGATTCAGTATCAGTTTCAATAATTCATTATCCCACCCACCAGCCCTCAAGGTATCTGCCTGTTTTTTCTCATTGTTGAGTCCTATCTGACACCTAGCCTGTGAAAACTCGAGGGGAAGGAAAGCTGTTTCTGTCCTTTGTCCTGGTCTTTGACTGGGGTTCAGTCAGATTATAATGAAAACACCTGCACATGCATAGTCCATGTACATTCAGAAGCTATGTGAAGGCTCTTCCTTTAAATTGAGGAATTTGCACTTGAACGCCATCATTTTACTGTTGGAGATAAGCAGGTAATTTAAAATTGTATGTACGACTTAAAAATCCAACAGATTGAAGAGAGAAAGAAAGTAGTGTTCCAATTAGTGTTTCTCTGCGATTTTATAGAATTACTGTTAAAAAACCAAAACTTTTATCAGCTTATGTGCAAACTTAAAAATATGTCATTCGTTAGGATGCTTTTTTTTAATCTCTAGGTTTCTGTATCCTGCAGTCTGTTTGTTTCTGAAGGTTTCTTTTGACATTTCTGGATTTCTGTACATTGACTGTCAGTTTGAGGTGGCCCTTTAATGAATAAATTACACACATGCAGCTTTCTTTAATCAATAAACAGCAAAACACATGCTGGTGACAAAGCATCACTTTGTTTAGAAGGAAGAGTAATTTCAGTCTCTTAAATAGTGTGAGCGAGATGCCTCCAGACAAGCCTTGTTTGTCTGAAAAGAGACCTCTGCTTTGCAGTTATATTGTGAAGATGGGGAGACCAGACAGCAGGTTACTGACTGGAGGGAACTGTAGCTTGAGGGCAACATTGCGTTTTGGGATGGCAGCAGAAGGCAAGGAGAATGGTTGTCAAGCCATTTCTTATATTGACGTGCTATGTAACATTTGACAATGAAAAGAGAAGGTTTTTGTTAAATTGATTCTCAGAAAGCCTTTTATTTTCTTCATTCAGAAGATTAAGCTTTGAATTCAGGTTTAATCTATTGCTGGATTTTTCTTTTTTTCTTAATGCTCATCATATTTCAGAGGACAGTCCCTATAGAACTGTTTGGCCCAAAGGTACAGGTTTTAAAAATATGCCTCCCTCTGCTTTCCTGCTTATGATCAATTAAATACTCCTGTTTACACTGAAGCTTATCTTTTCAATTAACAGTGCCAATCTCTTCATGAATTTAGAATATTATTCTCCGAAACTCTTCACATTCAACTGTTTTCGTATACTGTATTGCTTTTGCCTGGCTGTAAAGAAAATGGACAAGAGGACTAAGATCATTAACAGATAGCTACAGTTAATTTTCCAAAGACAGAAGAGTACCACAGAATATGTGCTTTTGTACTATAATGAAGTGCTTGGGTAATGAAAGTTAGAGCTGTTTTCTTGATCAGTAATTAGCCTAATCCCAGAGTCCATGTTCCTTAATAAAAGACCACTGAATTTTTCTCTGCCAATCTTTCATTTGCTTTAGCTTTCCAATTAATTAAATTTATACAGATTTGTTTTTGTTCTGATCATCTGCCTTTTTTGTAAAGCAAATTATTTGTCTGCTCATTGCTTTGCATGTTTCCTTTTTCCTACTGTAGACACTTTTTCCCCCAAGCTCAAATCAGGAGATCTAATAGTGCCTTTCAATTTAATGGATTTTTTTAAATAGTATTATGAGGAAATTGGTATAAGCAAGGTTATAATTCCATGTGTCATTTTTCTTTGCTTATCTAATGACAGCTCCTTCTTCAGAATAGACAAGCCAACCTTTTATGTCTCTCTGCAGCTGTGCCATGTGACTGTCCTATTACTTGCAGCATATTTCTTGATAAACATCCAATACTGGGGATGGGTAAAAGGGAGGGCAAAATCCTCAGCACAAACAACATATTTTTCAGGATTTTTGTTAGCTTTTGTCCCTGACCAGAGAGGAGCCCAGTACACTGTTCATATCTTCTTGTTTTAGCATTTGAGTTATCATAGTACTTAGAAGCCCCAGTTAGGGACTAAGACTTCACTGTGGAGATACTGTACAAAAAAAAGACAAAAAGGTATTCCTTGTTCTGCAGAGGTTGCAATCTAAGGATAAGGCAAGTCTCAAGAAACGGAGGGGCCCGAGGAAAGAAGGCAATATAAACCAGTGTGATAGCAGTGATTTCAGTGAACGAAAGTCTAATCTTTGCCAAATTTTACTAGGCCTCACTGCAAAGTCCATCTATTTTCTCTTTCCTTCAGCTTAGTGTCTGTTGTGCTCCTGGTGTGGCTTCATTACGTCTAGTAACTTCTACATTGGTTGAGATCAGCCATGATTATAGAAACAAGGGCCAAAAGGACTTCAAGCAGACCATAATGATGATAAGGTTCTTGAAGGCAAAAGCAATCCATTAATGTAATCCATTGTGCCACGAACATGGAGAAGCCTAAAAGAACTAACTGGGAAAGAGGCGCCAGGCCAAAAGAACTGTGGTAACAGTTGCTTTTTAGTATCTGCTAAGGGAGGGGGAATCAGGATTTAAAACACAAAGCTGAGAAAGCTGAAAAAAGGTCACGGGGGGATGAAAAATGTACTGTATAGAGCTTATTGTTTATTGTTGGTCTTTTCTAGAAATGAAGCAAAGAATAGTAAGAAGAAGTGGGTAGAGAAGGCAAGACAGTAGAAAGTATGCATTTTATACATCGGTTCTGTCCTCTGATATATAGGCAACTCAAGACTTAAAGGGAAAG
The DNA here is from genome assembly GCA_030014935.1 of Caiman crocodilus. Classification (NCBI taxonomy): domain Eukaryota; kingdom Metazoa; phylum Chordata; order Crocodylia; family Alligatoridae; genus Caiman; species Caiman crocodilus. Next base: position 17,211,250 of record JAGPOW010000290.1, read on the forward strand.
GGGGCTGGAAACAAAAATGTAAGGAGAACATGATAAATAACATCAAGAAGTGTATCTTATCTGAGGTTCCAAACCTTTGATACTGATGAAAATTTTTCCTGAAATAGAGGATTTGAAATAACAACAAATAATTGTGGATTTGACTTTTTCACATAGTAAAGTATACTCCTTCATAATGGTAAAGTATAATCATTAATGAGACATTCTGCTCTGTTGCATTGGTGTCAGTTTCTCCCTAATTTCCAGCCCATGTGCCTAATATAGAATACTACTCGTATCTAATGATTTCATCTTTCATTTACCTCAATACCTACATTTGGCCTTTACAGCTTTTGGGAAGGATTGCATTTGCCCAGAAATAATTTATATCTATCCTTATACTTTATTGATTACATTGTTGGCAAGGGGTAGAAAGTTGCTAAAAGAACACTTTAGATGAGATGATATAAATAAAATAAAATATACTAAATAAGGGAAGCTTAAATAAGAAAAATATCATCTAACATCTAAAAATATCATCTAACATTGAGCAGAACATCTGCACTTTAACTCCAATCTCAGTCTCTCGATACCAAGATAAGGATTAACTTCTAATGCTCTATTCTACCCATCAGTGCTAAATACTACAACTTTTCTGAAATTTAGTATTTAAAATTGGAGTTAAATGCCCAGTCCTTAGCCTCTGATTTTGAGTTCATCACAAATTGTAGGCAGCAAGAAGACCATTTAATAAAGTTGCTATGGAATCACAGTTCAGTTTTCATTCATAGTGCTTGGAAACCCTTGTTGGATATGATGTCTTCTTCTGTAAGATCTGGCCCTAGAGTATCTATGACCGTTGAATCAGAAATCTAGAAATGAAAATTTCCCTCCCCCCAGTACAAGGCCTTGAGCCATCCTCAGTGAAAGAATGGATTTATTGTCTAGCAGGGGGGTAGAAGTTTAGGTCAGCACTGGTTGTCATAGCACTAAGTAAACTCTTTTACAACTTTGATTGAACTACTGTGCGTGATAAGACTTCTCACTACAAATGAGTACATAACTCAACTTGTAGGACAATTATGAAACCATTATCATTCTGAAAAAGTTACTCTTCAGATAGGTGATAATGTTAATTATTTTATTATCCATATGTGTTTGAATTGGCAATTCATTTCCTTTTTCTTTTGAACTTTAAATAATTTCTGACTAGTTATTAAAAAAAATTCCCATTGAACTATATTGAGATTATCATATAAATCAAGTAAGTTGTTTTGAAAGGTTGGTGTTTCAATAGCATTTCAGGAGAGTTCATTGTAGTACCACCACTGGTAATTAAATGATGTAGGCCATGGATGTGAAGTTAATTAGCTAAGCATGCTGTGACAGACATCAAGTAATTAAAATGGATCTTTTTAGCATTTTAATTGTTTTATTTAATTTTCTTTGTAAAGAAGCTTTTCATTCACAGGTAAGGCACAATGTATTTTTATTGATGAATTTTATTCATGTTTCAGGAGTTGCCACCAGTGGGGACCAGTCTTTTTAACAGCTTTGCCACAGATTAAGCCTCCAACCCTCCCCAAGTGCCTCTCTAGTCCCCTTTCCCTGCCATGAGCTCTTGCTGTGCTTTCTGTCCCTGCCCTATCTGCCACTGTGCTGCCTAACTTCTCGCTGACCTGCCACATGTAGAGGCCGTTTATGCTACTTGTGGCACATGTGCTGGGGTTGGCTACCCTTGCCACACGCAGTGCTCTTTAAGTCTCTGATGTAATTTCAGAGATTAGGATGCTACAACTGTATTACAATATAACAGTTTTGTATGCTAGTCAATGTATGGAAAAAAGGGAAGAAGCCAAAATTACAAATATAGTTATTGATAATTTCTTGCTTTACTGGGCGGGGAAGGTTAGGACTAGGCATTAAGCCTGCTTGCAGATGATAAAAAATAAGACAAAGCCACACTTTACCAAAAGAGGCAACGTGTTACTTCAATCTGGCTCTGCAGCATCTGTAAAGATCACGCACTTCAGTGGGACTTTTTGCTGCTTTCAGCTAAAGCTAATTCAAGCTATTGGGCTCTCCCTGCACTGGCAAGAAGCAAGTTCCTATGGTTGGGATTCCCTTCAGCTGATGGGCTCTGTGACGGCGGCGCGCCACCATTAGGGACACAGGGCAGGGTAGAAGAAGGTCCCAGGGGACCAGTAAACCCAAGCAGAGAAGGAAGAAAAGGGTACTTATCGGCAGGAAAAAAGATGGGGCAAGTAACAGAGAAGCAGCAGCTACAGCTGACGCTATTACAGCCGCGCAAGCTGCTCCCGCGCCGCTCATTTAAGCGGCTATTACTAACAAGGGGAACAGCTGAGCCAATTGCGGCAGCCATGCCAGCTGCCGCGGGAAAGTTTAAAAACCCTGGCAGTCATTGCGGCCTTGGAGGCGACGAGGAGAAGCAGAGAGTGGAACAGAGCAGACAGGGAGGCTGCAGAGAGTACTGCAGCCCCTCAGGGGTCTGCCTCGCATACAGGGAATACTCTCCCAGCACAATGGCTGGGGGAGCTTAACACAGCACCAAGTGCTCTGGCTGAGCTTGCTTCTGCAAGTCAGCCAGAGCTAGATTCTGCCCTAGAAAGTCCCTCTGGGACTGCAGAGTATTTTTTCTAAAAAGGAAGAAAGTTTCGGATATAGAGAATTTTCGGCCAGGTCTAAGTGGCTCAAACAACACCAGTCACCAAGGACCCTGATACCACCAGACCAAGATCTTTCAAGCGATGAACCAACGAGTGACTGGTTGGCGTGTGGACGAGGTGTAGGGGTGGCGGAGCCTCGTGGAACATCGGACCTTGCGGTCGTGAGTACCCCTTGGGGGGGGGGGGAAGGAATGCCCCTACGGTATTTAAGATCTCCACTGAACCCCTCCTTCTAAATAAATCCCATCAAAGTCGTGGCAAGTGAGACGAGGGAGAGGGGTGACCCATGAGAAGGTACTAGTTAGCACGACCCCCTGACGTCACAGGCTCCTAGCTATGGGGAAGTCCCAAGCACCCCATGGCTGAGAGATGCAGGTGCTGTGGTCTCCCAGCCCAGGGGGAGGTGGGGGATCATGATAGGTACTTTGCATGTGTAGCTGGTTTTAGTTAATTGCACAATACCTCTAATATGTAGAGGGGGCCTAAAAGTTTGGTTAAGCTGAAGCTGTTCATTTATGCCAATTAAATATTTCTACTACTGTGCTGACAGTGCTGAAAAATGTCATTAGGAAAAAATGTACCTCCTGTTTCATGAACACTCCCCCAATGGCTTGCCGTGGAAAGTGAATGGGCAGCAGGAGTAGATTGGTAGGAAGGGTAATAAATTGTTGCATCTTTCCTGAGGAAATTTCAAATGGAGTAACCAAGGGAAAGTAAGTTAATCTCAAGCCAGTATTATGAATATATCAAGCTTCAGGAGTAGTCCTCTTTGTCCATTTGTGGAACCCAATTTATTTTGTCATAGTTGTTGCCACTAGTGATAAGAGGACAAATGAAGGAAGAATAAGAAATGGAGTTGAAGGAGACATTAAGGAATGGTGAGCAGGCACAGAAAATTATGAAGGATGTGGGGGTAGGGGGGTGGGGTTGAACAGGGTGGCATACCAGTGATAACGAATCATACAAAACTAAACAAAAAACCCCAGTGATAATTCAGTGAAACAGGTAAGGGTAAAGGCAATGGGTGATGGTAGGTAGAAGGTATTTGGGCTGGAACAGTAAGCTATTGTGACATCCTTGCAGTCCACGTGGAGTTGAGCCAGAGATGAACAGAATTAACTAAAACTGTCAGTTCTGTTGGTACATCAGGGACATTGATTAGTGTGGGAATGCTTCTCGGTCCTTTCAAGAGTGGTAGGGAAATGCACCTGAAAACCTACAACTTTTCTATTGGGCCTGTGATACAAGAAGTGGAGCAATATTGTGAAAGGAAATTGCCCCTAGAAGGTCTAGGTCTTTCGGCTGAAGTAGTGCCTATAGAAAATATTTTTTGGAAAGCAGAGGTTTTACAGTCTGTTCCTGGGAAATCAGCCGCATTAGTGTTGGAATATCACTTATAATATTTGCATGGGGAGAAGGGAATGTGGAAGAATAATGTAGTCTTCTAGACTAAGTGTCTCTGGCTGTTTTCCTGGATAACAGGAAGGAAATTGATAAACTTCTGTTATCATAAGAATCATGTTATGCCTAGTATAGTCCTCTGGTTTATGTTGGAGACTTTTGTTGAGGTCAAAACAGTCTCAGTGCTCACATACAATTTCCTGCATGAATTATGCAGCTTGAACTATGTTTACCCTCAATGAAAACATAAAAGCACATAGGTCGACAAGGTTCCTTGGATGAATCTGATATCTTTTATTAGACCAACCCAAATACAACACAAAAGCACATGGCATTCTCATGTGGTATACTACATACTCTTTATTCCATTATGTCTTGACTGTATTTACCAATCTTCTTTTGGCTATATTCAAATACCACAGTTTAAGAAAAAATATTTATTTTTCATATGTTCAGAGTGCATTTCTTCTGACCATAGGCTCAAAATCAGTGTATCATTGGAAACTACATTGGTTGCAGAAAGCAAACAGATTCTATAGGATTGTGCACCTCAAGAGAGCTTGTTTGATAGAGGATTTAGCTTCCAAACACAATATTCCCTTTGGCACAGAAGGTTACGATTACCCTCAGCAATGAAAGAATTCATTTCATTTGTGTAAATTGTGTGAAGGAGAAAGCTCTGTGGCCCTAATGAGAGTGGATGCTGTGGCTGGGGCCAGTGCTTGCTTCTGTTGTTTGCTCTGAAGTCTCTGAGAGCAGGTAGATGCATCAGGGAGGTACGCAGTCTAATAGAAAGGAAGCTACTTTATTTTATGAACCTCTGTCATCTGAGAGTTGTTGCTTCTCCTTTTGCACACTTAGTAGAAACAAATTAACTCTCACCTGGTATAGATTGACTGCTTCCATCACCATTTTCAGAACCTTCTCCAATATTCACACTATTAAAATTTAGTGAAACATATTCTGCTCTGCTTTACACTTTTCACAGTTCTCTGGACAATATTGGGATCAAAGTAGGTTTAGAGTACACAGAAGTTGTGGGAACGCAGCAACACGGGCCTGAAAAAAGGACTACAGAGATGGTAATACAGCCAAAAGTTGTATTACCACTGATAGTATCTTATATCCCCTGAAATAATAATAATTCCCAAAAACAAGACTCTAAGAAGAGAATCCTTCCTTTCATATTATGTAAAGCCTAAATTTCTAGGTGCTAAATCAGGCTGTGTGAGTGCATGTATGACATAAATGAGTATGTTTCCTTGAAGATTACTTCACAGAAAGGTTCTGGGATGTTCTCTTAAGCAATAGATGCCTGTTTGTTGGAGAGGAAAGGTAGTGGTTCTAAACTCAGATCTATGCATTTTTATGTTTTAACGAAAAATTTTTTTGCTAATGTGTAATTGGTATAGAGCATCTCTCATGACAACTCAGTACACATTTAAATTCTTATTAAAAGACCATTAGTTTACATAGATTGTATTGATGGTTTGGCTCTGTGAAAATCAACGTAGTTGGCTTAAAAGAAAAAAGAAGTGTAGCACTCTGAGCATATATAATTACTTATTCCTCAGTCCCATCTTTTGCTCCAATAATGTAATTAAGGTACATGTTGTTCTATAAAATGATCCACATTCACTAACTTTAATGATGAGGGCCTTCCTAAATTCTGCCAGTAAAATCTGTTTTGTTCATGATTTTGCCTCCAAACCTTAACTTGTTACATTTGTTCTTCATTAAACTTTTTATTTACTGTGCACAGTCATAGAACACCTTGATTACTGGAAGATCAGTGCATGTTTTGCAGATATGTTATGACCATCTTGCTTTAGAGAATCTACCTGCGTGCGTCAAAGATAGTTAACTCCCTTTCTGACAAATTGCTTTTCCCTCATAATTTTAAATCTTGTTTGGATGCACAGCTCCTATGGTGGCAGCTTAGTCCAGTTTGACCACATTGCCATTATCAGTCTACTAAGTCTAAGATGACAAGGTGGCTAAAATGCTGGCAGTCAAAGATTTTGTTAGTCTTAAGTACTGTTACTATAACTATCCCTAGTGTAGACAATAATGTATCGGTTCCTTTCCTTAATCTCCTTCCTTACCCTGCTGCCCTCTAAGAAAAAAAACAAAAACAAAGCAAACTTTTTTTGATGAGCATTTGGAGCATTTTTAAATTGCATTAAGTAGCTGAAAAATGCAGTTATTAGACACAACCATACTTTTGCATTGACTTTTAGAACTCATATTGTTGCCAGCTTTCTTTTTCAGTTGTGAACTGTGTTTCACAATTCAGTACAAAAGGCATCTAGATGTTAATTTTTGGATAACAAATATCTTTAAAAAAGCTAAAGTTCTCAAAGTTCACAAGACACTTTTTGATAGAATTTATTTTAGTAACTTCTAAACTCTATTTCAGTACTGGTACTTCAAAATGTGGCTAAAGTAAAAATATCTTAAGGAACACTACTTGCTTGTTATGTCTAAAAGGATGTTGCATTATATAGAAAAGATGTAGTACTTTACTCAGCTGGTGCTCCAGTTGTATACACAAGACCAACGTTTAACAATAGACATCACTGGAACAAGTTAGTTGTTTCTTCTTTACGTACTTCACTTGTCCCCCTTGACATAAAAAATAGATCAATGCTGTGTCATTACTTGAGCTATAGCACAACAGAAATAACCTTTCTATGCTCTATCTATAGTGTTGCTTAAACAATGAAACTGGTAGATTTGGCACTGTTTTATCTTTTTGCTCTTTTGAGAGGATCCACCCAGAACCTTGGGACAGCAGCTAAATTTCATTACATAGTGAAAGGCACTAAAAACTATCAGGGAATAGGATTTCCAAACTTTGCTCAGTACTGAAGGCAAGCTAAACGGCACAGACTGCAAAACAGAAGACTGCATTAGTACTTGGCTATGACCAATAGCCTCATTGGCATTGCTGTTGACTGGTGTGAACTGAAAGCTGGACTGGAACTGTACCCAGTATTGACATGGGGTTACCTTGTTACTCGTACACATTTCACCATTCTAAGTACCTTACCTCTTGAGCACAAGTTGGAGAAGTATCATCTTCACCCTCTCTGGAGCAGATCAGCTTCCAGAGTCCAACAGAGAGCTGTACCTCCCATGATCTCTTAGGGGTGTCTCAGATGGCCCAGGCAGTAGATGCCACTTCAGCAGGTTAAGAACACATCCAAAAAGTAAAAGCCAAGCATACTAGATGTCCACCCTCACTCTTGTAGGGATACCTCAGGGAATTGTTGACTGTTATTTAGAAACAGAAAACTCTCTCATTTACAGCACCCCAGTCCAACTGAGTACCAGAAACTCAGGAACGCTAACCTCCTTTTTCTCCTAAATACCTCTTTTGATCTTGATGAGATGAGGCAATCTCCTTGCCACTAATACTGATTCTGGGTGCTTCAAGAACTCACTGTAGGTCTCTGAGCTGTCACCAATGTTGTTAGGGCAGACTCTGTTGATACTGTTATCTGACTGACTCTGTTAGTGTTATTTGGGAGTTTGGTGTTACCAATCACATCAGACTCCGTAAGTTTAGATGATCTGTGTGGGTACTGCCATCATGATGATGTGCCCCTAACAGCCTCATTGTTACAAGAAAGAGACTGCAGGATTTGGTTCTTAGTGACAAAGAACTCAGCCACATTTATTGTTCATGCCTGTACCATGCAAACATAACTCTTAATCCCATATACAGTATTAAAGGATCCTAGGCCCCTTTTTATATACTCATCAGAACAACTTCATTTTTCCAGGTTATACATCCTAATTCTTACCAATTACTGAAAACATTGTTAGGTAACGTCATCCACATCCTACTTCTCACTAATTGGTGCATCCTTTGCACTTGGCAGGCACACCAGTTTGCCGGTCACTCTGATATTTTTTTTGTGTGTTCTGTACTGACTGGTCTTATCAGTTCATTCTCTAATTGTTGGCCTAGGGGGCACCTCTAAAACTAAAATGCTACTTTTCCAGCACCTCAGTGCAATGCATATGTCTCATTTTGTATGCTTTGGGACCTGTTTCCATTCATCCTATTATAAGGGTCTCTGTGAGATTTTATATGTACTGATCAGTTGTTATTTTAATCCATACTCCAGCAAAACCTACACTCATTAATGCAAATCACAGACCCTGATACCTTGGTCATTACTTAAAGACCACACAAACTGTTCAATATCCTATTAATAATAGAGCCATAAATCTTCATCTCCATAACTGAGGGACTGTTAGACCCAGTGAAAGCTCTGTGGTAATCTTTAGTTACAGATGACAAAATACATCAAAAAGTGATATTGGATAGTAGACAATGCCTGACAATAACCTCTCTTTTTTTCAGTAACATAACCACTTACGAACCATGCCATGGAAATTCCACATAGAACCCATATACTTAATATGGTATATTCTTAGCAGGTGTAAAAGATTTTTTATCAGAGGAGCTATTTAGTTACACTCTTTGTATAGGCAGCACAAAATTATATGAGCATGGAGATCTCATTTTCAGAAGTCCTCAGTTACATCCTGCTCTTTAACAGGTGGGATTGTTATACAACTCCATTCAGGTCTAACAGCACTATAAAACTATCACTGTCTTCCTAGCTGTTATTGCATACATAAGAAGAGTCAGTGAAACCCTTGTTTCACTGGACTGGCTGGACTCTTGTTCATATTATTACACAGGGACAGGGTGGAGTGGAAGGCACACTTCAGATTTATCCCAAAAAGTGCACTGGAATCCCATTTGAACTTCTGTAAGAGAAAAGAAACTACTTACTCTGGATGTGTCAAGAGCTTTATGCTACTCGTTAGATGGAACTAAGCCCCTCAGGTTCTCCATGTCTCTCTGTAGTAATACAAGGTGTACCAAGGGCCCACAAATGTCATTATAAAGACTTTACAAGTAGACCATGAATGCATTTCTACCTGTTACCAATTGGCTGGTGAGTCTTCCTTTGATAATTGAGGGGTACTCCACTAGAATGCCTATTTCAAAAATGTAATAGGCAAGAGTCAGTCCTCTGGATCGTGCTTGATTGCATAAGAGGTTTAGTCAGGAGCCTAATGAATTTGCTTTTATGGAGTTCTGTGATCAAGACTTTTGGGCATTTTTACATATGCAAGTGCCGCAGTACCAGGTGCTTTGAGAAACATCCAGTGCTGCAGCGCTTGCAGTTGTATAAGCGCCAAAATGTGTGTCAGTCCTAAGAATGGCAGTGGTGCACTTTTGAACTAAAACACATCAGATGTACTTTAGTTCAAAAGTGAACTGTTGCCATTGTCTGTGCATTGATGTGCATTTAGCCACTTACACAACTGCACACAGCACAGCGCAATGTGCGATTAATCAAATCTGCTCTGAAGTGGCAGAGCTTCAGTACCATGTAGGACAAAAAGTATGTGTAGAAATGCCCTTTGAGGCATACACCTAGGCAAGAGTATGGTGAAGTGGAGGCTGCCAAAACCTACCATCCTGCTTTTAGACCACTGTGACAGAATGAAAAGACCAGGCTGAGTCCAGAGGTTCAGTGTCTTGATGGTTGGAAGAGACCTGAGCAGATGTCTAGTCTGAATCTACCCTCTGCCAGCTCATTATTTCTAGTCACTCCTGGTAGTGCTCGGGGGGAAAAGGGACTCTCCCAATGCCGCTGGTCCCCTCTGACTAGTTTGTAACAGGCCACTAGATCTCCAGAGAGGAACAGATAAGAACTGTTGCTGATTGCCTAATGCCTCAGTGAGAGCACATTTCTGTCAGGGTGATGTCTCTTAGCCTTTCTGCATCCAAAGAGTACCCACAAGGCAGCTGGGGGCTAGGGCTTTGAGGCACCCTATTTTCGCCTTATTCTATAGGTTGTAATATTGTAGTCTTTTATAGGAGTTACTCCACTATGAGTAACCCCACCACATTGCCACCTTCCAGTCCAATGCAGTTTATGGTTATACTCGGGACTATTCAGAAATGTATACCTAGTAAAGCAAATATCATATAATCTGATGACATAAAGCTGCTGTGTGAGTCGGGTAAGCAGCCACGACTCCAGAGTGGTGCTGGTGGGCTTGCTGAGTCAGGTGTACTGCCATGCCTCCCACCTCCCCTTACTCTAGCTACAGTGGATTGGCCAGGGATTCACTGATTAGGATCCTGGCCTCCCCAAGCAGCTGGCCTGAGGCTTGACCCCAGGCTATAGGATTCTTCACAGGCCCTGCGCTTCTGGCCCTAGGTCTATAACTAGACAATGCAAAAGCGACAATAATAATATAAAAAGAGCTTATCCTCATGCAGATCCTCTGGGGTGCTTGCAGGCCATCCTCCATGCTGCAATCCTGGTTCCTTAGCTGCCCTCAACTGGGCACGGCCTAGCCCCAGAGCCTCAGTGAAGTGAAGAAAGCCCTCTCCGGGGACCACGCTGTCTGCGTGCACCCTGGTAGTGCTGTCGGCCCCTCACCACCCCAGGAGACCTTCCTGGCAGCTGTTCCTGGCTGCTCTTCATAGATTCATAGTGTCGTAGACATTAGGGTTTGAAGGGACCTCATGAGATCATCAGGTGCCTCAAAGCCTCCAAAGGGCAGGAAGTCAGCTGGGGTCAGATGACACCAGCAAGATAATCATCCAAATGCAGGCCCTTCCATCCTACCTGGACCTAGGCTCCCAATTGCCCAGAGCTGGGGCACCCTCTCACCCTGCCCCCAGCTCGGGCTGTCTGTTGTGGCTGTTTCCAGCCATGCCAGTTTCTGTCTGGCTGGTGCAGCTGCGACACAGCTGCATCTATCTTGGAGCAGAGGGGACGAGCTGTCCTGGGTTGGAAGCAGCTCAAAAACACTCTTCCCTGTAGTAACAGGGCCCAACTCCATTACACACTGCTTATGAAAACTTATAGAAAATGTCTTTGATTTAGTTAGTCTATAAGGTGCAATTCTACTCCTGAAGTCTATCTCAGTCAACAGCATTACCTGTTTTGTTTTTCTTGACAATACACTGGGAGAAAAGAAGCTACATGTTCTCCACTTCTCCAGAGTCATTCTTTACAACCTAACTCAAACTAAGCAGATCAAAATTTCTTTCTTCACTTTTGGATTACTTTGGCTGACTCTGCCTTTGTCAGAGAGCATAGATTTCTGGGACTAGTCAATGATGGAGCTGGCATTTCAAATGGTTGAGTCAAGTTAGAAGTGTGGGAACAGGAAGGAATCTAGAAACGCCCAGATTCTGTTCCTGATCTTGAAGATCAGAGGGAAGAATCCAAGTTTAATGAGTTCTTTCTAGCTGCTGCTGCATATCCACCCCATCATTATCTTTTCTGAAATAAATTGAAGATTTTTTTCTTTCCAGATGCCAATCTTTCTGTTACCTGAAGAGCTGAGTACCCTCTCCTTTTTCATTTCTTTACTTATTTCTCAACCTGGCTCCTATTTTATTTTTCCCCACTGGGTAGTTAATGAAATAGATTTTCTCAGGATTACATTGATTGGATGAACTGGAAAACATATAAGTTTTGTGAGCACTTTATTTCTTTGAACACAAATAATCATACAATACATTCTGTTGTTTGAATGCTTGAAAGCAAAATAACTATGTTGTTGTTTCTCCTTTCTATTGGAAATATCCCACTGGACATTTTATATGAATTAACTTTGCCATAGCAAACATGGCAAAAATCAATTCATGGCAATCTTTTTTGCTGTGATATCACTGGTAACTTTTAAAGCCATGTCCCTGATAAATTTCACTGTGCCTTGTAGGCATGATGTACAATACAAATCCAATATGCTGCTGGTATCACTATTATGACATTGCTTAGATTTGGGACAGGAATGACAGGACTGCCAAGAAAAGTAATGGAGAGTAGTGTTTATTTGCAGTGGTGGTGGTTTTTATAATGTCTTTAGATTTTTGAATGCCTGTATCAATGTACATGATTCTTTTTCCAAGGAACTAGCAATCAAAATACCTTTCTTTATCCTGATTTTTTTCATTATAAACTGATCTGATTATTTTCAGGATTGCATTTTTAAATTGTAATATGTCGCTATAATTAACTATTGTAAAAAGGTAAACTTTATTATATAATAAATCTTATTTTTGGCAAATCATGGTCATTGCTCTAAAGGGGGTGTTCCTGTATTTTTCCCCTAGGTAATTAACACATCTTCTCATAATACAGCTACAACCATCCCTATAACTTTTTGAGATGTAGGATATAAACAGATTTTAGCATCAACAAAGTTGTTATCATTCACTACTAGGTTTTTCTCATTTCCGTAGGTTGTCAGCTTCTACATTCAAATTGTAACTTGTTTTCAAGGTGTGTTTTTGTATATATCGTCCAGTCTAGGTATTACAGTAAAGCTGGTAATAACTGGCTGGGATTTCAGTGCTAAGCCCTTTTGTTCAGCTCTTGGGTTCTGTTTCTTATTTGGAAGAGTATACAAAGAAGTTATATTGATTCCCCGCCTCCGATTTGCCATAGAATATCATATTAGATATACTATACTGAAATAATTTAGAATGCAAATGGGTGCTCAGTAACTTAAGAAAAGCAGCTGTTTCTGTGCTGGTAGCTACTTTAAAAAAACAACAACTGTATATTTAAGCTTTGCATTGAAGTGTCAAATTACATATTTTAGCACTTGGCAATATGGTCTATATTCTTGTTTTTTCTTAAACTGAAAAAAAATAACATGAACTCTGACAAATACAATTCTGAATTATATAAAATGAGGTATTTTATATTTAAAATATTTTAACATTAAACACAGTATTATTCTATATGTTGCATATAAGTAAAACGTATCAATATGTTCAATCGTTTGGAACATAATTATCATCCACTAAGACCATCTGAATCCATAACAGTATTGATTGCTTTTATACAATTTTCATCAATTCATTGGCTCAGTAAACCTTACTCAGCCTAGACCTACATTAAACATTTACTTCAATAGCAACTGAGTAAATATTTTAGCAGTGAGTCCAAAGAAGCTGTTTTACATAGGCTTGAATCCTTTTTATTGACTGAACTTGTTGCTTCAGGTAGACTATTTTAAATTCTTAGATAGAGAGAAACAAACTCAATTAAAATAGGTACAGGGGGAAGATTTTAATGTTACAGTTAAACCTTGCTTAAATCATGAACTTTTCCAAGATTTGTAACTTAAAAAACTTACAAAAAGCAGAAGCACTGGCATATTACAAAGGATGAATGCAAGATTATAATAAGAATTACAAAACCAGCAAAGCCAGAACAAAATTGAGATGCAGTTAGCAAGGGTAACAAAGGTAACAAAAATGCATTTTATAAACATGTTAGAATTAAGAAGAGGACCCAGAAAGTTGTTTTTTGTTGAATGAAGACCATGTGATGCAAGGAAGGCTGAGGTCTGAAAGTAAAAGAGAATCAATTCTTCACAAAAGCTCAACTGTCAAATGATAAGCACAATTAATGCCAAGGGCCAGTGGTCAGATGCTTTGCCTAGAGTAAGGAAAGAAAAAGTTAGAGATTACTTATGTAAAGAATTTTGTATGAGAATTTTTCAGATCAGGGCAATACTGGAGTATTCAAGGAAGCTGAAGTAACTGCAAAACCATGTTTGAGGACTTGTCATGATATGGTGTGGTTCCAGAAGCCTCAATAAGAGAAAACAGTATCCACCAAAAAGAGAGAGAGAGAGTGAGGTAAATAGGTAGGAGGACCCAGGGAATTATCATCCACTCAGGCTAACTTCAATACCTGGAAAGATAATGGGGAGTATCATCAGACACTTAATTTGTAAGCATCTAGGTGTAACAAAGTGGTAAGGAACAGTTAACAGTATTTGTTAAACACTTTGACTAGAGACAGAAGTTACACATAAACCATTTTAAGTGGTTTAAACCTGTAACAGAATAGAAGTTTAGAGCATATAAACCAGTTTAAAAATGGCTGAAACTGCTTTATGATAAACCTGGTTGACTGTATTATCAGACTTAACTGATTTAGGTCAAACTGGTTTATGAAACTTATGTCTCATACCCATTCCTGGTTCATGTTAAATCAGAGTCTTCCATCATCCCCACGTTTTGCAGCCCTGGGCTGGGATATGCTGTTGCAGTGAGCAGGGCTGGCAGTGAGGGCTGGCTCACTGGCCCCACCTAGGCAAACCCTGGTTGGGGTCTGGAGCTAGGGAGTGGGGGGCAGTTAAGCTTCCCTTCCCCCGACTACAGATTTCCTTTGCCATACTAAACTTATTGCTAGTTGTGACTGTGGGCTACAAATCCCAAAAGCACCTGGAAGCAGGAAGAGGAAGTGATGAGCAGCCCTGCAGAATCCTGCTGATGTGATTGTGGACTGCAAATTCTAGAGACCTCAGGGGCAGCAGAAAGAGGAAGCAAACATACAGCCCATGCTGGCTACGTGCCAGAGAGCCATGTTCTAGCACCCCTCCCCGGCTTCTGGCTTGAGCCACTGCAGGCCTGTGGCTGCATTTCCTGAATCAAAAGTGAATGCCTGTTCATTTGCTTATTGTTTCAATCTTTGCAGCTCGGATTAACCTGGACAAACTAAATCAATTCAGCCTTGGGCTTTTTGACTGCTTGTACTTAGCCTTCATGTCTAACCAGCCTGATTTATTTCTGTCGAAAGGAGGAATGTGAAGAAATAATTTCTGTTCGATAAGGTTTTTGACTCCTGAGTAAGGTTTTTCTTGAGTAAGCTGAGGAAATGTGGTCTGGATGAAACTATTATAAGGTGGGTATATAACTGGTTGGATAATTATGTTCAAGGAGTAGTAATCAGTAGCTTAATCAGTCCACACTAATTACATTTGTAGATGATACCAAACTGGGCAGAGTAGCAGGCACTTCAGAGAATGGAATTAGGATTCAAAATTACCTTGATAAATTGTAAAACTGTTTTGAAATAAACAGGATGAAATTCAATGAGGGCCACATTTAGGAAGAGCCAATCAAAGGCACACATACAAGACGGGTAATGGCTAGGTTGTAGCATTGAAGGAAAATATCTGTCAGTTACAGTGTTTCAAAACCTGAATAAGAGTCAACAATGTAACATTTATAACACCGAGATGTATTAATAGCAGTGTGTGCAGGTCACAGAAGTAATTTTTCCAGTATATTGTACACTGGTTGAGCTTCATCTGGATCACTGTGTCTAGTTTTGAGCATTTTGCTTTGAGAAAAGTGGACAAATTGGAGAGACCAGATAATGCCAGCAAAAATGATTACAGACCTAATAATATGATGTATGAGGAAGGTTGGAAAGATTGGGATTATTTGGTTTAGAGAACAGATAGCTAAGGGGAGGGATGATTTGATAAATTTTCAAATACAAAAAGGTTTGTTTTAAAGAGAATGGTGATCAACTATCCTCTGCATCCAGAAGGGACAGGATGAGGCGTAGTGGACCTGAAGCATAAAACAGGGAGGATATTAAAAAGTGCTTTCTAACTCTGGGCGTGTTTAATATGCTGGAACTGGTTGGTTACCTAGACCAGTTGTAGAATCTCTGCCATTAGAAGATTTAAGTGCTAGTTAACCAAACTCTGGGATGGATGGTTTAGACATGCATGCTCCTGACTTGAACAGGGCCTTAGACTAGGTAAATGATTCTTAACCAGGATGCCATGGCACTCTGGAGTGATTTGAGATCCTTTGAAGGGCGCTGTGATGTGCCACCCAGTGTTAGCTCTGTTAGATGTGTAAACATGATTTATAGGATAAACCCAAAGATTTCAAATAAGAAATCATTGTGTTAAAAATACATTCTGATCTACTGTGGTCTTTCTGAATTCTTTGTAGCAGAAAAATTACTCTATATTCTTGTAGCTTAAAAACCAAAAAAATTAACAGCTGGCATTTTCTGAGGGGTGCCTTGAGTGTAACTAGGGATCCCTTGAGTCTAAAAAAAGTAGAGAACCATTGAATTAGATATCCTTCTGAAGGTCCTTATGGTCCTAGTTTTCTGTAGTTCCATGATTTTTTTAAATATAAAAAGGATCTATGAAGGTTGGATCTGTAATAAAAGAAAAGAGAAATAATACTTTTGTCTTAAATGGTCAGTAGATTTCATGTATAATGAAGTCTTCTGAACACATTTATTCATAAAAACAAAATCCTCTCCTGAATGCTGACTGTGACAGTATAGCTAGGTAGTGGGTATACCATGAGGCAAAGGGAAGAAAAATAATCTTACCACCACCCTTATTCACACTGGTTCTGGAACAGGACCTAAAATAAAATATATCTCTTAGCCATGAACGACACACACCTCCTGAGGTTGGGGAAGGCACAGTGAGTGCCCGCAGGCAGTGGTGTTGCAAGTGAACAGGGACAGCTTGAAAGCAGCCATGGTGACATCAGCAGTGAGGGCGGGCTGAGTGGGGACTGCCTGCAAGCGGCTGTTGGTGTTGTCAACAATGGGGGGGGTGAGTGCCCGCAGGTGTGGTGGCGGCCAATTTTAGGGGGTGGCATTCTCCCAGCCCTACTTTTCTCACCTTTGAAATACTGGTGAATGCAGAATTTCTGGGACTGTCCAGGGTTCTGTGTGTTACAAGGACCCTTTCTGCTCACATCACACAGACTTCTTCTATTTTTCTAGTTTCCTCCAGAAGATGAACATTCTTGGTTATAGCGTGTTATGTGAAAAGTGCATCTCTTTGTTATTGGCATCTCCCAAAAGTTGGATGCTGTGATTTACATAGCAGGGTGGTCTTTTCCCTGAAAAGCTAGGGAGCCTGGAATCGGACAGCCCTCTTAGATTTTCAGATCCAGTTGATAAGAGGTTCAGGTACCTCCTATAAAGCAGTGGTTCTCAGCCTTTTTTGTACCAGGACCCATTTGTTAACATTGATTGGCCAGTCTTGACCAAGTGGCCCTCATCCTCCCAGTGTGTGGGGCAGAGGGTGGATGTGTGGGGTGGAAGAGGTGTGTATGGGACATGCAGGCAGGGGGAGGACAAAAGTAGTCCCTTGCAGGCTAGACCTCTCACAGCCTGCAAGAGAAAAGCCGGTTTCCCACATTTCTCCTTTAAAGGAGAATCCACTTTTAAAGTTTGTTGAGCAGTTTTTAAAGTTTGTTCATGATCCTTCATATATTATTGTCACCCACTTTTAGGTTGTGACCCACAGATTGAGAAATGCTGCTAGAACAGGACTCTCTGGGCTTGGTTAGAAGCTGTTAAAGAAAGGCTCTGGGCTAAAACACAAGTTAGTTGTGGGGAATGGAATGTCCTTTTTTTACCATCAGCAGAAAGGGAGGGGGAAAGGGAGGAATGGAAGCTTCTGTCCTATGGTGGATAAGGAGTTGCTTTGTTTTGATGTTTAGCTTAACTTTTGGATTTAAAATTTCAACAGTGAAGGAAGGACCTGGAAGAAGTTGTAGTGTAGTTCTGAACTTTATTTCTTGGGCTGTTGAGGAAAATCAGCAGTTTGCAGGTCATTTTCTTGAGCATGGATTGAATATGACTTCCAGTTATCATGCTGTTCCTTGTAGAATTGTATTCTGTCTCTGTCCTTAACGTGAGTCTTGCACTTCATGCCCTATTTTATCTGGTTCGAATGTCAGATCTTCATTTTTGAGGATCTTTTGATCCTAGAGTATGTCATGTAGGGCTGAATGGGGGGAAAAATATTGGATCAGTTTTAACCAATTGTAAAGATTTTTCTCTCTTCCGAGTTACTTTATTTGATCTTCTCTGTTACAATCAAACCACTAAGTTTTGTAGCCTTACAGGGAAGGTTAACATAATAGAGGAAAAAGAGGTGACCTTTATATCCGTGGTATAATGATAAGCAGTGATGTAAGAACACTGTATTTCAGAACCATGTCCACTCAGTGTAAGAGCCAACTTCAGACTTGATGCACTTTGACTGCATTTGACTTCATGATTTCAGAGTACACTAGACCTCACAAATAGAGGGAAAAGTTGAAGTAGGACAAGTGTTAAACCAATAACATAGTACAGTCTCTGCATATTTGTATTCAGCCTTCTGTTAAAAAAAAGTTGAGATATTAATGTAACTTTACAGAATTTAAGGCAGAAACTAAGTTTATTTTACATTAACTGTTAGCTCAACTGGCTTTGCAAAAAATCTGAGGAAGAGGAAATTGGCTTCCTGTAGAATGATGGATGACTTGGATTTTCTTTTTGCACTTACAATAAGATGTTCTGTTTGTCATTGGTTAACTGAATGGTGAATGTGGAATGGGTAGAGACTGCAAGAGGATTTTGTGTGAAAAAGGCACTATTATTTGATATTTAATTGCTTTCTATATTTTCTAAACAAATGTTACTTGATTTAGTCCTACAAATGAGACTGAAAGCAAAAACAAAATTGCGCAGAATAACTTTCCTCTATGGTGAATACAAATAGCCTGTCGATTATATAATAAAAAATTTGTTTTGGTTGGTTTCCTGTGGTACCAG
Source organism: Caiman crocodilus (assembly GCA_030014935.1). Lineage (NCBI taxonomy): Eukaryota > Metazoa > Chordata > Crocodylia > Alligatoridae > Caiman > Caiman crocodilus. The sequence continues at coordinate 17,229,773 of JAGPOW010000290.1, forward strand.
GATAGTAAACTAATATTTCTTTTATGTTTGTATCTTATGGGTCTAAAAAGGTACTACAGAGAAATAATAATTTATACGATATACTTTACATACATGAGTACACAGGGCCTGATGTTGCTTTCCTACTCATTGGGAATAGCACACTCTTGAGTAGTAACTCTTTTTTGAATCTAGTGGGATTACTCACATAACATGGAAGTAGTTAGTTGCATTAATCTGAAGTCAGACAGCAAGTAGGGCAGGGCGGTACCTTAGAGGTTAACTGGTTCAGATATACCTAAGCTTTTGTAGGCAACAATATTCTTATTCAGATACTAGGAGTGGATTGACAGACAGAAAAGATTGTATATAGAAGGGAAAAAGACAGAGAGGATGTTACTAAGAGCTGTAGAAAGCAGATTGATTAGATCAAGGTGCAAAAAGATACATGGGGAAAGCTCTGTATGTGGCTTTGCTCTCACAGCAGATCAGTGAGGGAGCAAGGAGAACAGAGGCAGACAGGCCAGGGAGGAGAAAGAGAAATAACAGATTAGGTAGGGAGCACGTGGAAGGAAGTAGAGCAGTAGATCGGGCAAGGAGCATGGAACTGGGAGCAGAAAGCAGAGCAGCAGATTGGGCAGGGGAATGGGATCAGAGTGGCACTTGATGTGGTTTTACACATGCTTGAGCACATTTTAACTAGAATGCATTGGAGCAGATTTGATTAATCAAGTCTGCTGGAGTGTTCTAAATAGACACTCTATTAGAGTGCCAGGTCTAGTCACAGTACTGGCCTGCCCACCTGTCTTTGGGCATGCCATCTGCCTTACTCACCTGCCACATCTTGTTGTTAAATAATTAAGATGTTAACTAGGTGGGAGGATGCCTTTCGAGCACTCAGATATCAAAGGACAGTACATACATGACTCTAACCTTCCCTTATCATGTCCCATGCCTCACAGATGCCATTCATGAGTTGTACAATGCTCTGGCTTGAGGCAGGGCCCAACTCAGCACATTGTTAGGCCTCTCTCACGCTGCCATGTTTTGGGCCTCACATACCATCCCCCTCTCACTGGGGTCTCTACCACTCTACTCCCTCTCCCAGACCTCTTGCACTCATGGCCTTTACTGGGCCACATTGACTCCCCGCTGCTCCCTCAAGTGACTATGTAGGCCATCAGGCTTGTCTCTGTACTCCTTGGCCAGTCCTAGTGCAGCCTTTTGGGCCTTTTCTGCGACCCTCATCTGTGCAGTGGCCAAACAATTCACCAAACACTGGGCCCAGTCTGTCCCTGGTCCCTCATCAGGTAACGCAGCTCACTCGTTCTCTAATTGGAACCAGTGACTTGCCTCTTCCACTCGTGGCTCCCTCTATGCCACCTCACTTGGTGTCAGGTGCCCAAAGGCTTATCTGGCCCTCTCCACTTGTCCCTTTCTCCCTGGGGCCTTAAAACACTCTCCCCCTCTCCAGTGCTCCACACACTCATCCCCCTTCCCTAGGGCTGTGGGGTCTTCCACCCCCACATGCTCAGGTGCCAATGCATGGGCATGCCTGGCTCCACTATTCCTATTGGGTTCATGTATCTCCAATTGGGTGTGCCTGACTTCACTATTCCCTGAGGTCTTATACCCCTGCAGGATCAGGTGCCACTCCTATGGGTGTGCCTGGCTCCACACCCCTGTGATCTTAATAACCCACCAAATGGTGAGGGCTGGGGTTTTAAGGCGCTCCTCCTCACATTTCAGCTGGGAGGTAACTGGCTTGGCATTTCTGAGGGATTGTCCTGCCATGACTAGTCCCACCAGGCCTCCTTTCCCCAGCAGGGTGCAGTTTTCAGTCATACCCAGGACCAGGAGCCTCCTGCCATCCCCATAGCTCCTGCTCGTACCTCCAAGATGTTCTGAGCAGCAGCTCAAGCAGATGTTGTCTCCTTGGCTGCTTGCAGCAGATTGTTGCCCCAGCCCTGAGAGCCAGGATCTTAAAATGGCAGCCTCATCAGGACTGGCCTGCACCTGTCTGCTACCTGCTCTCCTCCTTAAAATGGCAGATACCAGAGGTGCTCTGTCACCCACCTTTCCCCTTAAAAGGTTTCCTGGGAGAGGCTTTCCCTGTTGGTCACAAGGCAGGCTCCCTTGCAGCCTGCAACAGTCCTTAAGTGGCGAGCACCCCATTGGTGCTTTGCCACACCAGGTAATAGGATAAGAATCTGAAGTTTCTGTTGAGATCACATTTATACGGTCCCTGTCTCTGGACTATTCCTTGTTCTGCAATTTTGCCTTCAGGTTGTTATGTAGCAGTCCTTAAAAAAATATTTTTAAAAACATTTAACAGACTAGGGAATGACTGGCTAGGTTGCAGTACTGCAGAGAAGTCCCTGGAGGCTACAGTAGATCATAAGATGAACGTGAGCCAACAGGGTGCTCTTGCTGCAACAAAGAGTATGGTGGTTTGTATTAATAGGATTCTCACTTGCAAATCAAGGGAAGTGATTCGTCCTCTCTGTTTGGCACTGGTGAGGCTTCACTTGAATTACTGTGTCCAGTTTTGGGCCCCACACTTAAAGAAGGATATGGACAAACTGGAAAGAGTCCAGTGGATAACACTAAAAATTATTAGCGGCGTGGGAAGCATAAATTTTGAGAAAATGATGAAGGGACTACAATTACTTAGTCTGGAGAAGAGTGAGGGAAGATTTGATAAGTCTCCAAATACATGAAAGGTACTTACAGAGACTATGGAGATGGGGTTCTCTGTGGCTGCAGGGGACAGGACTAGGAGTAATCAAGCTACAGGAGAGGAAATTTTAGGTTGGAAATTAGGAAGAACTTTCTGACTATACAGATGGGCAGGCATTGAAATAGGTTACATTAAAAGGTTGCAGAATCTCTGGAAATTTAAAAAAGTTGGACAGGCACTTGGCTGGGATGGTTTAGTCAGGGGTGCCGGACTAGATGACCTTTTGAGTTCCCTTCCAGTCCTAGTTACCTATAGTCTTTTGTTTCTTCCAATAATATCAAAGAAAAATAAATCCCTAGGTATTTCTGGAAAAAAATCTAGAAACTATTGTTTTAAAAGTGTTAAACCCTTTTCAATTCAAAACTGTATTTTTTAAAAAAAATTACTGCAGTTTATTTAAAAGGAATGCATTATGGCCTCATTAAATATTTATAGAAAAATATTATTTTGTTCAACTTGAAACTATTTATTTTTACCCTTTGGTTCATCAAAAATGTAGAGCATTATTAGCCCACAACTCTAACTCAATGTACACCACTTAAACTTAAGTGGCGGACAGATGAAATGCTGACATACGCACAACTGTAAAAGGGAGATGTTACTATGGTGAAACTGAATCTGGTGTAACTTTCATTCTTATGTTCATAACTGAAACAAAACCATAATAACCTCTCCAGTTCCATTTGGGGGCAATTAATGAGGAGTAACCTTGCTCTTTGCAGGTTACCAGTGGATGGACAAAATAATTACACTGAGTGAAATGAGTAGGCCTGACAAAGGGTGTTGGTACCCAAAAGCTTGCAAAGAAGAATTTTTCTAACTATTTGAGTTAGTTTAATAAAAGATATCAGATTTACCCAAATAATCTTGTCTACTGAGTGAAATGAGGCCCTTTTCTAAGCAAGACATCTGTGTTTCTCCCACCATCCTCCTCTTTCCCTCTCCCCCTCCTCCACACATACATACATACACACCATTATACTAATGGACTGGTATCCCTGTGCCTTGATATAAACATTATATTATAGAGCAACTTCTATAATTCCCAATTACCTCCTGTGCTTATTTTTACTGTCATATGACTTACTGTTAAATATTACATGACCCATGGCCTTGGAAGTAGTATGGTTTCTTCTCTTTATGTTTCTTTTTTTTCTAAGCCACAGTTGCTCCTTGGTTTTGTAAATCAGTAGCAAACATTTTTCTTTTCCTAAAAAAATAATTTTGTTCCTTAAAGTCATTTTGAGTTTCACGTTTTTATCCCTGCAGTTAAAAATAATTATGTTTCCTGAAAAGGGTAAAAGTTCAGTATTTGGCATTCTCATGAAGACTGTCCAAAAATGCATAGGAGTGAAGGATGATATTAGTTTTTGTCTGTAGAAATTAAACTGTGGTGTTTTATTTCTATTAGACCATTAACTTCAGCAGAAAATGCTGAAGTGAATCTTATAATCAGAGGGGAAAAAGTTATTAAATCATACTTTTGATTCTCATGCGCAAAACATTGGATTAGTTGGTGTGCTTTCTCTGCTTTTTGGACAGTTTTGATGTCTCAGCTATTTGAGCTTCAATCACAGGTCTTCTGACTCTTTTTGTAGTTGAATAGACCTTGCTATTGGAAAGTTTTCCCTGATAACCTATATTTTTCTTTTCCTAATTTTAGCTAATTATCCTTGAATCTGCCATTTTATAACATAATATATGCCTCCCCCTATCTATACAGCTTTTCCAGTGCATGTTAAAGAATTATTGTATCTTTTTTTAATCATCTATCCTGATCTTCTCCTAGTCTATTACTTTTTCATCATTTTTTGTAGGGTTTTTTTTAACTGAACAGTGAGCTCATACAAAGCTGAAGCTTTTTACTAAGATACACATTTTATAGTATCATTTCCAGGGTATCATGAATATGCTTTCAAAATCGTACTCTGCACTTGCATCTGCACTTACATTTAAGACATGCGTGGTAGTTAGATCCAAAAAGTGCTGCATTGTTAGATATTGAGTTTTGCCCCTTTGGGATGAAAAATTACCAGTTCAGTGTTCTGGTGCTTTTGGTGAGCCTTTAGAATGTTTAGAACCCTGAGGACATAAGTCAAAGCTGCAATGCTCAGAGAAGATGGTATATATTTTTTTGAAAGCCACAGAATTTTGATTAGAGCTGTGTTTGGATTATAGAATGGGAAAATAAAGCTTTTAACTGAGTTTTATACTTTATTTGGGCTCTGGAAAAAAAATTATTAGTTCGAAAGAACTCCTTCCAGATGGATGTACTTATTTTCATTTTCTGCATAAAGTAAAGATACCAATGGAAAAAGCATGAAGGATTGGTTTAAGATAGACCTGGATTGACGTGTACCTCCGGGGAGACATGTGCCCCTCATATTTGTGCACAGGGCAGAGGTGAGCTGCCCTCTGCAGGCTAGGGCTCTGCAACCTATCTTTGCTTCAGAAACCATGCACTGGCCATGCCATGCGTCCCCTACCTGACCAGCAGCAGGATGCACAACATGGCACTGCATGGCTCCCAGGGCAAAGGTAGCAGGGTACAGAGCCCCATTCCTCAGTGGGCAGCCTGCCTCTGCCCTATGCACAAATTCGGGGAGCACATGACCCCATGGCTCCCCCGGGAGTGGTGCAGTGGCAGGGAGCCATCTCTGGACAAGCTGCCCATAGCTCCCATCCCACCTCAGCCCCAGGGCCTCATTCACCCCAGCCACTGCCCCACTCCCTCCCTCACTCTGGGGGTCTTGATCTGCCTCCCACCCCCCTTTCTCTCCACAGATTTACCTACTGGGTGCTGGGTGTGCCTGTGTCTGGAAAGTGCTAAACACACAACAATCCAGCAGATGTTGTTCCAATTATAACAGGTAGGATTTTTTTTTTATTGGGTGTAGTAATATAGTTTTTGTATAAATCTCAGACCTATTAGGAGTTAAGTAAGTGTCTAATGGGATTTATAAACCAACAGTCAATATGTCTGTATTGGTTTATGCTTCAAAAATAGCATCTCATGATTTACATACCAAATCTCTTGATTTTTAAGCACTTGTCTCTTGATTTTTGACATGATAGGGTTGGCAATACTGTGACAAGGCTGCCATAACTTAAGTAGTCTTTGCATATAACTTGTGATATATTGTGGGAGAAAAGGTATGATAGCCAACCTTTTTAAAAGTGACTAATGAATTTAGTTGCCACTTCCTTTTAAGGAACTGGATATCCAGAGTGTAGGTTTCTCATGGCTTTCTGAAACTTGGCCCCATAAAAAGGTTTATTGCATTAGCCAACCCAATTTTCTCTTGAAAATTTTTTCCTCGGTCTTATTGCTAGAAAGAAATAAAGATGGGCACATTCATACATGCAGGCATGTGCACTTGCAGGAGCTCAAACAGCAGTGGTATAAATTTGTGCTGAGGATTTGTGCCTGAGCACATGTGCCTGAACATGCACTTTGGTGTGGGGCAAATTGTGCCATTTGGGGCAAACTGACCCTGCCCAGCTCCCCTGGATCTTCAGCCAGGGTAGCTAAAGCCTGGGGCCAGCACCTGTGCTGGCTCCAGCACTATAAAGAGCTGCCCTTGTGAGCCCTTGTGAGCAGCTCAGGGAGCTTCTGTGGCCGAGCCGCTTGTTATCTGGCAACACTAGCTCCTTGTGCCAGCTGAACTGCTGAAGCAGCCTAAACCAGAGTGGAGTCTACAGCAGCCTGGCAGTGGGGGCTAATGTCTGGCTGTGATCTGCTGTCACTTGCAGCAGCAGTCCTCCTCTTGGACCTGCAGCCCCATGGCTGCATGTCAGCCACAGCTGATGGAGACTGTCCTGCCACCAGGGCTGTGGTATGGGCAATGTAGTAGTCACCTGCACCTCTGGGCCAGCTGCAAGGAGGCTGTAACAGGGGGCCTGCTCCAGGCTGATCTCACTGTGGCCTGCCCACCTGTTTCTGGGCTAACCACCCACCTTCTTGCCTACCATGCCTTGTTGTTAATTATTTAATTGATGCCCATTTCTTGCCCCGATGCCAGGGAGCACTATCTGTGGCTCCAGTCCTCCCTACACTGCAGCCCAAGCCTCGTAGATGGCATCCAGCTGTTCTCAACATCACCGGCCCCGACACTGGGCCCCAGAATCCTACTAATTGAACCGTGCCTGGATTCCTCTCTTCAGGCGGTCTTTTCTGCCTTCCTACTGGGCAGCATAACTCCCTGAACTGCTTCCCCTTTGGGTGTGATTCCCCCATTGGCCCACCCCAGGCCAGTCGGAACCCCAGGCCTTCAGCTCTTGGGCATTTCTCGCGGTGGGCCCCTAGTCCTTTGACTCTTCCAGTCCTGGCCCCAGCGTTGACCAGTCAGGGGAAGTCCAGACAGGCGTGCATCTATGGCCTCACCCTTTCTCTGGGGCTCCATCCTCCAGACCCTACAAAGGGGTAACCCACATGGTTGTGGGTGCTAAGGGTCATGGCAGATGATACTAGCATCCCTCTGGCCAAGTGATGTTGTTGCCTGGCCTCCAGCAGCAAAACTGCCCTGTTTATATGGGCAGCCCCAGATTCAAAACAACTGCCCTCATCAGGCACCTGGCAGCTGCCAGCTCCAGGCCCTTAAAGCGGCACGCACCCTGCCACATAGGCCATAGCTGCACAATTGGCCTTTGTGCAGCACTGCTGTCATGTCTTCTGGTGCCCCTGTCTTCCCATCTGGCAGCTAGCACCCAGAAGATGTGCTCATTGTGTTGGCCTGCTTTAAACTATTAAATCATGTCCTGCTGGCCCCAACTGGCCAAGAGTTCATCCACCTCATCTGCCCTCCATCTGGGTCCCAGGCACTGGCCTTGGGTAGGTTCCTTTGCCTGGGACCCACCACTTGCCTTACCAGTAGGGATCCTTGTGTTCTCTGTTTAAAAATTACAATTTCTCTGGTACCCCTCCCCGCAATTCTATCGTTAAAATACTCAAAATTCCTGTTCTTCCACAATTAAAATGAAAGACCACTATATATTGGGAGATCAGTTGGGCAATGTTTTATTGAAATAGTTATAATTTTAAAGCAGTTTGGAAGCTTACCAGTGCCTCTATCATCATAGTAAAATTAATTATAAATATCTATACAGTTCAACATTTTTTTTTGTTTTTTTTATCATAGAAAAATCAGAGCTGCCTCTGCCACCTTCACTCACCAGGATGGTGGGGTGTGGAGCAGCACTGGGCTGCCATTGTCCTGGCTTGCCCATACCCTTGCCCCTCACTCCCGACCTATAGCCCCCTTAGTGCCCCTTGCACCTGACCCGTAGCTCCTGCCTGCCCCCACTAGCTCTGTCCTAGCAACAGCTGTATCCAAACACCAGGACATGAGTCCAGCTGCAGCTGTTCCACCCACTGCTGCTTTGTGGCTTTGAGCAGTGACAGATCTTAGTATTTTCTCCCTGTATCTCTGTCCAGGCCCCAGTGATCCAACCATGCCTTTCCTGTGAAGCCCTCAGCTGAGGCTCAGGGACTGGGATGAGCAAGCCCCTTTCATTTCAGGCTGGCCTCCCCCTGCACAGGCTGCTCTAGCAGGGCAAAGGACCACTAAGTCCAGCTCTGGTGGATTCTCCTACAAGGAGCACTCACTCATGCACAACCCCCATCTCTACCACACTCACACACCTCTACTGCCACCTCCACCTCTACCCTCAGCTCATCACACCCCCCAAGTGGTTCCTGGAACCAGGAGTCCGCCCAGGCTGGGGCTGCATGTCCCAGCACAGGTGTGGGCACAGGGCAGGGCTGCAGTGTGGCAGTTGCTCCTGCAGCTGTGGCTCCTGCCAGCAGGTCCTTTCCTGTCTGGTTGCTGGGCACACAGAGCATATGGCATTGGGGTGTAATGGGTGTGGCGGTGGGTATAGTGTAAGGTTTGTGGGGGGTGTTGTGGGGACTGTGTGGGCATGTGGAATTCAGAGGTGGTTATATGGGTGGGGGTGGGTGGATGCGGCCTATGTGTCCAGTCATCCTTTGAATCAGCTCAGTATGAAGATAGACTTTAACATATCCATTTCTATACCAGTCCTAATGAAATAGCTCCTTGCTGTTTTCTTTTTTCTTGTATGAATTAGTTTCTCTGTGCATGTACTAATGTACAGAGTTTCATAGTTGGTAAAGTCAGAAGGGAGCTGAGCAGATCATCAAGTCTGACCCCCTCCCATGGGCAGGAAAGAATGCTGGGGTCAAATGACCCTGGCTAGGTGATTATCTAGCCTCCTTTTGAAGACCCCCGGGGTAGAAGCAAGCACCACTTCCGTTGGAAGTTGGTTCCAGATCCTAGCCGCCCTTACTGTGAAGTAGTGCTTCCAGATATCTAGCCTAAACCTACTCTCAGTCAACTTGTAGCCATTATTCCTAGTTACACCTGGTAGCATTTGGGGGAACAGGAACTCTCCCATTCCCCGCTGGTTCTCCCTGGTAATTTTATAGATGGCCACCAGATCCCCTCTCAGACTTCTCTTTTTCATTTGGGTTTAAGTGGCTGAGGTTTTGCAAGGGCTTGTACTCCTTGATTTTTGCCTTTGATTTCAGTTTCATGTTAGAATTTCCTGACTCAGAGACACATTGTCACAAACTTCACTGCTGTCACTTTCCTCTCCACCCCAAGTTTCTTATTGTCCCACTGCTTGTCCCACAGACCAGCCCAAGGTTTGCCCTGGGATAAGGAAGGGCTTTCCGCAAGTGTCAGCTTCATTGCCCTTAAGCCAGACCTCGTGGCTGCAGCAGAAGAATTTCTGCCAGCTTGATGTGGATATTTTTCTGGCTGTGACATATTTTAGGGATCTCTTTCCATAGAATGGGCTAGCCTGGAATATCACTTGCACAAAAATTACAGGCAACCAGTAAGGAGAAAAAACAACAAAAGGATTTATGATGAAGGAGGAAGGAATTATATAAGCCAAGCTGAACATAATTTTGAAAGCAGAACAAAAAAACAAGTACATTTTTTACTTTTTCACCTAGCCCCACTGAGAGTCCTGCCAGTATCTCCAGAAATCAACCTTCCTGCTGATTCTGAAAGTCCTGGCTGCTGTGGTATTGAATGCTTCTCCTGGCTGGGAAAAATCTGAAGACATTGGCCACCTCACAGCTAGACCCTACTCCAAGCCAGCCCTCAACACCATCAGTATTGTTCCAATTGTTCACGGGTCTGCAAATTCTTTAGGAATTTCTCTTCATGGGACACTTGGCATTCCTCTGGATAACAGGCCATTTCTCTCAGATGCCTTTGCTGTAGAGGCATTGATTCCCCATTGCAGGCCAATGCCTTGAATGCCAAAACCCAGTCATGTCTCCTGACTGTCTTTGGGAGTGGCAGTTCTTCTTGCCATAATGACACAATGGCAAAGAGATATTTAGCAGTTCCACACTCTCCATTAAGGATACATCCCAGGCTAAATCATATCCAAAATCATAGATACATACAGACAGCATAACATAATCTTATGCAATGATAACACCAACATAACACAGCATAATTATGACCTTTTCAATGAGCCTGTATCAGTTAAGTAAACACGAATATTCATGACACCCCATGAACCCCCAGCCATAATGTGGTTCATTACTCATTACTATAGAAGAAACTGTGAATAAGATGAGAAGAAATAGTTCAACAAAAATGCTAAATTGTTGTTCCACTGGAAGTGGAAGAGAACAATAGAATTCAAATACTATGGCAGATGGTCATCTAACAAAAAAAGTTTGCATGTTGTCACCATCTATGAAGAGCAACCCTAGAGAAGGAGTAGACAATATCTAAATGCAACTAAGGAGGATGCTGGGTCTCATTTACAAAAAAATATTCAGTACTAATAAAACTACATTATTAGAAATGTTCCTGTACTGGAAGGACTGTCATGCCTACCCATTCACTAACAATAGAGAGAAGTAAAACTGGTTTTGGCAGGGGGTCCACTTCAACATCTAAATGGGTTACTGGAGAAGAAATATTTTTTTTTAAAGTAAGTTGCTGATATTTTAAGAGCAATTATTAGCAGATACCCTGTAACAGAATAGTCTTCTCCTGTGTTGGGAGTGGTTCAGGTCATCTTCTCCAACTACTGAGGAGAATCAGCAGTTACTTACCTCCTTCTTGTGTTGGGACTATGACGCTTGTTCTTGGCAATGTGTAGGGGGTGCACGTGCAGCCCCTGAAACTGGCCGTACGCCTCCTGGAAGTGCCAGGTGCAAGACAAGTTTTGCCATTGGCTCGGCAATCGGCTGCTGGGGGACTCTCCCCATCAGTGATCTGGTTTCCCCCCAGACTCAGGAAGCACCAGTTACCCATGATATTTGTATAAGTGTTGACTTGTGTCATGTGATCAGGACCAGGAAGCAAAGGTTAGTCCAAAGCCACCAATCTCATATGTAAGCTTTCATTTCAAGTACCTGTATGTAAGATGCACTGTCATTGTATGGGGCAAAAACCTGTTTATAAAAAAAAAAAAAAAAAAGGGCTTGGTTCTTTTGAACACATGCTGGCACTGCAGCTCTGCACAGAACTTTCCTTTGTGCAGTGTCTCTTTTTTTCTTCTAAAAAGAGTGAACTGCTGATGAAGATAAGTGGCTGAGACAGAAATGCATGCATGTTGCTGACAGGGTTGATACGAGGGCAATAGGGAGAATTTGAAGGATGTGAAAACAAGTTGTGAAGTAATAGACAATAAAATGGGGATAAGCAAAAAGGAAACAGCTTTTATGGTCAGAGTTCTCCATCTGTAGGAATTTCCATTCCCCTCCCCCCCACCATTCTGAAGAAGGATGGATAACTGAAATTGTTCGTTGAACAAAGTTTTGATCTTTTGATTTGGGACAGATCTAAATGGCACTTCAAGACAGAAATTGTTTTGTTTCACCCTATTGACTTCAGTGTTGTTATATTGATAACAGTCATAATGTTCCTATTATTATCTTGTAATATCATTTACAGTTACAAAAATGTCATTTACAACATCAGTTTCACAAATAATTGGTGTGACTAACAACTGAGCATTCTATATGCCAGAAACAATTACTATGTAAATACCAGTACCAAACCAGTTTGGTGCTTGGTATAGTCAATGGACATTTTCTCTTGCAGCTGGTATAATCATTCTAAAAAACTTTTAGGCAGGGAGTCTAAAATCTTGAGGAGCAGGGCAGATGGGCAGCTGCCCTGAGGCGACTGGGAGCTGGGTAGCATTGCCCACTGGCTAGCTTATGGGCAGACTAGAAGGCAGGCAAGGTTTCAGTACCAAAATTCAGCAAATTTGATACATTCTGAAATAGGTGAGGTCTGTCAAATTAATAATTTCAGTGAAAACTTGAACAGAGAACTCCAGAAAATTTTACTTGCTGTTAGGGCTGTGTGAAGCTTCAGTCACTGACTTGATTTGGCGGAGATTCGGTCCAATTTGGTGGCTGAATCTTCTAACTGAAATCAAATCAAGAGAACCTTTGGTCTCTCCGAATCCAATCAGAACCCTCTGAAATGATTCAGGGAGATTCAGAAAGATTTTGGGGGGAGGGGCAGGGGTTTCCCCCTGTGCTCTGCAGGGGACCCAGAGGTGGACCAGAAGTGCTTCTGGTCCATTTCTGGGTCTGCCACCAAGCACTCTGGGGACCCCCCCCCCCAGTCCCATGGGATGCTCCATCTGCCCCAGTGTCTCAGAGTTCATGAGCTGCCTGGTACCATGAGGTATGTAGAAAAAACATAAAGCTGTGTCTGTCTGAATCACTGATTCTTGTTGCGAATTGCCTCCTTTAATCGCAAGGGGTTCCGCGAAGCGACTCGCTTCCCTTAACCGCAGGGAGCTTTGCAAGTTCTGGGTAGTTAGCTGCTGGACAGGCTTATCCCGACCTGTTCCAGTCTGTAGGAGCCCAGCTATGCGGTGGAATAAACAAGACGAGGGTACTTACAAAGCGTAGATTTATTGTCTCCTTAGAGCAATAACATGGTATAACGGGGTTTCCTACTCTGGACTTGGCCCAATCCTGGATCGAATTGAGCGTGGTCGCTAGTTGATGGGACCGGCTCCTCGTAGCCTCTAACCGTGAGACCTTGGAGGAGGAGAGCTCTGTCTTCTGAGCTCCGGGGATGGGTTTTATAGTAGGGCGGTACATACTTAGCCAATTAGGTACTGCGATCTGTTTCATTACTTAATATGGTGCGGACAGGGGCCATGAGCAGATTTGATTGACATGGACTATGAGCAGGTTTGATGGACATGCCCCCTTGCTCATGGCACCTGTTATAGGTGGTTTTCAAATTCATCTAATTGGTTTTTAAGTCGAGAATGGGATCAGGGAGGCGGGTATATACAAAAGCAATTGTTGTTCAAATTTGCGGTGAACACAGGTAACAATGCTACAAACTATACAGAGTATGATGAGAAAAGGTAAGACAATAACTATTAACGGGGCAAGTATACGCATTAAGAAAGAAGAGAAGTCAAAACCCAAGCCATGGAAGAGATCGGGCAGCCATCCTTTTGCGAGGTTACCTGCCTCGTTGGTTATTTTTGCAGCGTTGGTGATAACTTCTAGTTGTGTCTCTAAGGGGGCGGTTACATTGGGAATAGCTATGCAACACATATCGTTGGATAAGTTAAGATATTGACATACTCCCCCTTGATGTAGTAGGAGAGCATCGAGGGTGAGTCGGTTCTGGAGGGTCTTTTTAGAGGTGGCTTGGAGTTGGGTATTTAGGAGATTGAGGGAGATTTTGGTGGCATTTAGGCCTTCTTTGAGGGATTCTGCTAGGTGAGTAATTGCGTCTCTTTGATGGAAGTGGGTGACAAAGGGGGAAAGGAAATATTCGGCTGCGAACTGAGCTATAGATTTGACTCTGTCCCAGTGAGGTTTGTCAAACCAAGTGAGAGACGCCAATGTGGGTGTCCTTTGGACTCGCCTGGACAGGGTTATTGGGTTTTGGGAGGTGTTACGGGCTCTGGCAGGACAGAGTTGGACGTCGGCAAGGAAACATTCGACGCCAGACAATGTTGCTGGAAGGTTGGTGTATAGCAGGCCATTGTTACATGCCCACACTGTACCCGGGAGTGGGCGGGTCGTTAAGTTTTGGCAGAAGTATAGTATGATGGTGTTAAAGGGCAGGGCTTCCGGGAAGATGGCTGAGTCGTTAACTAGGGGAGTGGAGCTATTGTGGCACCAATAGCTTAGTAAGGTGGCTCGGACATAAGGGATGAGGTAAGCTGCCGGGGAGAAGGGGTTGGATAAGTTGATAGT
>JAGPOW010000290.1:17243833-17259582 GCA_030014935.1 Caiman crocodilus
GATACGTACTGGCATTGATGCGGTAGATACATCCCCGAGTCTCTAAATCACTGAGGAGCCGATCGAGTGCTTTGGCATGTGATTCTTTGGTGGGTATGGTGCGAAACTTCCAGGCAGTGGTGTTGTTTACAACTGGGCTATGTAGGTTTTAGGGGTCGACTGCGATACAAAGCGCCACGGCCACGGCTGCCTTAAGGTTAAGTTCTTTGATTCCTGGTATTCCAAGGATGTCATGGGTACCAAGGGCAGCGGTTAGCAGTCGGGGATGGTTGCGAACTCGAAACCTGATGGCTGGTGCGAGTGCAATAGCATTTAATCCCAGCACTCGGATTGACCGTGTCATGGGTTTGTGTGGTGTGGATGGTTTAATAACATTGATTTGCGCTCCCGTGTCAAGTAGAAATAGAACGGACTTACTGCGATCCCGGTCGTTTGGGTCCTGGATGTGGAGGGCCGCATAAGGGCGTTTGTCCTTCAGGGCGTTGTTGACAGGTAAGGCTAAAGGCAGGTCTAAGTGAGGCGGGTTTTCGGGGGTTGTGGTTGTCCTCGGGCTGCTGATGTTGATTACGGTGGCTGCTACTCGTTTTTTGCCTTTTCCTGAAAGGTAAAGCTGAGACGCTGCACGAGAACGATTTGCCCCGATCTCTTAGGCCACGTATTTGTTGTTTGCTAAGGCCCGAATTGTTGAGGAGGCATTCATTTCCCCCTCTACGGCCATCACGTTAGTGAATGATGGTGCGGATGTTGTTGTGCCGTCTAGAAGGGGACTAACTCTCGGTAAGCGGGAGAGTACATGAGACATAGGTTGTCCGACAGCGGGGCCTAGGACGGTATTTAGACTGGGGTGTTCTTAAGGGGCCCATACACGTCAACAGCAGCTTCTAGTGTCTCCGCTGTGAGGGGGATGAGCCCTGGCTCACACAAATACCTGTGCGCCCACTCTTTTTCTTTTTCCCCTTGTTTTAGGGTAACTGGATGGGTGCAGGATTCCCATAGGAGATACTGCATTCCCAATATGACATAGATGAGACCAGCACCCATGGTGGGTCCTTTGCTAAGATGCCAGAAATGGGGCTTGCCTGGTATCATCATGGCCGCCTGAGCTGGGAGCGGGATAGACCAGACGTTGTTGTCATCTAGGAGGGGGTTAAAAGTCAGAAGCCCCTCTTTCCATTCCGTTTGCCGGGCAAGATACTGTGACTCTTGTTTGTCGATTAATTCGCCCGTGAAGTCTACTACTAGACGTCCAAGCCATTGGACTGGAGTTTCCTCTGGGCACCATTGGGAGGTATCATACAGCTCCTTGAGTTCCGCTCGGTTGCGGGTGCAGGTGAGAACTACTTCCCATGTGTTATCTCCCGCCCCATCAGTAGTTGTTTTCGTGACAGTGACGGGGGGTGCGGCGACTTCCACGTCGGGGGGTTGACTCGTTGTCATTGTGACGGGGATTAGACGGGGTCTGGTTTCGGGGCGGGTCTCCGCTGGCACGGGCGGATAGAGGGGTGGATACGGGGGTGGGCCCTTTGGCGGGGATCCACCCTCCGGCACTTGGGGATTATCGCTGGATCCGAGGGGAGGGGCTGAGGGCATGTAAGGAGGGGGCGTTACTTGCGATTTTTCGGGTCCTCCCACGAAGGGTGGTATCACCTTAATGTCTCTGTCCTCGTGGTCGGTGCCATCTTTGGGTATTGTTCCCTCCTGTTCCTCTTTTGTCTCGTTCCATTGCCCGTGGGTTGCCGTGGTCGCTGTCCTGAGTTGGCTCTCTAAGTCAGCGTTCTCATGCAGAGTTTTTATGAAACCACGGAAAAGGATGTTAATCATTTTCCCCGAATCCTACTTATAGCCCCCTAATTGCCTTGGGGACTGACACTCGGATTCTAGGGCTTTTCTAACTTCCGTAAGCATTTCATGCCCCCTTGATCCTGATTTAAGTAGAGGGGAGTGGAATTTGTCTGCAGGGGTTTGTTCTCCTCCCTCCCGGGCATAGCGAATGCATTCTGCAACTTCTTGATTAGGTGAGTGGGGGGGTTTCTCCCTTCTTGCGCGGCTTGACTTTTTTGAGGCTTGCCGCTGGGGTGGTGGCTGAGGGTCAAAAGAGGACCCTGGGGAGGTTAGGATGCAGCCTAGGGCGGCAGGGTGGAGGCCAGAGACTGTCTACTCCTTGCAGGAATCGTCTATTGCGCCCTGGCTATTTCCGATGGAGTCTAGGGAGAAAGAGCCTTCTACTCCGCCTTCTACTATCCCTCCCGCTTGATGGTACACAACGTGTCCAAAGCTGGTCACTCATCTCAACTGACCTGTCCCCCTTATGCCAGGGGCAGGCATTTAGTAGCTGAGCTGTGGTCCACAGTGATCCTGTTTGTGACGCCATGTCATGAATTGCCTCCTTTAATCGCAAGGGGTTCCGCGAAGCGACTCGCTTCCCTTAACCACAGGGAGCTTTGCGAGTTCCGGGTAGTTAGCTGCTGGACAGGTTTATCCCGACCTTTTCCAGTCTGTAGGAGCTGAGCTATGCGGCGGAATAAACAAGATGAGGGTACTTACGAAGCGTAGATTTATTCTCTTCTTAACAGCAATAACGTGGTATAACGGGGTTTCCCACTCCAGACTTGGCCCAATCCTGGATCGAATTGAGCATGGTCGCGAGTTGATGGGACCGGCTCCTCGTAGCCTCTAACCGCGGAGACCTTGGAGGAGGAGAGCTCTGTCTTCTGAGCTCCGGGGATGGGTTTTATAGTAGGGCGGTACGTACTTAGCCAATTAGGTACCGCGATCCATTTCATTACTTAATATGGTGCGGACAGGGGCCATGAGCAGATTTGATTGACACGGGCTATGAGCAGGTTTGATTGACAATTCTCAGCATCGGCATCGAATCTTCAGGTTCAGATTCCGCTGAATCGAATCAGGACAATGATCTGAATCAAGTAATTGAATCACTATCCCTGATTTGGGTCAAATCCAAATTGAATATTGCCCATTTCGCACAACCCTACTTGCTGTTTTGTAAAGGGATGCAGACAATAGTATTTGGTGGCATCATGAATTTCTGTCATGAAATTTCTCTTGCTGTAGGACCCCTAATCCAAGAGTCCCAGAGAATTCCTACTTAAACCTTTGGTATATCTTATTTTGCTTTTGTACGGTGGGTAGCTGTGGGATATATAGAGATTGTTTGAATTACCATTCAAATACATTTATGCAGAACATGACCACAACCCAGAAAGTGTTAATTAAGGACTGAATTATCTCCTTTAGATATTATCAAACATTACATTTGAAACAATCGCTATAAAAGACTTTCAACTTCTTGGCATAAAATTCTACCCTTGGCATAATGGGGACGCCAAGTGGAGAGGCTTTTGAATGTGTAGCATGGAAATGAAAATTGTCAAGCAGGGAAGGCAGGAATCAGTTTAGAGATGTAAGGTAAGAGTGTTGCTCTGTCATCTGCTGTTAAACATAGGGTCCCTGACCTGGAATCCAGAGGGTATGAGTCTCTGAATGCCAGATTATGCCATGTTGAGGTCCATCAAAATATGTCCAGTTTAAGAGGCTCTATATGATAAAAATAATTCAATGTATGTATATTTTTGTTATATTAGAATGAATATGTCCATATTTAGAGAGTAATTTATCCATATCTCCTTTATCTCCTTTATTTACCAACTGATTATTATAAAACTTGATATCAAGTCAGTTTTTTTATTTCTTATTTAGAGGCCCCTTATATTGTGAGGCCCTAAACTGTACCTTAAGTAGTTTAAGCATAAATCTGGCCCAGGCCTCCATTCCCCTTTTTCTGGACCTAGAGGTACAGGGATCAAAGACTAGTGTCTCCTAGTGCCCGCAGCTGTGGTGCCCCAACCTGATTGGATCCTTGCAACCGCCCTCCCCGCCCCACAGAAAAAGTAAATGCAATTATGTAAATTTAAATTTAAATATGCAAATTAAATTTAAACATGTTTGCTGGTCCACAGTAAAAAAAAAAAGGGTTGGGAACCTCTGCTCTAACCAATCTATAATAAGCTTAGGAAGTGAGGGGATGTGTTTAGAAAGCACTGTCCCAAATGTGAAGATGGTAATACTGTGTGTAAACATAGTACTGTTTAGGAGCTGAAGTGAACCTTAACTGCACTCTTTTTTGTAATGCTGAAAAATTAAGGAATTAAGCATTTTTGTGTTAAGTTTTTAATTGACATGTAAAATTACAACAGAAAATCCTAATTGTTTTTATCAAATCACATGAGTTGCAGGTTACTTGGAATATTGATTTTAAAGCTTATGTAGGGTAGCTGTAATCAGCATATCAATTTGACTTCTTAATTAGACTAGTCCTGTGAGAGTTCAGCTCACATGCCCGATGCTTATGAATCTAATCAACCAGATGACATGCAAAAACAATTACTGATGCTATCTTTATTTTTTTAACCCACTAGAGAGTAAGAAC
Source organism: Caiman crocodilus (assembly GCA_030014935.1). Lineage (NCBI taxonomy): Eukaryota > Metazoa > Chordata > Crocodylia > Alligatoridae > Caiman > Caiman crocodilus. The sequence continues at coordinate 17,248,284 of JAGPOW010000290.1, forward strand.
AGAAATATTAAAGCTTTTCTTTATCTGATAATTAAAACATGGATTCAAATTAACTTGAAAGATGTATGCTGAAGCAATCAAAATCCCACAAAATGAGTTTTTTAAATAACAAATCTCAGCAAAAAAAATGACACAGTAAAAGCTATGGAACTATGTCAAACCAAGTGATAGTTATGCTACATATCTTTTTAGGGATTTATTAAACCACACCATGGTGTTTATTAACTGCTTCAGCTGACATGTGGGTGAAGGTAGACTGCATGCAAAACCCCACAAATACATCAGTTATCTACCAATACGCACCCTGATATGTCTTGTTACCAGTGTTTTAACTTACTAATTTTAAATTTTCATAAATTATGCAAAACATTTTCACTAGGAAAAATAACTTCCAGTTAATGTGTGAAGAAAAGCTAAACATTTCTCTTCATGACCTGAACATATCTTATGCTTTAGTTTTTCCTTTTTTTTTTAATGCCAACCCTTCCTATTTTCTAATTGCTCAGTTGCTCTCTCCATTGTAATTTGTGACCAAAGGCCACTATTTGGCCCCTTTATACTATTTAAAAAATAAAGGTCCTGCAACAAGCTGTTCTATGTAGATTCTTACACCATTCTCATCACCATAATATCTCAGTACCTCAATTAGAGCCTTACGTGGCATGACTAACACTTTTCAGCTCTGGTTCACTCTAGTCTTATTCTTCCCTGAAGCAGGACCATTGTGGGGAGGCTAGTACATGCAGCATGTGGTGGAATGGTGAGACAGAGAGGCTTTTAAAACCTTCATTATAAAAATACTAAAAATGAAAAGGTGAAAGTGCAAAAGTGTGCAGCCTTCCCTGGGACAAGTGTAAGATGCTGGTCTGCAGCACAATCGCCATATCACCAGATTAAAACCTCTTCATCCCAATGCCTGTTATGGGGGTTACACAGTTAGAACCAGCTGTCCATCTTCCACCTTGCAGAGGACCCCCTGGGTGTCCCAGCATGATGCCAACTAGTTCACATTTTTTGCAAAGTAAAGCATCCAAACTCAAATGTGACCAAGAAGTGAAGTGTTGGAGGGTGTCTTCAGAACCAGCCCCTGCAAACTGATTTGTGCAGCTTTTCAGTCACCATCTGGGGGGAGGGAGGAGGGCAAAACTTATTTGAAATTTAAGACAATTTGCTAGTGAGAGCAAACTGGGGAGACTTATTTTTGTGTTCTTTGCTATGATTTTTCAAATTATATTGGAAAAATCTAAACATATTAACTGGGAGGAGTAACTTGTCTTGGATGAGTAGATGAATAGGATGAATAGAAATTTTTGTCTGTATTAAACATCAAACTGTATGTGCTTTTTTGAGTACTTTTTAACTCTTTATTCTCTTTGTCTGTCTGCCAAACCATTGCTCGCTCTCTCTTGCTCTCTCTCTCCACCTTCTGCTCAGCGCAGACCATCTGTCCACTGTGTGGCAAAACCTCCATTCTAGCAAAAGGCAGTATACCTGGGTGAAGGCAGGCACCAACAGGCTGGCCTGGATCAGCTCCACAAGACTGAACACCACCTGCCTCTACTATACTGCAGCCCTATTGTATCATCAAGACTCTCAGCTCACTGTCAGGTGACATCTGGGTTTTCCTGACTTACCTTGCAGCCAAGCACCCTCCTGGTGTCTCAACCTTAGCCTCTTGTAGGATGCCCGCATTCTAGACTGCTTCACATACCTGTGACAGACCTGGGCAGCCTCAAGAAGTGACTTGACTTCTTGGAAATGGTGATGGGAAATGGAAAAAGCAGAAATTAAGGTTTTCTGTTAATACATACAGCAGGCAAACCAAGACTGCTGCCACGATGCACAAGAACTTGAGAAAAACACAGTGGAGCTTGACGCTGTATGACAGTCTGAAGTTGCAGAAAAAGCATTTAAGAGAACTGATACACGGTTTGGCCCAAGCCATGAGAACTCAAGCTTGCTTTCAAGAATGAGGCTGATGCCCCAACTTGGCTCTTTTTCAACCTTGAGAAAAAGCACACAGAACAAAATATCATCAGCCACCTTACAACCTCATCAGGCCAGGTCCTCATGGGCCCTGCCAAGGTCTGATTGCGTGCCGTTAACTTCTATACAGAACTGTTTGCCTGCCCAGCAGCCATTTTGTACCTGAATAAGGGTCTTCTAACTCTCCACATCTGGGGTTGATGAGCTTAAACAGGAACTATCCCTAGCAGTATTGACTCCTGAGATTGAAGGCCTCATTACAGGGATGCTGCCTGGCCTTGACAGATTACTTCTAAAATTCTTCAAGACTTTTTGGCCCCTTGTTGGCTCAGACCACTGGCATATCTTCTAGGACAGACTCAAAAGATGGGATTCTCCCGGTCAGCTGCCAGTGAGCAGTCCTAACACTGCTGCTCAAGAAGGGGAATCTCAGTAATGTTAAGAACTGGTGACAAGTATTACGTCCATGTACTGATTACAAAATCCTGTCCAAAGCTGTGGCTCAAATGTTGGCTCCAAATGGTCATGGTCTCCATTGTAGGACCTGAACAGAGCTACTGGTTTTGTAAGCAGTAGGTGCTGTCCAAGATGATCAAGAGTCTTTGGGCCTACAGGCATGTCTCTTCAGCCAAGAGTAACACAATTCATCTGGGCACCTGTGCTGACACTCAGCGGCTAAACATACCTAGAGGCCTGTCCTGGTGCTCTCTGATGGCTTCAAAGCCCTGGGCATTTTCCTTGGCCCACCAGCATATGTAGCCAAGAATGGGAAAGCCTCAGTGAGGGGTTTGAGTCATGTGAGGAGCAGTGGCATTGGAACCTGCCCAGCCTCTCCTACCATATCTGTGTCCTGGTCATCAATAACTTGGCATCTGCTATTCTGCAGCACAGGAGTGCCATCCTGGACGCACCAGTGACCCTGCTCAAAAGGCTCCAGAAGTTCCTTGTAAACTTTTTCTGGAATTGGCACCAGTAGTTCCAGCAGGCCGTCCTGTACCTGCCTACCAGTGAGGGAGGTTAAGGCCTAGTTGACCTGGTGAACAGGGTGGCCATCTTCTACCTGCAAGCCTTTCATACCTGCCCTGGCAATAGCTGGTCTTTCCTTTCCTGTGTTGGTTGGGGGACCTTGGAAACATTTCCTCTTGGATCCTGATTGCCTTGGCTGAGATGCCCTGCCATTATTCTACTGCAGCTTTGCCTAGGCCTGGTGGGCCTACTTCTGACTGAGGCCCCTGGAGTCCCTGTTTGATTACTTGTCCTTGCAGCAGAGGGCACTGAGCCTTACTTCTGGAAGCCTCATTGTTTCATGGTCTGATTGTACAACATCAAGCTGACCCACTTCATTGATTCAGCTTTGTCTGCCTGGATCTCAGACAGCCCTGGCTAATCAGTTTGACCCTGCTCTGTCCATTTTACTTTGTGCCTTTTGGCTGAAGTGAAAGCTGTCCTCCCAGCAGATGTGCTTACAATCCTTGAAGACCACCTCCACATACAACAAGCCCACCCTGATGGTAGCTCACTAGACATTCCCCCATTCTTGCTTTCTGTTTCTCCGGATGCAGACTGCAATGAGCAGTGGACCTGCACTCTGCTGTCCCTCTTGAGGTCCAGCAAGAGCAGTGGCAGGATCTGCCTGGAGATCCTGTCTGAGCAGGCCCTGTACATGTAGACAGTCAAAGTGCATCATGCCTGTGTCCACACTGCCTGCCCTGACATGATTTGGAGGCAGCCCCTAGTAGCTGCAAAAACAGAGCAAGCCTGCCCAGTCTGGCATGCCCTGTATAAACTACCCATCTCCCAGAGAACGGGTAAGGTTCAGTGGTGGTTGCTGCATTGGGCCCTGGCCTTGGCCATGGGCACTTTAATCTGCCCCTGAGACCTGGCAACATCAGTGAACTGCTGTTTCTGTGAGGAGGAGCTGGAGGAGACTTGTCTGTGCTTTTCTGGATTGCATCTGGTTGCACCCACTCTTTGCTATTTTCATCACTCGCTTTGGTACAGTCTCATAGAAATCCATCTTTATCTCATGCCAAGCAGCCAAGGAGAACTGCCTGGCCAGTTTCCTGCTGGGCCAGGCCAAGACGGTAACTTAGAAAAGCCTCAGAAACAGCCTCTTAGGGGCTGGCTTCAATGATGCCCTCCAACTTTTCCACTTCCGGGTCTGAATGCATGTCACATTTTAATTCGGACACTTCACTGTGCAACTAAACACACTGGGCCATTGAACGGGGTCTCTGCAATGTGGAAGATAGACAACTGATCCTACATGTGCAACTCCATGAGGAACATCAGGGGAGGGGTTTCAGTCTCCTGTGAAAATGATGGTTTCTTTTGTTGCTAACACATCTTTGCACTTTCACTATTTGTTTTTAATATTTGTATAATAATGGTTTAAAAAGTCAAAAGTCTTTCTGTCTCTTTCTGTCTTAAAAGTACTGCTCATGAAAGGTGCTAGACCAGCAGCCAGAAAGGTATGAACTCTTTTATGATATTAATATTATATATTGAATAAGAAGGCTGAGGGTAAAGGAAAGAAATATAATTATTAACTATAATGGGTATTCAGTCTTTATTCACATTTAGCCATTGGCTTTGCTTTAATACTGCTGATAGGTTTGCCTGTCAGTGCCAATTAGAGTGGTGTTTTTTTGTGATGTGGTAATGTCTCAACTAGGAACTGGAATGAACTAATCAGTTTCCTTCTAAATAGTTCAGATCTAATTCATGTGAGCCAAAATACGAAGACAACTTACAGCCTTTGCAAATGACATAGGAAAGGTGTTTGATAATGTAATTTGAAGATAACTTGTTCAAAGTGCTGTATGATGATTGAGGTGTTATGTGCAGGGATTGATGGCTGGAGTAATTACTAATGCAGTAATCTCAAGCCTGTCAACCCTCACTATTGGATCCTCCAGTGTATGGCTAGATAGCATGCAGAGCTGCATTTCTAGAAAAAGAATACCGAGCCTATTGAATAGGTCCTAGTGAAAAAGTCTTGCGTAGAACTATGGGAATCAGAGTACTTGGAACAGGATGGATGCTCCAAAAATGTTAAATAAACCCCTGATAGCATCCAATCATCATAACTTTTAAAAAGGATCCTGTCCCCTGTGTGGACTTCCTTCTTAAAAATAAAAGGTTAGTTTGAAATACTGCACTAATATAAGCAGCATAGAAACTGTTGATGTTTATGACTTGAACGACTGATTTCTGTTAACGTAGTATTTCTTCTGCTGAAATCCCTGATCACTATAAAAAGTCAGCCACAGGAAGAGTATTTTTTTAAAGAAGGAAACAAGATGAAGATGTATATCTACTATGGCTACATAATTCTAATTTAGGAATTGGACAGGATAGAGTTTGTTCTGCTGACTCAGACAGGACAGTATGCCACTTGGACATAAAGAACAGAGTGGCCTAGGATGGGCTGAACAGTTCTCAAGGAGGAACCCAAAGTGCTATGGGTGAATGTCTGAGAGAATTCTTATTCAAGGCTGTCCTGTCCTATGAATGACTTGCCTTTTCCCTATGTTGACAGAATTGAAGGTGACATTTCTAGAAATGGCTAGCAATCAGCAGCTTCTGACCAGTAGGTGTGATAAAGTTTGTAAATGTGGGAGAGGGGATTTATTTAATTTCACTAGAACATTTCAAGAGTGTCCCGACAAGTAGTCGCCATGCTACAAGTAGGATGAGTATCGGTACCAGGTGGTGAACCCAACCTGGATGATGGCAGGTCACGGTAGCAGGTAGGTATGGACTCAGACAAGAGGTGAATAAACAAAGTTGAAATTTTACTCACAAAGACAGATTCAACATAATGCTGACAGAAATACAGGCAGTCGTTGGTTGAACGAAGCTAGAACCGCAACGCGTTGGGTACACTAGTCAGTTATATGAGTGCTTTGTACGTAGCTAGCAGAGTTTTGGTTTTATGGCATCCTAGGGGTTCACTCGGCTAGGTAGGTGATCAGTCTACCTATTCATGCACACAAAGAACCTCGCGCTGAGGGGAGCTTGCTCTTTTATCACTTTCTCTGCCCTTTTATTCACTTTCTCAGGGCTCTTTGTGATGAGAAGGTTCCAGAGAACATGGCTGCTGGCCAGACAATCATGTCTCCAGAGTAGCCACTGATTGGTTCAACCCCCCTGATCACGCTGTGATCATGCTCCTGCTGCATTGTTCACATACAGAGCTTATCTTCTGTTACCAAATACCCAATCAAAATGGTTGTGTTTCTTAACCTTGACACTGACTTGTTTGTAGGCCTTAGCGTTGTCACTTAGCCTTGACGAGTAATCTGAGGGGTGATCATGCTTTTTTACTAGACATGCCCCCTTGACCAACAATCAAACTGTTGTATCATTACCCTTCGAGGGCTATTTCCTCGAGTTCTTCCCCTTCGGATATCAATAGTTGCGTGTTAACCATAGTTGCTGACATTAACTTTTTCTTAATTGATTCGAGAATACAACATCCTATACATATACATAACAAGACTCCCAGTAGGGGAACCAATAAAGTAATCAGAGGAGTGAGGAGATACATTAACCATGATGACGGTTTCCAGCCAGCCCAATTAAATAAATCTGCAAGCCACCCTGTACCTTCCTCATTAAGCTGGTTTGTTGTTTCGGCTGCCTTTTTTAACGTACTTATTTGTTTGTTGAGGGGTACTGATATGTTAGGGATGGCTATACAGCAATGCTCTTGCGACAAATTAACATATGCACATGTCCCTCCCTCCTTTAGCAGTAGGAAATCTAAGACTAGATGATTTTGCATGGTCATATGTGAAGTGGCCTGGAGCTGAAGATCGATTAGCTCAAATCCTCTTCTTGTTGCATTTGTTATTATTTCGACTTGTTCAGTCAATTGTGTAATAAGGACTCTCGCTTTACCTATCGCTATTCCCTATGCAAAATAGCCTTCCAGTGCCCATACAAACTTTTTGCTAATTTTTTCACCCCTTGTTAACTGGCTCCAGACTGGTTCTCTTTTTTGTCTCCTCAATAGTACTGGACTGGGTGGTGTCGCACTATCGATGAATAGAGGAGGAGATAGCAATACCGTTGCTACAAAGCAGTCTATGCCCGATAATATGGCTGGCAAATTTGTATATAGGTGGTTATCCAAACATGCCCATAGCATACCAATGGAAGCTGGCGTTTGTAAATCAATGTATTTTTTATTATTCCACCTATTATTGCTTAATTCAGTTGGTAAACTGATGTTTCTCGGAGTTAGGATGTATCCCTGACATAGTTGACTCAATATTACCGCTCTTACTATTGGGTAGAAATAAGAATATCATTCTGTTGGCTTTGATATATCAACAGCTTTCTTAATATCCCACTTGGCTAATGATGGTCGGAAATTTAACTTGGGGCTTATTATCTGGGTCTGACTAGTCTTTGTCAGAGGACCCGGTGGGAGTCTTAGGAACCATGAGGGTTCAGATTTAGTTGACTCCTAAGTAAGAGAGCTGTCATCTCTGACTCGATGAATTCCTTGGGGGTTAATACCCCATGGAATTTTTGAGCATGGGATATTATTTTTACTGGACCTCGGGTTAGTAAAAGGGTGAATATTTAGCACAGGGGCACCGAATGGGGTTGCATCTCTCAATTTACAGTGAGGGCAATTTATTTCATCTAGGGCTAAGTTACGTGGCCACGAATATAAGCGTGGATATAAAGAACTGGGCTGAGCTATTTCTATACTACGAGGCTCATCACGCCTCCTAGTCGCAAACCATGTACTGATATTAAGTGCAATTACATACAGGATGATGACTCGATCATTAACCGACAAAGGCACTTGTAAGCATGCAGTTAGTCCCTTTTCATTGGGTTCATCGGTGACTTTCACCCAAAGCGTTAAGGATGGAGTTGTCGCGGTGCTCGGTGATGGTGCTATCACGGTCTTCCATTTGGGCGGTCATCAGGGCAAGTGTTGCTGTGAGTAAGATAAACTGCAGTGCTGTCATCATTAATGGTCTTTTGGAAGCTCTTCTGTTCCAACGACCCATGTGCCAATGCCTTTTCTTCTCAGTCCTCTCTACGAACAAAATTTATGCAGATGCAAAGGTGCATTATAAATGGGTAACTATATACATCTATATACACCGTAATTTAGAGGTCGGTTTCGATGACTCCTTCATCTGACTCAAGGTAAGTCATATTATCAAGGTGAACACCGGGCGTAGGTACGAGGAAATCCTCGGGTCTCCTTCATTGTCGTCATTGGGTGTAAACATAAACAATGAAAGCACTTAACAAAATAACAATGATGACAAGAAATCGCATAACAAAGACTTCAATTGACATCCACACATCGTTTGGTGGGGTTGGTTTTGGTGATTCATCTAGGTCATCAGCTTGGTTGACACTGGTTCAATTGACAACATGTCACCAATACCAAGAGCACCAAAGTTGTGCCCTGCCCATCGGGCTGACGATGGTTACTGCAAGGATTATTAGGCAACTCATCTGCATGGTGAATATTGCATCCTAAAAAATAAAACCTATAATCTATTAACATTATGTACACTGCAAATATTTACATCGAATCTCTCTTATCTCCTCCTGCTCAACCAATTATGGTGAGCAAGGACGGTGCGTGTATGTGGGGCTACTTCTGGGGAAATAAGATAGGTATTTGGATATTTCCCTATTTCCACTACAGTTCCTGATACCGGTGTGGGGTGCCTTTCAGTAGCCACAGGTATAGTTAACCATATCATCTCTCCGGTCTTATAGCATGGTTTCCATGACGGTGGTCCTGCGGGTATTCTTTTCTCCCATAGATCTTTGGTTGTGTTCATAGTGATCAACACTTCTGAGTTATATTTTAGCCAGTTTTTGTAGGACCTGTTCCCACATAGGCGGACTTGCTCTTTATATAGGCCAATGTGTCTCTCCACTACTCCATTTGATTGTGGATGATACTGGAGATGATGATGCCACTGAATATTATAGGTGGCTGCCAACCTTTCTATAATTTTTGTGTTGAAGGGTGGCCCTCCATCTGAACGTATCTCATGTGGCACATGCCAACATGAAAAGGCAGTTAGTAAGCATTCTTGAATTTTTACCCCAGTTGTCTTTCGAGCTGGGATGACCAAGAGCTGTTGTGTCCCAATGTCCACAATTACTAGTCCTTTATTGGGAATTCGTGCTCCTGGGAGTGGCCCTATTAGATCGATTTGCCACGACTTCCCGGGCTCATAATATTTTTGATCATAAGCATTTATCAGGTGTTTATGATGGTTAGGTTTTTCTTTCGCGCAGGCTATGCATGCCTGAACAACTTCCCTCCATTTACGAAGGGTAGGTCCCCCTTTATCATAGCGCTGCCACTGTCTCTGGGCTCTCGCAGTGCTTGCGTGCCCCCAGAATTCATGTAACCATCTGAGTAGGGGTCCATCATCTGTGGCCTGTACATGGTTAAGCTGTACCGATGCCACGTTAGTAGGTAAGACTCTTTGTGTAAGTATACAATCTATTTTTTCATGTACCCGGTCGGTATTTTTATTGTGTGATCTCGTATGCTTTACCAATGGTAATACTGAAAATTGCCTTAAACTTTCATATATCTCTTCCCATATTGCTTGATGGGCTACTGGTTCCGCTCCTCCCATGATAAACTTATATACATATTTGGAATCAATAGCAATTACAGGTATCGGCAAAGTTCCATTGTGATACTGCTGTGCATGCTGTAAAACTAACTGAACCCTTTTAACTCCAAGGCTTGGATGGATTCCCCTTCATCAACCGATATTACTTCTGTAGTCTCACAGGGCTCACAACAGAACCCATATGCTCGCCCATTCCGGGAGGTCACATCTGAAGCCATCCAAGGTGCGGTAGTAGTCCCATACAATCGAGGTATGGGTGGCTGTTCGGTTTCAAAATCTATCTCTCCGTCTAACATTTTCCATGCAGACCAATGGTAGTTAAATCTTAGTACTAATGTGCACCAAGTTGTTGCCGTTCCCTGATACTCGGGGTGGCTTCAACCTGGATTGAGTGTTGACAGCAACGATCCTCCTGGTGCTATTAAAGTACCCTGGTTGAACGCCAAATGTTTGGCCAGTTGGGTTGCGAGCATCACTTTAGCTAAACAGCCATAGCGCTGATGGTGTCCCTGTAGCGTTTTGTGGCCCATGTAAGCTGGTTGACCAGTGTCCGAATCTTTAGCTAGGTACCATATGTGTATTTTCGTGTACCCTACGTGAATGCTTAACGGTGTATTAGTTGGTGGCACTATTAGACGGATGTAGCACACACTGTCTATCACCGCCTCTAGTGCCCTTTGGTCCTTATCCTCCAATGGCTCCTTCCTCCTAGCTTTCCTTCTAATCTGTTGTTGAATACGCCTTACTACAGCCAGCTGAGATGGTTGTATATAATGCCTCATCCAATTCAGTTGACCCAACAAAGCTTGAAATTCAGCTATAGTTTTAGGTCGCCTGGTGAATATATATGGTGTGTTGTTTTTTGTTCTGTGCCGGTACTGACCTTGGAATTTCGTTCCTAGGAAGTTGAATTCAGGTTCCGGCTCTGCCATGGACTTCTTAGCATTGATTGTCTAGCCCTAAGCAATTAGGTGTCTCTGTATGGCCTCCGCGGCTCGTTGGACGGTTGACTTGTTGTGCCCTATCATTACAATGTCGTCTACATAGGACCATATTCTGATGTTATCCTGTAACTTAATGTATGGATCTTTAAAGTGAGTGAGGGTGCCGTTTATAGCCTCTGTCGCTAATGCTGTAGAGTTCTTATAGCCCTGTGGGCATACATGCCATGTGTACATTTCTCCATTTACACACGTTAAGCACTCCTTTCACATCCCGAATGGGGATAGAGTAGAACATGCCTTTTAAATCGATTGTTATCACCCACCATTTCCCTTCTCACTGGGTTGGTACTATACCTTTCATGATTTCATCGATTGTGTATATTGCAGGTAGTTGCAGCAGAGTGCAACGCCGGTTGGCCTGATGATAGTCTACGACTAGTCTGGCTTCATTAGGTCTCCCTGGTTTGGGAATTCCCCAACCTGCTGAGAGATATGGTGAAGAGGTTACTTTACTTATCCGGCCATGCTGCTCTAGGTCCCGCAACAGTTTCTCTATAGAGGTCCTTAGTTCTTCTCTCGTTGCGATCGGTCAGTACTTCCAAGGGTTGGCATTTAGGATCTCTGGCTGATGTTCTCTCTCTGGGGAAACTGATAACGGCAGAGCTGTTAATATATGCTGCTTTAACTGTAGTGACTTGATCCCAGGTATACCCATAATATTAG
>JAGPOW010000290.1:17259682-17280251 GCA_030014935.1 Caiman crocodilus
TGATGTTCTCTCTCTGGGGAAACTGATAACGGCAGAGCTGTTAATATATGCTGCTTTAACTGTAGTGACTTGATCCCAGGTATACCCATAATATTAGTGTCCCCTAAGACCTCTGTGAAGATCCTTTTATTTACTATGAATTTGACTATGGGTGTACTCACTGTGGCATTGAGTCCTTGTACAAAAATCCTTCTTGGAGTCTTTATGTGGGGTATTTTAGGCTCGATTACGTTGACCTGGGCACCTGTATCTAACAAGAAACAAATAGGTACAACATTCAGTCCAGTAGGTTCATTCGCTTCTAAGGCGATATACAGGCGTTCGTCTTTATCTTCCTGACTGCTGGCGCCCGACACAACGCTTGCTACGTGGTTTTTTTGCGGCTCGTCCGGATCCAGAGCTCTGGGTCTAAAACCTAGCCGGGTAGCGAGCTTCTTTTGTCCTTGGTTTCCGAGCCTCCGCAATTGTTCTTTAGTGAGGCCACTGTTGTTTAACAGAAACCTGAAGCGGGCTTGCTCCTCTGGTGTTCTCTCCACTCTAGGTCATAGCGGAGAGATCTTCCCTTCACCTTTGTATTTAATGACCTGTACCTTTTGTGGAGTCTCTCATGCTGCCTCCCGTATTGTCCCTACTTTGCATGCAGAGGTCAACTTTCCTAGGCTGCTCAATATGTTTCCAATTGGCCCTCCAATTAGGGGTTGTAGTATTAGCCTATACAGTGGTGTTTCCTTACCCCGATACAGATCCACTCATGCTTCAATTGCCTCTACTGAAATTGGGATGCTGCTGGGGTTGCGACACCATCGGTGCGGCCAGACCTGGTTTTCCTGCTCCTCCGTCAGGTGTAGTGGGTGCTTCGTCGAGTCCCAAGTCAAATAGCTCACGCCTGCAATAGCATACAACATCTGGACAGGTGTCAGGTTAGCAGGCACATTATCGTGCCATTCATGGACCTTCGTCATTAATGCTGGTACAATTGCGGCTCGTGTCGGGATCAGCCAAGTTCTATTTTTTATAATCTGTGAAGTGTCATTACAGATACCACCACTCCATACTGGATTTCTCATGAGGGCTGTGCTCTCTTCCATATCTGCTAGGTCACCCCCATGTTCCAAAATCATTCTCCCTTCCCACATAGTGAGGGTTTCTTCTGATTGGATCTTTGTGTCTCTTTTAAGATCTTGTATCTCGGCCCTTGTTCGGGTGCGGAAAGTGGCTACAGTCCACATTACTTCCCCATTGAGAGTGGTTTTGACAATCGCTATGGGGTTTGCCTGTACTGTCAGGGCACTTGCCTTGGTCGGCAGTGTGGGATAGAGTAGTGTTATGTCGTACAGAGGTAGTGCTGTGGCGGTTGTGCTGCCGTCCGTGTCGGCCGCAGATTTTCCTACCCCTCCCGCGTTGAGGGGCATACCCTCTGTACTCACTGCGCAGCCGTTAAGTTTTCGTGCCTCTGGGGCTTGGGCCACGCCCCCTTCTTCTTGTCCGGTGCCATCTTGAAGTGGCTGTTTCTGCGGTGCTGCGCTGTGGTCTGTGGCGGCCCTGGCTAAAGTCTCGACCAGACTTGACTTGTTGGCCGGTGCCTCAGCAGGGTTGTGATGGCACGAAATAAAACATTAATTAGTTTCTTTTTGCTCCATTTCTCTTTCCCCAACTTCCATTTTGGGGCTTCCCGGGCCTGGGTCTCCATATTCTCCCTCAAGGCTGACGGGATTTCACTCTCGGTACTGCCTTGGGTCAAATTTGGGCACCGAAAATTGTCCGGTGGCATATCAACCTTGGTGCTCTCTTTCAGATATTTAATGCACCAGCTGTATTCTTTAGCTGGAGCTCGGTCACTGGGATTGACCGGTGCCTTCACCTGCTCCAATTTTACTTCAGTGGTCTTATCGAGAGGTCGGTAAAGAACCGCTGGTGCCACTACTAGACATCCCAGTGCTGTTGGGGTGAGACCAGTTACGGTCCACTCCGTCGGGCCCTCCTTAACCTCGGTGGCTGTGATAGAAACGTAGGCCCCGATACTCCTGGCCTGTTTGGCCTGGTGATAGGATGTGTGGGCCCACAGGTCATCTGTGATTATTGTCGGAGGCCATTGTTGGGCTCTCCATGGACAAAACCTTGTAATCATGTCCACACCTTCGTATCCCTGCTCCGTATAGCATCCTGTTTGTGACGCCATTTCCCGACAAGTAGTCGCCATACTACAAGTAGGATGAGTATCGGCACCAGGTGGTGAACCCAACCTGGACGATGGCAGGTCATGGTAGCAGGTAGGTATGGACTCAGACAAGAGGTGAATAAACAAAGTTGAAATTTTACTCACAAAGATGGATTCTACATAATGCTGACAGAAATACAGGCAGTCGTCAGTTGAATGAAGATACAACTGCAACGCGTTGGGTACACTAGTCACAGTTATAGACGGAATGAGCTTTATGTACGTAGCTAGCAGAGTTTTGGTTTTATGGCATCCTAGGGGTTCACTCGGCTAGGTAGGTGATCAGTCTACCTATTCGTGCGCATGAGGAACCTCGCGCTGAGGGGAGCTTGCCCTTTTATCACTTTCTCCACCAATCAGGGCTCTTTGTGACAAGAAGGTTCCAGAGAACATGGCTGCTGGCCAGACAATCATGTCTCCGGAGTAGCCACTGATTGGTTCAACCCCCCTGATCACGCTGTGATCATGCTCCTGCTGCATTGTGTTCACATACAGAGCTTATCCTCTGCTACCAAATAGCCGATCAAAATGGTTGTGTCTTTTAACGTTGACACTGACTTGTTTGTGGGCCTTAGCATTGTCACTTAGCTTTGACCAATAATCTGAGGGGTGGTCATGCTTTTTTACTAGACAAAGAGCAAAGGCTAGTCCTGGTTATGTTACTGTGGCTTCAGGCCAAACCTTTGGAAAGAAGTGAGTTTGTGTTTTATAAACTGTCTGCTACACAGATTGGGAAATGTACCTTGCTAAACTACAGCTCTATCTTCAAACTTTTGGCATTTTAAATTCACATCTTAACTTCATAGATTAGGCCCACCTTAACTTTTCCTGTTGTGTAAAAGAGCTCATCTTTTGTCATTTAAAAAGGAATTATGGACTGAGAGGAAGTACGGCTGAGTGTTGGCATTGATTGCAGAATTTATTATAGCTGATTTATGTGGCAATACTATGGGTATGTATAGTCATTCATGGTAGCAGGTCTGTATTCGTGCAGTTAATGTCACATAAATGTAGACTGGGAGCATTGTGAGGAAACTGATGTAACTAACTTGGGGTCGGGGGGGGGGATGGATGGAATTGGGTGGCGGGGGTAGGGGAGTGGGGAGGCTAGTGGATCTAAGGGGGTTGGTATGATCCAGGGAGGCAATGTGCATTGGAGCTGATGGGTTCATGGGGGGAGTTGCACAGTTAGGGAGAGGGAGGAGGGGAACTCAAAATAGCCCAGTTAGGGTTAGGGTGGTAGAAACAGTGGAGTCCTGGGACAGGGTCAGCAGCTTGGCTTTCCAACCCCATGGGCTGTACTGCAAACTCATGCAGGCATTCGTGAGAATGGATTAACCCTTTCTTAAATTGGCTTAACCCAATCTTGATCCAAGTTAGTGCACCTCCTCAGGTACACTATCTTAGGTTGGGCACATCATTGGTGGGGGGGATTTAAGCCTTTTGAACTCCCACATGGTTGAGCATTTAGATCAGCCTAACCAAGGTTAGGCTGATAAAAATGTAATGCCCTGTATATACCCTATGATGTTCATTTCAACCCTGAAAATGAACAAACTTGCTTGTCAAAGCAAGTTAATTTTAACATTCAAATATGCTTCTTCATATACTAGAGTATCATATGAAACATATGCTATGCTGAGTACTCCTTTTACTCTATATTCCATGAATCAAGGTAATTTAACAGTAGACAGTTAACATATGCTTGTAACATATATGATTGATTCCTATTCTGTGTGTTAAACACAAAGGAATCCTGATCAGAATTTGTAAACTCCCATGACAACTTGTTACATAAATGGTGTTTTATAAAGGAGAATGTATGAGATGAGTTTTGTTACAAACACTGAATTTGGTCTGGTTATTAAGTAAATAAAATCCTTTAGACATGAACAAGCTTCTGTTCAGTAAGCCCTCATTTTAAAATAGTTATATATAGCATTATCAGTAATTTTCAACTAGGGTGATGCACAATGTTAGTACTGTTAGGTATGCAAACATGGTTAACAAGATAAAGCCAGAGATTTCAAAGGAATTCAGAGTATTACAAACATTCTGAGCTGCTGCTGGTTTTGAGTTCTCTGGAACAGAAAAAAATCTCTAGTAAAGTAAATTAAAGAGTGAAAATAAAGGGTTGGCGCTTTGAGTCTAACAAGGATAGGATGACTAAGTTACAAAACACCTGGACGCAGGAGTAGGTGTTGATGTCATTTACTTAGACTTCAGGAAAGCCGTCAATATGGTATCCCACACCATACTGGTGAACAAGTTAAGAGGCTGTGACTTGGATGACTACACAGTCCGGTGGGTGGCGAATTGGCTAGAGGGTCGTACCCAGAGAATCATAGTGGATGGGTTGGTATTGACCTGGAAGGGTGTGGGCAGTGGGGTCCCCCAGGGCTCGGTTCTGACACTCTTAAATGTCTTCATCAGCGACTTGGACAAGGGAGTGAAGTGTACTCTGTCCAAGTTTGCGGATGACACAAAACTGTGGGAAGAAGCAGACATGCCGGAAGGCAGGGACCTGGATAGGTTGCACATATAGGCAGAAAATAACAGAATGCAATTCAATAAGGAGAAATGCAAAGTGCTGCACCTAGGGAGGAAAAAGTCCAGCACACCTACTGCCTAGGAAATGACCTGCTTGGTGGCACAGGAGCAGAAAGGGATCTTGGAGTCCTAGTGGACTCCAAGATGAACATGAGTTGTCAGTGTGACGAAGCCATCAGAAAAGCTAATGGCACTTTATCATGCATCAGCAGATGCATGATGAACAGAACCAAGGAGGTGATACTGCCCCTCTGTCAGGCACTGGTCAGACCGCAGTTGGAATACTGCATGCAATTTTGGGCACTGCACTTCAAGAAGTATGTGGATAACCTGGAGAGGGTCCAGAGAAGGGCCACTCCTATGGTTAAGGGCTTGCAGGCCATAGCCTATGAGGAGAGAGTAGGACACCTGGACCTCTTCAGCCTCCACAAGAGAAGGTTGAGAGGCGACCCTGTGCCTGCCAATAAGTTCATCATGGGGGCACGGAAGGGAATTGGTGAGGCTCTACTCACCAAGGCGCCCCTGGGGGTTACAAGAAATAATGGCCATAAGCTAGCAGAGAGTAGATTTAGAGTAGACATTAGGAAGAACTTCTTCACAGTTAAAGTGGCCAAAGTCTGAAATGGGCTCCCAAAGGAGGTGGTGCTCCCCCCTACCCTGGGGGTCTTCAAGAGGAGGTTAGATAGGTATCTAGCTGGGGTCATCTAAACCCAGCACTCTTTCCTGCCTACGCAGGGGGTCAGACTCGGTGATCTATTGAGGTCCCTTCTGACCCTAACATCTATGAATTTATGAATCTTTTTCAAAAAGCAAAGGTGGGACACATGCCTGACCACACCCCTGCACATGGGTGGCATGGCCAGAGCAGAGGCTATGGGAGATGGAAGAGGACACGGGTTGCCTGCTGTAGGGCTTGGGGCTCCCTGCCTTGCTGCCCTCTACTCCAGGGGCTCCCCAGCTCAGTACACAGGCCCCAGAAGAGCGGCTTGGTGCTGCCATTGCCACCGGGAGTCCTGCACCAGTTGTACTGCAAGGACACAATACCTGCTGCCTGTCTGGCAGCAGTGGGGGTGGTGGCAGCAGTGCGGAGTTGTGCAGTCTGCTGCTGTTGCATGGGCAGGGGGCGCTTCACCATGGCAGTGTGTCTGGCACGAGGCTCTGAACAGTGGTGGCACAGAGCCTCTTGGCCCCACTCTGCACTCCCACACTGGGTCCTGCCTACTGCACAGTGGAGACCCCTGGAGAGAAGGCAGCAGGGTGGGCAGTCCTGAGCCTGCAGCAGATGGTTCACATCTGCCCCTGCCCCCTACACAAATCTTAGGGGGCACATGCTTCCTTTATCACCCCTCCCTGGGGATGCAAGCAGCAGTGAGGAGCCAGGTTCCCCACTGCCCCACTCCAGTCCCTGGCTGGGCCCTGTAGCTGTGCTTTCCTACCCCAGTCCTGGGCTCCACATACTTCCTCAGCTGGGCAGCACCCCCAGCCCCAGCCCCAAACCCTGCCCCACTCACTCCCTCACCACAGGGGCCTTAATCTGCCCCATCCTGTGTTCCTGTGTTCCCATAGACTTACCTGCAGGCAGCCAGGGGAGCTGCTCTTCATTGCTGCGTGTAGCTGTATTGCTGGCCCTATACATGTATGTGTGTCTACACAGGTATGTGATACTCCCTCCGTTCTGCTCCCCCCAGCCCCAAGCAGCCCTTTGCAGGGTGGAACTCTGCCAGCCTGCAAGGAGAAACCCGTGGGTTCCCAGGTTTTTCTCTGCGTTTTTCTGCGGGGAATAGAAAACGTGGATCCCTGCACATGATACTGGGACCATAGTTGAGTGTGCCAAGGGGATTCTGGGACAAATGATATCCCAGAGGCATGTAGCCCAAAGCCATATAACCCTTGCTATTTGTTTCAGGACTGTCCCACCCAAAAAGGGATGGGTAATCACTCTAAATGAGGTGGGTCTTGAGTCTAAAAACAGTTGAAAACCACTGGTTCAAATGCAGACCCAAACACAAAGAATTAAATCTTCACTTCATTAGTAATGTTCTCTTTGACTTCCTTGATGCCAGGATTTCACTTCAAATTGTCAAACATCCAGAGAAGGCATAACAATTATTTTTGGGACAGAAATGGCTGGATTCAAGGTCTAATGCATACTTTTCATTCCTCATTTTTCTTTCTCTTCAATGATTTGGATAGGGTTTAATGGCAGGAGAGCAGAGTTCTTCTGTTCTTACATGTCACTGGCTTGCTGTGTGACCTTCAGAAAAATCAGTCATTTAATCTCTCTAAATCAGTTATCCCAGCTGGAAAGCTGTATTATTTTCACGGTAACAGATTTCACAGAAACCAGTTGATCATTAGGTATTTAAAAAACGGTAATTTAAGGGTTAGACTCTGAATTTAACCAGGCTCTGAGCAAAAGAAAGCATGTGGCCCTGGGAAGCTTTGTGCTTTAAAGGTATACTTATATTCATAATTCCTCAGTTCCTCACCTGTGTCAACCTGGGTACTGTCAGGCTTAGAAACTTTACTGCTGGCCTGTGTTTGCCTTTTGTTACTACTTAGCAGATGCTGGCTAGCCTAGCCTGGCCTGCGGGCAGGGGGCAGCAGAGAATGAAGCAGTTGGATCAAAGATCATCATTGTACTATCCATGCATTGCCTACCTGCTCGTGAGAAGGGAGGAATAGGAACAATACTCCCATTCATCACTGCATGTTAGCTCCTCGGATCTAGGGAGTTCATATAGAGGTGAGAGGAAGGGTCTTCATCATCCTCCTTCTGTACGACTAGACTGCTACATAGTTCAAATTGCAGTCTACCCTCAAATGCAAAAGGTAACATTCTAACCTGTTTAGTTTTCTTTTATTACTAGAGAGAAACATAAAATCATGTTGTCAAATGATCAGTCGTACTGAGGGTAGAATGAAAGCAGATGATGTGATGTGACTGTCTGGAATCAGCTGGTATCATTTTGGAAACAGAGAAGTTGAAAAGAAAGAGAATTCCTCCCCCCCACCCCTGAAATCCTTGGCATTTTCACAGACTGCATGTGAGCGGATGGAAGAATCAAGAGGGAATGCACCTTTATAGGTATGAGCTTTCTGATGATCAATTTTGTTCAGCATTAAAATATTGTATTAAGAGCCACATCATGCTCGATTAGGCAGTGCAGAGTTCCTTTCTTCCTAAAGTATTTTGTGGTTGAGTTCATATTCCCTCTCCTTCTCATGATGAATTTGCTGAGCTAAACTTCAGAAGGGAATATAATGTCTGACAACTTGAAGAAAACAGATAATTGGAAAATGGGAGAAATAAAAAAAAAAACCTTAATACTTTGGGAAAGGTGGGTTACTTTTCTACTAGCCATCTAGAAACATTTAGCAAGGATGATTCTCATTTTCTTTTCAGTTATGTAATGAATAGTAATATTGTTAAAATATTAAAACAGTGCTAGGAGGCGCAGACAGAAGTACCAATTTTTGCCCAACCTGGACCCTGAAAGTGCCCTACAGGCATGACCAAACACAAGTGCACAGCTGCAGAGCACTTCAAAAGGGCCTGATCCCACAATACCCTGAACCCTCATTACATGAATGTTCAGATGAAGGTGGACCTTCATTAACTTATGACTGCATGTGCCAGGAGTAGGGCTGAGCTGTTTTCAGAATAGGTGGGGAGAAAGGGAGTGGGTAGAAGGAGCTCATTCTGGGGATTGCCTAGCCACTCTGGAAATTGGAGCAGGTGATTTGGAGCTTCAATACCAGGGTTGTGCTAGCATGGTACAACTTTTCTCAGTAGTCTGTTCCAATTCCTCACTACCCTCATAGTGACAAAGTTCTACTCAATCTCCAGCCTAAGTTTCCTTTGCTGCAGTTTGAAGCCATTGCTTCTATTTCTGTGCCCCGCAGCTAGAGAATAGGATGGAGATCGACATTTATTGTTTTATAGATATTTAAAGACTTTTATGAAATCCGCTAAACTTTCTAATTTGTCTATATATTTTTTGAAGTGTGAGGCCCTTCAAGTACTCCAAGATCAAGTACCCAAGTGAGGCCTCAGCAGTGCTAAACAGAGCAGAAGAATCACTTCTCTTGATTTACAAGAGACACTCTTGTTAATGCAACTCATTATGAAGTTGGCTTTTCTTTCTTCTTTGCAATAATAATACACTGTTGGCTTATATTTAGCTTATGCGCCACATGTAACTCAGACTGATTTATGTTTCTAAAGCTTTTTGAAATCTCATTACTAATAATTATTTGTTATCCATGTGGCTGTGTGTGTATTCTTATAACTAATGGAGTATTTCACATAGGAATGCAATATTTTTTTCTAGATTCCTAAAACAGAAACTTAATAAATTGTCCTGGCAAAGAAGATATCCAGTTCATTCTGGAACCCATACTTTTTTTAACAGTTGGCATTGGAGATTGATGTGGCTCTGCGGGGAAAAGAGATATGGCCAGACCTAGGGAGGGGGAAAGGGCTTGGCCCCAACTTGGCCCCATGAGGGAGAAAGCAGACATGGTCGAGCCCTGAATCAAAAGCAGGGGGAGGGGAATGGCTCAGCCCTGTGGTGGGGAGGAAAGTTAGGAGGTGTGGCCTGACTTTGACTGGTCCCATAGGGCCTGGAGTTTGTGAAATTGGCAGCGGGAGGTGAGTGGTGGCCATACTAATGGCCACTACTCCCCTGCTGCCAAATTTCCATACTTGTTGGGAGCCCCATGGGCTGCATTTGGCTTGTGGGCTGGAGGTTGAGCACTTATTTTGTAGGATATTGCTGAAAATGTTTCTGTAGAACTGAAATACTCAGATATTAAGAGTGAATTTGGCAAATAGTTATGGGCAGAAAATGTGAAATTTTGAAATGACTGAATATTATATGTTAAAAAACAAAACAAAACACTTTTAAAATGTTAACCTAAATGAAGCAAATTGGCTTGCTTCAGGTGGATTAAATGTTTCAGGTTGAATCAAAGCAAAACTACTTTTTCCCTCCACTCTTTTGTATTGATGAAAAACTTCTGTTTCTATTAGTCTTGTCATGATGACATCTAAGGGCTTGGACAGATGTCACTTTTTTCCTCTTCTTTTGATATTCTAAACAGTTACAGTAAAATGAACTTTCATGTTCCCTTCTGCATTGTTTTTTTAAAAGGTTTTAATGCATTATTACAGCTAATTATATATGTTCCTTGCACATATTTTCTAGAAGGAAACGTATGGCACACTTTGTCCTGCTCAGCTGAGATAAAGGCATTACAATTGCACTGACACTCAGAATAGTTGTTGCTAGCTAGATGTTACTTGGGCTATGTCCATTTTGCTAGTGCAGTCTAAGAAAGATGTGATGAATTGCATTTTTTTTTTTAAGGCTGAACTGTGTGGAATTGTGGAGTAAGACTAAGAGTTATACTCTTCATTTGGATGGCTGGAACTAAAATATAAGAGGTTGCTTCAGGTTTGCATTTTGTTTCCTTTTCCAGAAATTAAATAAACTGAGTCACAATTTAGCTTTGGGTGTGTGCAAGCATTTAGCTTACCTGGCCTATGATCAGTGTACCCACCTCTACTCGAAAAGGCGTTCCCGGGCTGCTTTTGCGCGAGCAGCTAACTGAGTCTGCCCCACTCCCGTGGGCTCCAGTGCCAACATGCCTTTGGCAGGTACTCACGGGGCTACAGCCTCCCCCTACACCCCGGCCAAGGCCACCTTGGATCGTGGGTCCTTTAGCCTCTTGTCACTGGCCTGAGGACTACGCATCCCGAGGCCCCATTGCCCCTGCGGGCTTCCTCACCAGCGTCCCCGCCGGCTCTTGCCCTGGCTCCCTCGCTGGTGTCCCTGCTGGCTCTTGCCCCGGCTCCCTCACTGGTGGTTCCTATTCCCGCTCCGGTGCTGACTCCGCAGCTGGGATTCCCACGACTGCGATGCTCCTTGCCCTCGCCGCTCCCAGCGCTGCCACCGCTTACTTCAGCGGCAGTCGAGACGCCCCGCGGGAGCCTGCTTTCAGACTCAGGCTCCCCTCTGGCTCTGGCGTCTCTCTGCGGCCCCTTCATGCCCTCAGGGCTGCACTTTATTCCCACTGGATGGCGCCTCTCCCTGACGTCACCTGGCCCCAGCTGGATGTAAGCGTGGCTGATGAACCACACGGGTGGTTTCTTGGTGTGTGTGCCTCTCCTGTTCTTGCCTCCTGCAAAGGGTAAGTGGGCGCTTCCCCTGGGTTTGGGCCAGGGTTTCCCTTTAGCCCCAGTGTCCCTGGGACAATCCTACCCTAGTTTACTTCTAGCCATGTGATCATAGATTGGGAATGGCCTGTGTACACATGCCTCAGTGCCAGGAGCTGTGCCAAGAATTATCTAACTCACAGTAGGGTGAGGGGCAGGACAGATTGGAGTGGGGCTAGTGAGTCTGTGAGTGGGGTTGCCAGGATCAGGGAGGCTGGCAGGTCTGTAGGTAAGGATGGAAGCAGGGGGCATTGGTTGGTCTAGTGTGGTGGCGGGGAGGGGTTGGTGGGTTCAGGGAGAAGAACTCTAGGGGTGAAGGGGCTGGGGGGGAGGGGGTTAAAAATAGCCTGGTCAAGGTTGAGGGCAGTAGGAAGAGTACAGCCCCAGGGCTGGAGCAAGCTGCTGGGGTTTCCCAGACTTGAGGCTGTGAATGGTTACAACCACTTGGTAAATAAAGCTAACCCATTCCTGATTTAATATAGTTCACCTCCTCTGGTGAATGAATTTAGATTAGGCTGGCCATTTTTTTGGCCCAATTTAACCTCAGATGTCTGCACAAATTGGCACTTAGATTGATCTAACCCCAATTATGTCAGTCTAGGCATGAGGTCTTTACCTACCCTTTGGCTGAAGTAAACCACCATTTTATACATTGTTCTTGTACTTTGGCTGTTGAAGAAGTGCTGTATTAGTACAAGGCCTTTGGAGAATACTTGTGGCTTTGTGATAAACCATGCCAGAAAGTCTATGTAATTATGCAGAATCCTTTCATTATCAGTCTGTGGCAGGTAAGAATTGGGTTTAAAAAAAACTGGTCTAAAAAATATGTTCTTCTGTGACTTGACTAGTGTTTCATGTCAAACCTCTGGTATGCAATCAACAGAATCCAATTTTTCTCTTAGACTCTAAACCATGTGCTGAATAAGTTTGTGCTGCTTTCTTATATCTTCAAATGTTCTGATTGGCAGAAGGTGACTGGATCTCTTGATTATTAGCTATCCTCTATAATGTCTCAACTTCAGGAGTCGTACAGATCTGAGTTTCCTTCAGTTTACTGTTAAGTGCTAGACAAATGCTATATTAAAAATCATGGAAATAAAATGTCAAAGGATGGTGCTGATGAGTAATTTATCATTTAAATTGCAAAACATCCTTTATGTAAGTGTGAATTTCAAAATAAGAGGTAGATTTCACTTCATAGAGAATAGCAAATACTAACAAAGCTGCATTTAGCTAGAGATGAGTGACATGCGACTTTTGTAAGATTTTAGTTTGGAATGTCAGCTGTGATTGGGATTCAGTGATTTTCTTTCATCCATTTTAGACTTTGGTAGATAATGAAGGCCAAAATTTGTCCCCTATTAAACCCCAATGTGTAATAAACATTTACTAGTATGTTGAAACCCTGAGTTATCCTCTTCTCTTTTGAGAACACTACCAAAGAAGTCAAGAAAGAACAAATAGCACTGGAGCCAGAGTGTTCCCAGTAGGAATTCGTGCATCATTAAGATTTCCTTCAGATATGCAGATGCATGCCTCAGACATCAGTGAATGTTACAACTTGCACTGGAAAGTGAAATACCCCCAAAGAAGTGGTTAAAAGCCAACCATCTCAACCACACGAGGATCTAAGATAAAATAAATGTTAACCATCCTGATTTTTACAAGTAGGATAAGGAACAAAAAATGTTTGGCCTTTTCTCTGTACTCTCCTCACAACATGCAATTATTAGCTAAAAAACAGCAAACAATCTTTTCCATTGTAATTATCTATGCATGAAGGAAAGCCTTTGTTAACTTTGAAGCCACAAACTATAACTCTTAATGAATTGAGGTGAAATGGTCAGGAGACTGGTCCTTACACAAGGGGTGGATCTACATGTTCATTAATGTGCTTTTGCCAATTCACATTAAATTTAGTACCTCCATTGTGACATGCTAGAAAAGGGTGCATTAGCCTATTTTAATGTGCATTAGGAAAAGCACACAGTGCTTCTGTGAAGCTTTAATGCATATTAAAATAGGCTAATGAACATTAAAATGCATGTACACATGCACCCAAGGACTAACAGTGATGGAAGCATAACATATCT
Source organism: Caiman crocodilus (assembly GCA_030014935.1). Taxonomy (NCBI): domain Eukaryota; kingdom Metazoa; phylum Chordata; order Crocodylia; family Alligatoridae; genus Caiman; species Caiman crocodilus. Next base: position 17,272,764 of record JAGPOW010000290.1, read on the forward strand.
GTCACAGTAAAGCTTTCTGGTGACTTGAAAAGCATTGGAATGATGAAAGGTATCCAGGGGGAAGAAAAACTGAATCATCCACCAGTGGGAGATGGGAAACTTCTGTTGTGAGAATAGGTGAGATTTGAATACAGATAGTCATAACCATAAATCTTGTAAACAAGGTTCTAATTATTACCATACTAACATCAACTATAATACAGACAGATTTTGCAATATTTGCAAGGTACACATAATATCAATAAATGACAATAATATCCTTATTAGATCAGGGTGAGAAAAGTCACCATTACACACTATGATCACCCTGTGATTACTGAACATAATTTAGAGAATCAACAATATCCCCAGATATTCTGTTTTCACTATACACTATCAGCTTCAAAAATGATCTTCCTACAGAATGTAAGTATGGTGGTCAACTTCAGCCATAAACTTTGCTATTTAAGGAGAAATACTTGGTTTAAAGAAACTTGTTTATATATATGTGAGACAAGGAATTGCATAGTCAAAGAAAACTGAAAAGCAACTTTTGAATGTTGCATACAGAATTCTCATTTCCTACCATGCTGAGTTCAGATTGGAAGTGCAGGCTTGATCCTGAAAAACCTCAGTCCTCTGTGTCTTCTCCATTGCTTTTAATATTTACATAACAGGTAACCTGCCATTCCTGTTACTGAGGGAGAGAAAATGGAGGCAAACCACACTTAGGCAGCCAAGAGGTGGGCTAGCTCTAGCGTGATAAGGCAGACAGAGCCCTTTAAATTGAGACGTGCCTATTGCTGTGCTAGTAGCAGAGTGATAGTACAGTAGGAGAGTAACCTGGGGAAACAGCATGAGAGCAATTGCAAGGTTAGCTCTGCTGCTGTATGCCATCCTGAATTAGGGAGTACCTGTAGGCTGCCCAGGGCGTAACACGACTGGAAGGGGGCAGGGCTTTGGGGCATATAAACTGAAGCCCAAGCCAGAGCAAAGGGCCTGACCCTGGAAATTGCAGAGAGCTGCCTGCTACTGCTGGACTGTGAGCATGATGGAATAGAGGCAACAAGTGAAGGGTCTGGGTACTAGCAGCAGGCTAAAACCCAAGGCTGGGTAGGAGTTTTTGATATGCAGCCAGGGGAGCTAAAGTTTTACTTACAGCCAGAGTCCTTACGTTTTTGGTTTGAGTTTGGACTAGTGGGATGGGACTAAGAAGGGTTGATTATGCCAGGTGGGCAGAGTGGAAGGAAGGCCACTGGGAGCTGGAGCCCCATGCTCCAGGGCAGAAACTGCCTGGCTGGAGCTTCCTTTAGGCCTGGAGCAGGACAGCAGGAGCAAGAGTAGAAGCAGCTGCTGGAGGCGAGGGGAGCTGAGCAGCAGTCGCACTGCATTGTGGTCAGGGTGGGGCTGGCAGGTGCAGGCTGAAGTGTGGCTTGGGCTGCCCTGGGAACAGCTCCACCCCATGCAGAACACTAGGTGCAGCTGTAGATGACACCACCTGGGGCGTTTCTGCTGCATGTGCTGTCTGCCCCTTCCTCCCTTCACTCCCAGCCAGCTCCCAGGAAGCCCTCCCCACACACATATGTGCACATACCATTCCACATACCTGCCTCCCTACACATTTTCATACCCCCCACAGGGGACACCCCATGACCCTGACCTATGATCTTGGCCTCTCCCACCCATCTCACTCCTGAACACTGCTCCCTGCCCGCCCACAGCCCCATCCCACATAGGGAGTTTTGGCAAATTGTTGCAGGGGTGGGGAGCGGAAGTGTTGACCTGGCCCAGGACAACTCATCAAAACTCCTTATGTGGCCCCCAGGCCCAAATAATTGCTCACCCCTGGTGTAGGCCAAAGGGACCAGCCAGAGCAATGGGGGGCAGAAACTGGCATGGCAAAAGCCCTATCACGGGAGTAGAGGCCTAAGGTGGACTAGTGGCACAGGGCAAGGTGCCCTCTTAAGTGATGACTGGAAAAACCTGTGAGGCATGGCCATGGCTATAGGGTCGTTTCAGGAGCTGTGATTAATCCTTAAGGTGATGAGCTGCAACACTGGCACTCATAAGTGATTATCTTGCTCAGGGAGCCCTGAGGCAACCTCATTTTCTAACATCAAGGCATAGCAGAAAAGCTGAGGGGGAGATGGTCCAAATGAAGCAGAGAGAACAAAGGCTGAGCGGGTCCTCTTGGAGCATTACAGCCATCACCCAAGTAGGACCCTGTTACAATGAAGTTAGTGTGAGTAAGTTATAGGCATGGACTCTGACAATGTAAGCACTCAGTATTGTATGAGAGCAGGTCACTGCCTACAACAGACAGAATTTCAGTAATCATACCCTACAATACTTGTATGGGCAACATTGAGCTTGCATCAGTGTTTTGCTGTGTTACACATTCTAAACTCTCATTTCTTTACATTCTTGACTGAGTAAAGTTAAAAGTTATTAATTCAGAACATATACTATTTTCACAGGTCACTGGATACCCATTGGTTTTTTACCAGTGCACTCTTGCGTTTCTGTCTACTTGAAATTTAAGTCTTTTTGCTGTGTCAAATATTTTATTTTTTTATTGGTTTTCTGGAGAATAGTAGTGGTAAGTGCCAGTTCAAACCCATGAGAATAACCGCTTAAAAATCTATACCAACTTTGAGAACCCATAATAATTATTTAAAATACAGTCACCAGAAAAAAAAATGACCAGCTGAAAATTTAAATCAAACTCAAACAGTTGCCCAGCTAGCCCATAAATATTATGTTTCTGTGTGCTTCTTTATCCATAAAGGTATGGGTAGATAAATGGGCCTATGGTATGGGCTATTTCAGATCAAGGGAGCTGGTGTCATGAAGCTTGCAAGTGGAATAGAGTATATCTGGAAGTGTGAATCCATTGTTAGCACCTTTCTTTGTAGAGATCCAGTACAAGATTAAATTTCCCAATGCATTTAACATACAAGTTTATATAGAATACCTTATAATAGTATAATTTTGAGGTAGCAAAAGTAACACATGAATTAAATGACAATAAGCTCATTAGAGCCGGGTGAGAAAAGTTACCATTATACACTACCCTGTGATTATTGAACAGCATTTGGAAAGTCAACAATATCCCCAGACTGTGAAGTTGGTATATATGTTGTGCTTTCTTAAATGGTGTACACACCCACAACAAATGAGTTTTTATAATCCCCTCCATATCGTCCATTTGGTTGCCTTACACAGCCAACATCACTTCAGCCTTATTCAGATTAAATTTCTCACCCATGTCTCATTCTGAAGCAGAGAATAGGAAGGGCAATTGACAGCAAAGTTTGAGTGGAAGGTGATAGTTAAAACTGAGTCAGTTTCAGGATTATTTGCTTCCTCATCTTGCAGTATTTTGTAGTATATTATAACATTTTAATTTGTTGGGAGATTTTTATCTTGGAAGGATTCACTCTTCTTTTTTATTGTCTTTGACCCTCAAGCATTGGAAAGTGGGCCGAGTTTGTAACAGTACGCATGCATCTGTTCAAAAGATATGGGGAAAAAAGTGTTCCTTTTGATGTGCAGGCACCGAGAGAAAGAGAGAGAGAGTGATGTTGAGCCTGAGGAACTCCAGGCTAAGAACACGCATGGATTTCAGTAGAGATTTTGCTCCTTGGAAATTATAATGTTTTGACTTAATTGTATACCAGAAAGATGAACAGATCTGTTTGAGTCTAGATCAGTGGCTCTCAACCTTTTTGAACTCAAGGCATCCCTCATCGGATTCAAGGCATCCTTCCATAACTTCTGTGAATTGAGTGGCATCTGATTTAAAAGAACTAATTCATAGATTACAATGCTTGCTTTCTTGCAGAAAGACCTCGCAGTGGGACTGGGGGATCATTTGGGCAGGGTCTAGCCTGATCCTGGGCTTACCTGCTTAGTTTGCTGCTTATCTCTTAACATTTCACTTATCTCCTTGCGCCTCACAGTACTGATCAAAAGATCTGGTGGCACCCTAGTTGCGAATCCCTGGTTTAGAGAGTCTATTGAATTAACATGCTTAAGGCATGCACGTTTCTGTAGCCAATGCACAGGAGGGATGTGGTTAATATGTCTGGCCACTTTTGATTTCTCAGTCTCTCATATACCATTGCAGCTGTATTGGCTTTGGCACTTTGGTGCAAATCCAGAGTAATATTTAAACACATACCTTGAATCTGTTGCAAGGAGCCATAACTTTATTTTTTATAGGTATATGCAAAATAGTACACTGGTAACTGAGTAGGTCTCTTTTTTGTCAATAATTGTTAGTTTGTGAAAGTAAGTAAACATTAATCATAGTAAGAAACATAAACAATAGAAAGGGGACACAGAACTTTTGTGAGTGTCCTATTTCACAAATAGCCCCATAAAATGGAGATGTAAGGATTTTTGTTGGTGTATATTTTATTGGACTAACTGTGTAGGTAGGAGGAATACAGATAAGCTTTTGAGTTTGAAGTACTCTTCTTCAGGTCTCTCGAAATTCTGAGCCTTTTTTTACTATTGCTTAAGCAACTGAGCACAAAGTGCCCTTCTTTAGGTCTGGAAAAGCAGGAGCAGTTGACGGTTCATGCTAATCCACCCCACTGTAGAACCTCTCTTTTTGCCCTTTTCAAATGTCTTATTACCAGTTGGGCTCAACAGTCTATCCACCAAATTTCCAACTATGTCTCAGAATTGCATTTGATTTGGGGAGAGTTGCCCTTTGGCTTGGGTCAAAGCTGCTTGCCATGGCTGGTGCTCCTGCAAGTGCAGGGGACTATGCCCAGGCAGGGAAAATTGAATGCAAATGGAAGGTTCTTTGTCTTGCTGCTTCTCTTCCTACTTCTCTTCAGGAGGAGAGTAGTGCCAAAAGCGTGATATTCTATGAGGAAGGTTGCACCCGAGTCGACACTACCTATGTTAGAGACCACGCTCCTGATTTTGGAACAAAGTCACCTTCTCCCATCAGTTTACAAATGAAGGACACCAAACAATTCTGCCAGCGTCTATGTAGAAAGGGACCTTCATGCCCTGTTCCTTCATGCCTTTCCTTCACTTACCATATCTATAAAAACCCTATAAAGGGAGACCCACTTATTTCCCAGGCTAAGACCTCTAGGGAAATTAGAGACCCATCAGGACCGCAAAGCCATGCAGTAAAATTCCACCCCTGACAAGTACCAGAGACCCAGAAAAGAATAGCCCCCTTAAGTCAAAACAACTGGTAGAGGGTCTAAATATTTTTCAGAGCCATTTTGACTCCTCTATTTCAAGCAGGAGTATGGGGATGAGTACCTAAGAGTAAGCAAGTTAAAAGGTAAAATGAGTACAGTTAACTGCTGTTTACCTTCAGAGTGCAGCAGTAGAGTAATACAGGAAAGACGCATGCTGTTTTTTTTGGATGTGTGTACACCGGCAAACAACAAGAAATCTTTCTTAAGAGAAGGAAAACCGTTCTCTGATTCAACGTTCAGTAGGCTGAGTTAAACCCTTTATACATCTAAAGGTTCATCTCTGAGGTGAACTAACTTTACATTGGGCGTGCCATTTTAGGGCAACTGAAGCCTTGTGAATGCTTGCCTATGGGGGCCATTTAGATGAGCCTAACCTTAGTTAGGAAGATCTAAATGTAACATTTGCACGTTCCCAAAATCAGTACAATGGATTTATTTGCATGAAACAATCTTTGGAGCAGGAAGCAAGACCCAGGTCCTTCCACCCCAGCAATGAGTACCCCAACCACAAACCTCCTGTTTTCTCTCTCTGGTCAAATAAATCTCAAATTCTTTGCCCAAAAGAACAGCTACCACAGTAGAAGTGAAGTGTCCCACCCCAATACAGCCTCTAGGCTGGCAGTTAGGACACGTTGTGGAGACATCAGTCATGAGCGTGAATCCCCTTGGGCCAGGGGAGTGATTTTATGTAGGTTACTTATATTCTGGGAAAATACTCCAAGGCCATTGCAAAAAAAAAAAAAAATTTGGGCAACATCACCTCCCTTTCATCTGTTTTAAAAGAAAAGAGACCTGCTCAAATTTAAATTTTTAATTTTTCTATTTTTAAATTAAATAAAGATGTGTGAATGCTCACTGTCCTAAACACAGTTGTTACTGGAAATCAGGAGTTATGTTGTTTTTTTAGAAGGGGCTTCAGAAGCAATAGCCTGAGGTTTCACCATCTTAACTTTTATAATAATGTAGAAGCAATACAGTTTAAGGATCTTGGAATCACCTTTAAAGTGGCGCAGTTTTTTTCCCTAAAATTATTTGTTTTTGAAATATTAAATCCCATCTTAAATTTAAGAAATGATGTCAACAGAAAATGCTGGTATCTTAGTTTCTTTTTGTTCAGGTTTATTTTTATGTATATGCCTAATGCTACTATAAGTTTTATTATCAAGTTTACCTCAAGGGGCACATGAGGTGAAATAGTCACCTAGCATATTCATGCTGTCTTTGGGGTGCAAGATATCGTTTTTGCTTGATGTTCTAACATTGTATCATCAATGGAAAAAATTGCACTGAAAATACAAGCTTTACATAATATAATTTATAAAAATAATAATTTCTTACAATGGCAGATATTTTTCTGTCTGAAATCATATTTAAAATTTGTAATACTTAAAGGAGGAATGTATTGCATAAAATCAAATTAGCTAGAATCAGGCTAATTCTGAAAATGACTTTGTTCTATGACAGAAGGCAGTGAAAGTTTTATCTGATTGAAGAATGTGCCATCAGATCCAAAGAACGTAACAATTCCTTTTAAACTGATGATAGTTAGAATTTATTCTCAGGTTATAAACTCAGAGGACAGTACGTGATGATTAGAAATGTGTGGAAAAAACAAGGTTATGTGCCCTGATTTATCTGTTTCCCATATCAGAATTCAGGCTCCAATTCTTCATTGAATCACTAAGATGAAATTGTTCAGTATTTCTAGATAATGAATTATTTTGTTGAGAAATGATCTCCCACAATGGACTTTGGTCTTAATGAATACTTAGGAATGACCCCAACCAATATGCCTGCCCTAAATTAAATGTTGCTTGTTGAGAATGCAGAGAGTTTCTATGTGTTCCTATAAAAATATTGGTCCACATTTCATTTGGAGTGCACACTCGTATAACATAACTCCATTAGCTGTCTGGGAAACAATGGGATATGGTGGGTTGATCATCATCTGCTCACTACTTGAAAAGAAAGTAATGAACATGGGATCCCTGGGGAGATGGCTATTTTTATCTTAATTTTCTTATAAATTATACTCTCCCCTACATTTGAAGTATATTAGAATATGTATGTGTGTGTATGCCGGTCCAAGGCGGTGATTCTCCCCCTTTATGTGGTGTTGGTCAGGCCGCAGATGGAGTACTGTGTCCAGTTCTGGGCGCTGCACTTCAAGAGGGATGTAGATGGCCTCGAGAGGATCCAGAGGAGGGCCACTAGATTGATATGCGGGCAGCAGGATAGGCCTTACGAGGAGCGTCTGAGGGACCTGAACCTGTTCAGC
>JAGPOW010000290.1:17280351-17298280 GCA_030014935.1 Caiman crocodilus
GCTCTTTTTTCCTGGGCACCACCAGGGGTAACTAGGACCAATGGTCACAAGTTACTGGAGAGCAGGTTTAGGTTGGACATTAGGAAACACTACTTCAGTGCATAGAGAAAAAGGGTGCAAAAGCTGGCTTTCCAGGTTATGAAGTGTTCTCTTAGGTGGGACTCCAGCACCAATTCTAGATATACAGAATTTTTGTTTGATTTAAAATACAAGTGCAAGGCATACGAAGTATAGCTTAGTGTAGCATGATCCCAGTATCACTTTTGGAAAAGTGCTAGCCACCAGATAGTTGAGGTTTATATAGTACAGACCATATTTTTTGAAAACTGCTTTCCACATTGACTAATGAAAACCCCATATTTTTACATTTAGGACTGATTTACCTTTTTGTGCCCTTTTAACCTTCTTGTTGCTGTTGCAGAAGGCAAATTAGGAAGAGAAATCAAGAAATCAGTTTTAAATAAATGTTTTTCTCCAAGAATCTTTCTGTTACAATTTTAAAAACTCTTTCTCTCTCTTTTTAATCCTTGGCTTTGATTTTATGGTAGTAGTGAATCCAGATTGAAACCAGCTAATGGATTTCAGAGTGAAAAGACTGAGTTACTATGGCTACACAGCAGCCTGAAAGCTTAAAAGGACAAAAGGATAAATGAATACAATACTGGTTGCTTAGCCATCTCCTGAATGGCTTCTAATAACTTAAAGGTTTATAATTTGCAAAAAAAAAAAAAGCAAAAAAACCTTGTTCATCTTTTAAGAATTTATATTCCATTTTCAGCTTAAATTTATACTCTTGGAATAAGATGTTTGAAAAATGATTTGGTAACATCCTAGTCTTTGATTCAATTAGTAGTTTTTATTTATTTTTTACATATGATGAGGTCATCCATAATTACTAAAATATGTACAGTGATAAAATTACTGAGTGACAGTATCTGTAATACAAAATACAGTGCGCCCCTTGACTGTTGCCAGGGTAATTCATTATCATTAATAATATGGGCTTTTAGGTTATATGGGTGATACATGAATAAAGTTTTTGCTTTTATAATGATTATTAGTATCGTGTTGGCTAAAACATTTGACTAAAAAATGTCTATTTGCCATTATGAAAAAAATTAAAATGGAAAAAAGCAGTATTATAAATGTAACAGACACACATCCTTATCAATTCAAAAACATGTTTCTATCTTTATATATCAGAAACTGGCTTAATTTCTATATTAAGATTAAGTTCCTTGTTTGAGTTTCTATGATCCTATAAGTATTAAAACAGGCTACCTAGAGAAGCTGTGGAATCTCCATACTTGAAATTTTTCAAGAACAGATTGGAGAGACGCTTGGTGGGGATTATGTAGTCGGGGTGATCCTGCCTGGAGAAGGGGGTTGGACTAGATGACCTTGTGAAGTCCCTTCCAGACCTACTTCCCTAACTGTCTGATTTCAAATCATTATGATGCATCTGTTTTCTTATGTTTCTTATTTATTTTGAGGCAATATGGCAACAACTTCTACTTGAGTCCTATACCCTTTTACTACTCCTATACCCTTATACTACTCCTGGGGCACTAAGGGGCCAGGAAGCACTAGATCACCTTAACTGGCTATTTCCAGGGAATAGAGGAGATGCTGTTGAGAAAATGTAAGTGAGAAAAGAGGTGTTGGAGGAACACTAGTGTGAACACTGTTCCTCAGGAATGCATAAGCCCTGAGGTTTCATAATCAGGTGGTGTAGTTTTAGAATGGCCATTAGACTTCTTGAAATTTCATTGAGGATTGGAAGATACAGATACAGCTGACTATCACCAAGTCCCCCACCATACCTGGTCCCATGTGATCTTGGGTTTATCTGAAAATGTGTCAGCATTTTGAACTTACTGGAACAATTTTTCATTAATTCTTACTTCATGTAGTACATACTGAAAATTCTGTAGTATTACCCTGGCAAGTGTAACATTAATGCAAACAGACATATGTTCAAAGATATAATCTTTGATTTGAAGTGGTTCAGTTTTGGCTGCTCTTCATGAGCCAGTCTTGACTGCTTCTTTTTAGAAATGCTTAGTCCTTTCCATTGACTTAAAAATGGATACTATACGCTTTCTCTGTTTCTGAAAATTGAAGCTGAGGTTTCTCAATTTAAGCTTCAAGAATTTGGAACGCTTACAATTGTTTGTTAGTTTTGGAGTTTGGCTAAGACAAAGTGAAGTCAGTGGGGTTGCAAAGGCACAATTTGTCTCAGTTTTTTTAAAAACAAATCCCATCATTATAGCATTATCATGCATTAAAAATGTATTGTAAATTTTCTCTTGCACTTAGAACAAAAAGCAGGAATGGTGATATGAAGTAGAGAATGAGGATGGACTGTATCATTAACTGAGAGTCATATGCAGTTTAAATTGTGTTTCAGTAGGAAGTAATTGCAGTATTCTTTTAATTCATCATATAATGCATACAATCCTATTTGCAAAATGTGTTTTACTACATATAAAATGATTACTTTAGTTGTTTAATCAAGTAAAATTTACCAACAGAATAGCACTTGTTTATATTTTAGTTCTACTAATTCTGCTTTACAGGATTCTCATGCAATTCTCATGATGCTTTCTGAAAAATAAAATTTGTCAACTATATTTAAAAAAAAAAGACAATTAGGCCTTCTATACTGAAGGCTATTGCTGATCCCTTAATAGGATACATGGTTTTGATGCCAGGCTGTATTTCAAATGATACCAAATGCACACATACTACAGAAACAAGACAGCTTGAAATTCTGAAATGGATAAGTTAGGATGAAAGCACTTCTTCAGAAGATGGGCAGCTACATGATATTTGATGTTGCCATGGGAGACCAGAACATTTGCAGAGCAGATGGACCAAAGTTAAATAACATGGATACAGGTATTGAATGGGAGTTATGTAATTTTCATTGAAACAACAGCAGTATATGATAACTAAGCTACATAACAAAATTCATTGGCTACACCAGGAACTCCTTTATGGAAATGTCTGTAGCTTAATTTTCAAGTATAAAACTTACTTTGCTTGTAGAGTTGTTTGGTTGCCTTTAAATTAAATAATATTTTTTTATAACAGTATTTTTACTTTAATAACCTGAATTCAAACTGCCATATATCATTGGCTTAGTTGGGTAAATTTCCACTTAATTCTTTGGTTCTCAGCAAGTCAGTGATTTTTTTTTTTTTTTCCCCCAAGGTCCATCCAATTTCTTTTTCTATTAAATGGAAAAATAGCAGTGACCCTGATCTCCTCTTTCTGTAAATTGTCTCTTGCATAACTCTTAGAGCTTCAAATTTTATTCCTCTATTGAAAGGCATGAAAACACTTTTAATTTCAGATTTTATGGTCCTGTTGGTTCAATATGCTCTCCGTTGCTACAAGCTCTTCTATAACCTTACAAATTGGTTTTTGCTAAATAAAACATACCGCTTGGAAAATTAAAACCTCCTTCATGGAAATTTGACCAACTGATTTTTTACAGAAGCCTAGCAACATGAATATGAAGACAGTGTATAGGTGAGTGTGTACATGTAACATGCATAGTTGTCTGATGGTACATCTGTATGTAGGTGTATGTTTATATCTAATGCACTTTACCAGAGGTTGGGACCTCTTTGACACTAATAACTTTAGTTGATATATACTGATATTGTAATTTTCTCTCTAGAGGAATAAATATTTGGGCCAAGAATTTTAAATCTGCTTTGCAGTCATTATGTGTCTTTGAATATTTTGAATGCTTAATTGTAAACTCGTAAGCTCTTTTCAGAGATAAATATAAATGTAATCTGATTACTTGAAGATGTATAATTTCTGCTGTTGAAAGAATTTCTTCTAATCTGTATCTAAGGGGAGTTTCTGTCCTGGATCTCTGTGTTTCTGTTCTCACTGAATTATCTCACATAAATGAACTAAACATTTTTCATGAACCTGTTCCAAGGAATTGCTTCTGTAGATTCAGTAGGCATATTTTAATTTGGTAACATCTGTATAACCCCACTGAAATCTATGTTTGCTTTATCAACTGGGGGTCTAGTCAATTGTGTTGGTGTATTAAGGAAAGAGGAATATATAGTCAACTTGTGATGAATGTTATAATTTCTAGAACACATACAAAATTACGTATGATTTTCAAGAAAATGTAGCTCACAAGCAAAGAGACTTGTGAAACTATATACCTTTCCACAACAAAGTAATACAAATGTATTACTCTTCAGCATGGAAAGGCTCAGGGGTGATTTGGTGGCCACCTACAAATTTATCAGGGGTGCTCACCAGGATCTGGGGGAACATTTGTTCACCAGAGTGCCTAAAGGGATGACAAGGTTGAATGATACAAGTTCCTCCGTGACTGTTTCAGGCTGGACATAAGGAAGAACATGCTTACTGTTCAAGCCCCCAAGGTTTGGAATAGACTGCTGCCGGAGATGGTTCAAGCACCCACTTTGAATTCCTTCAAGAGACATTTGGATGTTTATCTTGCTGGGATCCTATGATCCCTGCTGTCCCTGGGGCAGGGGGCTGGACTCAATGATCCCTTGGGGTCCCTTCCAGCCCTAGTATCTATGAAATCTATAATACAGAAAGGATGGAAAGATCAAGGAAAAGGTGAACTGAAGGAAAAGGTGAACTTCCTCTACATGAGGAAGAATTACTGAGTGAAAATCTGTGGCTTGTGCAGGAAGATAAACCAGATGGTCAGAATAATTTCTTCCAGCATTAAAATACATGAGTGAATTCCTGGTACTTTTGAAATTCATGCAAAACAACTATTTGTTTTCATTGGTTCTGGAGTAAAAGAGAAGCAATAGCCAGAACCCTTAGCAATGTTCTCAGAGAGAAGACAAGACATTCCATGAGATTCCTGATGTGTTTACATATTAATGCAAGAAGCACAGGGAACAAGCAGAAAGAATTGGAGGTCCTAATTCAATCAGAGAATTATGATGTAATTGGAATTATGGAGACATAATGGGATAGTTCACATGGCTAGAGTATGGCCATAGATTGGTACAGCTTGTTCAAAAAAGTTAAGGGGAAAAAATGTTACCTTATATATAAGGGTGATGGACACATGTTCTGATGCTTAGTATGAAATGGAAGGTAGGTCTGTTGAAAGCCTCTGGGAGAAGTTTAGAGGGGAGAGCAGCAACCAGTATGTCATGATAGGCATCTGCTACAGGTCATCAAAACAGGAAGGAGAGGAGCACAAGGCCATCTTTTAAACAAATGATGGAACCTTTCAAATCACAGGACCTGGCTCTTATGGGAGACTTCAATTACTGGGACATATGCCGAGAGGGAAACAGTGCACAAACCCTCCAGAAAATTCCTGGAGTGTTGGGGATACAATTAGTAGAGAGGTCAAGTCGGGGAAAATGAGGAGGAGTTAATTGAGAATGTAAGGGGGTATGGTAACTTGGGTGACTGAACATGAAATGATAGTTTCAAAGATCCTGAGAAAAGAAATGAAGGAAAGCAGCGGAATAAAAACATTGAACTTCAGAAAAGCAGTCTTTAACAAACTCAGGGCACTGGTGGGCAGGATCCCTTAGGAAGTAAGTCTGAAGGGAAAAGGAGTAAGGAAGCCTTTCTAAAGATACAGAAGCAAGCGACCCTAAGCAATGGAAGAATGGCAAGTGCATTAGGACACCAACCTGACTAGACAGAATTATTTTCAATGAGGTGAAATTAAAAAGGGAATTTTATAAAAAGTGGAAACATGGAAATAATACTAGGAAAGAATATAGGAATATTGTACAGACATGCAGAGAGAAGACTAGGGAGACCAAAGCACAATACAGGATGCAAGTGGCAAAAGACAAAAAGGGCAATAAAACAGACAATACAAGTATACCTAAAGTAAGAGGAAGACCAAGGAAACTTTAGGTCCCTTACAGAATGCAGAAGGCAATCTAGTTACAGATGATGCAGAGAAGGCTAAAGTATTGAATGCCTTTTTTACTTTAGTCTTCACAAATAGGGACAACTATCAGATGATGAGTGCAGTTGACAACAAAGGAAGGAAGGAGACAAACAGCCTATAGTAGTAGAAGAGCAGGATATAGGGACTGCTTATAGAAGCTACATGCTTGCAAATCAGCAGGGCAAGATGGATACAGCCTAGGGTACTGAAGAAATTGGCAAAGATAATACCAGAGACATTGACTATCCTCTTTGAAAATTTGCAGAGGTTAGGGGAGGTCACATATGATGGAAGAAGGGAAAACATATTGCCCATGTTTCAGAAGGAGAAGAAGGAGGATCATAGAAATGACAAAACCAGTAAGTCTGACCTCAGTACCTGAAAGATCATGAAGCAGATCTTGAAGTTCCTAGAGGAGGACAAGGCGGTCAAGACATTGGAACTAGCTATCTATGGAAACTGTGGAATCTCCATCCTTGGAAATTTTAAAGCGCTTGTTAGACAGATACTTGGCTAGGATGGTTTAGTCAGGGATGATCCTGTCTTGAGTAGGGGGCTGGACTAGATGATTGCACCAGGAAGACACAGATCCATTCATGAGAACTCTCTGGGTCCTATCCTGACTGCAGAGTAGGACCCAGAGAGTTCTCACGAACAGATCTGTGTCCTGGTGCAAAGTGGCCAGCGGTGTCCCATAAGGGTCTGTGCTTGGACCAGTGCTTTTCAATATCTTTATCAATGATTTGGATGGGGGGAGTGAAAAGATTGCTGGCCAAGTCCCTGAATGACACCAAGTTATTGGAGCAGTGTGGTTATGTCAGAAGATAGGTTGTGGATACAGGCAGACCTGGACAGGCTCAAGAGTTGGGCAGATCAGAACCAGAGGAAGTTTAACACTTCCAAGCGTAAGGTACTCCATCTGGGGACAAACAACCCTCAACATACATACAGGCTCAGTGATGACAGCTTGATTTGCACCACGACCAAAAGAGACCTGGGATAACGATTGACCATCGCATGAATAGAAGCTATCAGTGTAAGGCGGTGTTCAGCAAGGCAAGTAGCATGCTGGCATGCATCAACCGATGCATCTCATGTAAAACTAAGGAAGTGATACTCCTGCTGTACTCAGCACTGGTGAGACTGCAGTTGGAGTACTGTGTCCAGTTCTGGGCACTGCACTTCAATAAGGACGTGGAAAAACTTGAGAGGATTCAGAAAAGAGCCACCTGTATGATCAGGGACTTGCAAGGCAAGCCATATGGGGAAAGATTGAGGGGCCTGGGCCTCTTTAGCCTAAAGAACAGGAGGTTGAGAGGGGACTTGATAGTGACTTACCGCTATATTAGAGCAGTGCATCAGGAGCTCGGTGAGCACTTGTTCACCCCTTGGGGAAGACCAGGACCAATGGATACTAACTCCTGGAAGGCCACTTCAGGCTTAATACCAAGAAAAACTCCTTCACAGTCAGGGTGTCCAGATTGTGGAATAAACTTCCTCCAGAGGTGGTACGGTCACCTACCCTGGAGGTTTTCAAGAGAACTCTGGACAGTCACCTCACGGGGGTCACCTAACCCCAGTTTTCTTCCTGCTTAGAGTGGGGGAGGCTGGACCCGATGATCTGCAAGGTCCCTTCCAGCCCCTAACAATATATGAATCTATGAATCTTTTGAGGTCCCTTCCCTATGATCCTAAGATTTTTTGTTATGAATTAATGAATTCTCTTTCACATGTGAACTCTTATGCCCTTATTAGACTACGGCAATGAGATAGATTGATATGATTTTCCTAAAATAAATGGACATAAAAGAATCGCAGAAATTATTAATTTAAACTTCTTTCATTTATTTTTAGAATGTACCAGTTTCACAGAACACTAAAATTCACAACTTTTCCTCTCTTCTTTTCTGAATGTCTTCTACAGTCTTGATTGCTACATTACCATTTATATTGTTTTTTATGTAAAATTTTTGGTACTGAACTGTAAAAAAACAAACAAACCTTCTGTATATAACTATATACATTTGGACTTGTTTCAGTTTTCCTTTCAGTCTCTATTTTTCCCCCTTATGTATGAATGCAGTTTTAATCAATTCATTATGCAGTGGTGCTCAAAATACATTTTAAAGAGATTGCATACAGAGTTTGTTAGCTAACCCAGGAAACAGAAAGTTGCCTTGTAGTAATTAGATCATTGGTTAGACTTTTGATATTTCAGAACACTTCAGTTCTCCTTTAGTAATTGGATTTTATGTGATGCTAAGTATCTTATCCACGTGGGATCCCTCTGACACTAAACTAGCATATTTTGTTCTTACTTCATGTACTTATTCTTTTTTCTTCAAGTGCTAAAAATCAGACCATACACTCAGTATATTAAGTATCTATGAATATTTTGTCTCACACGGTAAAAGTAAATAATTTGCTTTTCTAGAACTAGTAATGCTATTTTTATTTATTTATTTGGTAATACCTTTTATTGGAACAACTGTGTAGTTGAGAGAGATGTTGTTAGATGAGCTTTGAGAGATAAAAATGCTTTTCCTTAGGTCTAGAAAAGGAGATGCAGTCTAAGGCCATATATAGTTTAGTTTCTACTGGGTGAGTCACTGCTCTCTCAGTAGAAACCACAACTGTACAGACATTCAGAACAGTATTTCTAGGAGAAAAATAATTCCAGGAACAACCAGGGTTAAATTGCTTTTGGAAGAGTTCCATGGGAAGGACCAAGCACTTTTATACATGTGCTCTGGCAGGTGGGGCCGGGGAGGAGGGGACGCTTTAATTAGAGCAGCTCCGAGAGCTGCTCTGATTAAAGCTCGTGGAGCATCATCTGTATCAGTATCCCTGCACTGAAACATGGGATGGGGAGGGGCAGGAGCACTTTATCTAAAGCTCATTGAATTAGTTTTAGTTAAAGTGTTCCCGCCACAATTTTTCAGCACAGATAGTGTTACACGGGTTAATTGAGTCCGCTCTGATGTGTTGTAATTACAGGGTGTTGGAGCAGCCCCAAATGTCTGTAGATTTACCCTTCTGAGATTTATTTATTTAGCGAATGCAAATCTGCCAAGCCAAGCAAAGGCTTCTTTGTTAACTGAGTTCATAGTTATTAATCTACCCTCTTAATTTGTAGAGGGGACACTCATTGGTGATGTGTGGCACTGTTTGTATCTCTACAAGTGCACAGTGGATTAACACTGAGGCCCCAGCAGCAAAGGTTGGCCTGTCCTGAACCTGTTTAACAGGAACCACTATTGCTATGATTGTTCACTATCGCTGTGATAGCCAGCAGGTCGATGAGTGGGGTTTGTTACAAGGAACTTGTTTGTGACTTCCCATGATTCCCATTCCTTGATCCAGAGGGCTTCTGGAGAGGAGCCACAGCATGGTCCTCTGGCATCTCAGTGTGACTTGCTCTTACTTTCCCACCATGTGTCAAGGGAGATGGTGTGTCTCTGGGTCTGCCAAACAGGAAGCAGAAAATGTCCCCTGAGTACTTCAAGGCTGGAAAGCCCAGCCCCTTCACCATCCCTATGCTGTGCTCTCGGGCTGCACATGACCCTTAGTAGTCTGGGTCAGCTAATCAGAGCTGTCCTATGCACTTTGTCATCCATTTCCAGACAGGGGAGCCTACAGAGCATATAAAGATGTGCCCCCACGGCTTTGTAGTGTCTTTGTAGTGCACTGCAGGGTCTCTGTTCCTCAGCGGCTCAGCTCTTCTAACATCTGTATAGGGCTCTCTAGGTATATTTTTCTAATGGGAAAACAGACCCAGGAGAATTCTTCTGAGTCATTTGAACATCATTATACAGCCCAAGCTGAATACCAGGTAAAACAACTACCCTTGCTTAAATGAAAATAGTCATATGATATTTAGCTTAGGCTGTATGTGCTTCTTTCCTAAACTTGAGAGGGCATTCTGTGCTTGAAAACTTGTCTAATGTCTCTTCCTACTATGTAGTTAGTTCAATAAAAGATATTGCCAAATGATAATTGCTTCTAAGTTATTTCCTGCACCGTCATGGCTACAATAACCCTACAACATAGCTCTTATTATTGATAACTGCCTTTTTATTGCATTTACCTTGCTTATCCTCAGACTACAATTATGTGTAGTGAAGGAAGGCAAGTAGTCACAGTTTTCCATTTCTCAGTATCAGTTACAGTTAAATTCCCTTGTCCACGTGATTTCAAGAGTTTATTTTGGATTATTTTCCTGACTGTACCAAGAGGACATGAGAGGGGAAGAGAATCTAGACACCCTTTCAGGCTGGAAAATGTTTAGGCCATACGTAAATATATGCCCCCAGTTGAAACTTGGCATCATCTCAAGTGTGAAATAATATTTAAAAGATATCATTAACATTTAAAATATGCTGCATAGGGCAGTGTACAAATACTTGATATGAGCTTCAAGTGTGCAGACTACTTTGCATAATTGTTTAATCATTACTCTATTTCTATTTTTTTTCAGGAAATGTACCTGGGAAGAACCTTGAAGGGACACACAGATCTCTGTCAAAGCAATTATTTGTCAGGAGATTCCTTTACTTGTAAGTTTCTTTCTGTCATAAATTAATGGAATAATATATTATTAAAGATAGAGAGTTTATTTATACTTAAGAACCTCTGGAAGGTTTATTGTATGTAGGGGAAACTTTGCTACATTATTTTCTCTTGCTACTTATTCCCAAATTGCTGAGTTATAGTGGAGAGTAAACAGTTATTTTATTCTGCTCTTTTAAGGCTCTATACCAAATAGAGTAAGTTTTATCCACCAGTATTCTGTATGTTACATAATGACAGACTTTTGTTTTCCTTGAAATATATGCTGAACTATAGTAACTAGTTCATTATCTAGTGAATATTTTATCTAAAAGTGAGTTTGGAGCTTATGAAAGAGACTACCTGTGAGAGAGCATGTTTTGTGTCCCTGAGCTGGAGTATTTTATAGCTGAGACAGTCTACATAGACTCCCTCAGTCCTGTTCTGTCTTGGCCATCTCTCCTGTGATAGCCCAATAATGTCCTATTGCAGTAAAGCTGTTTGAGTTAACTTGGTTTCAACTGGAGTGACACCAGTTCTTTTCAGATAAAACACAAAACGAGCACTGAATCAAAATGTTTTGGACCTGAATTTTCCATCAAACTCTGTTTTATATGGTTAGTTATTGCTGTAGTCTCTGAAATAGCTAAGCATCTGAAAGACAACAATGGCTTTGAGAGAAAAATTAGCTAGTTCCATTTTATTGTGAGGGAAGACAGGTGCAGAGGGAGTAACTGATTTGTCCATGGTCACACAGGCAGTGGCAGAGCTGAGAACAGAGCCCAGATTATTTTAACCCAGTCTAAAATTTCACCATAACCCACTGGATATGGAGATTTCGGTTATATGGCCTGACATTAATAGTGTTAATCAGCCAGGACTTGTATAATCAAGCATTGTTAAAATCATACTTTGGAGAAAAGGAGCTGTCAGTTTTAGGCCACTGACTTGCTAACTAGATTTATTTCTTAAATAACACTTTTAAAAAGTCTGAACACAGGGTGGCGTTCATGACAATAAAACAATAAAGATTATTTCACAATCGGAGGACATTCCTGTATGTATCTGATAAACTGTGGATAGTTTATTTTAGATAAATAACTTTGTACACTAAACTGTGAAGGCTGATCTGTCTCTCAAATTGAACTACAGGATGCCTGTACATGAGCCGGGAAGCTGGTCTGACACGCCATAATTACATATTGATACACAAGGAGTGTAGGCTGGTTGAAGTGCAGTAATTGCTGTGCTCCAGCAGACTTAATTAATTGATCCAATACACTGTAATTACGCTCCAGATTTTTAACTAAGATGTTGGCACAGCTGAAAGGGAGAGTGTCTCCAGAAAGTGCTAAGATTTATTCAAGACCTAGTGTATGTGCCATGGGAAAACTCACTGGCTCATGAGAAGTGCAATACTTACCCAATGGCCTATCCATCCCAGCATACCTGTGTTCATTAGTGACAGAAGTGGTGGCATCAAAAGGAGGGACTTTACTGAGTACATCAAGAGTGATCCATCTCCTATCCATTACCCTTCTTGGTATCCACGATCACTGGTTTAGAGATGCCAAAGGAAACATTTCTGACTCTGTTGCTTAATAATGACAACTAGAGCCATCATTCATGAATCTGTCTAATCCCTCTTTGAACCTGGCTGTACTATTTGCCTCTTCAGCCTCCTGGAAATCTCGTCAATAGTATACAAACAATATAATGAAAAAAGGTGTTCCTGGAGGTACTTCCACACTGCTTAGATGAAAACATTAAATGCTTTTCAAGAAAATGTTTTAAAAAGTATGAACAAAATTTTATGAACCTCTATAAAAGCTTGATTTCAGAAACAGACCAGCCTTCATTAGTAAATATGGGTGTTTTTCAACATGCTCTGGGGGTCGAGGGGGAAGGCAAAAGCCTCTCTAATTAAAGCGCCTGGAGCATCTCATGTATCAGTGTCCCCACACTTCAAAATGGTGGCAAGGGCCAATTAAAGCTTGATTAATTGAGTCTGCTCTGACGCACTGTAATTACACTCTGGGTGCTTTAATTACAGTGCATCAGAGCAGACTTGATTAATTGAGTCTGCTGGAGTGTGGTAATTACTATGCTCCAGCCAGTCTCCATGTCTGATGGTTCAGTGTCCCTGCACTTCAAAATGGCAGCTCACTGACAAGCTTTAGATAAAGCCCCCCCTGCTGCCATTTTGAAGTGCAGGGACACTGATACACAAGGTGTTCTGGGCAAGGGAAAGATGCTCACTATTTACATTTCAGAGGTTTATTTTGGGGGGTAAGTTTAATTATGTAGTACAGATGGGGTAGTGGGTACAGCTCCAACATCATGCTAGTAGGAAAAAGAAAACAGAATTTAGGTTTTGAGATTGGCATCAGCTTGCTTATTCCAATTCTCTCACGTTCTCTTTTAGTATAGTTGTACTTCTTCACTGACAGCAGCAAACTGAGGAAAAATGATTACGTACTTATTGATTAGAATAAAAATACAGAGTTGACAAAGATAAATTAAGCGACACTGTCATAAAAATCTATGGTATGATGTAAAGAAACCAGGATCTGTATTTTACAGGGACAGATTCACAATACTTAAATGGCAGACAACAAATAGGCAGGCCAAGCAGTTCTAATATCTGGAAGTACTGGCAATCTGTCTCATTTAGTGTCAGTTTTAATAGTAGGATCATGCTTGAGAGCAAGAGAACAGAAAATGTGCGGCATCGTTTGCTGAGCTGGAGTTTGGCAACACATTTTCCCCTATGAAATAAAGGAAAATTTCCTGAAAACAAAATATTTCAGAGTTGCACATAGCAACAAAGTATTCCATTTCCCAAATACCTGTCAGTTAAGTCTGTACCTTGTATAATTTTATAAATATATTATATTGCTGTTTGATTGTAATAGGAAATGGTGACATAAAATGTGCAATACAGTCTTAAAGAAGAGAAAGTAATTTAAAAAAATTGTAGACCATATGTTTGTAAGCCATCCATTGACAGGACTTAAGAACGGACAAGATCTTATCCCTCAGGCAATGCAGGTTTTTCTCCAAGTGTTTTTGCCTACTGTAGTTTCAGATGACACAAGCATGAGGCAGTATTACTAATTCTTTAAGTGTTGAGTAGTATGAAGGGAAAATTTCAGCTGAACTATTGGGTAGTGTCACAGGCCACACTCCTTTGTATGGTGTGGGAGTGAGAATCAAGAATAAGGTTTCCTTTACATTACATTTGCTCACAAAATTATGTCTAACCACAGTAGGAAGAGGAAGGCCTAGTATAGTCCAGGGTTTGACTAAGTCAAGTGGAAGATAGCACTTCCTTTTTGACACCCTTCCTCTTATGTGTTTAGCAGCGAGTGTTTCACAGTTGTCTCTTCCCATGTGTTGGTTTAGAAGCTAGCTTAATGTGTTTGGAATTTCAGTCGCTACCATGTCCCAACTGCATAAAAGGTATACTTCTCAAGCAGAGATATGCAAGATGAGCTGAGTAAGTCCTTGGAGGAATGAAATACATGTACATGTTTTGGGAATATTTTTGTGGCAAAACTCCACATTTTGATAACACAGTCTTTAGAGCCATTGAGAAGTCATAAATTCTTTTCTGTTTTTGCTTTACTTTGTTTTTGAATAAAACAGTTGGATATGCAAAATTTTGCACCAGAAGAACATTAAAAAAATTACTTTTTGCTAAACCAAGAATAATTTTAAATATGGAAAATGCCCTGTATCTAGGAACCTAAACACCTGCAAAATTCCAGAATCACAAAGGTACAGATGTGATGAGAAGGAATCCCAGAAGCCTGGGAACGTAAGGAAATCTAAATCTGATATTCCTGGGCAGGCTGCTTAGGACCCTGGAAAACCTTGTAGATAAGCTCCTTGAGTGTCTGGGAGTCCTTCACACACCAAGATGTCAGGAGACCTCTATTTGTGCTGCTGGACAGTCTTCTTGGTACAATACCTGGAGCCTGGGAATTTAAAATCTGAGGAGCTTGAGGCTGCCCTGCAAATTAGACTATCATAGTTTCCCTAAAACATGTCATATACTATTGAATCAGCATCCTGTAATAGGAAAACTAGAAAAGCGTGCCTTGCTGATTTTGATTTTGTTCAGACCCATCAAAAGCTCTATTGACTGTGTATTTTGTTATTTTATGCCTCAGCTTTTCCCTTTCCTTACCCAGACAATGCTTGTAAACTGTGTCTGTAGTTTAAAGGTTTGTGAAGACTGAAGCAAAGTAGATGTGGAGTAGCTTTGTTCTCTTTGCATCATCTGGTAAGGATTCACCCTGGCTGCTTAAGATTGGAGCCACAGCTTCCTTTGTCTTTCTTTTCTTAGTCTAAACTGGCTTGCTTGAACCAGTTTATAACCACATAGACATCCCCTTTGGACCGAAGACATACAGGCACATGACTGCAGTGGCTCAGGGTAGAAGCCAGGGTTCTGTTACAGGTATAAACCAGTTTCTCATCACTTAAACTGCTTTACGAATCATGTCTGTCCCTAGTCTTCTTGTTGTCCGTAATCTCCCTCTCCAAATGCAGTTCATTCTTTATCTTTGCCTTCCTGATTTGTTTCTGCAGGTTCTTGCATTATCTGGTATGCTTCCTTGATGACCTGCCTATTTTTCTGTTGCCTGTACTCTTGCCTTTTGCATTTGAAGCATCCTAGAGCTCCTTGTGCAGCCACTTTGGTCTCTTACCATTTGTCTTGTGGTTCTATTATGTTGGAGCAACTTCTTGTTGGGCTTCTTTAGAAGCTCACAACCCTTCTGGGTACGTATGTCCTTCAGTCTGCTTTCCTATGGCACCATGCTTCCTAACACCTTCAGTTGGTTGAAATTCACCTTTTTGAAATCTAGCGTTTTAGTTCTGCTTACCTCATGCTTTTCTTGTCTCAGGACCTGGAATTGTATCCTCTCATGATCGCTTCCTCCCAAATTTCCCATCACCTTTATATCCTCGACCAGTTCTTCCCTATTGGTCAGGACAAAGATCCAGGATCCCCTGGTTGTATCCTCTGGAACAGAAAGTTGTCTTCCAAACACATTAGGAACTAGCTTGACATTTTATGTTTTGCTGTTTTGCTCTTCCAGCAGATGTCTGGAAAATTGAAGTCTGCCATCAGTACCATCTTATAACTTTTGTTTATTTTTTTTCACCTCCTTGAAAAGTGCTTCATCTACATCTTCCTGACTTGGCAACCTATAATAAAAGTCTACCATTATAATGGTATCTGTCACCTTTTATCTTCACCCAAATGCATCTGCTCTGCAATCTTCTTCCATCTGAAACAGAGCAGAAGTGTATGTGTGTTTGGTATTCTAAGTGACACCACCACCTTTTCTCCCAACCCTATCCTGAAGTATTGTAGCTCTCAATTTTGACATTCCAGTCATCAGAGCTGTCCCATCATGTCTGTGACACCAATCAGATTATAGCATAATTTCTTTCTCAGATTGTGACTTCCATCTTATCTTGTTTATTATCCGTATTTCTCACATTTGTGTAAACACATTGGATGTAGTTTGCATTTCAACCTACTTGCTTCCCTTTTGCATCACTTGTTGCTGTACTGTGGCTCTTTGGTCCTACCTTAGAGTTTAACATCTTCCTCCAGTCATTTCATCTCTGGATTGTCGGCCCTGTGACTGGAAGATTTTGTTCACTGCTCCCCATGGAACTTAGTTTAAAGTCTTCCTTACTAAGTGCATTGGATAACACCCAAAGATGCTCTTTTCCTTTCTGGTCAAATGAATTCCATCTCTTGAAAGCAGTCCTCCTCCAAAGAACATCTGTACATTGTCAATGAATTGAAAGCCTTTGGGTTAACACCACCATCTCATCTAACATCTACTTGCATGATATGATGGTCTCTGTATGGCCCTTGCTTTTCATATGGAGGATTGATGAGAACATCACTAGAGCTCCCATCCCTGGGGACTTATACTTCCTGCTCTCTAGACTGCCAAATCCTCTAATGCTTGCCTGCTGATGTCTTTTCCTCTTCCTCTCCCTCAGGTGTTCCATCACAGTGTGTTTAAAGGCCATTGCTGACTTCAGTCTCTTCAGTTCTGGGGACCTTCCTTCCACATGCTGACATTTTTCTTGTTCCTTTGCCTTCTTCAGTGCTGCCACTTCTCTTTTCCTCTTGGCTTCGCATAACTCATGTCCATAATCTTCACAGGGGAAACTTTTTTTCTGTCTGCTTCCTTCTCTTGCAGTTGCCTCGGTTTGCAAGGGGCTGCTTTTATAAAGCTGCTTAGCCTAGTTCAACCAGTCAGTTAGCTGAACCAGACCCACACAGAGCAAACCATATCATTTGGTCAGTACAGAGGAAAGAAGAAAAACTGTTCCAGGTACTAGTCACACTCTCAGACATCTAGAGTTACCATCTCCTAGAAAAGCCTCCTCTAGAAGTGCTCTTTTGGTCATATTAATGATGCCTCTAGCCCAGTATTGTGCCAGACACTGGCAGCAGTAGATGCTTTTGAGGGAGAGCAGATGAACAGGATATCTGAAGTGGTCTATCTCCTGTTATACTCTCCTTTGCATCTACCATCTTTAGTTTAGGGATGTCAGAGTATACACCCCCAACTGTTCTGTTAAATAGCTATTCATGGATCTATCATCCATGAATATATCTAGTTCCTTTTTGAACTTGGCTATATTATTTGTCTCTACAAACTCCTGTGGGAATGAATTCCACAAGTTAACTAGGCAGACAAGGTTCCTTGGGTGAATTTGATATCTATTATTAAACCAACCCAAAAAGTTGGAGAATAGTTATTAAGCAAGCTTTCGGTTTCAAAAACCCTTTGTCAGGCTAAGGAAGTTTCAGCAGTTAGTGCGTGCTCTTCTTATATGGAAGTTAACTATTCACTGCATAAAAATACTTTCTCTTGTTAGCTAATTTCAGTTGGTGCCCCCTATCTTTAGTATATTGGGACTTGGTGAATAACAATTGCCTATTCATTTTTTCCATACTCTTCATTATTATATAGAACTCTATTATGCACTCCACCCTTCAGTGTTCTCCTTTCCATAGTGAAGTGTCTGAGCCTTTTTAGTTTCTCCCTCTCAGCTGTTCCATACCCCTTATTACCTTAGTTGCCCTTCACCAAATTCTCTTCAATTGCATTACATCCTTTTTGAGATGTATAGACCAGAACTGGAAACAATATTCATGTTGACATACCATGGTTTTTTATAGTTGTGGTGGGAGAAAACTCCCTGGGGTTCATTGTCACACTTTTAGGTATTCAAATTCCTGTGGGGTTACGTTTTGATGAATGTTGCTGGATATTTGTACAAACTGACCACACATTTTTACTTGCCTTTGCATAAACTGTTGTCCTAGAGAGTATAAACACTGAAAACAACATAACAGGCAGACTATAGTTATAACTATTTCAATTATAC
>JAGPOW010000290.1:17320313-17338422 GCA_030014935.1 Caiman crocodilus
GGGTCCTGTGACCCCAGCACTTGTTTCCTGCCATTGGCAGGGGGTCAGACTAGATGGCCTGCTTTAGGCCCCTTCTGACCCTAGTTACTATGAAACTATAAGCACCTAACATTAATGAATAGTCAGTGAGAATTAATCATTTAACTCTCTTGCACCATTTGGGAAAATTCCAATCTTAAATTCCTTATTTGGGCATTTAAAAATTGCCTGATTTTCAGAGGTACTGAGATTCCTCATTGTCTCCTTAGAGATGCTACTCATATGAATTAAGCCTGCAGACTCTTGACCTACTGGGACCCATGTGGATCCTTTAACATGACAAAAAATACCTTCTAATTTTATAATTTCTGTTTATTTACTCAGCTGATTTTTTCCCCTTTACTTAATGTGTTAATGTTAGCAGTGTTGTCTCAAGGGCTTATTTTC
This sequence comes from Caiman crocodilus, assembly GCA_030014935.1. Lineage (NCBI taxonomy): Eukaryota > Metazoa > Chordata > Crocodylia > Alligatoridae > Caiman > Caiman crocodilus. Next base: position 17,320,740 of record JAGPOW010000290.1, read on the forward strand.
TCTGTGTCATTTTCATATCAGAAGCTGTTCACCTGCATTGCTATTTCCTTGTCTGGAGAACCAGTTGTCATTTTGGATAGTAAGTTGATTTTCTTTCTTTGAGCAGAATATTATGCCACTGATAACTTTTTAGATGTCTGCACATCAAAGGGCCTGCTAGTTTCTCCAGGCCATATGAAATGATTTTTCTAGCAGTATCCTTGATGGCCTTAGAGCACCAGCTTCATACATACCTAATGATTTTAAATGATACAGTATATTGAGGAAAACATAGAGCTTCTTTTAGGGAGATGAGTTCCATTACTACATTTTTTTAAATGTGGTCCCTTGGATCATCCATTGTATTTATTTCAAGACAAATATCATTGTTGTGACATTTCAAACTGCATTTAAAAGCTGGTTCTTGAGTGCAATGTTTTTTATTGACAATAGGAACTATAAAGTAAGGCAAGATATGATCAGGAAATATACAGCTAGCTAGGCATGCAAGCTGGTAACCGGAAATGGAAGTTATTACTTCCTGATTGGGCATTTTTTAAAAACTGTCCCTAGATAAATTGGAGGATTGGACCAAAAGGAATCTCATGAGTTTCAGCAAGGACAGGTGCAAAGTCCTGCACATAGGACAGAACAATCCTATGCACCAGTACAGGCTGGGCGCTGACTGGCTGGGCAGCCGCTCTACGGAAAAGGACCTGGGGGTTATAGTGGACAATAAGCTGGATAAGAGCCAGCAGTGTGCCCTTGTTGCCAAGAAGGCTAATGGCATACTGGGCTGCATTGGTAGATGTGCTGCCAGTAGGTCAAGGGAAGTGATTCTTCCCCTCTAGTCAGCACTGGTGAGGCCACATCTGGAGTACTGTGTTCAGTTTTGTGCCCCCCCCACTTCAGAAAGGACAAAGTGGAGTCCAGCAGAGGGTGACAAAATGGTGAGGGGGCTGGAGGATATGACTTATGAGGAAAGATTGAGGAAACTGGGCTTATTTATTCTTGAAAGGAGGAGACTGAGAGGGGACATAATAGTAACCTTCAACTTCCCAAAGGGGTAGTTCAAAAGAGGATGGAGCTAAACCATTCTCAGTGGTGGCAGATGACAGAACAAGGAACAACAGTCTCAGATGCAGCAAGGGAAGTTTAGGTTGGATATTAGGAAGAATTTTCCACTAGATGAAACATTTGAACATGTTACCCACAGAGGTGGTGGAAGCTCCATCCTTGGAGGCTTTCAAAACTTGGCTAGACAAAGCTTTGACTAGGATGATCTAGTTGGAGATGGTCCTACTTTGAGCAGGGGGTTGGACTAGATGATGTCCTGAGGTCCTTTCCAACCTTAACTTTCTGTGATTCTAACCATTAAGTTTATAAAAGCTGGATGGCACATCATTGCAAGTAGAGCCACTGACTGGTATAAGTTCCTTGTGCTCTTATGATATAATTTTGCCATGTCATATTTTTCTTCAGCTGTTCTTATGTTTAAGAAAGTTACTAAGAAGATCAAAAACTGGAAACTAAGGGTGTGGATGAGTGTTACTTTTGTACCAGTAGAGTTGCAGTTCCTTCAGTAGAAATGCTAGGTATATACAAGCATTCACATTTCCTTCAAGATAAAAATGCTGCATGCAGTTGATATCTCCACTGTATCCCACAAAATAGAAGTTGCCTTTGGAGAAATGAACATTTTTACCCTTACTTTATTGATAGGAACCACTGCACCATGCTTTGGCATTTCAGCATGTATTGATCCAGCCTTCTACTCTTCTCCACGAAGACAGTCTGTGACTCAGGATGGACTCCAGTGCTCTAGTGAAGCATGGATAAAACTCCTTGCCTACCTTGGGGCTAAAAGAGTCCACCCTCTGTGACCAGACCCATGCTGTGCTCAGGGAGAAGCAAGGAGCTGATATAGTCCCAAAGACCCCCAAGACTCAGACACTGGTGTAAACAAGCAGACCCAAAAATGCTCATGATTCCCAGGACTCGGACCCAAACACTTCCTAACCCAGACCCAGATCTGGGCATGTCCCCAGACCCAGCCTCAGTCTGTGGGAGCCAGCTCTGCTATTACAGGTCTGGAGAAGCGGGGCCACAGACAGTGGTGCATGCCAGCAGAAAGGTGATTCTGGAAAGTTGAGGGTTTGGGTGGGCATGGCCAACTGGGTTGGGGCCACTAGGGAGATCACCTTGGAAAACTGGTGTCTTGGAAGGGAGAGGCAGCCAGCTATGTTGGAGGTAGCAAGTACTGAACCCTGGAAAGGTCATATTTGTTTGTGTGTGTTGGTGGGGGAAGCAAGGGGTCAGGGGCTGACCAGCAGCTGTCTGGGATACAGGCAACAGCTGCAGCTGGAAATGGATCTCGGCTCCCTTAATCCATTCCTTGGGAATGGGGCCCTGGACACAAAGGGGCCTGCCCCTTAGTGGCACAGCTCTGACAGCACAGTGATATCTATGCAGGATGTAAACTTTGATGCCATATCATCCACATTGTACAACTGCCAACCCTTGCTCCCTCAGAACAAGGGCCATGTGGGGTTCAACTCCAGGGACAGGAAAGAGGATAATACTTCTTTTGCATAGGGAGCCCAGAACTCAATCCAAGACTGTAAGACTGTTGCCTGATGGAATCTGGGCAGGCCCTCTTTCCACCCTGTCGCCTACAAACGTAGCGATGAGGGCCATTTGTGGACATCCATGCATCATATCCCCAAACCCCAAAGGGGAATATTCTAGAGCAGTGGTTCTCAAACTTTTTTTTTGTGCACCGCTTGAAAATTGCAGGTGGTCTTGGCGGACGACTTAATAAACTTTTTTTTGTTCTGCAAATCAAAGCACACAACTCAGATTTTAATATCAGTAGTCTTACCTTTACAAGTGCCGATATTCTTGATCATTCTGTAACCTTTCTGTGGACCACCTGAATGGAGCTTGCAGACCAGTGGTGGTTTGTGGACCAAAGTTTGAGAACTTCTGCTCTGGTGTAAGAGAGTTTGTGGTAGGTTAGCTGTTAAGGCTCCATCCTTAGCGAACAAGGCACATGGCCCAGAGTGCTAATGTCTGTGGGTTCCTGTAGACATGTGGGGATGCTGCTCCGATGTGTTTACAATGCTGCATGATTAATTGAGTCTGCTGGACCATGCTAATTAGCTCACTCCAGCAGGCTTCATGTATTCAGAGTCCCCACACTTCAAATTGGCTGCAGGAGTGATTTAACTAAAATTCATTGAATGACCTTTAGTTAAAGTTGTCATAACCAAATCAGTTGAGAGTCCAAGTCACAACAGGTCGCATGGAGCCATTACCCCAAATTTGGTCACGTTCCACTTCATTAGTTATTCCTACTTAGCAGTCTATTATTGGCCACTCCAGACATATAAAAGTTCATGCAGCTCCCGCCCAAGTCGGAGACCTCCCAGCATGCAGCAGAACTCTGGTGCGCGATTGAGGAAACTTGGCGGACTGATCACCCACCAATATCTCCCCATCATCGGGTCCTCTTGATTTACCCTCGTTATCCTGCAGGTTCCTTTTCGTTCATAAACTCGTTAACTCGCAACTTGTTTGATTATCCATGACAACGCAAGCAAGCTACCTCGAGGCCTGCGCTGCCATTCCACGTGGCATAAGTAAAATAATCTTTTAAAAACCAATAAGATGTCTCACCTCTCCATTGCCGGCCGCCTGACGTCCAATTAACATAACAATCCTCTGGACGGCTCCGGCCACCCGAGACATGGCGTCACAAAAAGGATCTAAGGGCATGGTGATGGAGAAGATTCTAATTGAGTGTTGCCCCTGGCGCACCAGGGGGTGTCCTGTGGCCAACTACAATGAGTTATGGGCCCACATTGCATCCCACCAAGTGGGCAGGTCGACCGAAATGCTCATCAGCATTCACCTTGGGCTGAAAGGGGAAGAAGGAGTTTTGAACGAATGGGAGGCACACCTTCACCCCGGGGCGTTTGGGTGCATGGTGAGCAATGAGAGGGTCCGTTTCAAACCACAAGACAAAGTGGGCACCGTGTCCCTTGCCAGAGTAAAACCGACGAGCGTAGCAGACCCAACTCTCCCCCAAGAGTACGCCCGCTGTATAAGGTGTGAGAGAGAGGGTGGAGAACCGACACCGGTTGACCGGTTCAATCCCCCAACCCTAGCACCCGAGTCAAGGGGGCACGAGCTGCTTTCGGATCTCTGGGAAAAGTTAGAGACAGAGGGCTGTGTCACAGCGCGGTGGATGGGCCTGAAGTGGGACAAGGCGAAAATGTTGAACGTTATGTTCTGCACTGTTACAACCTTGCTGCGGGAAAATGCAAATTTAGAGGTTCAACTGCTCACAGCCACCCAGACAGCTAAGGAAGTGGCAGTAAAGGAAAGCTCTGAACCATCAGAGAACCCCAAGCCACCGCCATTCCAAGATGGCGCTGGGGAAAAAGAAGAGCATGAGAAAAGTCTTGGGGAAGAAGGGGCGGTCGCGCGGTCCTTGGCCCCTCCTCTCAGAGTGGTGCCAAAAGAAACTCTGCCCCCTGATGTAGCATGAGCAAGAGAACCGCCCCCTTATGAGGGAGAGAAGTTATACTTGATGCTCCCGCCCAACGAGCCTACGCTTCTCCCAGCTGAGGTCCACCCAATAGCATTAGTCAAGCAAGTTACAGATGCGCAAGGTGCGACCCGCATCACCACTACATGCCGCACCCGCACGCGGGGGGAAATGCAAGAATTGTACAAAGAGTCGAAACTGAAGCCTGAAGAGACCCTGGCTATGTGGTTAGGACACCTGGTAGTAGAATTTGGGTCAGACTTGCTGAACATGGAAGAGGCTGACTACCTAACTTGCCAAGCCCTGTGGAGTGGAGGGCACATCACCAACCTAGAAGTGGTAGCAAGTAATGCTTGCTGGTCCATCCTACTCCCAGCGCTTGTTGCAGGCCAAGTTAGTTACAGGTCTCACACGTGGCACGACGGCTGCCCACCAAAGGTCAGCACGGAACAACTCCTGCTGGCCATAATAGGGGTATCATATGCCTCTTGGAATCCCAGCATACACCAGTTGGGACTGACATGGGCTCAGTGCAGAGGAGGGTGGCTTCACTGTCCTCTATGGAACCCTGGAACTGTTCCTGCAACCCTTGATAGCATAGAAGCCTGCATAGAGGTCTATGGAGGAGATGATGCCAAAATGCTTCGACTGCTCCTCAACCCGATGACCGGACAGCAGGCGGGAAACCTCCTGAGTCACCTTCCACAGTTGCAAGCTCTTATGAAGCTGTCCATGAGAGTCTCCAGTAACACGGAATACTGACCCTCAGCATACCCCATCAAAGCCCAAAGACCAAGGCATTATGAATCCGACACCCCACAAGAATCGCAACCGTTGTCGCAACGAACGCCGGAGGAGAGAGCCATGCTTGGGTTCCTCCTACACTGCTTCAGGCTTACGAAGAGACAATTGCGCATTCTGGGGGACGAGGGGCAACGGAACCTGGCAAATGATTTGATACATTAGAAGACGCGATGACCAATTACCAACCCTGGCTCATTGTAACCAGCTAGCTCGCCGCCGTATTGTTCTCTCAGTTTTCTCTATTTGTTCGTTTGTTTGTTTGTTCGTTTGTTTCTTTGTCCCCTTACAGGCTCGGCAGTGATGAAGCGGCAATCTGTGACTGACCGATCATGAGATCCACCGAGTACCAAACCACAGTACATCCGGGTCGACACAGTGATGACTGCCTACTCATATGTCGCAAATGGAGTTGTCACCTTATTCCTGTCATTACTGTGGGTTCCTCGGTGAACGGAGCTGACTTCAAGACCTCCAACTCGGTCCTGAACTTTCTATTGTTCTGAGCCAAAGTCATAATTAACGGCTCATCAACAGATGAGATACGGTTCCCCCTTTTCTGCTGTTGACCCCGTGTTCACACCTTTAGTTTACAAAATTGTCTTTTACATACTTGTTCTGTTTTGTTTTAAAGCCTGTTCAAAACTTTACGCACTGAAGACAAGCCGTAATGTTTTGAGTGAGAAGGATAGCTCACTTAACGGAGCAGTCCAAGTTGTTTGACATACTGACTGTAACCAACTTGTGCATGCTCTAAATTACTGAAAGAGAACAGCATTAGTAATCTGAAAGTTTTAGGGATGTCGCAGAAGGGTTGGGTGTAGACAGAAAGTAAATGAGAGAGAGAGAGAAGAGAATTTTAAACACGAGAGAGCACAAGAGAGGAACATGAAGGCTTATTATAGTATGTCATAGGTGGATAGAGAGCAGAAAGTGTGTGGTTTCAAGTCGTTGAAAGGAGAAGCAAGTAGTGAAGTATGACAAGATTAATGCGCTTTGATAGTCCTAAGTAAAGAAATGAGGAAAGGCCGCTCAATAATAGTTATGGTTAAATTAGTAATTCTTATAAGGAGAGCATAATGGGGTTACTCCATTAAACAAATATGTCTTTGTGTGTATATATGTGTGTGTGTGTGTGTGTGTGTGTGTGTGTGTGTGTGTGTGTATGTCTGAATGTGTGTTTATATATCATACAATTATAGGAACCCTCCGTATAGGGGGCATTAATCAAATACCCTGCTCTCAGTTACCTTGGAGAACCGACTTGGAGAAAAATTACATAAAATTAAGGATAACAATTTGCTGCTTCTAGGTTAATTCAATTGTCAACATCTTTAGTTACCTTGTGTTTGCCGTTGATCGCAATAATCATTGTTGTGTATAGAAATCGTTGTATTTTATAGTTTGTTAAAAAAGTAACTTGTTAAACTGTCCACTCTTGTATATATTTATCCGTGTTATCCTAAACCTGGCAACAGTAATGAGTTCCTGGATGAAAATTGTCTTTAACCTAAAGTTCTTGGTCTATTGTGCCATGGCCAAGGGGGCATGTAATAACCAAGTCAGTTGAGTGTCCAAGGCACAATAGACCCAATGCAGCCATTACCCCAAATTTGGTCACATTCTGCTTCATTAGTTATTCCTACTTAGCAGTCCATTATTGGCCACTCCGGACATATAAAAGTTCATGCAGCTTCCGCCCAAGTCAGAGACCTCTGAGCACGCGGCAGAGTAACCATGGAGAACTCTGTTGCGCGATTGAGGAAACTTGGCGGACTGATCACCCACCAATATCTCCCCGTCACTGGGTCCTCTTGACGTACCCTCGGTATCCTGCAGGTTCCTTTCCGTTTATAAACTCGTTAACTCGCAACTTGTTTGATTATCCGTGACAATGCAAGCAAGCTACCTCAAGGCCTGCGCTGCTATTCCACGTGGCATAAGTAAAATAATCTTTTAAAAACCAATAAGTTGTCTTGCCTCTCCATCGCCGGCCGCCTGACATCCGATTAACTTAACAATCCTCTGGACAACTCCGGCCGCCCAAGACAAAAGTGCCCCTGCTGCCATTTTGAAGTGCGGGACACTGCTGCTCATACTTTAATTAAGGCAAGTCTCAGAGTCGCTCTAGTTAAAATGCCCCTACCCCCAACCTCTAAAGACATGTAAAGATTCCCCGTGTGTTCAGTCAACAGTTGTAAGGTCAAACTCCTACCTCCCTTGTCTCTGAGGTAAACTAGAGGCCCCTATCCATGGGTTTTGGCCATTTCTTACCTCACCAGTCACCATGAGGAAAAAAGCTTAGTCATAGTATTCTGTGCATCTTCCAAAGCCATCCCTGTTGCTGGGAGGATGCAGAGCAATCCCTCCCACAAATGCTGGAATTACACCATCTCCACCCTACCTCCCTCTCCAGCATAGTAAGAAGCCCAATGCCTCTTTCCTTCAAATTCCTCCAATAGTTTCACCAACAACCCTCAGTCTTGAGTTCTGTGCTGACAGACTGTCTCCAGGTGGACCTGGATCAAGAAGTTGTTCTTAGCAGCAGGGACTAGCCAGGTAACCCAAAGAACATGAACTCCTCATGCTGCAAATAAATTGTGCAAATGTTACTTCCTAAGCATCCTAAAGCTATGTAGCAAAGTATTGGGGGTGTCTTGTGCTGGTCCTCTCCAAGGGCACGGAAGGCACATAGGCAGATCAGGTCAGGAACATGTGAAAAGGAACAGTTACATGAAACACTGTCACATGAATACCTCTGAGAACAAAAAGTATTTTCCCTCCTTCCCTTCTGAAGACACTGTTGAGATGGGAAAAGTCCCAGGGGAACAAAACAGGCACAGCCAGCTGGTGCTACCAAGGTTGAAGTCCCGGAGGGGTTATGGGTAGCACTTAAGAGGTCAAGTCCCTTGCAAAATTTGGGGCTGCAAGGCAGCTCCGATTCTCACAGAAGAAACAGTCATGGAATTGAATTCTCAAAACCACATGCATCTCTAAGCCTCTCCTGGAAAGTACTCATCCCTTCTTACCTCTCTGCAGTCACCAGAACACCTACCAACCTGCTGAGTCTGGCTGTTGCTGCTGAGTTAGGGCATATTGGTAGCATACCAATGGGAGCTCATGGTGGCTGTGGAGCAGGGAAGGGAACATGGGGCACATAGCACCGTATCCTCTCTTTGTCACCTGGAAACATCGGAATCAAGCATGGCAGCTGATGACAGCAGCTGTATGAGTAAAAAATACTTGCTCAACCATGTCTTCAGAAATTTTGCAAGAGCTGCCATAATCATGGAGGTCAAAATCTATAGCTGCCACAATCATGGATGCCGCCTCGGGGTCATCTCATCATGTCTGAGCCACAGGTGAAGTCCTAGAGCAAGCCAGACAGACCAATGAAGCAATCTTGGGTCAGGTTGAGCAGAGAGTCAAGTGATCCCAGCCATCTGTTCTGGTGACAGAATGGGCAGAGGGTTAAGCCCTATTAGAGGCTTTGGGCCAACATTGCCTGCAGGGTGGCAGACTGAGATGACTGGCCACGCTGCCAGGTCAAGGCCCTGGGCTTAAGTCTGTGACCTGGGCAACTGGTTGGTGTGTAGTCCCACATGGGATGTGGGGCTCCTGAGCCCTGTACAGGAGGCCACATGCCAGCACAAGCATCTCTTGGGTCAGCTGTAGGCAGGCACATGAAATGTCATTAAGTCTCTGGTGAGATGCATGAAGGGTAAAATGAGAAGGTGGTGTATGTCTTGGATCTATTGGCTACTGTGTGAGGAATAAGGATCCATTGCAGGAACAGAAGGTGACATGCTTGCAATTAACAAAAGAAGGGATGTGCTCTGGATCTCTTCTCTAGAAGCCTCCAAGTAGGAAACTAGGGATTACTGTGATTGGGAGTTCTCCGGAGTGACCAGCCAGTCAGGTCTGCCCTGTGCACTTGACTGCTTTTGGCAATCTCTGGCAGCCCTGGGAGTCTGCAGAACATGCTAGGGTACTTGCAGAAGGTACTCCCTGGCTGCAGGCCATCACCATCACAGGCTGTTTGGGCAGCTCCTGCTCCAAACACAAAACCTTTGTACCATGCTCAACCAGTAGGGGTTTTAGCACTGGAAACTGAAACACCAAGTTTCCAACCAATTGATTTGAATGCTTGCACGCATCCTGAGAAAGAAAGGGAGAGAGAAAATGTTGAGGGAAAACTCATATAGATAGAGGAAGAGATTGGAATCACCATGCATCTTGCTATCTTTCGATCAGAATGTGAAATCAAATTCTTTACCTTTGACTCCCACAAAAAATAACCTGCTATGATTTGTCAATGAGACAGTCTTAGTTGTCCAGTAATGGGCAGGCATTAAATGTGATACAAATCAAAGCAGTGAGAATAAGTTGAATAAGGTTATCTCTTTCTCCTAGATATATTTGCATTTAATGGGAAAACTGCAGTTTTTTTATTGTTACATTGAATAGCACAACCAAAAGTAATTTGCCATGTTTTTAGTCATGGAGAAACATGTATCATAAAACAGGAACATTAATTCATGTTTGTTTGTTTTGGTTTGGTTTTCTTTTTCACTTTAGCGGAGAGATAAAAGATGCAGGACGTAAAATCTAAATATGGAGCAGAACCTAGCCAAGGAATGATTTTTTCCCCCCTGCTGTGTAATGCTTGCATGTAATTTTAAAATAGGAGTATATTGGTTTAAAAATAAAAACTATCAACTTCATGATTTTTTGTGAATTTCCAATGGTGGCTTGTTTAAAGACTTGCAGACTTCCATGCAGAACTTTATAAAATTTATATAAACTTATTGTTGTAGAAATATTTAGACATTTAGTGGCTCAGAGTCCTTCAGAAATTCTCATTTGAAAAAAAGAGTTTTTTGGTGTAATCTGGATCATAAATTTCTAAAATTATAATTAACTTAAAATGTTTAATTTGATTAAAACATTTTATAACAATTCTTTTTGAATAAACAAGCACATAAGCTAATCTGATTTAATTAAACTCTTCATGCATGCAGAGTTGGGCTAGGGAATTTGCTTTGCTTGAACTCAGTCTGTAACCCTTAAAAAAGTTTAATTAACTTTTTGCCAATGTCAGTGTTTCTATTAGGCTCATAAGGTTATATGAGCTCCCTCTGGTGGCTCATTTGCATTAAACTTCTTTGCTCACCTTTTATTTAAATATCTGTGTAACCAGGTAAACAAGATTGTCAACACTCATGTAGAAGTCTGAGATCAAATCCTTGTAGACTTGTGTTTTAATTGAAAACCATTATTAATTCTCTTTCAATATTATATAGGTGCATATCAATTCATTTGCCCACTTGACAGAGCTACATAGAAGAATGTTATATCCTACTTGCATGGTATGCTTATGAACAGTCTAGTCAGGAGATTTTGTGTGTTTGTTTTGGCTCAGCAGCACCAAAAAATATAAAAAGGAAATTGCTGATCCTTCTCCCTCCTACTATTCAGAATGTAGCGGACAATGCTTTTTAATCTCAGACCCACTGTAATTTATGGTATAATTTAAGGTACATACTCCATCCCATGAAGATGTAGGAGTGAGGCTGCAAAGGGGAAAAAAACAACATTGTTCAGCCTGAACTGAGCTGAACTCAAAACAGAAAATGTTTTTGTCATCAGTAGGATGCCCAGTTATCAAGACGATTGTGGTGCAAAATACTGACAAATTTGGAAGTACAACAGTGTAGGTTAGGAAAAGCATAACCCCGTGAATATGAGCTGCCTGTTTTCACTTACTGACTTGAACCATGAGCAAGTATTACATTTGTGCTGAGAAATAGGCCCTTTTTCTGCACAAAAAGTTAGTGTATGGGCATTAAATGAGTTTTTAATGGAACAAAACTTGCTTTTACCCTCCAAAAAATATTAGTTCTTCTATGAGCAGTTTCTATGGAGTGAATTTCTAGTGCTACCTTTAATATTTGTACACTTACCTCAGGGGCCATGGAAGCCCCAGTCTCCCACAGTCCTCTGCTGTCGCTCTGCCCTCTGAGGTAGAGGAAGAGAGAGAGAGAGAGAGCACTACCTCCCTGTGGCATGCTCATCCATACTTCTTGCTGCCAGGCTAGTAGTGCCGAGATTGTTGAAACAGGGGCTCCAATTCCTGTCATGTGTGAACCCTCCCAGAAGTTCCAGTTCCTGCCTCCATGACCCACTGCCCTAGGTGCCCCAGGACTGCTTTTCTCCACCTCTGCCTTCAACAGTCCTAGCAAGACTGTTCAAGCAGCAGTGCAGCAGTGCACCCTTTGAATAGCACTGGGGCTCCCTACAATGGTTTAAGCAGAGGAACCACTGTCCTCCTCATCCCTGCCCCTTTGCACAGTCCTGGGTCTCCAGGAGAGCAGTTCTCTTCACTTATCCCACCCTTTAGTGTGGTGGCAGGGGGCTGTCCTTGGCTGCTGCAGTTGCTTCTCAGTAGCAGCTAGCTGATAGCTTCCAGAGAAGCCAAGCTCCCTTCCATTCCAAAATAACCTGGATTCCTGGCGACAAGGGGGCCAAAGAGCAGCCTTTATCATCCTTTGGCCAGAAAGCTTGCAGCTGGGTAGTACTCCAGCCAGGGCCCTGGAATCCCTTTATTGCCCCCTTCTTGCCATGTTTTTTGTGCTGCCTGGCCATGCCCTCAGGCAGATGGTATAGTTCTGTTTTTATCTGTAGCTGTCACAGAAATTAATGGAAATTGCACTCTGCATTTGATGGGAGAACTGAACTTCTAATGCTCTTGCATGTTTGGATATCCTGTACTAGGGCTGTACGAAATTTTGACAGGTGTTTTGTTTCGAGCTTGAACCAGTGAAATCATGTATTTATTATCTATGGAAGCCAGTGAGACTCTCCTCTTCAAACCCCTTCCACTCTCCTCATCCCCACCCCCAGGGAAAGACAACAGTTCCATTTCCTAGGGTCATTTATTAATAGGATGTGAAGAATCAAGTGGATTCCCTCAATAAGTGGAGAGAAAAGCAGAATACCTGGTTCCTAATATGGAGCCAGGAAGAGATTTGGATCTATGACTTCCCTTGTAGTTCACTAAATAGATTGAGTTCTAGGAGACAGCTGAAGGAGGAGGAGGAAAGACTAGAGAATTGAAAATAGAAATTTCTGGGGATAAGGAGAATAAAGGAAAAAAGTTTAACAAAGAAGAGGGAAAAGATCATAGTGATAGGAATGGTAGAGAAGTTATATTTGTGGAGCGAGGAAGGAGGTAACAGACCATGAAAATTTACTGTGATTGCAGTACCTTCACTAGGAAGGAGAAAAGAAGGAAGGAAAAATAATAAGAACTAGACACCAGTAGTTAGTGGAGTTGAGCGAATATTGCAAACACATTTTTTATGAAAATTTATTTCATAAAATAAAATAAAATAAAATAAAATATTTATTTTAATATTTAATAAATTTCCTTGGCTCATACTCAGCTAACTGACAGCAATGTTCAGAAAACCGACAAACTCTGAGCAATTATGAAAAAATATTATCTAAAAGTAAAAATAAAATTTGGAAGTGTGAATATTCAGTGACAGAAGCCAGATTGTAAAATATAACTCCATTTAATTACGTCACGATACTTATCTGCTCTCTGTCAAATCAAAACCAGGCAATACAACTTGTATTTTAAAAAGCAGCCATATCACAAATTACATCTACAGACCTAAAGCCCATGCTAATTGTTTATATATAATTAGTAAGGACCACAAAAGTGATTCAGTGAATAGTACCTTCTTTCTTTCCAGGCTTTTATAACACCATCCCTCACTCTCTGGTCTCAACACCTCTTCTAAGTTAACAGTGGAAACTTAAACAGGCTAATTTCTTCCCTGGAGGTAGTTAGGGAGTTTGGGAGATGTATACAACCCTGTACACACACGTGTGCACAAGTGTGTGCATTCCCCACCACCCAGATATCCGTAACTCCAGGTGGAGGGAATACTTTATTTTATATGTGTGTGTGTGTGTGTGTATGTATGCATGTGCATTTGTGTAATGTGCATGTTTATATTTGTGGAGGTGGGTATATGTATCTTATATATTAAGTTATATAAAGTTATATGTATTATCTATATAACATTTCCCCTCCATCACTTTAACTTTCCTCTTTCCTTTTACTCTTTTCCTTTTTAACTCTGGCGTCATAACTTTCTCTTCCTCTTCCTTTTGCTGCCTGTTTTTTAGTTGCAGCTATAGGAATGCCAAGATGATGATTTTTTGTTTTTTGCACTTAAGTCTGGCAGTGCGATTTGCAGTCACTGCCATCCTTTACCAACCATAAAGAACAAAAAAATATATCTGAACAGTTCTTTCAATACCTCATCTGCATTCTGCTCGTTAGTCCTTAGTCTCAACTGTTTTCTTGAAACCGCTGCCTTCCTATCTCCAGTCTTATCCTGAACAACTAAATTTACCTTAGATTATGACTATAATTACCCTATGTGCACATGCCTGCATGTTTTAGTTCTGCAGTTTGCATTAACTTTCTCAATTTTGAGATAAATTCTATATGAAGCCTCATCTATTCATATAGCTCTTCCTAAGCATTTCAGAAAAAAAATGGTATTTTTCAACTATCCTGTGCAATTGGACACTAAACCTCGTTTACATACATCCAAACACAATTGGGTACAGAATTTCATACAGTGTCATGTTATTAAAGACAAACTAACCTTGTATTTATCTCACACAACAAGACATACCTCAAGTTAGATTTAAGATGGAGAATGTTGGTTGTTCAGAGCGAAGGCGAAGATATGTGAACTGTGACTGACAGAAGAGAGGCAGAAGAACTTGGGAAGGAGATATTATGTATGGGGCACATTCTTTCTGTTACCTTATATAAGAAATACCTAGTTCATGAATAGAGTGGACACTACCATAGTGCACATAATAATATTCATGGATGAATAACATCTACCATCTTTCCTCAGAGTTAAGCAGTTTATTTATGAGGATTATCTACATTTAGACATGTAAAAACCCATGTATCACAAACTACAGCCCTGAAGCTGTGTGTTGAGACAAACTCAGGACAAGTACTGCAATTTCTTTCTAATTCCTTCACTACCTCTCCCTACTTGGAGAACATGGTACAAGAGGTGCTGAACACACCATTTAAATTTAAATTGTGTTTATTACAAAGATCTATAAAGGATTTGAATTGGGACACAGTTCAAACAAGAGCAAATTTAATGTTGCCTTTAAATTGTATGTATCCATCATAATTTAGAAAAGAAAATTTAACAGTAAGCTTAATATTCTCAATCTAAGTGGTGTTAAATATTTTCATCTTGCTGCTTTTAAAATCAGGGTGAGGGTAGGCAGACAGTCAATTTACCATTTCTTACATTTGATATAATTTTAGCTCTGTTTTATCATTTACATGCCTGTCGCATCATAATCAAGTTGCATCTAGGTAAATGTCAGATATATTGTGTTTTCCTGCTTTTTTGCCTTTATTTTTAACTTTTATAAAGAGTTCAGCTTTCTGTGCAGATTAACAGAACTGGAATGTGTAAACTTGCTGTTGGTGTACAAATGTCTTTCAGATAGTCAGATTTCATAATTTATTGACATGATATTCATTCTCAGGAGGGCACTGGACTTGCAAGCTTTTCAAAACCTTTCCAAGCACAGTTTTTGATTTATATATAGATCTTGGCCTTAGGGGTAGACAAGGGTGGCAGAATGCAGGAGGACATGCATTTCAATAAAATCTAGGCCCATCTGTGGTAAGGTATTCAGCACTAAAAAATACATTTCTAATAACCTGAGGAAGCACACTTTGTGCCCTAAAGCTTGTCTAACATTTTTCCCAGATATACAGTTAGTCCAATAAAATATATCACCAAACCACCGCTTTGTTTCTAGAACTTGTTTGAGCCTGCATTCTGCTGTAATATTTGAATGTTAAATGTGGTGATATTTGTGAACTGAGACGCATCATTTTGCAGAAGGGCAGAGCACAAAGCAGGGCGAACCCCAGCATAGCTGGGCCCACCAAGGAATTGAAACTCTAAGAAAAGAAGTGACATTTCCAACCTTACCTTGCATTAAAGTCCTTGCACCCATGCCATCGTAATGTAATAGGTATAGCACAAGAGCCCCAACCTAACTTGGAGGTCTTTATACTTTCCTTTTGGGAGAAATTTTGGCCAACCCAATTCAACAAAATGACAAAAACTAAAACACGTTATGCTCAGTATTATACTCAGGGACGGTAGAGAGGGAAGGAGTAGAAATCATGAGGTAGGTTTTAAAAGATTGTGCTTTTGTAGAGATTTGTTATGTTAGATAATGTATCTATAAAGTGTGGGCGTGTTGGGAAAATTACAGGATAGCCCCTACCTCCTTTGATATTGTTTTAATGAAGTTCTAATTAAAGATTTACCAGTGACTTCATAACAGGATTCTCAGGCTGACTTGAAGGATATGGTGTGCCTCTGAAGTTTGTTTATGTCATTGCTGAAAATTATATCAAGGAACTTTTTTCCTTCATTGGTCCACTTTTTTCCTTGTCACAGGAAAAACCTTCTTTGAAGATACAATATTGAACTCTGTGATGGTAAGCCTTTAGGTAGTCATGGCTAATATATAAATGCAGCACCTCTTTGCTGAGGTTTTCCTCCATGTCTTATGTTCCCATATTACTAACCTTACTTTTGGCCTGCTACGTTCAAGGGGACTTGAAGAGCAAATGGTTGTAGATGTGCAATATATGGGCACAGACCTTACAAGTGACAAGTACATTATTCTTTTCTGTAATTGCATTGATTTCCTTTTCAGTCTGGTTGAAGAGGAACAGGAAGAATTGTAAATAGACTAGTATTGCTGACACTGAACTGATGTAACGTACAGTATATTATGAATGAGCAGCATAGAAAAAAATGTCCATCTACATTCATCCTAGCTAACTCCCCTTTTGGGTCCATTATTTCAGCCAAATCCAGTCAGAAATTCCATACACCTTTCCAATAGAGGGAGCAGTACAGATGTTCAGCCTATACCCTGCCTCTTATTTCAGCCCCTGCCCACTTCCTATTTTGGGAGCCCCAGAGTAAGCAGGAGGTGGGGAGTGGCTTGGGGCTGCTCCACCCCTCCCTTCCTACTCAACAGTGGTGCAACAGCTTCCCCCCACGCTTTTTCCAGATGGGGTGTCCCTGGTCTCAGGAAGGCAGGGAGCCTTTGCCCGAGCTCTACTCCTCCTGATCCCTAGAAGGAGTTAAACCAAGAAAAAGTATGGAGATATTCAATCTCCTGGGAGAAACTCTTACAAGAGTGATTTAACTGTGGTTGTCCCCAGGTAATTTATTTCTTTCCCAGAGCCGCCATTTTTGCTCTGGGAGGAAGAGCTTGAGCATCTACACACTTTCTACTGAGAGAACTGTAATTTTTTTTTTTCATTAGAAACTGAACATCTGTTCTAGTCTCTCTTGTTTTGTCTCTCCCTCTCTCGTGCTGTCTCACATCAGTGACTTTTCAGCTTAGCAGTACAAGTAGGCAGAACTGCCATCATGCTGATGACCTGTATACACCCCCTTAGTTCTTCTCAACTGCCTGGGGCTAAGACGGAGCACTGTGCTGATCTGCATTTCAGGCCTACTCATTATCTGAAGTGGTAGGATCGCTTCTTTACTAAAAGTAATGCTTTAATTTTATATTTAAATTTTCCCGGAATTTAAGATTTAAGTACAGGCACGTTTTTGAGGAGAGAGGCAAGGTGTTGATGTCTCTGATTCTATTCAATTTCACCCTTTTTTCCTAAGATTTCTCCACTACCCCATGTGGCCATCTTGAGCCCCCAAATGCATCTGGGATCAGATCCTGTATTCCTCTCTCTGGTCTTCTGTTTTTCTTGAACAGGGAACTTCTTAAATGGTATATCTGAAGTATCCCAGTTTCAGACATTGCCTCTCTTGTGAGGGATTTATTCCAGCATGTAGCATTCATTGTAGCTGTTTGGGAAAATCTCCCATCTCCTATAGATTTAATGCTGGATGCTCCTTCAAGGCAAGAAGTAGAAAGGACAGAGATGGAGTGGATGTTTTCTTTTTCCCTTAATACATTACTTCTGCAATACAGATTAATAAACTACTAGCACGGTAGTCCTCAAGGCCCTCAAGTTCTTGTCAAATGTTTAATTCACTGAGTTACACTTAAATCAGCAGGTCTCTTTTCTTGTTTTCTTCCCTGAACTGCATAGCTACTGAGCTAAGTCTTTGCTGTGTACATTTGATGCTAAGCAAGTTTGGGAGTATTACTTGCATAGGACTTTTACAAGAACAGAACAGCAGGGCAAAGCATGGGTCAAGACTGTGTCTGGAGGCAACCTGG
>JAGPOW010000290.1:17338522-17375725 GCA_030014935.1 Caiman crocodilus
TGGTCCTTCAGGAGAGACTCTAGTTTCTGGCCAGAGCATCTCTGTGGTGCTCCTGCTCTCCCCAGTACTGTCAAGGGTAAGTTAGGGACATAGGGGGGTTATGGGTGTGGGTGGGGATGAGTGGGTCTGAGGAGTGGCAGGGGAATGTTGGGGAGGAAGGGAGTTAGGGACATGGGGTGGGGAGGTTTATGGGTGTGGGTGGTTGTGAGGAGTGGCAGGAGGATGTTAGGGGGGAGTGTTGGGGTGAAAGAGGCTGTTGGGTGGCTATGGGGAGTGGCAGGAGGATGCCATGGGCTATGAGAAGTGGTGTGTCAGGAGTGGAGGATGTTGGGGGTGCGTCAGGAGTGGAAGGGGTTAGCCGGTGCTATGGGAAGTAGAGGGGAATGTTGGGGAGTGTGGGCAGTGGCAAGGGGTGTGTTGTCCAGAATGTGGATGGGTTCATGGAGGGGCTTAAATGGAGGCTGTCACACACCTGCCTGCCCCTGCAGCACCAGCGGCAGTAGGCAGCATGGCTGTGGCTCTGCTGCAGGCACCGCCACTGGTGATGTGGCACTGTAATGACCTGGGTTCCATTCGTGCTGAGCTGACCAAGCCCAGCCCACTAGTGCACAGCCTTGGATGGGCTGGGCCAGGTCCACTCAGCATGTATGGAGCCCAGGTCCCTGCGGGGGGAGGGGGGGAAATGGCCCTGCCCGGTGGTTGGGTAGGGGGGCTGTGGCCCTCCAGAGGGAAGCTGGGGCCCTGCATGGGGGGCAGTCCATGTGCTCTGTGGAGGGCTACACCTTGTGGGGGCCAGGGGACCCGCTCCTCCTGAGCAGCCCCCTACCAGGTCTCTCTGCACCCACAGCTCCCTGCAATTGCCCCACACACTCACCCACCTTTCCCCATCCCCCTACCAGATATCAAGTCAAGTGTGAGGAAAACCTAAAGCACACATCAACACACATCGATTTTTAGAATTAATTTTATTATGATGATACAGACACTGGTAGGCTTCCAAATTACTTTAACATTGTAAATATATCAATAAAGCATTGCCCAGCTGATCTCTCTCTCTCTCTCTTTTTCACATGTATATGTGCATAGTGGTCTTTTGTTCTAATTGTGGAAGAACATGGATTTGGGGGTATTTAAAAAAATGGATTTGGGATGCTGCTGCAGCAGTCCAGCTAGCAAAAAGGACTAGTGTCCCCAGATACCAATTGGCCAGGCCACAAAGCTCCTGGGAGCGAGTAGCCCTCAGCCACTTGCTAGAGCAGCTTTTTATACTGCTGGGACAGCAGAGCCAGGCAGGGTTATTTTGCCCCAAGTGGTACAATTGGCTCCGCAACAAAGTGCATGTCCAGGCATGTACGCTGAGGCAAAAAGCCCCAACAACTTATTTAAGTACCCTGGCAAAAAGCCTCAGCTCAAATTTGTACCAATTCTACTTGAACTGCTGCAAGTGCATGTGCCTGCATGTGTAGATGTGCCCTTTGAGACTAACTGGTTCAGAGAGGCATAAGCTTTTTAAGTGATGGTGTATTTTATCATACATTATCAGATGGACTTGCAGAAAGCAGGGTTTTTTTTTAATTAAATGGGTTTTAAATACAAAGGATAAAGGGATGTGACAGCTGAGAAAGGTAAGGATGGTAGGGCAGTTAATGCCAACTGTGTCCCCTCATCATCACAGCCCACATCATCACTGGACCAAACAACATGGATTATAACATCCAGGGTTCATTCACCTGCTTCTGTCTACAGTGGACAGATGAGGTGATCCCTATGTGAAAGAATAAATGGACACCAATTTGACATCAATTTCAGACCCACACAAAAGCCCATGGCATGGCAGAACTCTTTAACCTTCCTGAGCATTCTGTCTCTGACCTCAAAATAGCTGTCTTTAAACAACCAAACCTTAAAGGACAACTTGAACACAAAATCATAGAACAAGAAATCATCCACATGTGTGGATATGGATGTATTAAATATGGTCTCAAGAGAGATTACGGATTCTACTACCGTTACCTGTGCTAACCTTTATAATCCCTGTGTCCTTCAATGACTTTACTATCTTGCTTATTCCTATTGAACTATTCAACCCACCTTTGCCGCTCTCAGCAGCGTCACCTCTTTCTGTCCTTTGTATTTAAATTTCCATCTGTTTAGAGCCACTGCTTTCTGGCACGCCCATTCGTAGCATCTGAGGAAGTAGGCTGTCAGATATGAAAACTCTCTGAACCTGTTACTATCAGTTACCACCATTGGGAGCTGTGGTTCTAGCATACTTTGACAATATTGCTAAGGCAAGTGTCTCCAGTTAAAGGCTCAGGGAGTGAGCATATTCACAAGTGGGAATACATTCATGGTTCTTCTATCTCAAAGAACTTCACATACTGGTAAGTGACTGACTTGTTTAGACTGTGACACCCACAGATATCAAAACTCAGAGGTAAATGCACAAGCCAGTTTTTATGATAGTCATTGACATTAACAAATCTCATGTTGTCAAAGTCTTATAGAAAAGCAGCATTTAGATAGATATATAAAATAGTAAAGAAAAAATTGAGGACAGTTTTGCTATTTTTGCAGGTAGATATAGGGCATTTATGGAACAACTACAGATTCCCTCAAACAGGATCGATATATCTCCTATAGTTTTGGCAGCATGCTTTCCATTCAAGCCACAAGAAATAACATCTAGGTTACATTCATACTAGTCTTTCAGAAATGCTCTGCCAAGTTACCATGCAAGTTTAGATATGATAGTTAATGAAGGGATGTGATGATGCTGAGCCTGAACAAAATTCTCTAAACTTGTGAAGCTCCTTTAAAATGCTGCAGAATACAGAATTTGGGGGAAACTTGGTTCCCCAGCTTAGGACCAGAGGCTGCAAAACTATACCACAGCCTTTTCAAGTGTCACACAGTGTGCTTTTCCCCCATTGCCAGTGTTTTCTTTTCAGTCAATTATTCAGATGGCCTATTCAGCAAATAAGTTTTATTTTACTTATTACTACTATAGGGCATCTTTACACGTGATCTGGGGTTTGGGTAGGGAAGCATTTTAATTAGGACACGTCTTGGGAGCTGCTCTAATTAAAACACCTGCAGTGGCTTGTGGATTTAGCATACTGTGTTTCAAAATGGCAGCGGGTATGCTTTAGCTCATTTGACAAGCTTTAGTCAAAGTGCTTCCACCACCATTCTGAGATGCAAGGATGATGAATACACGTGACAACAACGCTGCTGGAGCATTCTAATTAGATTAATTGAGTCTGTTCCTTTGCATTCTAATTAGCCAGGCATCAGGCATGTGTATACTTGCCCATAGCTTCCTAAATCCCAGAATCTATGGATTACATGCAAATGTGTCTTGTATAAAGAAGGTATGCTTTATGCAGAACCTAAAAATAGCCTGCCAGGACAGAAGCAGTTGTAATGTTTCCTTTCAAGTAGTTTTGTAAATCACTTTTAAGAGGCTGGTTCAGAGGTTGTAAAAAAACAAATGCTTCTACAAACATATACATATTACTTGTATAAGGATATGTATAATCCCATGATTGGAGAATTTGTAGTGGGCACAGGGACATCAATTATATTTACACTGAGTTATAGGTATTGTCCATGAACTTGGTCCTGGAAGTCATCTTCCAAGACTCAATGTGTGGAAAAGTCAATCAGAGTCTGATATTGAGTAGTGCTGGTTTTAACCCCAGATAAAAGTACATTTCAGGAGGTGCATCTACACAAGATATTTACTGTGGATTAGGCTAATTAGCTCTGCAGTAAATGCCTCATGTCTACATGTGCAGTGCCATTATGCAGGCGTGAACTAATCCACTTTGCAGCAGGATAGTACTGTAGTACTTTTTTACTCTGCAGAACTGCACATGTAGGCACTGATGCAGCTAGTTTGGGCATGTGGATGCTTCAGTGTGGGGGCTGCATCCTGGCAAGCCCTGCACTTGTACCATAGCCAGCCACTCCATAGCACATTGAGTGGGCAGGAGAAGCCCCAGGATGGCAGGCTGACCCCCAGGGCCTCTGCCGGCCAGGGCTTCTCTGAGTCAGCTCAACATGCTATAGTCCTGGGTGCATATTCAAACAGCATGCCTGGGAGCAATAAACTCCCATGCAATAAGAACTGGAGTTTATTGCTTTGCATTAATTGCACATGTAGATGTGCCCAGGGAATCATGAAGTCTGACTCCAAACTATTTTTTTCTAAATCTTATGAAATACTTTGAAGCATTTCCGGTTAAAATTCATCATAAAT
Organism: Caiman crocodilus; assembly: GCA_030014935.1. NCBI lineage: Eukaryota > Metazoa > Chordata > Crocodylia > Alligatoridae > Caiman > Caiman crocodilus. The sequence goes on from JAGPOW010000290.1 coordinate 17,342,787, forward strand.
ACCAATCAGTTTTATTATTTTCTTTCCAGGAAGTGTTTAGTTAGGTTACTGTTGCTCAGAGGCTGTAAAATGTTTTTAGTAATAACTATTTAATTTGCTAAAATAAAGCATTTTTAAAAGCTGAATAAATGCATGGCATAGTAAAAAAAAAAAAAAGCAACATTGCAGGAAAGCACTTGGATTTTGTGTACATGAGTTCTAAATCCCACTATGCCACCAACTTACTATATAACCATGGACATGTCACTTAGTTTCCTCACTTTTCCTATATACACAAAGATGGATAATACTACCAGTTACCTTCTTTACTATGGCATGAGAAGCCTTAATGTTAGGAAATTGTTCTGAGAATTCTTCATGAAAAGCATTATATATAATTTAAAAAAATACAAATACTATATTTTCTTAAGTGATTATGATACAGAACAACTATGAAATGTAACTTGGTTTAAAAGACAAAGAATTGTAAATAGACATCCTTTTATTAATGAAACAACTATCAAAATGATAAAGCACCCTATCCTTAAACCTGTACTTGTTAGGTGAGGAGGAATTGCAGTAAGATAACTAACCCATCCATAGAATCAACTGCCTTCAGCTATTTACAGATGCTCATCTCTACTGGAAGAAATTTCTTTCAGTAGAAAAATAGCCTAGGGGATGGAAGAAAGTCTGTATAGTTCATCTTATGGCTGCAGAGCTTCACAGGCCAGCTTTCTAGCCAGAGGACACCAGAGGTCTACTCTCCAGGCCACCCCTGCTCTGAGGTATACCCCCTTATTGACAGCCTGCCCTCTCCTGTGTCTGGGAGGTGAGTGGCAATTAGCAGCTGCAGAAAAGCAGCAGATGCCACAGATAGCTAAGGAAGGTCCCAGACCCAGAGGAATGCCCCCCTTCCATCCCACTAATTAGTTGATTGGCAGAGGAGGTGCATTTTCCCATGAAGAATCCTCCTGGTTCTCTGCTGCAGGAGAATATCCCTGCTCCTTGCACTCTGACCCAGAGCCATTTAATTGTTGTTGCCTGGATATTTTTCTTCTGAAGCAGCCATTTTTGCTCTGAGAGAAAAAGTCTGAACATCTACACTTTTAATTTCTACTGCAAGAACAGCAATTCTCTTGGCAGAAACAAAACATCTGTATCTGGCCTGAGTTATAACCTAAATAGGTTTTCACAAAGTGGAAAAAATTAGTTAAGCTTACAAAGAGCTATTTGTCACACTCTTTGAAATCTTTATTATGGTTAACTAAAAGAGACATAGCCAGGATTAAATACATTACTGGTTAACCTAGAAAACTCTGACTAGAATCTCAATATATTCTGTAAAAAGAGGATTTAGTGGCATGGTACAACAAGCAGTCAACTTTTTTTTCTGTATAAAATTAGATATAGGTACCAGTCTTCAGCACATTGTTGTTTCAGTTTACTCGCACAAACCATGTGTTTCTTCCAATGCTTTAAGAATAAATGACTATCAAAACAAGAGGAGTCTGATTCAGGGCTTCCTAATTCAATAGCTATTCAGATTGGGAATATAGTTTGTCTAGAGATTTAGAAGTTTAGATAGGCTAATAAAGATTTTGTTACCCTTACGTCAAGGTGCAATTTAATCAGAAAAAAATTAACCTAAAAAATATGGCATGCTTTTTAATCTGTTTTGGAATGCTGTTAATATGTGCAGTCCATTTATGGATTAGAAGTGTTGTCATAAATCACTTCTAGTTATGTATTTCATGAATCCTGTCATAAAACCCCAGCATGTTCAAAGTCCTTAAAAATCTTTCTTGGATGTTGCATATGGTTGGTTTTAGTTTTTTAAACTGATTTTAAAATGTCAAATAGGTGAAATAGGTGTAAATAAAAATGGAAAGTACCATAAAGAAACAAAAATTAAAGAAAATATATGCCTGCATGTAGTCTTTCTTTTGTACTTAGTGAAAATCTCTCTCCCAGTTACACTATACAACATGTATATCATTTGTGCAGCATCCAGAGAGAGTCTTTAGTGGCTATACATGCTTTCTAATGAGCCTGCTTTGTCTACACATTTAGTCCAGTTATACTATAGTGTTGCTGAGTTGAAATCTTTGGTGTAAATTCAAAGTAAAGTAGCAGTGAACTACGTCCAAACTTTTATTTCTCTTCATTCTCTTGCATGTTTATATTAATTCAATAAAGTGGCTCATAAGAAAGAAAGAAGAAGCCTATCAAGAGTGTTTAGAATGACTATTTACAAAAATATAAAGAGTGAAATAATGCATATATATCAGGTACAAGTAATCAAGCAGGAGGTTATGTTTAAATACTTGGGGTGCAGCCTGCTTACATGTTATTTAATATACGGTTAGCATATTGGTGCTTCTTTAGATTAGATTTTTTTTCCAAGTCGCTATCACTGTATTTTCTAAGCACTGCTTAGGCTCAGATTTTTTAGTCTGTTTCCCTTCCTTATACATTCAGAAGTAAAATTGATTCTTTTTATTTAAAAATAAGTATATTCAAGAAAACATACTTAATTAGAAATGTTTAAGAATATTTTTCTTTTCCATACCCCCCTTTTTTTTGGCACTTGGGGAATTCTTCTATTGTTCTGTAGTTTGAGGAGGGGAGAAGAATAGTTCCCTGGGTCTTGTATCATGCACCTGACAGAAGGAGAAACTGTTGGATGGGTTCAGCAAATGGTATCGCAGAATGGATGTGTTCACTCTAAACTACCGTGCATGCTGTGCTCTGTGCCTTTGTCTTATCCCGCTGGGCTTGCTTCTGGTGCTGTCTTAGAAAAAGAGAAGTACAGGAAGGGGTTAACTTTTTACTATCAGCCACAGAAAGGCACATTTGCAATTGCTCCCCGTCTTGTCTTCTTTTCTATACCTCATTCGCTCACCGCTACTCCTCACTTCAAGGCAGATCCTTTGACCTAAGCAGATTATTGTAGACGCATGAAGGACACAGCAAGCAATCCATGCTTTTAAAGGAGGAGATTTTGGCTCCAAAATAGGACACTAAGCCTTTCAGCCTTATGCTTATTTACCTAGTCAGCACGATGCAGTGTCTCTGGGTGCTTAGTGGCCTCTTGTGGAATCAGCCGGGGAAACAAAAGCAGAAGTGGCAGCCGCTGCAAATGTGGGAGTCTGTGCTATTAAAGGGAAGCAGTTGCTAATGAAGGCCTGTGAGACCCAGGTTTCCTTGGTTTCCATGACATTTATTAGGTAACATAGAAATCGAATTGTCTCCCACAATGCTCCTGGGGGGGGAAGGAAAGGGGGTGCTCCAGTGACAAAGCAGAGTAGTTATGCCTCGTCTCTATAAGAATGCAAAACTCTTTGGATTATGTCGTGCTTTTTTTTTTGATGTGGTTTTTGTTTTACTTTTCTGATGGAAGACCCTGGTATGTGCTGCTCAGTGTCTCAAATAATATTTTCCCCTTTTTATTTAGAACTGAGCTTGGCAAAGCAAGGATATGAACAATTATACAGGTGGGCTACTCAGGGGGAGTGAAGATATAAGGCATCCAATCAGGTATTGGCAACCTGCAGCACTGTAAAAATGCCCCTCCAACAGATTTCTGTAGTCCCAGCGCGGGAGACTGCCAGCAATGGGAGAAGTTCAATGGGCAGAAACAAAGAGAAGAGCAAGGAAGTCGAGGTAAGAAGAAGGTTTGATTTGATACAATAGAACAGCTCAACAGGATGTACTGTGTAGACCAGCAGTACACACGGTCACCGCATGCTTTAGCATACTAGAACAGCATCTCTTATGATAGCCAATAATACCATCCTAACCTGCATTTTGGAATTATGGAAAAATATCTTTAAAGATATTTAAAATTTTAAAGATAATATATTTAAAGAAAACATTGTAGTACCAGTGGGGTTATTATTTTTTCTTTGCTTTTCTTTCTTTTTTTCATTATTAAACATACTTGTGGCAAAATCTGTCTCTATTGCATGGGTGAAACTCCCATTTATTTCAGTAGGGTCAGGATTTCACCTTTTATTTAAGGGTTGTTTGTTTTTTTTTAACATATATAGCCAAGTAACACTTGCAGACAGTGGATATTGTTCTTTGCACACTTTAAGGTGCCAAGGACATATTTTAACTTCTTGTTCATAGCTCTGGACAAAAAGGAATAGTTAGAAAGATTCCTTCTTTTAAGGAAAAAAATAATCCTTTTAAAGTCTACCTTGCTAAAATGCATGCTTTTGTAAGTGAAGGCAAAAGCTCTATCGCCTGCAGAGTGGTCTGCATTTTCATTTAAAATGCATCACTTTGTTTTGTTGTTCATCCATTGTTCCCTGTCTTTCATGAAAACAAATCATTAAAAAGCAACAGGTGTTATTTCATCAATATGGCATTATTTAATTATTTAAGAACTAATTCTAGGCTTGTTGTATACTGAGGTGCACACAAAATATAAAAATCTATAACATTTTCTGTAAGTTTTTAAGAGCGTTTATTGGGGAGTGAGGCAGAGTCTAATATAACAGTCCTATCAGTATAGGTTAGATGGACACCTCAGAAACAGTTTGAAATGGTATAAAAATACTCTTATAGATACAGCCACCTTCATCCCTTCAGCAATTTTAGTCTGGTATATATGCCCAATTACCCTTTTAACAAATATATATTTTTATTCTGGGGGAAAAAATGAGAAAGTTGTAAGGGTTATCTGTTTCATAAAGTGATAAAATATACTGCATCTCTTTTAAAGAGAAGTGGTGTTTACAGCCCCTTTCTCTTTCATAGTTAAATGACCTAGTTTTCAAGAAATCAACAGATGATTAATGTTTCTAAGGTTCTTGCAGAGTGGTGGAAATATTAGTAGATTTATTGAGTGATTTTGCTTGAGACCGTCTTTAAATCTGGCATTTGACTTCTGACAAATGCAGCAGTCATTATTTTTGTTTTTTCATCTGAGAACATCCCTGGGCAGCATCCTTTCCTAAGAGAGAAATAGTTCTTGTTTTTTGTCAAATGCACTCTGTTAGCAATTTTGACGTGACTAGATCATGGTTTGGGTTTTATGCAATTAAAGTCCTTAATTGCTTTATTGAGTGTGGAAAAGGTTCAAGAAAAAAATGTTCAAATTAAGACTTCAAGCATGAACAGTTGAAATGTAAGATATTAGCTGGTTTACACATTGCTTTCTGTAATTTTAATTTAAATTACCTTTTGACAAAGTGATACATTTGACTTCTTCAGAAAGTTCATTAGAATTAGTAAAACACTATGCTGCCCTTTGGGAGGGGAGGGTGGGACATGCCTTAGTTTCTTTACTTGAAGTTTGTGTGTGTGAGTATTTGTTTCTGTCTTTGGTAAATTTGAGGTTTTGGTTTTTGGGGATTTTTATGTATTGTCCTTGTGTTGTGCCAAATCATTTTGGAAAGACGTTGGTACCTTTTTAATACAAGCTGTTTTTGCTGTTTTTTCAGCGAGGCACGTAGTTGTGGGGCAAATTAGTCTGGAGAATAAATTAGGTTAATAAAAGTTCAGTTTTTCTCTTAATAAGGAGAAGGGGTTGTTTCAGTGTACTGGTTAAAATGTGCATGCAAAACTGCCCTCAGTGGGACAGGACAGTGTCTGATCTGTTCAAGGATGTTTTCAAATTTCCTTCCCATGGCTGCAGTTTACACAGGAAAGAGTCCCTTAATACTGCAAATGGATGCTGAAGGCTTTTCTTTAAATTAAGTGGCAGGGACTTGCCTTTACAAGGCAGAGAGTCCTGAATGAAGCAATGTGAACTGTTCACATAAAACTTTGAATATATCTGAAATGTATAATAGGTAATTTTTGCATCTTAGACCAGGTTTATTGACATTGTGCTATAGTACGCTCATGTCTATGTGAACCCAACCAATCCTTTATGCTCACAGTTGTCTCTTGGTTCTTTTCCTCTTTTATCCAGGATACCTCGTTTTTTTTCAACTTGTATCTTATTTCTGCCTCTAACTGATAGAGCTAGTTACCATGATTGCCTACTAGGTTTATGGAATACTTCTCTGTCTCTGAACAGTTTATCCTTGTTTTTTGCCAGCAGCAGGGTTTTTTTCTGCTCCCCCCCCCTTTTTTTGGTAGGGAGGGGGGCTGGTGAGGTGAGGAGAGAGAGGGGGAAGAAACTTCTGAAAACTACCTTCTTCCAAAAATTAGGAAGACTTCCCAGGTCAGTAGAAGAGGAATCTAAAGCAGTAGGCCAGGATATTTTCCTTCATTTCCTAACTGAATAAGGTTTCAAATTGCTCCATAATCTATAAATAGCATGCTAGGGGGAAAGTGTGTCATTTAACAGGTGGTTGCTAGGAAACTCTCTAATGAATTCCCAAACTATTGGCTTTAAAGATTATGAAGGAAACTTTAAGTCCCTGTCTATTTGCATACCCAGCTGTAGTAAGCACAGGAGCGTTTTGTACTACCTGTGCATTGCTGGATGAAGAGCTGTTATTTACTGGTTAATAGAAGAAACTAGTAGGGAGAGTGAAAAATCCTGCTTCTTTGTTACTCTGCTGCTGGCTTTGTTTTTTGTTTTCAATATCTCATGAAATCAGTGAGGACTCTGCACTTTTAAAATGGATGATTGATAGATACTGGTATTTTTTCCTGTTCAAAGCTACTGTAAAATCCATGACTGCTTAGAGTCCACAAATATACAGATGTTTTAGAAATGTTGGCCAGACATTTCCCTATATAAGGTTATTTTACAAAATGGCCTCCTTGATTGCAATATGCAGTTCCTTTGTAGGTATTGCTGAAGTGTGGATTCAGATTGTCCCTGCAAACTTTTTATCACATGTTAAGTGTTTTCTGTCTGACTTATCTCATCATATTATAAGCTGTGGTCAACAGTAGGTTCTGCAACAGATTTAACAATGCAGAACCAGGTGTGTTCTCAGTGTACATTACTCAGTTCGGGCAGAAGTTCACTTGTGTTATCCTGTCCTGATCCAAAGGCTTCTGGGTGCTGGTACCCAAGTGGGCTGTTCATGACCAAGACCACTACCTATGCACAGGGCATGAAAAAAATAGCATTATGGGAAGCAGATTTGCAGTGAGAAATTCAGGACAGTGTCAAGTACAAAGATCGTAGTTGAGCAAGTGTAATTTTCTGTGCATATATCTATATCTATATCTATCTATCTATCTATATATATGTATAGAAGAAACAATAGCAACTAACACAAACTCTTATAGTTATGGCAAATTTGTAAGTACAGCATTTCATCTACAAACTAAGGAAAAACCCCACAAAATTAGGAAACCACCACACCTCTCCCAGCCTATATTTTCAACAGTTTGCTTATTACAGAGTTTTGATTGCCTACACCGAACTGTTAAAATCAATAGAGCCTATGAGTAAACAAGACTCTAAAGTAGATCTCCATTGTCTGAAGCACCCTAAAATTGACAAAACATTTGAAAATCAGTGAATCTGAGGTCAGCAAATCAGATCTGATATCTTTGTGTAATCTTGCTGAATAATAGGTTTGAACATCCTTCCTCTGAGGTCAAATGCTGAAGAAGTTCCATTTGTGTATATTAAATAATCTATAGAAATAAAAGATTGTGCAGTAATGCCTGCATTACCTTATTACACGAATGGATAACCTACATTGGTAGGATCCTAAAAGGGTCTCTATCTGCTGTCCTTTTCATTGGAATGAATAGATCTTGTAGGAGAGGGAAAAAAAAGAATGGTAGAGTAATACAGCTAAAGTAATCATGTAGCTTATCAGACACAGTGGGTGCATCTACATGAGATGTTTACTGTGCAATTGATTAATTAACTGCACAGTAAATGTCACAGCGTCTTCTGCCTGTGCACCCCTATTAGAGTGCGCAAAACTAATAAACTCTGCATACAAGTGAATACAAGTACTACCCTGCTGCAGAGCTTTTTTGTGCACAGCAATATGTGTAGACACTGCCCTGACTGACTGGGGCACAGGGTGCTTCAATGCGGGGTTAGCCAACAAACAGCCGCCCCTTCCTCCCCCCACACTGAAGCACCCTTGTGCCTCGGCGAGCTGGTTCACAGCATGTAGAGCCCAGTCTGAGCAGCTCTGGGCTGGCAGGCTGACCCCCTGGGTCATTAATCACGTGTAGACCTGCCCAATGAGTAGAAACAGACATTACTTGATGTAACATTTGTACTGCCAATCAGAGGCAAAACAGTAGCATGGCAAAAGTAGTAGTACATTCTGCACTTTCTGGGTTGGCAGATGTCTATTAGTTTTGTGATGAGAGAATGTGGGCAGTCCGCACTCCGCAGCCCCTCTGGCCAGGTGTCCTGAATGCTTGAGGGCCTCTCAAGTCCCTGGAGCACCTGTCCATTTTTCCCCACTTACAGTGAGGCACCCTAGGAAAAGTTTGGCTCTCTATAAATGGGAAAGTTGGAGTTTCCCACCAATGGGAAACACACCTTGGATTTCCAGGGGCATGTCTCCATGTGTAAGAAAAGCCTGTGAGCATCCCAGCATGGAGGCACGGTACCCAGGGAATCCCTGGTGCCCCATGCTTTCATGCTGGGACTTGTTTACTCAGGCCTACTGGACTGTCTGGGGACCGGTCTAGGTAAACAGGGAATATTAGGGTTACCACACTTAATTGGAGGTGAATCTGGGTAAAGTGGATCCTCAGAAATCCCAGTGTATAAGTAAGCAAGGAAACTCTGACTTTCTGCATCTACCCAGAGCTTATCCAGGGACAAGCCTGGATAAGCACGATAACCCACACTTTCCACCCTTCCAGATGGGTCGCCAGAAAATCTAGATACATCTGAGTAAACATGGAAAGTGGGGCCCCTCAAGCCATGAAAACACATGGCCTCTTGTCCCAAACTATCAACAGGCAGGACAAGGGGCAACATGTTTCTCCCAGTGAAGCAAATCAGCTGTGCCATGATACATCCTTGTATACATGATCTGCTTCATTCAGCAATGTCTATTTTGAGCCAGTAAGTAATACCTACCTAGAATTTGTAGAGCTGGTAAGCTAGTGTTGCTACTATGGGGAAAGAAAAAAAATGAAAAAATCTAAGTGTCCCATTCTCTGGATTATTATCAGTTGTGGTTTTGGTTTTTTTTAAAGGCTGAAGATGAATAGCATAAGCCGACTGAAAAAATATCAGTGATTGCCAAACTATTTTTTTGACTAGATGGAATATTTTGTTCATATTCAGAAAAAAAATATAACTCAACTGTTATAGTATTTTCTGCTATATAAGATACATTATTTTCTGAAGAAGAAGATACAGATTAATATGAGTGTGTAAAGTGGGCCATATTCAATTTGGATTTGGATTTAGCCCAGTTCAGGGAACAGTGATTCAATTAATTGATTTGGATGACTTACTGTCCCAGTTTCAGTTAAGCTGAATCTGAATTTGAAGATTTGATTCTGATTTGGAGAATCAGTGATTTGGCCATAAACACAGCTTTATATGTTTTTTCTACATACTTTGAGCTGAGATGGTGGGGTGGATGAAGCATCCGACAGGAGCGCAAAGGGGGTGGGGGTGCATATGCTTGGAGGTGGACCCCCAGGCTCAGCCATCAGCCATGGGAGGCCCCCAGACCCAGGAGGCACCAGTCACGGGGGCGGGGGAGAGGAGGGCCAACCCTGCACACACTCCATTGAGGACACAGAAGTGAACCAGAAGTGCTTCTGCTCCACTTCCAGGGCCCACGCTGAGATCTCCCCTCCCTTTCCCTCCCCTCTCCTCCCCAGTCCTGTGGGGCAATCCATCTGCCCCACCATCTCAACATTCACAAACTGCCTGGTACCTTGAGGTATGTAGAAAAAACATATAGAGCTGTGTCTATGTCCAAATCATCAAATCTCTCCGAATTGAATTGGAGGGTTCCGATTCGATTTGGAGAGATTAATGGGTCTCCTGATTTGATTTTGATTCGGAGATTCAGCTACCAAATTGGGCCAAATCTCTGTTGAATCAAATTGGCAACAAGCCTCACACAGTCCTACAAATTAAGATATATCACATACATTGAAAAATCATTGAAATTGTTGTAATTAAAGTTGACCAAATTTTAATTATGTTTTTGTTTTCCACATTTTATTCTTTTTGAGAATACATCTTTTACACTGTAAAATACTATTTGAAAAAAGGTCTGAATACCCTAATGTTAGAAACTATATTTATATATACTGTAGGAGACTGAAAGATATCAGTCTGTAATTCTTGTGATTGTATACTTCAAGCTAAATTGCAATTTAAATCATGCCACTGTTCATTTGAAATGACTTCAAAAATATAATATTTTAGTCTTCACCATTCAGTCTGGTGATGAATAAGCAAAAGAATCCATAGAATGGTACAACATCTGTCATTAATCAGTCTAATATTTACTAACATGTACTTTACTAGATCTTGGGAACTTTCATAGTTCATTCTTTTTTTTAGTTTGAGAAGAAAATAATATTGGTAGCTTGCTGACTTTATTGGAAGCTATTTACTTTATACTTATGACTATTATACATCAATATTTTATGTAGAGCGTGATGTCCTGGCAGAGATATGGGATAAACACTTATCCTTTGTGTGTGTCAGGGGGAGGGGAGGATGAAAGAAGAATTTACTCTGTCTCCCAATCAGTTGGACAACAAACTATGAAACAATATGCTCCTCTGCAACTGTGATAACACACCATGTTGATCGACTTTCTGCTTGTTTAAGCATCATAGGTCCTCCATACCCTAGCCTCAGAATTGGACAGAATTTGGCCCAAACTGGGCCAGAGAATTTTGCCTATTTTTCATCTGAATATATTATGCTAGTTTATAGCTTTATAGTCTAGCTCTGTATTTTAAAATAGAATACATTCTGATGAGTCTGAATTACTGAAATGTTTTACATTAGCTTAATGTAAAGAAGATGTATTTTTTGAACAGATCTTTTCCATTCAAGTGACAAATCAGACTGAACTCTAATCATGATTTCCAATGCCAAAATAGACTATCTGGTATTTGCCTTAATGCTTATAATAGCTTAAATATTTATATGTTTTGTGAAAAGATACTGGTATTTGAATGTTCTTCGTAGGAAATTGGATTTCTTTTATGAGTTCCATCTCAGCAAACAAAATGGAATATTTCTTTAAAAGGGTATAATGTTCAAAAGAAGCAATAATAAACTTGACCATCATTACCTGCACACTAAAAAGAGAGACACAGTTAACCACATCTGCACAGATATACTTCTCCCTGACATTTATGGGTGCCATTTCATTTATATTTGATACTTAAAAGCTGTCAAACTATTTAAAAAATGAAAACAAACACAAGATTGGAAAATATTATGCAGATAAATATTGAAAGGGGGGAAAAGTTTTATTTTAAATATCAGTTTCTCTTTTGGCACTAACCACATTTTAATGTATTTTTACAATGATACTGCTTAGTGCTATACTTATTAACATAATTAAACATTTAAACTTTCTGATGATTATCAAAGAGGGACATCAGAGTAATTGTTGACATACTTAAGTCAAGTTATTGAAAACTGGAGGCTATTATGTAGGTAGTAATAAAATATACTGGATAATATCTAAATAATCCAGTTCTTCCTCTTTTGGCTTGCCTAGTTGTTGATGATTATGTCATCTAACACAGAGGGTGCCAACCTGAGGCATGGTTGCCACATGGCATGGACAGCTTCTGTGTGGCATGTGGTAGATTAGGGATGGGATGGGGTGGGCAGCATGATGCCAGATATAGCAGGGAACAGAAAGCAGTGCATCAGGTTAGACAATGAGCACAGGGCAGGAAGCAGAAAGAGAAGCAGCTTGGTTAGGGAGAAAAAACTGAGCAGTCAGCTCAGGGTAAGGGGAACTCCAGGGAGTGGCATTGGGAGAGAGTTAGGGTCTAATATGTGACATTCTTGCCAAAAAAGCTGGCCCACACTGGAATACACTATATTTGGGGATTGGGATGGAGTTAGGGTTAAACTCTCCATACTGCTTCTCTCAGAAAAAACTCTAGAACAGTGGTTTTCACCTTGTGGTCTGTGGACCCCTGGAATCCACAGCCTATGTCTAAGAAGTCTGTGAAAGATGACTATGGTCAATTGAAAGTATGTGAATACTTACACTTATGATTCAAAGAGGTCCACACCTTCATACAGAATGTTTTAGGGCCCCACAAATAAAAAAAGGTTGAAACCCACTTTTCTAGAACGTGTATGCTCTTTACCTGTTATGCAGTCCCTGTGGGAGTGCTGTTGTAGAGGTTGGTGTAGTGTGCTGCAGATCCAGTGACCTGCAGGTCCAGCTAGGTGACACAGCTTACTCACCCACTACATCAAGGGCTGAGGGGAAGGGGGAGTGGGGAGGGGCAGCCTACTTGGTGCCGCAGTAGAACGGGCAGTCTCTGTGCATAGTACACAGCAGTTGGGGGGAGGATGGGCAGCACAATGGCAAATGGATAGGAAGTAGAAAGCTGAGCAGCAGATGAATTAAGGGAAAGGTGTCAGAGTGCCACTTGGGAAGGGTTCAGAGCTAACTTGTTGCATGCCTGCCAAAAAGGTTGCCCCTTATTGTTCCAGTATATGAACAAGAGGAGGAGAAGCCCTAACATTATTGACAATGAAATTGTTCTTCAGTTCAAACAGCAGATGTTTATGTTTTTCTTGATGCAGGTCTTTAATTCTGTTTCTGGTTATGCTTCTGGGTAATTAATAGATACCCTTGTACCAATGTTCCTGCCTACATTGATTTCCTGCTAACTCTCACAAAAATAGTTACTGGGTGGGGCTTTTATTTTCTTTGCAGACTCAGTGGCATGATCGTGGTGTTTTGAGATGTCTGAATAAATCCAACAAAAAGTAAAAGAATTAAATTATAGAAACATACTAGCTAGGGATTTAGAAAACAGTATGGCAGCTCCCTTCTACTATAGTCTGTATTAAGTGGATGCACAAGCTTTTAATAGGGCATGCTATACTATGGGAAGTACATTTTTTTGGATAAGGTATAGATCCAGACCTCTGATTACATCTAATGTTCAATGTCTCATGGCATAACTCAGAATTGTTAGGGTGTCAACCCTGTTTTGTTGGCCACTGCAGCTTGGATAATAATATCACATTTACATCCATACATAAATTCCACCTATACTTGAAATGACAGAGATATTCTCTGCTTCCTGACTGATTTCCTCATTGCAGTTATATCTAGTGAGTGGTTGAAGTGTTCCATTTTCAGTTTGTAAACCAACTTGTGAAATGTTTAGATTTAAGGCATTCTAAGGTAATTCCTTCTCATTTAAGCCTTCTGACTAATTGCAGGATGTCTAGTAGTCTTGGGGATAGTATTGCTTTGGTCAGGAATGTGATTCTAGAGGTCAGAGAATGTTATTGTAGTAGGGCACTGGGATGTGCCTACTCTTTTAAGGGAGCAAGCAGCCTGACAGGTCATTTGCAAGTGGCAAAAGGGGAGGGGAGTGGAAGGGGAAGGTAGTAATTAAGGACTCATCTGACCAGCAATAGGCCAGGTTTTGGGCTTTAGTTGGCCAGATAGTCCATCCCTGGGAGACACAAAGTGAGAAACTCCTAGCAGCAGGGCTCCTGGATGCTGAAAGAAAACCACTCTGCAATGCAGGGAGCAAAGAAAGGTACCTGGGACAGAGCAGGGCTTGGGTATGCGAGCAGGTGGCCCTGGTTTATGTTAAGCCTAGAGAAGGTTTGAGTGACTCTCAGAGAGCAGGTGCTCACTATAAAGTTATATTAGCAGTTTACCTGGAGCCCTGCAAGGACAAGCAAGGCTTATGTACAGGGCCAGAAGCCCAGCAGGGATTGAGAGTGAGCCCAATAGGGAAATCAGAGGCTCTGAAGCTGAGACTGGGGCCCAGCAGGGGCTTCAATGGCTTAGGGACTTAGGTATTCATGAGCCCCAGACCCAGAAAAGAGTGGGAGTGTATCAGAGAGTCCAGAGACACAAGCATGGTTGGGACAGAGTGAAACCCAAAAAGGGCCAAGGGCAGGGAGAGTACCTGAACATGGGACCTGGAGGTTCAGGAACTAGGGATTGATTGACAGTCAGACCAGAGGGTTCATGGGCCCAGCAATAGGGCTAGGACTGAATGTGGAACTGCAAAGACCCAACGGGACCAAGTGTGTGAAGTGAAAAGCATAATGATAACACCCAGAATGCTTGGGGCGTGGTGTAGGGGAGGAATGGAGTCATGCTATATTTGCTTAAAGCTACAGGTGTTCTGCAGGGGCATAGGGAAGCTGAGAAGAGCCTATGAGGTCTGAGGGCCAGGTTGAGGCAAAAGGGGTCCAGAGGTGAGGCCTGGTAGCAGTTTATATGACTCAGGCTCTCTCTAACAGCTCACAAGAAGCCTCCTTTACACTATTTCTAGTAAAAACAAGGCATGACAGGCAACTTAACAAGGGAGGGCTATATTAGAACCTGAGCCAGGCAGGGAATACATGGCCACTAGAGGACATCATGGCCACCACAGTGGCCATGAACCTGCTACAGTTATGAACATTTTTTAAAATATTTTTTCTTTTTTGTTCTGCCTTGCTTCCTCGTTGCTGCTTAATGTTCCTTTGAATGGAAAATAGTTTATCTGTTAGCTGGAAAGAAATAACAGATTGTTTGTCACACTTTTTGTTAGTTTATTGTAGGGCTACATAGTTCCTTACTAGCTACTTTGCCTGATAAGATGGCATAGATGCGAATGGCTGCAGATTATGATGGTCAGATTTCTTATGAAAAAGAGATGGGAAAAGTACAATTCTACCAATTTGAGTTACTATGTATGGGTTATGTATTGAATAAAGGTATTGATTTAAAGTTGCTCTTTTTGTCGTAAAGGTTTTGAAGCTTCAGATCCTGTATCTCCCTTGCTGCCTTCTTCCTTTTGCTAATGGCCAATTCTTAAAATCTTCTGAGGCATGCTTTCTGATAATTCTAAGGGGTGCCTGCCAACTTTGTGGAGAAAACTTTTAGTTTTATTTTATAGCTCTGGCATTTCTATGTCTATTGATTTGAAGAAGGTTTGATTTGGTTCTGAGTTTAAAAACTTCCTTTCATTTTACCTATTATTACAATAACATATATATATATTTTAGACTTGCTGTAGTTTTAGGAACAGATTATAGTTTCATATTCCCTTTGGGCTATAGTGGCATGCATTTTGTCTCAATGACAGCATAAATTAGTTGTTGATTGGAACTGCAAAAAAAGGGAACTTTTTGCCTTTCCAAACATGGCTTTCCAAATTTACGTTCTGAAAAATGGTAGATTTTTTCCTTCCTTTCCGCTTAATAAGTATACATTTGTTTGAATTGCACCATAAGCTTCCGTTCACTTGAGCTTCACAAAGGTATATTGTTGTCTTCTGAGGACGGTTTAAATAATTATCACAGCTGAACTCTTCTGCAAACACAGCTCTAGTGTGTGAGCAGAATTGATTTGAGTGGACATACTTATTCATACTGATAGGCTCATAGTCTGTTTTGCATACTGCCCAAAGTGATTTCTGCTTACAAGCAGCACTCCCTTTATGGGAAAGTACATTTTTTTGTGCACACTAGTAAAGAGTACACACTGATTTCAATTCAGCTGAGTGTTACTAATCACAATATGAAGTCAGAAGCAAATCCCAAACTCTAAGTTTCACTTTGGGATTATACTCGGGCATAAAGAATTTACCAAGAAGAAGCTTCCTCTTTCAGCTGCTGTTTTAGCAAGTCCAACAAACTTACTCTGATTCAGGACAAATGTTTTAACTTTGGAAAACCAGCTAATTTTAACCATACAGTTAAACACCATCTTCAACAAGACCCAAAAGATGTACACTATGTGCACTATGTACATAACTTCAGGACTCTGGACAGCAGCCATTCAGCCTTACCTGTTGCTCCTGTCACCCCAAATCTATTCTCTTCCTTGTAAGATATGGATCAACACATCTTGTGGATATTTAAAAATTGTTGTATCTTTTATTACATTTGTTTTAATTTAAATATTTTAGTTTTTTGTGGTTTTACTTTGAATCCTGTTATGGTTTTTCAGTGAAAACAGGGGAGCTAGAAAGGAGGAGACAAACTACTGATTTTTTTCAGTGAAAGCAGCAATATTTTTGGATGAAAGTAATTAATGAAGGCTGAGTTTTGGTCAGGACCGCATTTTCTTTCTTTTGATGGTGAATACAGTGTCCAAAACAAGATAGAGTTGCATTTTACTACAGAATACAAAAGAATACATTCTCAGACACTAACAGAAACCTTTACTTTTAAAACAACTTGGTAAATCAAGAGCTGTATACAATTTTCTCTTATTTTGGTGGGTTGGTTTTTTTTTTTGAAATTCCATTATCTTCTCTTACTGTAACAGTGAGTGCTTTCATTTAAAATGATAGTCCTTAGTCTGGTTTTAGAGCTATAAGCTCCTATGAAATTTATTTCATTCTGATTCTACACAAAAGCATGCTCATGCCTGCAAAAATGAGCACATGTGAGTAGAAAAGTAGTATGTATATATATAATCTAATGGAACCCCTTTTTTTAGATTATTATTGGTTCCAGTGGAATTTCTCATTTTAAGTATAGGAAATATGTTTTAACATTTTACAGAGTTTTAAAGTGGAAGAAATATTTGAAGGAGATCATTGTAGTTGCGCCTCTTTTGCCTTCCTACCCACTGTGTAATTAATTGGTGGTTGTGAATGGAAATTCTTTTTTTTTTCTTCTTATCCTCATATTACTATTTGAGATCAGGCAGGACTATTTTTTACAGTGAGATTTGCATGGTGCTTTGTGGACTCTTTTGCCCTTCATGTATTCCCTAGAGAGACTGCCTTTGAGACAGCTGTGGTAGTATGCTTTAATTGCTGTTGCTGACAAATGCCTAGTGTGGCTTGTTATGTGTTGGCAGAACCAATTTTCAAATCTTTAAATCCTTGTAATCATTGTAAACTATTGGCTCTGGTTTACTGAAAGTCTGGTCTTCTAAAGATCCTAGTAGCCTTTCTTGCCCCCCTTCTGGCAACTTGGACCCTATCCCTTTGTATGTGAGAATGAAGATTTGCCTCCCTTTACATATCTAGTTTTTTCTCCTTTTGGCTAGTGTTGGAAATGAACTGCACTAATATTTGACAAGAATACCAGTGACATAGTATTTAAATTCTTGGTCTACTGAGCTAAAAGTTGTGGCCACAAATTTTAAACATACTCTATGATCTCTCTTAATTGCCTCCTATGTCACTGTCAATATCAGTGGAGTGAAGCATAAAAGCTTTGAAATCAACACTTGCTTAAGTCTTTTGGCTTATTCTTCTGAAGGGTGAAAGATAAGTAAAACATTCCACACATGGACGCATGTGCGTTCCAAGTTCCTGACTGAATTTCCCAATTCAGATAAGATGCTATTAAAATCTTTACTGATTTTTATTATTTGGAGAAATATAGTCACATAGTGTAAACTAAAAATGTGGGGGGCATGGAGGCATTTGTCTTGATCTGAATGGCTTAATAAGAATACCTAATAATGATGTTTTAGGCTATTAAGTTTCACATCCATACCAAATATTATATAATACTAAAAAAGAAATTATAAAAGAAAAAAATGTCTTTCACTGAAAGATATGAAAGATGGCCTACATAACAGAGGCCGCAAGAGACGAATATCCTATAGTAGGTTACATTACGGGAACATTTGGAAGAAGAGTATTATACTGAAGTGTGGTCTTCAAAAAAACCCAACAAAACCAAACAAAAAAGAAAAGAAAAAAAAGAAACAGCACTTCCCACTACTCATTCCTCCTCCCACTTCTTGTGCTTTATACTTGCAGTAACATGTTTTAAAAATGTTTTTCTTTTTCCCTTTATCACCTGAAAGGTATCTTAAAAAAGAAAACTATAAGGAACAAACTTTTAAACTATATAGCAAGGGCACAAAGTAAACAAATTTGGAGGCAAATAGAAAATGTTTTTCATATTAGATTTTACATGTAGCGAGAGTGGACAGCTTTTTCTGCTATAACTTCAGTATTAAAGCTAATGGTGTCATTTCATTTTTGACAGTAATATGGACATATTAATGTCCTAGGGTGATGTGAGTACAAAACAATGAACAGCTGTCTAAACAGCAGAAAGAAAATTGTATATTTGAATCATAATAGACTGGTCAAAAAACTATTTAGAGCCACTAATATAGAGCTATAAGAGAAATCCTGATTGTGAACCACGTTTCTGGGTCCCAAGCTATACGTAGACAAGAGAACCTTATAGGATATATCAAACAAGTTGGACATTGCAAGTTATTTACAACCTCAGAAATGTCACTGTTTAGAAGAGAGAGAAAGAAAGGGGGAGTATGCCTCTAGCTAAAGCCCTAACTAAAGAGCTCTTCTTAAGGTATCATCCTCAGGAGTAGTAAGTACCAGGAGGCAAGGATTTAGCTCTTACCACACACATGAGTTGTGTCAGTGGAGTTTCCTACCTCTTTCCCATCTCTCTGATCTAGGGGTAGGGGGATAGATGTCTATGCAGGACATAAATACAAAGTATCGTGTGAAAGACATAGAGGGAGGGTCTTTACTCCCCTACAGAAACATCCCCCAATGGCCAATCTACTCTGCTATATTTGTAACACTGATACAGATACTTCTAGTGTTTTGTAGATAATAGGAAAATGTTTAGCAATATCTGTATTTGATGGGTCTTTCTCTTTTGGAAAGCAAAGCTATCTAGTAGGTGCATGGAATGTACACCAGGTGAAAGTAGCACACTGTGTTTACTAAGCCTCCAGTGCCCTCACTTATGGCTTTTAGGAAGGTTCCTATCTCTCTGAGACTTCTGTTTCTCCAAGTCAGTGGGACAATGTAGATACACAGGGAGATCTACCTGTATCAGGTCAAAGTGAGGGCCACATCCCAATTAATTCTAAACTTGAATTCTTATTGAAATATACAGGCAACCCCTGCTTAACGCTTTTTCGCTTTGCACTGTTTCACTGTAATGGTCTTTTTAAATTGCTACCTGATTTCACTTAACACTCAGTGAGTTTCCTTATAAAGCTCACAGTTGCCATCTTGGGTCATTAAAAACAATTGTGGTCACTATTTTGGGTTGTCAGATACTTTTGGTTTTGCTTAACCGTCGTTTTGCTTAATACTCATTTTTTCAGGAACCAATTAAGACCCAACTAAGTGGGCCTTGCCTGTCATTATAATTTTATGTACAAGTGTTTTAACTGATGACAACATAATGTATGGAAATGATAGTTTTTATTTAATTCTAGTATCTAGGACCTATTCAGGATCACGGGATTCTGTTCTTAGCTTTGCCATTGATCTTCTTGGTCAGTTTTAGCAAGTCATTTTATTAATGTGCCTCAATTTTCCCTTTTTGTACAGTCCTTTGAGATCAAGCAATAAAAAGTGTTATGTAAGAGAGAGTTTTTTTATACGTGCTTCAAATGAGCAGCTCTCATTGATTTACAAGATCAGGCCCTTAAATTTAAAAATTTAGGCTGGTTCAGTGCTAACGTCCCAAATCACACCTCACACACATTGTCATTTTTCACACACCATGCATCCCTAAGGAACTACTGCAACAGCTACCCTCTCATACCCACAGTCCACTTGCATGCAGATTAATACTAAAAATCAGTAAGGGTGAGAGAGTTAAACCTGTAGCTGTTGGTCCTGGTGCAAAAGGTGGGGAAATGAAGCTGACGAGGGTAATCTGCCCCAACTTAATGTAGGACAAGGGTCCAGCACTTACAGAAATAAATTTCCTAATTTAAGACCGCCCTGCTTCAAATTTCTGTTGCTGTTTTGGGAGGAAAAGTGCCTGGTATGCAAATATTTTTCCTGTATAGGCTAAGTAGCATTTTAGCATTCTTTGTACAATCTCCATTTTACATTTAGTTTGGTTGGCTGGTTGGTTAGTTTCATCATCTGTGGCCAAGGACATGAACTATTAAAGTCTATTTTATTTAAATCTTTTGAACACAGAGCTGCAAAAAATGGTATTTTAAAACAATAAAAACCCCCTAAGTTTCATGAATACAAGTTTTGGGCAGGGTTGACTGTGCAACTTGCAGCCTTTCATTTGTTGGACATGACCTTATGTAACATTAAGGTCTGCCTGGGCCAATCACTATTTTAGTTGCTATCTGGACATCTCTTAAAATATTTCTGATTATCACTTTTAATATAATTAGATTTCCTATTTAGGTTTTATAAATAAATGTAATTAGGTTTTTGGAGTGAAATGGTTCTTACTGTAAAATGATATACCTTTTTAACAGAACCAATTGCCTAATAAAGGTTACCTAACCAGAGGTGCATTGTGTTGTTGATTTTCCATGCAGATACTACATATAGGTACCTAGAGCACCTTGCCTTAGGTTCAGAAATGGCTGCTCATGCTCTGATATTAATATTTTTCTTTATACAGATACTTTGAACAGTCAAGTAACCCACTCATTGTGAATTGCAGATGTGGATAAGTCATGAATCATTACTTCAAAAATTATGACAGTTGTCTTGGGTGAAAAACATTAAGCATGATTTCAATGCTTATTTGTCTTTTCTTGTAAAGCTATTTTAGGATTCAGCCTTTCAAATTTTTCTGCACAGTCAGAAAAGCTAGATTTTTTTTTTTTAACTAAAAATTAGGATTTGTACCTAATACTGTGATTCAGTGGGGGAAACTTGGAGAAAAATATCTAATATTTTTAAGACCTAGCAATACTGATTATAGTTCCTGAATGTCATATGACAGAAAGCTAAGCAGAATTTTAGATTGCTGTACTTGAGATCATATGGAATGTCTAGTTTGCTATTCTGGGGACATCTTCTCCAGACTGGTCATTAGCTTATTTCCTAACAGAGTCCAGGAGTCCATGCAGTTTGTCTCCAAACAGCTCTGAATGGAGAATTTTGAGTTGATTGGATCTTAATATAGAATTCTATATTCTGGCAGAATTGCTGTAAGACAGATGTCACAGAAAAATATGACAGACTCAATTTTGTCTTTGCAAGTAATATGATCTTTATTGCCAAATAGCTAAGTTCAAATAAATAAAATATGACATAGCTGAAAACAGTTACCTAATGTAACTATTTATAAGTTCCATACAACAGACAGTGCTGCAAGCTAGGCATAGTTTGACATTTGCTGTTATATATCTTTCTGTTACCACATTATTTCAGTTTTAAACCTAAATTATCTTGAACATCAGTTTTAGTAAAAACATGGTTAACCATATTCATTTGCAAATTTTACTTTTTTTCTTGCTTTAGTAAAGAAAATCAACTTTAGGCTACTAAACCAATGATGCATAGAGTACATTTTGCCAGACTGATTACCACGTGTAGTATATATTCAGGTACATTAACCTAATATTCACATAAATCAAATTAGAGGTTAACCAGGTCTGACCATAACATAATTGAACCTTATATCCACTGTGTGACACTATTTTTTTGTTTCCATGGACAACATTATGTAGGGATTGATGATATGTTATGCTGAGCACACCGAACTCTAATTTCATATTCAGCTTCTGGCAGTGGAATGCTGAGCAGTGGACAGGATTAGAGTAGTTGAATAAGTAAGGAAAAAAACTGTTCATATTAGTAATATCATACAAAAAGTGTTATGAAAAAGCTTCAATTCAGTAAAGTACAGTTAATTGAATGTGCAGTGTTTGCACTAAAAAGCATAACATTATTAAGATATTCTTCATGTGCCTTAACTTCATAAAAAAGGAATTTTTGGAAAGTTTACTGAAAATTGTTTATGTAAACTAATTTGGTGGGAATATAGAAGACGCTGTTCAAGTATAATAACATTCTCAATGACCTCAAATCCTTGCAGTCAAATAATTCCTATTCCTCAGAGTTTAGTGGACCTATTGAATCTTTCATATCTTCAAAATTACATGTGAATGTTAGAGTTCCCATCTCTATAACCTAAGCTTCTATTTGATCTTGTTTAGCAATTGGGAAAAGCAAAGCAGAGGAAAATATATATATATATTTTTTTTTCCTCATTTTCTCTGGGGTACAGTATTCATTAAATACATTTATCAACTGTTCAGATGCTTTCAGGCATTATTCCTGGCAACTCTCTCTTCATTTCCACCCGCCGCCATTTCACATTTCTTCAATTTTATCCTTGTCATCTCTGTATACAGACTCACTGTTTCCTTCCATGTTCTTGTAATGCTTTTATCTAAAGTTCAGCATTCTTGGTTGTCTGAATTGCTTTATGGTTCCTGTTTCTAGGTGCTACTTTTTCACCTATGCATCACACTCACTCAACTGTCTGCAGTTAACATGTTTCATGTGCCCTGGTTAATAACTCAAGATGGCTTTTAATTAAGAGAAATATTGATGGATGTGCTGAACAGCACTAGCATACAAATCACATGCATACCGGCTGACTTTCTAGTACTTCCTTCAAAATCTTTTCCTGGCAATCTTTGCTTCTCCCTCCAAGTTCCATGCCAGTTGATTCAATGTACCAGGGTAAAAAAGGAAGCCATATGAATACGGACCCTGAGACAGACTCCCTGAGACACAAGTCCATTTCTAGTAGTCTTAAAATAGGTTACAGCCCAGCCAGAGCTTATTGTTTTTTTCCCTATTGTTACCTGTGAACTTTCAACCTGGGCATAAACCACAGAACAAAGCTCTGATAGAAAAAAAGTAAAAAATATTTGCTGCTATAGGTTTACTTCTCTTTGGGAAATTGTAGGAAGTTTCATCAACAGCAAGAGATAGCACCTATGGACACTCAAACTGTAACAGGACCAAAGATTCTGAAGGGTGAAATATTGGATTTAGATCTAATAGATATGTAGATTCATAGATCCTAGGGTCGGAAGGGACCTGAACAGATCATTGAATCTGACCCCCTGCATAGGCAGGAGAGAGTGCTGAGGTCAGATGACCCCAGCCAGATGCCTATCCAGCCTTCTCTTAAAGACCCCCAGGGTAGGAGAAAGCACCATCTCCCTTGGAAGCCCATTCCAAATTTTGGCCACCCTTACTGTGAAGAATTTTTTTCCTGATATCTAGCCTAAATCTGCTCTCTGTCAGTTTGTGACCATTGTTCCTTGTTATCCCAAGAGGTGCCCTGATGAACGAAGCATATCCAATCCCTTGCTGCATTTCCCTAATGAAGATTATATATATCTTCAATATATATTTCATTTCAAGAGTTGTTTCTGATAACTCTCTTTCCTAAATCTCTAACCAGCAAGAAAATCTGAACAGCCTGAGAATCTTTTCATGATGCAAACATGAGCATTTACCTAACATTTACCATTGAATAAAAGTAGAAATGTAAACACATTTCTAATGTTTAATTTTAATATTTTTATTCTTGTTTTGTTGACTTCCTTTTCATCTACAGCTTGTCAGGTTTTGAGTGCTCCTGAGGGATACTAAATGCTTTCAACTTTTAATAAAGTAAATGAGACTTGAAGATGCTCAGCAATTTCTGGAGCACTAAACACCTTGCTTTATTGAACTCCTTTTAATGTTTCAGCAGAATGTAGTTTAGTAGGAGTAATAGGATGGAATTTTCCTTGTGACCCATCTTGTACTAGAATATTAAGGACATTGGGAGTACCTGGCCTACATTTTGTATGTGACTTTTGAGTCTGGTTCATCCTCTACCTCCTCTTTGAAGTCTTTAGCTGACTGAGTTCCTTAGATTCAGGAAGTGATTTTACCCTCCCACAGCTTTGTCACTTTCACAGTTTTTGTCTGTATTGTTTTTTTGTATTCTTTTATTTTGATTACTGATGGCTAACCTTTTGTGGTATGTTGGTAGTCAGGTGTATGTAGTAGTTGCCTTGATGCCTAAGTTGATTATTGTTGAGAATTTTCAGTTTTGTGTTCTGTGCTGTGGCTGAGAAACTGGATTGTGTGTGTATGTGTATTTCTCTGTTTGAGTTTTATTATAATTGTTTTACATTATTGCCCCAGAGTTTCTAGATTCTTTAAAAAACCTATAACAAGGCACATTTTTTGCATAAGTGACAAAACCAAATTCAGATGGAGTGCAAGAAAGGTGTCAGGAAAAAGGTTGAGAGAAAAACAGTGATCAAAGTGTTAATTGTTCCAAGCTGAAAGAATATTATTTTAGAGTGAGAAGTGCACCTTTTTCAGAACTTTGGACATATAATAAATCAAGCGAAGTTTTCATGATGTTGATAAGAAAACAACAATTTTGAAGACATTTTTGAATACTGGAAGTTGGCCATCTTGTTTATGGAAAGCCCAGAAAATACTAGTGTGTTTAGCTTTAGTAAAGTAATTTAGGATCCTGGCAGATATTTAAGTAAAGTTGCAATGGGATCTGATGTGTGATTCCAACAATTGTGTTACCTGCTGTATCACACATGTGTTACAGGAGGTATAGTTTTGGGATTTAGATTCCATTTAGATTCCATATTGCTGGTGCAGGGCAACTCTGAGATTGGATTCTCTCTGCACCAGCAAGTACCAAGCTTGACTCCCTGCACGCCTCCATTCTCCCCACTGGAAGTCCTATCAGCTGATCAGAGCTCCCAGCTTGGGAATGCATGGTGTGCTCCATGGCTGGGGGTCCAAATCAGCTGAGGGAGTGCTTCCATCCTCTAGAACACAAACAAGTCTTGCGGATTATTCATTCAATCTTGTGAGGAGTTGAGCACATTCAGTGCCCACCGAAGTTGAGGCAAGTGAGTGAATAAAATAGTAATAATGATGATGATAACTATCACCACCATTGTTTTCTTGTAGTCCAAGTGAGCTAAATAGTGGACTATTAGAGGACAGAATACGATGTAATTTAAAAATATGCTGTGAGTTGAAAGGGGAAGGGATACAACTGCTCCCAGGTAAAGAATTCAGTGTCCTAGATTTGTTAGTTTTAGAATCAACATTAACTTCTATGAATACAAGAAAAAAAATGCTATGGCTGGGATTTCAAGAGACACATTTTTTGAGAACAGATTACTTTCATTATGAAAATTATGACCATGTGATGCACACTTCTGAAACTGGATTTAGTTTTTCATATTTTTTTATTTGAAAGTCTGGCTTGGAAGCATTGACTGAAACTCTGAAACCAGATAAAAGTAAACAGAACAGCATCAGTTAATTAACAGGACTTGATAAAATCCTTGTAACCGGGAAGAATGCTTAAAGCTCATTATCGAGCATTCAAAATGTACACTTTATTTGTACCTCACTACACAGAACGGATAAATGGGAAAATTGTTTATAAGCATCTCTAAATGTCACCTCATTCAGATGATGTATTTTTAATGACTGCATAAAGCCTGTACCCTATTTCCAGTAGTCTTTTTAAAATGGATTGTCAGAATACTGACTGTACTCTGTTGTACATAGATTTGGAATCTGGAATGTCATAAAAATGTTTAGTATTTTCATACAGCTATTATCATGTTCCTTGCTAATATAATGCAATATTGTAACTGTAAAAAATTCAGTTATATTAAGTAACTGCTCGTTTTGAGTTTTGGCTGCTAATATATATTAATGTATGTATCTTAATTTTACCACTGTACTTAAAATGAGGCTTCTGTAGATAATGTAATATAGAGAAGGAAAACAATATTAGAAGAGTGTAAGTTGGTAATTAAGGCCATGTACAGATATTCAGTTTCTGTGGGAGTATTGCTGTTTTCTTGCTGTTCTCCTTTGTAGAAACCACAAATGTGCAGCCATTCAAATATTTTCTCCCAGAGCAGTAAAACTAATAAGCTGACTACAAGAAGACAGAAATCACTCATGGAAGTTTCTTCCAGGAGTTTCTCCTGGGAGACTGAACAGCTGCACACTTTCTCCCATGTTGACTCCTCCAGGAAACCAGGAGGCACTGGAGCTACAGGAAGATGTCCCATGCCTTTCAGAGATTGGGGTCACTCAAGTCTGGAGAAGACATGGGGGGCAGTTGACTGCCCAACTCCCCCAGTAGACTGGGAAGGGGCTGTTAGCTGCTCCTTCCCTGCTTCTCTTTCCAGAGTTGCAGGTATGAGATGGTAGGAGGAGCTCTACTGCAGTGCTGTCTCTGGCTACTGGGCCCTGGGAGTCAACCATAGGGAGCAGTGTACTTCTGCCTGCTTCTCACACCAGAGAGCTTTGTTCTTGAACAACTTGAACTGTTGTCTTTTAATATTTTTGTTCCTTATTTTTAAAGTTGTCTCATGAGAAAACTGGGGATCCTATTTTTTTTTATGCAAATGAATATTTTAAACCTGAATTCACTGGTATTTGTAATTGCATTTTCATGCTGTAGTGTTGCACTGTCCTAGCCACTCTATGCATGTGTTAGAAACCATTAAACCTATATTCACATGTGGAGCTTTCCAGGCCCATTAGCTCTGCTAAGAAGCATAGTTTTCTGCAGTATGCATGAAGGCAGCTGCACAAAATTGAAGCAAATGTCTTTAGACTACTTTCTAGTTCTTGTGGCCTGTGGAGCATCCAGGACTGTGTACCAGATTTTAATCCCTGAAAGTTGGTTACTATGTATAGCAAAAAATGCTTTTCCCTTCCCTTCTATTGATAGACATACATAGAAGATAAGCCTGTAATACTTCCAAGTACTCTAACAAAATGATAGAAAATTTTGTATCTGTTTGTCTGAGCCATGAGGATGACACGTTGGGAGTTATTGTATCGGTTCTTGATTAATGAAAGCTACATTTTTTTTTAAAACCTACATTAAAACATTATTACTAAGCTAAGCATTCAACATTTAGGAAATACCAGAATTAAAGTTGCTAATGAATTCTTAATTTGACTTCCATATGTCTACCCTATAGAGTCATAGAATCATAAAAAAATTAGGGTTGGAAGGGACCTCAGGAAGTCCTCTAGTCCATCCCCTTGCTTGAAACAGGACCATCCCCAACTAGATCATTCCACCTAAGACTTAGTCTGCCTGAGTCTTAAAAACTTCTAAGGGTGGTGATTCCACAAACTCTGTAGGTAACCTGTTCCAGTACTTTGCTGCCCTCCTTGTGAGAGTTTTTTTCCTAATATCTAACCTAAACTTTGTTTGCTGTAACTTGAGACTATTACTCCTTGTTCTGTTATCTGTCACTACTGAGAACAGTCTAGCTCCATGCTATTTGTAACCGTTCTTCAAGTAGTTAAAGGCTGTTATTAAATCTCCCATCAATATTCTCTTCTCCAGACTATGTATGCCCAGTAGGGCTGTGCGAAATTTAAGAGGCCGTTTCATTTACTTTCGGATTTGGACATTTCAACGATTGAAACACAGAATCCAAAACTCAGGGCTCTGAAACAGGTCCAAAACGAAACAGGCCATCCAAAACATTTCAGAGGAGGGCTTGCAGGGAAAGAGGGAGGGGAAGGGGTGCGGGGGGGAAGAACTGTTCTGAAATTGACACCTATAGCTGGCCAGTGACCATAATCTGTCCCTGAGGTTCCTTCCAACCCCTCAGCTTTAATGCCTAGTTCCCTCAGCCTCTCTTCAGCAGTCATGTTCCCCAGCTCTCTAATCAGTTTCACTGCCCTATGCTGGATTCTCTCCAGTTTGTCCACATTCCACATCTTTTTTTGTAGTTGGGGACCCAAAACTGGACACAGTACTCCAGATGTGACCTTACCAGTGCTGAATAGAATAGAACAATCATCTCCCTTGATCTGCTGGTATTTCTCCTGCTGTGCAGCCCAGTATGATGTTCACTTTCTTTGCAACAAAGGTGAACTTTGGGCTCATAATCAGTTTATTATCCACTGTAACCCCCAGGCCCTTTTCCGCAGAGTTGTTGCTTAACCAGTTAGTCCCCGGCCTGTACCGGTATATGGGATTGTTCCATCCTAAATGCAGAACTTTGCACTTGTCCATATTGAACTTCATGAAATGTCTTCTGGTCTAGTCCTCCCATTTGTCTAGGTTACTCTGAATCTTGGCCCTATCCTCCAGCATATCTACTACTTCACCCAGCTTGGTGTCATCTGCAGACTTTCTGAGAGTGCACTCCATGCCATCCTTCAGATAGTTGATTATGACAGGGTCTTAACTGTATATCATTTAAACCCAAAGATTTGGAGGTGGCCACTACATGATTCTTATTTTCTGGGTACTCTGTTTAAAGCACCTGGGAACTTATTTGTACCAATGTTGAACATTCAGAAATGTAACTGAATCATTAAGATTTCTGCACTTATAAAATGCTATAAAAATTCTGGAATAAGCCAAAGCTTTCTCAAAGTGGGTATCTAAAATTTGTTAATACTTCAGACAATTTTAGTTTTAGCTGCCTGTATGCAAGACAGTTATAATAATGCTTACATCACCTCCCATCTCTCAGGAGTGTTGTGAGGAAAAATTGTTTGCAATGAACTAAGTTATGATGATAGTACCATTGGAAAGTCTCAAGAAAATTACTTTCAATTCATTTCAGCAATTGGTGATATACAGTGTGTAAGACATGGGGCCATAGGTGAAATGATGAGGATAAAAAGCCATATTGAATAGTGCCTTATTCTGTGAGAACATTATATGTGCACCTTGTGGTCAAAACACTAGGGTCTTTTATCAGAATGACAGCAAATAATACCTGTGTCCTAATGTCTACCTATAACTGCAATAAGGTGCTTGAATAACCTTAGTTCCTGCCAATTGTCACTTTTCAGTACTCAGCTTTGGAACCCATTTTTTTTTGTTTTTGTTTTGAGGACTTTTTTTCCCATTAATGTAATATGTTAACAGGAATAATACCTGTCAGATTTGCAGCTGATCTTAAATAGATTTAACCTCTTTCAGACTACTTTTGGTTGAGAATCTATAATGTATAAATCAGGCATGGATAATTAGCATTGTGTTGTAAAATCAGTTTGATAAAGCAGCAGCTGAGCAGCATGAGGAGAAAACCCTGAAAGATTTATTAAGATAAGTTTCCATATGTAAGAAATTTTAAAAAAAATTTCATAAGAAAAACTGGCTTATTTCCTTAAGTAATATATAACTTTATTCCTAATGTTTTACAGTACTCCCCCAAAACAAGATATTCAGTCTTCAGTAGATTTGCATTTTATTTGTCCACATGTTGCTTTTTAAAGTGGATTTTTTTTACTGTAATGATTAAAAAAAACATGTATTATGCATTTTTAAAGTAAATTAGTAACAAAAATAATATTAAGATGAAAAGTAATTGGACTGTTGAGCCAGCATTTCTACATACAACTATTGAACTGTGACATATACTGAAAGAAAAGCTAAATAGTTTTAGTGTTTTTGTTTGAGGCATAGTCTTCCATAGTAGCAGTTGTGCCTGTAAGATACCAGTCCGTGAATATAACACCTGTCTTGTAACTTAGAAGTTAATTCATTTGCCCAGGAAATAAAATTCTGGAGTTTTGACCAACTTTTTTGAGAAAGCATGTGTTGCAGAGCACGGAGGTGCTCTGCTCTTAAAGAGGGGAGACCACTGGGGAAAGAGCCCTAGCAGTAAGTAAGGAGCCCAGCTGTTGGTTGCCAGGGCAACTGGAGCTAGCAAAGGATCACACCTGCCAGTGGTCAGCTGACTGTAAGGGGCAGGGCCTGGCTTCCTTATAAACACTAGGGGCTGAGGCCAGGAGGCAGTTCCCTGCCAGCAGCCCAGGAGAAAGGAGCTTTCTGCCATGGAAGAGTGGAGGAGCCTGAATGCAGGAGCAGTGTCTGACACTGCTAAGAGATGAAGAATCCCCAGTAGGCATGAATGTGGTTATAGCCAAGCAACTTCAGTTCAAGTTATAGCTGAAGGGCTGGTGTTTGTGTTGCTGTTTGTCACCGGTGGTTTGTCTGAGGCTATTAGCAGTTGGAGGAGACCTCATAGGGGACCCACAGCAGGGTGGGAACCCTAGCACTGGTGAGGGTGCAGCATTCGAGGTGCATTGACCCCAGCCCCAGAGAGAGGCAGTTGAGAAGCCCCAGAGAGGAGGGGCGGCTTGACGGAGAAGCCCTAAAGAGGGGGGGCAGCTTGACGGAGAAGCCCCAGAGAGGGGGCAGCATTATTGCAAAGGCCCAGAGAGAGGGCAGTTTTATGGAGGAGCCCTAGAGAGAGGGCAGCATTGTGGAAGAGCCCCAGAGAAGGGGGCGGCATTATTGAGAAGGCCCCAGAGAGAGGGTCAGCATTACTGAGGAGGCCCGGAGAGAGGGCAGTGCTTTGAGAAGTGCCAGAGAGAGGGCGCAGAGAGAGACAGGGCCACAGAGAGCCTGAGCGCCAGAGGGGGTGTAGACCCAGACTGAACAATGTTTATTTCAGCTGCAAGGCTTGTGGTGTGGTAAAGGGCTGGTTGGAGCCATGCATCGCCCATAAGGCTAGGGTGCCCCTGAAGCACCTGTTGTAGAGCAGGACCCACGAGGGGTCCAGGAAACCAGGGGGTCTGAGTAACCAGCAAGAAGTGACCAAGAGGCTGTAAAAGGCAGCCTTCCAAATATATGGTGACATCAAAGATGTGGTGGGTAAGAATTTGAGGGTGCCCTTGGGCCAACTTGGCACAGGAAGGGGGCCTTGAGGAGATCACGGTCCTCCTGCAGGACCCCGCCGTGACAGCATGAAAGAAGATTGAAGCCCCCTAAAGAGGGAAAAGCCATGGATTTTGGTGCCTCCTCACAATGCTAGTTATCTATTTTATCCAGGCTAGGGACAGACATTACACATAAACCAGTTTAAGTGATCAGAAACTGGTTTAAACCCTTAACAGAACACAAGTTCAATGCACATAAACTAGTTTCAAAATGGCTGAAACTGGTTTAAGATGCATCTTGTTGAATGTAGTATCAGATTTACTTGATTTGGGTTAAACTGGTTTATGCAATGTCTGTCCCAGACCCCTTCCTGGTTTAAATTAAATCAGAGTCCCACAGCATCCCTGGTGCTTTGCAGCCCTGAGCTGTGCTACCTGCTCCAGAGAATTGGGCTGGGCCCCTCTGCTCCCTAGCCAGAGCTCTGGTAGAGTCTGCAGGCACAGCAGAGTCTGCCTGGCTTCTTCCCACCCACCTGCTGTTCACTGCTCAAGCAGGGATCCCACCTGTCTCCCATCTCCCACCTCCCACAGCATGGGCCCCAGCTGAGAGGTATGTGTGTGTGTGCATCCAATTTCACTGGGACCAAACGGTGTCAGCTTAAGGCCTTTTTGGAGCTAATCAATAGGTCAGCTGGTAACGTCCCTCTGTTCATTCCCTGGAAAAAGCTGGTTAAAAAGAGCTTAAATTATTGAGAGAGGCTTTTATTTTCCTGATGAGCTGATAAATGCTGTGTTAGCAGCCACCTGCTGGCTCCCTCACCTGTCAGGTTTGCCAGCAGTGTAAAGAAGCAGGGTGAGGAGAGAGACTGAAAAGCTCAGTATCATCAATAGGTGCTTGCACTGCACCCCTCCAGCTACCCACCCTTTGCCTTAGAGTGCTAGCATGGGTCTGGCAATGGTCCCGTCTCTTGAGCAGTGAACAGGACAAAAGCCTAGGATTGTGCAGGCAGGGTCGGGGTTTAAGCCCCACCTAATCAGAGCATCTTGCCAGGCCCTGGCCAGGCCCTCCATCAGCTCAGCACTGTGGAAGGGAAGCAGGGGCTGTTCTAGCCTCCCCCCACCTTCTACCCTGAGCCATTACAGGCATGTGCCTGCATATCCTCAGTCCAGAGGGAATGACTGTACAGTTGCAAACCAGTTTGACCTAGGCAGGTTAGACTAACCTGCAAAGATCGAATCAGTTCAGGCTTTGGCTTTTTGAATGTCTGTCCCTAGCACGAGTGACTATACTACAAAACAATGAACACCTCCATATGAAGCCATAATCAGTAGGCTTCAGATCTGCAGTGTTTCTGGGTTGCTCCTTGAATTGTTTATGCATTTTACTTAAAAGTTTTTGTTTAAAAAGCAGATATAACCTTGGGATCAGGGACCAGAACTTAGTATAGTCACTCCTGTTATAGATTTCTCCTGTTCACTGGGCTAAAGAATCATATTTACTCTTACATGTTCTGCTTCTGGCCCCCAGGACCTTTGCTTTCCCTCCCATCTCATGATCCAGCTTCAACAATAGATTTAGTGTACTCAGATTCACCTCACCTGTGGTCTGCTGGTTAGGGCACTGCCAAGGAAAAGGGAAATGTGAGTTTAAATCACATGGGCTTGGACCATCTGAAGGAGTGAGCCTTTACCCACTAGGCTATTGGACAAAACGAGAACACCATTAAAAGCAACATCAGTAGTCATATTCTCCCCCTTTTCTATATACTGCTATTGTATGTCAGTAAGGTGCTCTAAGACCTGTCTCCTTTAAATAAGTGGGATCCAGTGTATAAGGCTACTCCCATTTCTACCCATTGAAAAATGGGAGGAGCATCTGTCTCTCTAGGCATACAAGGTCTAAGCAGTGAGAGAATGGGAGACTTAGGCTCCTTAGAGGTCTCCTGAAGTTTGAAACCTCAGTTTAAGGCAAGTGGCAACTGAGCCTTAGTTGCTGCAATGGAATCTGGGCAATAGTCTTTTTTTTACTAATGATTTATAAACAGTTGTCTCATTAAAATGAAATGTTAACTTCCACCGTTTTGAATAATAGGGCTGTTCAGAAGTATAATTTTTACCAGGTGTTCTTTAACTCATATAAAACCTAGTGCATTAAATTATAGATTTCATAGTTTCATAGTATAGTTTCATAGTATCTAAGGTCAGAAGGGGCCTAGAGCAGGCCATCTAGTCTGACCCCCTGCCAAGGGCAGGAACGAGTGCTGGGGTCACAGGACCTCAGCCAAGTACTTATCCAATCTACTCTTAAAGACGCCCAAGGTAGGAGCAAGAACCACTTCCCTAGGAAGCCCGTTCCACATCCGAGCCACCCTAACTGTGAAGTAGTGCCTCCTAATGTCCAACCTAAACCTGCTCTCCAGTAACTTGTGACCATTGGTCCTAGTTACCTCTGGTGGTGCCCG
>JAGPOW010000290.1:17378271-17391655 GCA_030014935.1 Caiman crocodilus
GGTCTCCGCCGAACCATCGCCCTCTGTCTGGGGCTTCACTATGGAGTTGCCCTCTCTCTGGGTTTTCTCCACCCTGTAGCCGTCTCCCTGAATCCTTCCCAAGCTGCAACCCTCTCTCTGGGTCTTGTCACAGCAGCAGCCCTTGCTCTGGGTCTTCCCAGATCTGCCGAAGTCTCCCCGTCCTGGGGTCTCCTGCCTCACCTCCTGGCTTGTCTGTTGGTACAGTCCTCGCTTGAGGTGCTGGCTCACTGCCAGGCTTCGCTGCTCCCTCACAGTGTATGTGCAAGGTTGCTCCTGTCATCTCATGCCCCCAGCTGACACCACTGGCAAGGCTTTCTCCCAGCACATATGCACCTCCTCCCCATCTCATCGCTGGCCCTTTTACATCCACTGGCTGGCGGTTGCACATGATGACATCCACCAAATGCAGGTGCCGTAAGGCATGATCAGCACCCCGTGCGGGCTTTCCCTGCTGTCTTTGCTCCTCCTCTGCTCCTGTAGTAAGTAAGTTTCCCTTTTTCTCTGTTCCACCCCCAGCTCCTGGCCCTGGGGTTCCCCTAATGGCCCCAGGAATCTCCCTGGTTTTTCTCTCCCTGTGACAGTTAGTTTTCGTATGTTGCTAAAAACTATTTAACATTAAAATAATCTTAAATCATGCTTAATGCTTCCACGATGTGCAGTTGCTGGAACTGTACAGAATTCCATTATCTTGGTGATATAGAATATGAGGTATTTTTATGCTCTTCCTTTACTTCCCTTCTATTTAAATGTAACCGAGAGGAAACTTTGTGAGTATGTAAGTCCTTCAATATCTTGACATCTATAAATAAATTTCCAAATATATAGTGATGTATCAGGATTTATAGTGTCTTATTTTCTGCCCATTATGACAGTATACCTGGTGGTTTCTAAAGCTGGAAAATGGGAGTGGTGAAATTCTTCCATGTCAAATGTAATTTCTTTGCTGAATATGACAATGTATTGAATTGGCTGGCAGATGTGTTTTACCCTTTTTACTGATAAATAGTGGCTCTTCTTTCACAACCCCCATTTCCTTAATTTGAAATGTTGCTCTTAAATCTAACTAAAGTTTATGAGGCTTCAGTATTTCCATATTGGATTTCATCATATCCAGAATTGTCTAATTGACTAATATCACTTAAAGATAAATTACTGAGTTAGTGAAAGTTCAAAATTGTTCAAAGTTAGTGAAAGTTCAAAATTGAACAAGACCAAAAGGTCTAGGCCCCTTTAAACTTTGGGAAGATCAGGTGTTTTGTAAGGTAGATGCATTTACATTACTAAAAATGTAATGTCTTCATGCTTGTGGAACTAACACTGTTCAGAAAATTAGCGTTCAGTATATTTTGAATGGTCTCAGAATTTCACTCAGTCACATTGCAACTGGTTCCCTTAAAGTGAATGATCACAAAGAGGGCTGGAGGCCTTCATCAGGGGATGATGGAGGTTGGAAGTAGTTTTCAGGCAGCCTAGTCCTTCATTGCATCTCTTGGCTGTTGATTTGGTGCAGCAGGCATTTCTAGATGGTGAATTATTTTCAGTGACATTGTGCCAGTTAAAGTTGGCATTCCTCTGTGGAAGCAAAGAAAGCTCTCAGCAGCCAGTGAGTGGCTGTTCCTGGAGGTAGTTTTATTTAGATTTGTCCATTCTAGCTTCTTACTTAAAAAACAAAACAAGCAAAAAACAATTATCTTTGGCAAGCTCACTTAGCTGAACAAGTATGTTGCATCTTGTAGGAAATGGGGAGCCACTTGAACAGCATCTTTCTAATTCCCCCTACATGTCATGCAGATCTCATGGATAGCCAGACTTTAAAATCTACTAGGCGAAAATATAGTAATTGGCCCAGAAGATATTCTGGCAAGTATGCTAGAAACCAGTTTTGAACGAAAAGATCAAGTTATACAGATCTTTTTTGATTAGCTTTGTGAAATGGGGAATTGACTTAAAAACCATTCCTTTTAAGATTTAAGGTGCACAGAATGCTATGCTAGACTGCTCTCATCAAAGACAACATTCTTCTACACATTGTTTTTGCGAAGGTTGGAAATGCTTTTAAAGTTGTAACTCATTGATCTATGAGAGCAGATCTTAATGAAATACTTCAATCTTTATGGGCATGTATTTGAGTACATTGCAATATCCTCCTGTATGTTACTGAGTACAAATGACAATGTTTAAAACTTAGTTTTTCTCTAAAAGTTCCTGGAACTTTAGTCTGTTGAAGCACATTCTTCTGATTAGATATATAGATATAGAGATGTGACTAAATTCACTGCACTGGTTGCATCAGTACACAAAACTCAGCTTATTGAGCTTGGAATGGGGCTCCTGGTATGAGTTGTCTGGGACAGTAGCCTCGAATTGTAACCTGCAGTCACACCACAGATCATTAGCACAAGCTCTCCAGGACTACTACTTTTGGAAAATAAAGAAAGCTTCTACTGCTCACAGGGTTTTGCGTTTGTTTCATATGAGAATCTATGCACACAATCATCAGACTGGAACCTTATTCATTTTCCATCGCTTTTTGTTTTGGGTTAAAGGGAAAGGAAAGAAATTATTTACAGATGAGTTAGGAAATGCAGTAGTCCAAATATAACACACAAATATGAGTTGTACACATTCAAGAGTATACAATATGCATTGAAAATGTAAATATGATGATAACATGCAATAGTTGAAGGTATTCGTATTGTTTCTTTAAACCATTGAAGATGCTCTGCATTGCACAGGATATAAATTAGACATTCCACGCATTCTTCACAATCAAAATGCCCACTGCTGCTAATACTTTCTATTAGTGATAGTGTTTGCTACAAGTAGCATAAATAAGTTTGGGCAAGCAGGGCACAAGTCCAGGTACTGATTTAGAGAGAACACAAGTATGGTAGCCCTGACAAGACTACAACTTAACATATACAAAATTATAACTTATGATCACATTGTATGTAATGTGTCTGAATTATCTGGGATAGATCCAGTTGTGTAGTTATATCACCTGAACAATGTCTTAAATTACGATGTTCTCCTGGGAGAATTTGGAAGAATAGCTTTGCTTGTAAGCTGAAGTGCCTGGCTGGAATTCTGGCTCTGATGAGGTCAATACAGTGTTATCGCAGACTTCATTTGTTCACTGATTTCAGTTATAACTTCAGGATTTCAGACCTGAACTTTTGCAAATGTGCCTGTATAAATCACTCTCTCCCTTTTAATGTAATTTTTAGTAATTCAAACAACACAAAGAAGGAGATGCCTGTGCATTAAATTAAGACTGCACATCTAAAATACTTTTACATAGGTGATCAAGCAAGAAATAAATATATTGAAATCATAGGCATAGTAATACCAATTTCACTACGCTATGTTGGGATATGACCCTGTGATCCCTGAGGTAAACTTTAAATCAGAATTACAAAGTATCAGAAGGAGATGGTATTTTTGTAGTTTCTTCCACACTGCAGATTTTTATATTTTTAAATATACCACAATTGAATAAATTTTTCAGCCAGCATATGCCAGCTCTAACATATTTTCTGGTTTGGGGAAACAATTCTAGGTTCCTGTTTCAAGGAAGCAAGTGTTAGATTGTGAAAATAGTGATAATGGAAAAAAAGTTAAGGGGAGGTTTTAAATATTCAATTATTAGTAAAACAACAGTAATAATAAGGAACCCTTCCCTTTATTAGAGTGATGTAGAATCTAAAAGAAAAATAAAGCCTTCAGTTTTGTGCTATGAACACAATGAAAGGTTATACCTCCAGCGGTATTTCTTAAAATTCAAAGCACTTGTTAAAATTCTTGCTTGTGAATGGGAAGATTGTAGTGACAAGGCTCAGTAGTGATATTGTGAATATTTCCCCCCCACTTCTTTTTTTTCTTGAAATGATTATTGTATAGGATCTTGCCAATCCGTATGTGCACATGGACTAGCTTTTAGTGGTAAAATCTTGCAACCCATTTGGAGTAC
Organism: Caiman crocodilus; assembly: GCA_030014935.1. Classification (NCBI taxonomy): domain Eukaryota; kingdom Metazoa; phylum Chordata; order Crocodylia; family Alligatoridae; genus Caiman; species Caiman crocodilus. The sequence goes on from JAGPOW010000290.1 coordinate 17,382,263, forward strand.
AAATCAGTAACACAGGCTTTTGCCTTTAGCCAGAAATGTTTGTGAATGAGATATTTCAATCCCTTGGCATTTATAATATTGGAAATCTAAAATACAAGTATGGAGGTGTTATACTTGTCATTTATTTGTCTTATTTATTTTGCAGTAGTTGTATAAGGCCCCAAGGGCTCCCCATGCTTCATGTGATGCAGACATAAGCAAGCACAATTTCCACTCTGAAGAACTTAAAATGTAAATTGATGAGGATGAATACAAGCTTTGAGAAAGGAATACAACAGAACAGCAAAGTGATCAGAGTGATGGAAGACATGCCTCTTCCATGATTTAACAAATCAGAATGTACCTTAGCTACCACAAAGTATTTTTTCTCCTCAAATGCAAATGTATAAGTTATACGAAAATTCCCATGCTAACCTCGGGCTTAGTGTCTGTGCTGCCATTGCTTTATAAGGATTGATATTCTTTCTGATCTGTTTTAAAATTGAAATGCTCTCAAGTTTCAGGACATAAATCATGAACCCAGTGACTACTGTCATATGTAAAGACCTCTAAAACATGAAATTTCATTGGCAGGTGAAACTGGCACTGCTTGAGTTGTGAAACTAATAGTGTTGAGTTCAAGAGTGCCTCTCATATTTTACAGAAGATTGGAGCCTAGGAAGGAAAAATACTGGAAAAGGTGAACTATGATTAATTTTATTTAAAAAAATTAATCCCAATATAACTTCAAATGCAGTCTTTCTTTCTGTTACCACTTAAAAAAAGTAGACATATGCCAGTCAACATCTCCAGAACAGTGATATAACTTTCTCAACCCACTCATGAATATCAGCATAAATTTACTAAGGATGTCTGCCTTCAAATATGAGACTATTTCAGAAGCCACTGATGTGAAATAAAACGAAGGAAACAGAATTCAACACAAGTTACCAAAGAAAATCATGTTAATGTAGAAAAACATAAGGCCAGGAAATAGTCATCTGTTTTAGAGTTAGTAATTGTGATCAACAATCTCTTTCTTCCCAAATAACCGTCTAGATTTTCTGAAATAACATTTTATATTTGCTGTGGTTGTTAAGTTTCTTGGCAAATACTGAAGACTGAAAATAATGTCTAAATTATGTAGTATATACCCAATACCATCAAGTAGTGAAATTTAGACTTCAGTTGTATTTTGATTGCAACAGAGAAGAATAAATGAAATGACTGTAGAAATGCTCTTTATTAAAATTTCAACACACAAGATATATATCTAATCCTATTTTCAGTCATTTGAAAAAAAGAGGAAATGGCATATATCACAGGAAACAGCATAAGGGAATAACTATATTCAAAAGATTAGTATCTTACTATTTCAAGAGGACAGGATATGTTGAAATGTATTCCATAGAATATATACTGGCGAAATACAAATGAATAATTTTTTGTCTATTTGAAGAAAGAATCAATAAATCAGAAAAAGCCTATTAGAAGCTGTTCTATTTGGTCTACAGCAACATATTTCCAAGAAATTAGATTAGATATAATTATCCTGATAGGTTAAGCAACACTGTATTAGTATACTTATACACATTTTAACACAGTCTCACAGCAGGAATAAGTTTTAAATCCTTCAAGGTATGCAGAAACCTGGCATTATCTTTACTAGATAAAATACTCCAAGATGTTAGTTAGTTAGGTGCATCTGCACGTTCATTAATGCACTTTAGATAAGGCACATTAAATTTACTACCTCCGTGGGCCTGTAGGTGTGCCAAGAGGCTGTTCCAATGCATTATAATTACAGCACATCAGAGCAGACTTGATTAATAGAGTATGCTTCAATAGCTTCCCATGTCTCATGTGTCAGCATCCTCACACTTCAAAATGGTGGTGGGGAAACTTGAATTAATCCTTATCTAATAAGCTTTATTTCAAGCACCCCTACTACCATTTTGAAGTGTGGGGATACTGATACATGAGATACTGTGGTGTTATAATTACAGTAGCTCTCAGAGCAGCTCTAGTTAAAGCACTTTCCCCACTTCCCTGTCCCCCACCAATCCTGGAGTACATGTAAAAGTGCCCTCCATCATGAAGCACTAAAAAAATGCTCATTAGCCTTTTTCTGATGTGCATTAGCCAAAGAGCACAGTTTCGTGGTGCTTTAATACACATTAAAATAAACTAATGCACGTTAAAGTGCATGTGCACTCACTGTTGCTGCAAGTATGTTACCTCTCCCATTTCCTCTCTTTTTTTTTTTCCAGCTCACTTTATGGCCAATTAAAAATTACCATTGACTGTATTTTGCTAAACTTCACGTGAAGTTCAGATGGATGATTTTTCTTAAAAAAAATAAAATTAAATTAAAAAAAAGCTAAAGGGAGAAGGAAAGAGTGGAATTGGGGGGGGGCGTTTCTTGGGGGGGCATGGAAAGGCAGTGGGAGTGTTGAAGATGTTAGGGGGATAAATGAATTGTTGGTTGCTTAACATATGCCAGCCATTTTTAAAATATGAAGGGGTGTATGACATTTGGTAGATTTCACTGCTGTAGCGGTACAACCCCTTGCTGGTTCTTATGGATCTTTGTGTGGTGTCATCATGTAAATAACATTAGTGAATTGCACACACTTGAATTTAAGCTGATGTTAAAACGTACTCCAAATCATTTCACAACTCTGGCTGTCATTCAACTACCAATCTTGATAACTGAATAAGCAAAGAATAAAAGAAAGCTGATTATTGTTCTCCTAGCATAATAGGCAGACAGTGTCAGTAGTATGTTGTCAAAAACACACGAACCATGTGAAACAAGCTACCAAAGCTCAAAGGGGTAGGAAGAAATCCTGTTTGTTTGACTAAATGAAAAACCAGTGTTTATTCAGGCAGTTTTTCTAATTTAACAGACTGAAGTATTTTTAAGGGGGTTTTATCATGAATTTTATTTATATATTGGGCCATAGACCCAAAGGCCAGGTACAGACATTACACACAACCTGCTACATGTGACCAAAAACTAGTCTACATCAATAACAGAACAGAAATTTGGGGAACACAGACTGGTTTAAAAATGGTGCAGTAAGATAGACCTGGATCAATGAGGTGTATCAGACTTAATCAGTTTAGCTTAGACTGATCTGTTGAACTTTTGTACCAGTTCCCTTATCAGTTCATGTCAGGTAACTGTCCTCTGGCATCTCAGGCACCCTTGTGGGTCCCTGCACTACTCGCCATTGTGGGGAGATATGCTAGTACTCGTTGGGTGCTCTACTGCTCCAGGCTATCACAAAGCCAAGACCGTACGGATGCGGGGGGTGGGGAGTATGCCATAGAAGGAAGGATCAGGCTTTCAGAGCTTGGCACCAGCAGGACATACCAGCACAGCCCAGATGCTTTCACCAGGTAGCAGGGACAGGGGCACTGCACAAAGAAAGGATTGGGCCCCTTGGTTGCTGCTGGTGCCAAACTCCAAGGGACCTAATCCTTCCTTCTTTGGACCAGCTGGGCCACCCCTGATTGGGCATGTGCCCCCAACCACCTTCCAGGAGAGCCTCAGAGTGAGTCACTATGGCACCCTAGGCACCCCAGCCAGTGGCGGCTGGAGGGGGCATGCTATGGTGACCTGCTCTGGAGTTCTCTTGGAAGCCTAGGGCTGGGCATGGGGGATGGTCTGTGGTGATTGCAGGGGGTTTCTCCAGCATTCTGGGAAGTGCATGGGAAGTGCCTTCTGCCTTGGTTCCATACAAGCACCTGCATGTCACCACCTCCCCCTTCCCTCTCCCCCACCCCTGAGGACGGATGTGGGTTCTGTTTGCTCACAATCCAATCTATGCTGTTTAGAGAAATCCACAAAAGTTTGACTGATTAAACCTTGGGCTTTTTGAATGTCTGTATCTAGCCATCATGTCTAAGTTTGTGTGTGGGATGTGTTGGGGTGGGAGGTTGTTTTTCTGGTTTTTTTGTATTACATAAAAATTACTTTTTTAATGAAAAAAAAAAAGAAAAAGGGGAAATGGCAGTGTAAGAGGTGGCCTGCTCAGGGTCGATCTTGCTGCAGCCCGCCCACCTGTTCATGGGCCAACTGTCCGCCTGCTTTCCCGCCACGCCTTGATATTAATTAGTTAAATAGATGTTAATAAGCGGGAGGCTACCCATTTCCTGCCCTGATGCCAGGGGGTGCTATCTGCAGCTCCATTCGTCCCCTACATTGCAACCCAAGCATCAGAGATGGCATTTAGATGTTCTCACAAATCACTCTGAACTGATCTCTTTTTGGGGGTGATCCCCCCGCCAGGACCTGCGGCTCTCTAGCCCTGGCCCACCTCCAGGCCAGTCGGAACCCCAGGCCCTCAGCAGCTCTTGGGCATTCCTCACAGTGGGCCCCTGGCCCTTCGACCCTTTTGGTCCTGGCACCAGCATGGGCCAGTCAGGGGAAATTCAGAGAGCCGTTGAGTCTATGTCCCTTTCTTCCCTCCGAGGGTCCACCCTCTGGGCCCCCCAAACAAAGGGGTAACCCACCCAGGCATGGGGGCTAGTGGTTAAGGCACCCCAAACTGCCTTTCACCAGGGTGGTAACTGACCTAGCATTTCCTGAGGGCTCCTACACCACTGCGAGCCCCACCAGGCCACCCACTCCCAGCAGGCTGCAGCTCTAGGTCATACCCAGGACCAGGAGCCTCCTTACCATTCCCTACAGCTCCTCCCTTACCTCCAGATGATACCAGCAGCCCTCCAGTCAGATGATGTTGTTGCCTGGCCTCTAGCAACAGAACTGCCCTGTTTATATGGGCAGCCCCAAATCCAAAATGGCTGGCCTTATTAGGCACCTGCTGGCTGCTGCTTTCTGGCCCTTAAAGTGGCAGGCACCAACAGTGCCCTGCCACAGGCAGGAATACCATAACTCCTGTTTTGCTTAGCTGTCCAGCCCCATTTCATTGACTTGCAGGAAGATTCATGTAGTCGGCTAACTTCCAGATAAACAAGTAGACCTTTGGTTTCTTGTGCCAACCTAAAACAATAACCTAGAAGTCTAGAGCTATGGACAGATGTGCATTTGTATTGTTATGAGTGCTACAGCATTTTGTAGGGCTACAAAAATGTAGCTCTGAGGAGTATAAGCACATTCACAGCCCCCTTGTTCATATGCTACAAAATCTTCACAAAAGTGGTTGTCTAGCCAGGGAGCCTTAGAGGATTTCTTCCTCCTTCCCATGAAGCCTGTAATTGACAGGTCACTGACAGCCTACTCTCCACAGAAGGAAAACTACCAGGCAGGCTGTCAGTGATATACAGGCAGCCTCTCACTGACAGCGAACTCCAGACTGGCCAACCACTCCCAGTGGGGGCAGTGGCTAAACAGAGCTGTAACACAATCCAGGCCCACAATTTTCAGTGGCAGAAGATAAATAACTAAAGCTTTAAAGAGCCATTTTTTTCTGGATTTTGCCAGTGTAAAAAAAGTCCAAAGCAATAAAGAATGCTTCATGTAGAAGTACTGTCACAAGTACATGATACAGCAAAGAATGACTTGTAAAACTATAGTCCTTGAGATGGATAATGATCAGGGATCCTGGTTTTCTGTGTTTAAAAATAACAACTTCTCTGACTTAAAAAAAATTGGTGAATTCTCTGATTAAAAAAATCCAAAATCTGTGATTAAAATCAGATTAAAATCAGAAAAAACACCACTTAGATAGATAGATATAAATTGAACACATTGTTTTATTGATATATATACAATGTTAAAGCAATTTGGAAGCCTACCAGTGCCTCAATCAATTACTATAATAAAATAAATTATAAATACCTATAAATTTTGGTGTTTAATTTTGGGGTTTTTTATCATGGAAAATCAGAGCTCCCCCTGCCCCTTTAGTTTAACAGTATGTAGGTCCAGGTCCCTCACTCGCCACCCACAGTCCCCTGGGCTCTGCTGGTACCCTTTACTCCCCACTCATAGCCCTCCAACCCACCAGCCCTTCTGCAGTGTCCCCTGCTGCTATGAGGCCAGGGACCCAGGTCCGCACCCCCTGCCCCCCACAGTGGTGCCTGAGCCTCGGCTACCACCTGTAGAAGGCAGCTGCTGTGGCAGAACAAAGCACGGATTCCAGCTCTCCCTCCCCCATAGGCAGCACAGCTGGATCAGAGTTTATGGGGGGCTGTGTGAGCTGCGTGCTGTGGGCTTGGGCTCCCTACCCTGCTGCCCTCCCCATGGGGCCTTCATTGCCCATAGGGCGAAACCCAGTATGGCAAGGTTGAGTGGGACTGGGTGAGGAAACTTGTTGCCACCACAAGCCCTATACTGCAATGGCAAGACACCTTCTGCCTGCCCAGCAGCAGTGAGAGGCACAACTCCACACTGCCACCCCCACTGCTGCCAAGTAGGCAGGGGGTACCTTGTCTTGTTGGCATGAGGCTCACAGTGGTGGCACTGAACTTCCCTGTCATGCTGTGTCCTGCCTGCTGGGTTGTGGAAGGCCCAGGGAAAGGGCAGCAGGGTGAGGACCCCAAACCTGCAGCAGCCAGCCTACCCCACCCCTGCCCACACACAAATCTGGGGAACACATGTCCCCCATCCTCCCCAGGAGTGTGTGCAGGGAGACATCCCTCAGCCTCCAGACAAGCTGTCCGTGGCTGTGTCCTGCACCCCACCCAGGTTCTACAGCCATGCATGCCCTCAATCCCTATACACTGCCTGGCTCCTTCCTTCCCTCACAGTCATCAGTGTACTGCAGGTCAGTAAAGCCAGCCTTGGTAACTTTTGTTTTGCTGTGAAGGTACTTTAGGTCGAAAAGCTGACCATCATTTGATATGCCATGCTACTTCTGGGAGGAAGGCAGTCACAGATGAGAATCAAAATCACAGAAAGATAGATGAGGTGGGAGGAAAAAGGGTTGGGGCAATGATGCAGCCCTGCTTGCCACCAGTACAGATGGTAAATTGGTCTGTCTCTGATTCATTACAAAGGACTGTGGAAGTCATCCTATCATGGAGTAGCCTGAGGATGCTGCTGAACTTCAATGGACAACCAAACCTAGCCAGCACTTTCCATAAGGCTTCATGATTGATGGAGTTGAAGGCCTTGGTTAGGTCAATGAATGCCATATGCAACTCCTGGTGTTGTTCTCTATGCTTCTCCTGGATTTGTTATACAACAAAAAGCATGGTAGTGGTACCATGTAATAGTCTAAAGCCACACTGGGATTCTGGAAGGACACCTTGTCAAGGGGGAGGAAGCAATTCAGAGGCATGTGAGTAAGAATCTTCCCAACACTGGAGAGGAAGGCAATGCCTGGGAAGTTCCCACACACTGACTTGTCCCCTTTCTTGAAGATGGTCACAGTGTTGGCATTCTTTAAGTCAGGTGGAGTGTCCTTGTGAACCCATATTTTGATGGTGAATTTTGTGCTCTGGTGCTGTTCCACCAGCTTTGAAGACCTCTGTTTGAATGTCATCTGGTCCTGGCACCTTATTGTTCTTGGGCTAAGTGATGGAATACTAGACTTCCTTGAAGGGTGGGGGATCAGTAAGACAGTCTGTTACTGGTTGTTGAAGGATGGACTCAGTGGTAACAGCTGAGACCTTAGATTCACAATTTAGTAGAATCTTGAACTGCTCCTTTCAGTGTTGTTTGATGGATACATTATCTGTGAGAAGGGTGGAAACATCCTGAGGTCGCACGGGGGTCAGACCATTGGAACATAGCCTGTAGATGGCTTTTAATGCTTGACAGAAGCTTCTTATGTCATGTTGATCAGTGAAATTCTGGATTTCCATGGCCTTCACTTGCCACCACTGGTTCTTGATATCCTGGAGCCTTCTCTGAACTATAGTTTTAAGCTGGTGGTAAGCCTCTCAGATTTCATAGATTTCTAGGGCTGGAAAGAGTCTCAGTAGATCGAGTCCAACCCACTGCCCTGGGCAGGAAAGAGAGCGCTGGGGTGAAATGACCCCAGTCAGGTGCTTGTCCAGTTTCCTGTTAAAGACCTCCAAGGTAGGGGAGAGCACCACCTTGGAAGCCCATTCCAGATTCTGGCCACCTTTACTGTAAAGAAGTTCTTCCTGAGGTCTAATCTAAATCTGCTGTCTGTCAGTTCGTGGCCATTGTTTCTAGTTACCCCAAGTGGTGCTCTAGTAAACAGTATCTCCTATTCCTTGCTGTTATACCTCCTCTCCCCCCAGATAAATTTATAGATGGCCACAAAAATCACCTTTCAGCCTTCTCTTGTGGAGACCGAATAGGTCCAGGTCGCTCAATCTCTCCTTGTAGGACCTTACCTTCAGGCCCTTAACAATATGAGTGGCCCTCATCTGGAGCCTCTCAATGTTATCCACATCCTTCTTGAAGTGTGACACCCAAAACTGGACATAGTACTCCAGCTGTGCCACATAGAGGGGAAGTATCACCTCCTTAGATCTGCTTGAGATGCACTACTAATGCATGACAGAGTGTAATTAGCTTTACCTAGCACTTCATGACATTGATGACTCATGTTCAGCTTAGAGCCGACTATGACTCTGAGATCCCTTTCTACTCCTGTGCTGGTTAGAAAGTCATACACCCCTGTCCGTAAGTGTGTTGTTGATTCTTTCTCCTTAGGTGCAGCACTTTGTGCTTACCTTTGTTAAACTGCATCCTATTCTTTTCTGCCCATTTTTCCAACCTGTCCAGATATGCCTGAATCCATTCCCTGCCCTCCAGTTACTTTGCCCCATACTTTGGTGTCATCTTGTTTTTACTGGTTGGAGGTTCATTTTGCCAACTGCAGAATGCGATTTTCTTCTGATGGATAAGTGCTAGGATTTCCTCATTATTCTTGTCAAACCAATCCTCTCCCTTTCTTTGGATTGTACCCTTTTAATGATGTAGAAGCTTGTGTGTTCTAATAATCCTCAGAGTTATGTCGTTTGGAGTCTTGTATTCCTGGTAGGGTCTCCCCTGGTGAACAGGTTTGAGGTGAGGTCCCGGAATAAGCGTGGTCCAAACTCCTGAAGAACACAATGGCAGAACAGATATACTTGAGGACCTGTTGGTGCTCTGTAGCTGTGTAGATAAGGACCACAGTGGGATGGACGTCTCTGGTTGTCTTGGACATCCTTGTCACTGGGTTTAGGGCCCCTTCCTGTCAAGTTTGTATGGCTGTCACTTGTGCACCAGCTTTCTCTTGTTAAAAAATGTCATGTGCAGGCCACAGCCAGGGATGTTAACATCTCCCACAAACCAGGTCCTATGATGACAGACAAGTGGTGGTGGGGATAGGAACAGTGATCTCTGGGAGTCCGTAGTCACAACTATGCATGTAGTTGATGGTCATGTGATGGTTGTTTTGCACTTACCAAGACGGAAGTACAATTCAGCAGCTGCGGCCACACATGCGCACGCGCGCGCACGCGCACACACACACACACACA
>JAGPOW010000290.1:17394917-17449234 GCA_030014935.1 Caiman crocodilus
CAGCACTTGTTTCCTGCCATTGGCAGGGGGTCAGACTAGATGGCCTGCTCTAGGCCCCTTCTGACCCTAGTTACTATGAAACTATGAAACTATGAATGGCTGCCAGGGGGCTAAGTCTCATTAAAATTTATGAGAGTTTTGCATCATGCACTGCCAATTCTCTGTACATGATCTGTTACTCTAAATAATAAATCTGTAGTGATGTTCTGATGTGTAGTACTAAACACATACCCTCCAACTTCTTTTAATGGGTTTGGTAAATTTATATTCATTGTCCCAAAGCACAAACTTGGGCATATTTTATTTCTTCAGTTTCTTATTTTGTGTTCAGCAAATTCCACTAGTGCTACTGAACAGGGCTTTGGCACATAAGCCTACAGCAAATAAGCATTTTGTGGCATTAATATAACAGTTTTTTGTGAGGCATTGTGTTGCTCCAATTTCTCTGTTTGTATATTTCACTATTTGCTTTGCACATACTTATGCAAGTTAAAAATAATTCCATAATGCTTTAGAGTAAAAAGAAGAAATAAGATACTGACTGCTTTTTTTTTTTGAAAGAAGGAAAATATAGCTGCCATCACCTAACAATTTAAATAGCATTTGCCGTGTTTTTCATGAGTCATTTTAAAATAAATTCTTTGTAATTTCTAAGATGAACACATTTTGAAAGAAAAAAAATATATGAAAGGCTGCCAGTGACACTCTGCCTTACCCTTACAAGAAGTCTTTTAATATTGACTACAAAAAGGATAATGTATTCCTAGCAATACATTTTACAAATATGAGCAAGGAAACTGCTAGAATGACATTTTGCTGCTATTACTAAGTTTTTCGTCATCTTTAACAGGTTGTCATTAGAAGTCATGAGCATCTCAAAATAACATGTAATTTCAGAATTAGAAATACAAAAACCTGTTAAATGAGGTGCACAAATATTTAAGGATGCCATCTTGTACTGTTTACCCAAGGCATCTCTACTTAAAGTACTTGTCATCTCAGTCTGCCTGTTGTTTACCCAGCACCATGGTATCTAAGTACCACCTGAGACTGCCTTCTACATACATAGGCCTCAGTACATATGTGCACAGTATGAATACAAATTCAAAGATAACTTAAGATTGTTCACTGTGTATGTAGATAGATGGGTATGATTATGCATATTTCACACTGAAAATTACATTATGAAACTTTGTCTTAAACAAGAAAGCACGTAAGAGCAAGGAAATGTCAAAATTGAATTTATAATGTAACTTGACCTCTGCTCCCTGGAAGTATGGGAACGTTCTTCCACAGGATCACTTAGTCTTAGTATTATTTCCACTTGAAGAATGTCTTGTGTTTGTAAGCTTTTTTAACTGCATCCCATCTATGCAGTTTGTCCAGTAAAATATATCACCTTCACAAGGTGTAATATGTGATAATGTAATTAAAGATTCAATTATAATGCACAAGGGACGAGTATGTTTCTACTCTGAAAAGTGTCTTAAAATTGGTCTGCAGTATATCTCACTGGATGAATTCAGATTTTCAACTTTTGTCTATAATGAAACAAATATATTACTGGGTTTAATTCCTGTTTAATTTAGGAAAGAGGGAGGGGAGACTAAAAGAACAGGAAGGAGTGACCTTACTTTACTCTTTATTTTACATTCTAAATATTTTTAAGTTCCAAATTGTTAAATCTATACAAACCAGTTAAAAACAGTATAATTTGCCTTGCAATCTTTATTACAAGTGAACTGGCACAAGAGTTCATTTCAAAGCCCAGGGTGAACTGGCAAAGGTGTCAATTAGAAAAGGTGCTGGTGCAAAACTGAACACATTTAACGGCCTGTCATTTTGAAAATATAAATACAGAGTCCACAATGATATTTTTTAAGAGTCATTATTTGGAATCAAATCACAACATAACCTTGCCATTTTTTAACTTCTGGACACTTAATCTTGCAACTTATACTGTCTTTGAATATATAGTTAGGTATGGAATGTTAATTTTTTTTCTTTTTAACCAAAGCAGTAGAGTTAAAAAAAATAATTATTTTGCCACTTACCTTCAGAGTTTGACTTGACACCACCATAATTTCAGAAGGAAACCAGAATTGTATGTTACAAAAAAAGGATACAGAAGAAAAGAACAAAAACCCTACACACACCATTTTTATAAGCGTTGGGCACCCCTTTGAAATAGCTTATGAAAAGTATAATCATATACTGTTAAAGTCCTTGGGCCACTAACTTCAGTGGGCACACAGAGACTACATGAGAAAGTATGTACTTACCTTTGTATTGAATTAGTCAAGCTTTTCTTTTCTTACTTCCATATATGTCATGTGAGGGTGAAATTAATATTACACTTAGACCATACTAACCAAATCTGTGGAATTTTAGGTACTGTTAGAGTTAGAACATGCTGTGAGCAGTCCCATCTTAAAGATTAATACTATTTTTAGCCTGCACAGCCTAATACTATAGTCTTGCCTGAAAATATGCAACTTTGAGACACTTAGAGGCACTTACCATGAGTTAATGAGCTTTAATGTGTCAATGCTCATATTTTAAGTGCTCTTAGTATGGTCGAAGTGTAATATGTAACTTTACTCTAACTTTCTGGAATGAAATAGAGTTTACTACCATATTTTTTACTCCTATTCAAATTAGCTGTGCATGAAGCGTAATTATAGGTCTTTTATTTATAAAGTTGAGTCATTCATCAAAAGTACTATTGTTAGAACTGTCTGGGAAGCATACTTTTTGAAGGTACATCTTAGTTTTTCTTGTAATTTCATTATTATCACAATTTCCCCACAAACTCTAGCTTACATAGCTTTATGTAGTCTAAACGACCCCCAAACCTATTCGGTTACTAAGTGCCCAAAACTTGCCCATTTAAAAACTAATTTCTGATCAGTAAAGGAATATTATCATGCTAAATTTTGCCATTCTACCTCAGCTAAATTTGAGACAGTTCAAAAAATGTCATAAGTAAGTATATTTATAGATAGATAGGGCTGGGAGGAAAAAAAGCTAGAATTTTTTTCTTGGACTTAAAAGAAATACATTCTGTTTGGAGTGAGAATAAAATTAGCTTGAAAGTTGAATGCCTAGAAGATAACTGTCTGTCTTCAGTAACTCTTATAATTAAATGCTTAGGCTAGTATACCTTTAACTAGTAATACAGCTGTGATATGTATGCATATAGCAACTATGTTTAAATTGTGTGCTTAATCATGGGGCATATAGAGCATTAACTTCTAATCTTCGATGTTTCTTAGAAGTTATCAGAGAGAAGCTTTATATTTTAGGTCGATATAGCTCTGATATACATAGTCTCCTAATGTATATTTGATTTCTTTAAATTGAGGGAGGGTAGGAGTAATTTTATAAGCAGTCCCTTTTCAGACTGCATGTAAAATAGAGACTTGCTTAATCCTGTAGCTGTAGCAGAGAGATTTCAAAAGACTTCACTCAGAAATGCATTCATGCAAGCAGTTTAATCTTGTTCCACTGTGGCACAAGTTCCTTTGAAGTGATTTAATCTGAATTACACAAACACAATTTTATACTTTGTTAGAAGTCCTTAATTCTTCAATTATAGTTCAAATATGTCAATGATCTAATGAATTACACTACAGGAGAGAGGCCAGTACAACTCTTCTCTTATCTGAGAAATCTAATTCCAACATCTGATGAAATATATTTATAATATAGAAAAACTTGTACTGGGGAGAGGAATTAAATTAGATGCCACCATGTGGATACAATATTTCTAATATATACAAAAAATAACATAGCTGTTTTCCCTTTGGGAAACATTTCTTGGCTGAATATATGTTCTTTTATTAAAGTACAATAATTAAGTGCAACAGCAAAGGAAAAGGTAGGATTTTGCACAGTCAGGTGAAGCCTGGTATAAGAGAAATCCATATATTGTACATATGAAACATGTATAAAAGTAAACTTTATAATTAAGGACCTACCAAATTCTTAGTGGAAGTGGGCTGCGCAGCCGCTCTTTTAATCTTGCAGTTCCCCAGTGCACCCTTCCTCCTCCCTCCCAGCCCCATTGCTGATTGGCTGAGGGGCCCCAGTGGACCTGCTGTTTGTTTCTGACTGGCTGGCAGGTAAAATAGCATCATATTTTAAAAGGTGGTTTTTGCCTCCATGCTGATCAGGAGCAAATGGCAGGACCACTTCACCAATCAGCACAGGGGAACTAGCAAGATTCAAGTAGCTGCTGCACAACCCACTTCTGGCATGAATTTGGTAGCTCCCTAATTATAATAGGGCAAAGGTATAGGTTTCCTTAAACTTAAATACTTACATTATTTTTATGACTGTCTTAAATGCAGCCATTGCCAAAAAGCTATACAATACAGAGCTTAAACAAATTCTGGAAATATTTTGATTAAAAGTTTCTGCAGTTAGTTAGGAGTTTTCCCCCTTTATAGAAAAAAAGAACTTTATCTGTGATTTTCTAATGCGAGACAGAGTCATTGAAGTTAAACCGAGAAAAATGAAATGGTTTATTGACTATATTTTCCCCTGTTACACTGATAAAGCTCTTGCTAGCCTCTGACCAGCCCTTTCTTAATTTTAGAAGCAGGTGTTCCTGTGTTCTATTGGAGAATTTGGCTTAATTTGTAGGATATGCTGGAAGTGATGAAATCTACACTTTGTTAGCGCTTGTAAAAGTTGTTATAAAAATCACCAGCTGTATTCCCATTGGTGTACAAGTAAGAAGCCCTGCTCTGGTATATGTATTTTTCAAATCTCTGAGATGACAGATTTAATTAGAGTCAAAACTTAGACTGGATAGTATAGTCACCCAATTAGGAAATATGATATTCAAGAGCTTTTTAGGTTTTCAAGCTCCCAGAAACCTTTATTTAAATAGACAGTCCATATGTTTTCTTTCTGTAAGAGAATGCATGGAAGTGGAGAACAAGCTAATTAGAACCCAGCGCTGTGTTGGAGAAATATTGCTCTCTCTGCTGGTATCTACATGAGTGGCGAAGTTGCAGAATGTCCAGAGACAGGATGAAGAATTTTCATTAAGGTCAAGGATCCAGCAGAGGTTTACTACCACTAATTCTTAATGGGATCTGATGCTTGATGGATAGGCTTTAAAAAAAACACCCTGTCAGTGGCATTTAAATATGGTAACTCTTTTGCACTACAGAAATATCAGTATTTTCAAGGTACATATAACCACATAGAAAGGATTCTTTTCACCCTGGCATAACCCCCGTGTGAAGCAGAATAAGAGACTAAGAAAGCCCCTAGATGGGCAGGAAACTTTTTTCCACAGTTCAGGTGCTGGCAGGCTCACACAGGATTCCTCATGCTAGTAGAAGAGAAAAAACAGTTGGAAAGGTGGATGTTATCTGAGGCCTCTGTACATTCAAGAAGCCAGAGACTCTGTTGAGTGCAACCTTTGACTGTCTTAATATGTGGGATTAAGAAGGTTAAAAGCCAGGCTGGGTCTGTCTTTTTGTGGGAATTTTATTCTGTGCCTCTCTGAAGTTAAGTAAAAAATGGTCCCCTATAACTTTATAAAGATTTTTATAAATATGCTGTACACATATCTTACTAATCAAAATGCATGCTTCTGAATTAATCATGTTTTAATTTATGAAAAATACATACAAATGGTAAAAGGGAGATGATTCTGCCATTTTTACCCAATAGAGGAAGGAAAGCTGTAGGGCCTGCTGTTTCCACCCTTCCACTGGCCCCTCTCCTAAACTTTGCAAACAGTCATGCCTCAGTTCCTATAGCACCACAGTATTTCTGGATGGCAGGAGAAGCATCTACAGTTCAAGGCTAAGTACAGACAGTCAAAAAGCCTGAGACTGAATTAATTCAATCTAGGCAGCTTTTGCTAAGCTGTGTAGATTGAACCAATAACCAACTGAACTGACCTACAGTTTTCATTTGGGAAAGACAGGGGGAGGTCTGCACTGAGCCAGACCAGTAGGCAGGGGATGGTAAAGCACATCTCCCAGTCTGCTGGCCATTGCCAGCCCAGCCAAGTGTCTCCAGTTCCCTGCTGTCCCCCCACAGGGGCTTCAGGAGCCCCTGATCTGGGCGCCAGCCCACCTTGGGGGAGCCCCTACCCTCAGAAATTTCCCCCAGCCTGGGTTCCCCAGTCCCAGGTAGACTTGGGGAGCATGCCCTCACCCATTCCCAGCTGCTGATTACAGGAGTGAGGGAAAAGGAGTCTTCCCAGCCAGGTGCCTGCCTCAGCAGCCCAACATGGGGGCACTAAGGAGCCCCACGCTCTTCCCCCTCCACCACAGCACATGGTCCCCCAGCCCTAGGAACTATGGGGAATTCTTCCCAACCCCACTGTTTGCCTTAGGTGCTGGAGTCTCGGGGATAGCCCAGGGAGTGCTGGGAAATTGCTCTTCTCCTTTGTGTTAGTTTTGCCTCAGGCTCACAGCAACTAAGGCAAAACCAGCTGTGGAGGAGCAGGAGGATTTCCCTCCACTCCCTCAAACTGCCTGAGACTGGCAGGGGCTGAGGCAAGGTTCTCAGGTAAGATTTGGGAAGGAAAGAATTCCCTTGGCTCCTGGGACTGCCCTGGGCTGGGGGGGAGGGGAGAAGCCCCCCGAGGTGGGGGTTCCTTGGTGTCTTCATGCTGGGCTGATGGGGCAGGCACCTGGCTGGGAGGACTTCCTTCTTCCTATTCCTGGGATAGGAAGTGGAGAAGGCTGCCAGGGTCTGAAAAGCCCACACCACAAGGGCTTCTCCTCCCCTCATGTGCTGTATAGACTCAGGTTAATGGGGGTGGGGGTCTGTTCCCTGCCCCTGCCCCCCTGCCATCCCTATGTGCTGACAGACACAGGCAGGAAGCAGGCTAAGGAGCAGAGTGGAGCAGGCAGCATAGCCCAGGGCTGCAAAGCATCCTGGAATGTGGGGGGACTGAAAGTTAACTTGAACCAGGAAGAGATCTGGGACAGAATTGCCATTAACTGGTTTGACCTAAATCAGTTAAGTCTGGTACTCCATCCAATCACGTTTATCTTAAAGCAGTTTTGGCCATTTTGAAAGGGGTTTATGTGACCTGAACTTCTGTTTTGTTGCAGGTTTAAATCAGTTTCCAATCACTTAAACTGGTTTGTGTGTAACTCCTGTCCCTAGCCCAAGAGTTCAGATGTGTACGTTTGTAGATATACATTCCAGATTCAGCAATGGCAACAGTAAAACAATCATGTTACGAGATTCCTTTTCTATATGCCTGACACAGAGATTATCTCTTAAATTTTCCTTACACTTGTCACTATAAGATCCATTTTCAGTTGCTTGAAATTTTGTCCGATTTCAACCAAATAGGCTGAATTTTTCAATGATGGAGGTCTGCTTCACACTGATTTTTTTCTATAGCTATCTCAGATAATTATGGTAGGAGAAAGAAAATGGCCATTTTGCTCACATATTAAAAAAATAATTTTTCTTTGAGGAAGCTCTAGTGCCTGTTAGCTGTGGAATCAGGTATTTGAAATCAGGGTGGCCTTTTGCCATCTCCCAAGGAAATCAACCAAGATTTTTTCATTGAAAAATCTCACTCAGTGCATGTTCAGTGATAATTGCTATAGTCTCCAACAATTCTGTCCACAATGGGCCTGTTTGACCCTAGGACTGAGTAGGACATTCCCTATAATTGCTATTGACTCTCCCAAGTAAGTAAAAGATCTAGATATATCTTTCTATTTAGAGGACACCTGAAATGCACAGAGGCAACAGAAAGGAGGAAGAAGCTGCTTGATTCAAATAAAGGGAAAAAAGATGGATCTTTGAGGAGGGAGGAGACTGGAATTTTTGAGAAGGGGAAGAACACTAGGATTGAAAGCTGGATTAAAGGAGAGATTGTGGTTGGGGTACAAGAGGAGAAGACAAGAGCTTGTTTTGTCAAAGAAACTGGAAATCCAGTTGCGTCAGGAGGAGGAAGGATACACGAGGATGACCAGTCTAAGAAGGAGTCAAATTGTAAAGGACTATCTGAAAAAAAGAGGCTGAAATAAGAAAATGGGTGGTATAAGGGAACACAAA
This sequence comes from Caiman crocodilus, assembly GCA_030014935.1. Classification (NCBI taxonomy): domain Eukaryota; kingdom Metazoa; phylum Chordata; order Crocodylia; family Alligatoridae; genus Caiman; species Caiman crocodilus. The sequence goes on from JAGPOW010000290.1 coordinate 17,402,973, forward strand.
TTTTAAATGATGAAACTGGGTTTGGAATCTAAGACTGGCATCCAGTGAAGATGCAGAGGGTGAATCTGGTGAGAATGGAAGCCAGATCAGACAAGAAGCCGGGAAGAAACGAACTGACCATATAAAGGAACTGGGAACAAAAACTAGATGTGGAAGAAGAAAAAGGGCAGCTGAAGGGAACAAGATTGAGATTGAGATTAGGAGGCTAAAATGTGGAAGCTGGGATAAAGTAGGAAAATGATTTCACTTGGACAGGGACATGTTGGAGGAGTTAAGCATGGGAGAATGGAAGAAGGCTTTGTGACACTCCCCTTTAGGCCCTAGAATGAAACACAAATTTCCTGAGTTTCACCATTCCTTTGATGTCAGCAGATGTCTGTGAAATTTACCATCAAAACATCTAGGAAGGTGTATATGAGGCAAGGGAACTGCAGGAAAGAAAAGGAAGATTCATAGTAAAAGCAGCTGATTGTAATTCAGTTCTATTCCTGCTTCTTTTACTAAATTCTGCTCTGTTAAGCAAGTCACTTTGAAAACCATTCTTCCCCAGGTGATCACCAGGAATCCTAGCTTTCTGTGGGGGAAAAAAAGCAAAAAATCTCAATTAAAAAACCACTAAGTTCTCATTTTTTTCATGATTTTTCATGGCGAATGGAAAACTAAGGATCCCTGGTGATCACTATTTGTATGTTCCACATATGCTGCCACCCCGGCAAGCACTAAGATCTTGGCTACAACTGAAATCAATGGGAGCTTTGTTGTGACTGTAAAATGCTATTAGGCATGTAAAATCTGTGAATACCTTAATTTTGACCTTAATTATTATGTCTCGGTTTCCCATCAGTAAAATGAGGATAAACACCCTTAATACATTCTGTGGATAAACTGATAAATGTGTCTGACTGTTTAGCAAACTATTGACAAATGTCATAGAAGAGCCCATGAGAAAATGAGTAAGTCTCTTTAAAGCAGAGTTTGAATGGTGTATTATAGATTACTGCATGTGTACATGATAGTTTACAATGAAGATAAATAGTGAATAGTTGCCTTTGAAGTTAGGTCTGTCCATCACATACATTGAATAAGGCAAGAAAAAATAGTAAGTGGTCAGGTAATTGAAAGATTACATCATAGTGCAGATGTGCCTATGACCTTAACCCTGGAATCTCCTACTTTTTAAGCTCTTGATTTTACAGTTTGAGTGATGTTCCTTTTAACATAATTCACACAAAAATAACATTCATACCACTATAACTGTTTCATACCCCATTCTCTTCATGTTGAAAATTGTCCATTTATTCCTACTTATTGTACCTTGTCTTAAATATTTTTCTATCTATTACAAAGCTTGTTCTGTCACCCATGGCTACTTATTTGATTTACTAGCCTCTTGGGAAGGTTTTTATCAAGGTGTTTTTGAAAGCTCAAATAAATTCTGTCTTCCGTACTTTATCTTCTCTATTGGTGATTCTGTGAACAATATGCAATAGTTTGGAGGAGAGAGATTCTATTTTATATAGAACTCTGGTAGTTTGCCCCTATCATCATTGTCATCTAGGTCTTTTATATTAATTAAAAAAAATGATCTCACACTGAAATAAAATAATTTGTTGTGCACTCTCAAGGCTCACCGTTACTGTGTTTTCATAGACGTAGGTATAAACAGTAGTTGCCTGTCCTATTTAGTAGTCACTGGGGCTATGTCTACACCATGGTGCTATGAACTGCTGGCAACACGTGGTATGTTTAGAACCTCCCAAACTGAAATTGTGTAGCCAGCTTAGTTCCTCATGATGCCTGTGCCAAAAAACTTTATGAAGAGATGGAACTTATTAGCATGATTTTTGTGGCACACTAAGACAGCTATACTTATGCTTGCGGAAGTAGTGTTCAGGGAACTGGCATAGCACATCTTACTAGAGTGCTCTCTAGAATTGCACTATGCAAGTGGGACACACCTTTAGAGCTCAAGAATTTGATGGGGGTTAACTTCATTCAGTGTGTAAGTTGTAGTTGATCAACACTATGTAATTTGAGTCTGTGACTAACATAACATAACCTAACCAACTGTAATTGGCTGACATCTTTAAAATGTATTGTCCTGCACATCTTCCTTTCCCAGCAAGCGATAACAATAGCAACAATTAATAAGCAACTTTGACAGACAACAGGATTTCAAATACTTATAACCACTCTATCAGTTAAACTAACCAGCTGTTTTCAATTAGTGTCTGACATGTCCTTTCACTATTTTTTTTTATTTCAAGTCTCCTGCTCAAAGTAATTTGGCAGACAGTCAAGGTCAATATATTTTTAGTACTTATTTTAAAGTACTGAGGACTTGAGCCTCTTAACTCCCTGAGTTTCTTAAACTGTTAAGATTTTCATCCCATTTCCTTTCATCATCTTACCTAGCAGGGCTCTCAGGTTTTTTTATTTAGATACCTAGATTAGATACAAATATTTTCTTCCATAGTTTACCTTTCTTGCGAATTTGGACCATTTCTTTGTTGGGACAGACATATTGGTAATGGCCTCCAAGTAGTTGTGATCCTCCTAAACACCTTGCTGCTTTATGATATTTTCTCACACACAACACACCCTGGAATATAATACCTCATTTTTGAAAGACAGAATGAAAAAAAAAAAAAAGATTGTTCCTTGTAGTAAGTAACTGAGTAGCAGCAGCTAGAAAGCAGAAACTGTTCATTATTCTGCTTCCTGGCTCATGTGCCAATATTCTTTTCCCTTTTCCCATAAAGCAGAAATTGCTCTTACCATATTTCTTGCTTATATTATGCACTGCAGTTTCCAGCATCTGGTTTTTGGAGAAGAAAGTATGTGTTGCATGCAACACAATATGGCAATTTCTTCCAGATCTGGTTCTTTTCAAAGTTGCTCAGAGCTTAGAGCCTTGTTCTATTTTTTCCCTGAGATAAAAATGTTCTTTGTGTAAACAGTATACAAATCATACCATAAAAAAACCTATTACATATTCTGATTATACATCTTGGGTGCCGGACACAGTAACAGCCAGAGAAATGGTGTTTGTCAAAGGTTGTTGAATATTTACAAGTATATGCTCTGTTTCCTAAGAGCACTTGCCAGAATCCTGTTGATGCATCCAGTTTATCTCAAAGTGATGCATTGAGATAAAAATATTTGGTGTAAGGCATCTTAGAAGACTTTCTCCCCATGTACATAGTGAAAAATCATTCCATTTTTGACATACTTGTTTAGTTCTTTGGAATCTGTCAGTGAGCAGGTGAATTTCCCTCCCCTGTCCCTACCTCCCAGTGACTTACAAATATATGTGTATTGAGGTTCTTTTATCTGCTTCTACAGTCCTGGAGCAATGAATCTATCCAACTCTTTTTTTAGCCACTGGCTTATGAAATGAACACTTTTCATAGGGATATAAATCATGGGGAAGTTGGCATCTTTCAGTGCTTTTTTCTATTCTTTTGAGGTCTTTGTGTCCCCTGGTAGACCGCCTCCATCTTTTTATTTTGGCTTTGTTCCCCATTCCTCAAATGAGGACATTCTTCAGATGAGACCATAGGCTTAACACATTTCACCAGATAAGGATGGTATTTTTTCTTTGTTACTATTACAAATGTCCTTTCCAATGTTCTGTTTCTCCACACATTTGTTCACATGCTGCCTTAGTAAGGTTAAGCTTTATATTATCAGCCCTGAGTTTTACTTGTTTACTTTCATAGACATTTTATATAGATGTGAGACCAGCAAACCAACTACTCTGAGAAAATTGCTCTGTCAGAAGTTATTTTCTGGGTCTTCTATTCTATCTCTGAGTGGGTTTGCTTGCCTTTTTTTTGTCCAGATCTAATCACTGTCTGCTTCCTTTATGGGGACTCAGCCCACAAAATTTAAAGATTAGTTTTTCAGCCTCAGATCAGTCATAAGCTCTTCTGTGGTTAAACTTTTATATCCTCTGATTAAAAATGTCTTTCATATGATTCATTTTCTAATAAGTTTTAGAATCTTTTCTACTCCTATCAGATAGTCTTTCCATATTTAATGGAAGCAAATGATGTTCAAATACATGAGGACATTTTTAGTTCTCAAAACTTGGTTATGTCATTTATAAAATGAAAGAAAGTGGGCAAGGAACAATCATTTAGTACAGTTTAAAACCAAACTTTTGAGTATCATGCTGTCCCCCATATGTACTGATTAGGAAAAGGAAAGTAAAGGAGAGAATGAAGAACATATTGCAGTCACTCAGCTTGTTTTGTAGCAGAGTGCTTTGTTTGCAGGTCCCATGTATGTCAAACCCAAGTACAAATTAAAAACATCAAATCTTTTGAGATGGCAGATCTCTGGTTCAGCCAGCAAGAGTAATTGTTTATTGTTTATGTTTCTATAGCCGGGTATATACGTTAACCCATTTGGAAAGGGTTTGGCCCGCTTTCAATAAAGAAGAAAAAAAAAAGGAATGACTTGAGTAATGCTCCCTGGGCCCCCTGTTAAGCATTATTAATTCAAGCATTGTTACTAAGCATTATAATTGCTAAGACTGTGATAGAACTTTCCAAAGTTTGTCATTGTTAATCCATAGAAAAGTGCACCAGAGGCAATCACAGTGTACGTTTCCTTAGAGTGTGCATGTGTGTGTGAGCCCTATCTGTAAAGACAATTATATGCTCGTTTAGTAGTGCCTTTTAATTCCCTTTGTGGTAATAGATTTTAGTTATACTGTCTATCATTAAGAAGCAGCTATGCCTTTATCTAAGAATCCAGGTAAAAGGAGACTCTACTATGCATCAATAAGCCCCTGGAAAGCTTTTTGCTAGGATCAACTTTTATTTACTACTATTCTGGGACAGATTTAAATTTAGAAATGAAAGGCTCTGTAACCCATTACTTAACTTCTAAGCTATTTGGTTCCCTTGCATTAAACAATATACCAAAGTTAATTTGTAGTCAGTTCTAGATTATACTCAAATATTGATAGTTCAAATTAGTCCCATATTGAGAAAGACTGGAGTTCATCTCTGGCCACTGATTTTTGAGGGTTATTCGAGCAGAATTATGTGGAAACAGAGAATTAAAAGTGATGCATTGAGCTAAATGTGGATGAGAATTTACCCACCTACTTACTAGATCCCATGTAGTTTCCATCTGGCTAGTTAAAATATGACAGAAAATAGAAGTGATGTTTCATTTTTCAGAAGCTTTTCCAACAACTATACCTGGTGTTTCATTGATGACTGAAGGAACAGGGTAATTCCTATAAATAAAATAACTAAACAATTAGTCACTCTAAAACATCAGTAGGCTCCAATCAGTGAGAACGGTAAGAAGGGTCTGTTACCTACTGTTCCTTTATCTGAGAAGAGAAAGAGTGCTTTTTAATTAAAGAGGTGCTTTTACAAATATATACAAAATACGGTATGATGGAAATTGGGTTTCAAAGATTTTGTCTTTCGGGGAGAGCCACAAATCAGTCAGCATAATATACTTTTGGTCCAAGTTGATCTATTTACTTCCAATGCCATGTAGAATATACTGTGAATCTTTAATAACATTTTAGTGTCCTGCTAAATTGATTGCCCTAATAATGGGCTGTCAGTAAAGCATGGCTGTGTACTGCTATCTTAATATTTAATTAGATTTATATAATTAGCATCCTCTGTCTTTAATGTAGTTACTGTGCCTAATTGTTGCACCCCTACAGTGTCTGAAGGTGTGCTTGACATTATCATCAGCTGCATGTTTTGATGTTTGTTTCTCTAATGCTGAGCGGTTAAAACACACATTGTAATATTTCTGAAAAACGTTTTCGTTCATTTTACTAGAGTCTGTCTCGTTTTTAGCTGGTATCTGTTACTGGCAACAGCAATGAGAATACAATGTTATTTTTTCACTTGTGATACTCTGGTTCTTTGTGCTAATTGGCTTGGCAAAGCTTATGTGAAGCAGAGTATATTCCACTTTACGTTTGCTAATATTTTTTAGTAATTCTTTTTATCCTTTTTTTTTAAAGAGCATCTGATACCTCAAAGACAATTTTGAAAATGTATTATTTTTTAAATGAACCATAGTTCCATTGTCAGTAATGTTGAGGTGGCACTTCCATTCCAAGCTGCATTTTTCATGAACTTAAAACGTAGGGGTAAAAGTTTCCTGGGCTGGAGTTTGGTTTACATGGCCTCAACTTCAAGACAATTCCTTCTCTTTCCTTCCAATGAAGACATTTTGTAAAAAGGACAAGTTTGTTTTTTCAGTTCATGGAACGGTCTGTATACATGCTCTAAACTCAAATGTCTTGTTCAATATCTGTGTTTTGTTTTATTTCCTGAAGGGGAAAAAGTCTTTTTCTTTTTTTCTCTTTATCTTTTTTCCCCCTTTTCTTTTTTTCCCCTCCAAATAAAGCTGTTTATTTTGCTTGGGGAAGCTGTCTTGAAACATCAGTTAGGAATAAATTCCCTTCCTGCTTTCCCTCCCTTCTCCTCCTTTTTTCTGCTATGTGTGTCAGGGCATAAGCACAGACAGTCTAAAAGCCTGAGGCTGAATCAGTTCAGTCTTTGCAGGTTAATCTAAGCTGCACAGATTGAATTGAAACAGAAATGTACAGACATTTAGCTTTGATTCAAGAAATGCAGCCACAAGCCTGCAGTGGCTCAGGCTGGAGGGGGGGCCCTAGAGCACAGCTCTCTGGCTGTGTGTTCACTTCCTCTTCCTGTTCCCCACAAGGTCTCTGGGATTGGCAGTCCAGAATTACATCCTCAGAACACAGCAGGGTTGCTGATCACTTCCTCTTCCTGCTTCCAGGTTCCTCTGAGATTTGTAGTCCACTGTTGCAGCCAGCAGTTAGTTTGAGCAAGGGAAGAGGTGTTTAACCCCTCTCCCTGGCCCCAGACCCCAGCCAGGATTTGCTTGGGTGGGGCAGTCGTCCTCCGCCCTTGTAGATCGGGTTGCATCCCCAGCTGGGCTTGTGCCCCTACACCCTTGTCAGTCAGCCCTCACTTCTCCAATTAGGGAGCAGAGGATCAGGGCCAGCGTGCTCCTCTGGGATGCTGGGAGACTGTGATTTAACTTGAATCAGGAAGGAGTTGGATATAGAAGTTTCATAAGCTGGTTTGACCCAAGTCAGTTCAGTCTGATACTACAATCAGCCAGCTTTATCTTGAACCAGTTTCAATAATTTTAAAACTGATTTATGTGCACTGAGCTACTGTTCTATTACATGTTTAAACTGGTTTTTGAGTACTTAAACCAGTTTAAATCCCTTAAACCAGTTTATGTGTAACTTCTATCCCTAACCAAGAGGTTTTTAAGCCTCCTCAGAGGCATCAAGTGTTGGCTACAGCTAAGGCAGCGGACTTCAACTGGGGTGTGCTGATTCTCTTGCTAGGAGTAAAGCTGGAGATTCCTTGATAGAGGGTCTTTCCCCTCCAGTCAGCATCAGACTGATCACCATACTTAAGGTCAGGAAGGAATTTAATCCCATGATCAGATTCCTGTGAACTGTGGGGATTTTTGCCTTACTCTGTGGCAGGGGGTTTGGGACCTCTTGAGTATATATTGATGACATTTTATGGAAGCAGGACATTGGCTGTGGTGCTTCCCCTGCTTTACCTGTGGCAGGCTAGGGTGTCAGGGTTGGGGATAGTCTTTTATAGAGTTTAGGTTATGGTTGTATGAGGTAGTTTGGATAGGGATGATCTTGCCTTTGCTGGGGTGTTGAACTAGACCTCTGGAGGTCTGTTCTAGCCCCACTTCTCTATGACAATTTTTAAAATATTTGCAAATTGTATTTATCAAGTTTCTCTGGAGGCTCATAAGTATATTGCTAATTTTGAAATGCAGAACAGTAAGTTGTATGAACAACATTTATTGAACTGTTATTAAAATATGTCTACATATACAAAGATTCCCAGTAAAAATTCGATTAAATAGCATACTCAGATGTTTTCTACATTTTGCTTTCCAGGCAAAAAATAACAATCTTTGAGTCCACTGGCTACACTGTACCACAATCAGACAAATGAAGGGTTAGTTAACTTAAACATGCCAAAAGATCTGAAGTGTCAACTTAAAGCACTGATTCTGCAAAATCCTGAGTGTCTTCAGATCCCATTGATACCATTTGAGAACTGAGGGAGAACAACTGTTTGCAGGGCTGAGCCCAGAGAGGGCACTGGAGTCTTGCTCTCTTCCATTTATGCATGTATTAATCATCTGTAATGCTACCAGTTTCCATGGGTTTAAAAAAGTGTTAAACTGAGGTAAGGAGGAGGAAAATTAGGCCCAAGTTTCTTAAACCGTGAAGACCATAAAGAGCTTTAGAGGTCAAAACAAACACCCTGTTTTACATCTGAAGTCAGACTGTGTGAAGTTGCAATGTCTAGAACATAGTTATGAATGGGGCATGATGTTTACTATTTGTGATACCTTGAGGATAAATAAATAAATATTCTATATTTGCCATAAACAGTATTATCTAAAAGCATGCATACAAATAACAAGCAAGTGAAATATTTTTAAGTGTTCAGGCAAAAATTGTTAGATTCAGATTTGAACAGTATTCTGAATATTAGTTAGTTAAAACTGAAAATAAGGCTGTTGCCTCCCTCTTGCCTGTCCCAAGTGCCAAATTTTCCCTTAGGCGGGCAAGGTTTTTTGAGTGATGTCTTTTAAAAAGATATCATTCAAAGGACCTTGCCTGACCGTGTCCTTGGACAACACGGCTACAATCAATAACCCAGCAAGATTTCCCTTAGTTGCTCATGTTATCATGACTGCAGGGCATGAGTTTTCTACCTGATCCTTTCTGCTGATATCAAACTTTCTTTCTACACATTTCTCCTTTGTTATTGGAATCCTGATTTAGATTTATTATCCATTGGGTACCAGCACACGCAGGGAAAAGGGACTAGCTGATAAGAATCTTCGTTGTGCTATATTTTTGGCTTTTTAAAAGTAAATGCCTCAGTAGCAAAAACAATTCAGAACTAATTATATTTTAACCTATGCTTCTCACCCTCCACTCCACTTGAAATGTCGCTGCGTTTTGCAGGTGGTTGGGCTGCAATTAACTTTTACTTAAAAAGCTTCTGTCTCTCTGTTTAATATTTTAAGTAAATGTTACACTTGAATCCATTCCAGCTACCTACTAGTTATTTTGCTTCTAGGATTTTTTGGTTCAGGTCTGTTTTGTAATATTACATATTCCCAGATATTTCATTTCAGTGGGACTCCTGCTAAAGTAGACAGCCATCTTTAGCTTTTTAACAGTTAGCCAATCTTTTACATTTTGGACTAGTATTTAGCAAGTTGGTTTTCAGTCCATTTGTTGAATCTTTGGTTCAGTATTTTTAAGAAAAGCAGTGATGAAAATAAATATAATTTTCACACTTTTTAAACTAGAAGTATTTTAGATTGTTTGTTTCCTTTCAGAGCTTCAGTTCCTCAGTGGGATGTAGTACAGAACTGTAATATTCTTAGGTCACAGACATTTATTATGGCAGTGGAGTGAAAATTGTGATTTATCACATTTTTAGTGGCTTAAAACATAACTTTGTGCATGCCCGTTCAATTTTATAGAAGTGGCACTGGGGCTTCTTTTGACCCCGGGTCAGCTGAAGATAGTAGGGGTAGCAGACTGGTCTGCATGTCCTCCATCAAAAGGTGTAATTAGCTGGGTTAATTGTGTAATTAGCTGTAATTAGCTGATGCCATACCATAAATCTGCCTACTGGTTGTAGCAGCAGGGGTGCATCTACACCTGGGGTACCAGTTGTACCTCCCACACATCCCCTTCTGAAATCCTAGATCTACCCATATAGGAAGGTGCTATACGGCTCTTCTAAATAGAGAAAAGTAGTAGGGGTAGAAAAGACACCTGTCTGCTTATCTTAGCAGAAAAAACATCTCAAACATAATGGTACTTTTGCAAGGTACTTAAGTATAGGGCTAGTAGTGTGTGACTTGGCTTCAATTCTTCAGGAGTTAATACCTCCTGATCTGGACAATTCAATATGTCCAGTTCCTTAGAGGAAGCAGTGCTTTAGCTTCCCATTTGTGGAGCTTGAGTAATAGCACTTCTCTATTGGGGTGTTGTGATGAAAAATACTTAAAAAATTGTAAGTTGTTCAGATACTATGAAAGATGCTAGGTAAATACCAAAGATTGAGATGACTCAGTCAGTTGGCAGAGTTTTAGCAGCAGCATTCTGTACAAGCTAAAAGGAGGTGACATCAATGGATGAAGGCTGGAATGGTGAAGGCTGCAGTAGTAACATATATGTGACTTACTGAACGGATGGTCAGCAGTAGGGATCAAACACGCACTTTCCAGTTTTAATAGCATAAGCCTGTACCCATGACTGAGTTGCTCTGTGGTAGGACCACTCCATGTTAATATTGCTTATCCAATAATTAAGTATGAAAGGATTGTTCCTTAATTGGTAAATTATAATTTAAACTTTGATTTCCAATATTTCTGAAGCCTCCAATATAATTGCTTCTTTTACTAATTAGTTGTGAGCTCAGAATTATTGATTGTTGGTAAAACGCCAGTTTCAGATTTGTTGAGTGTCAAACATGTTGATGATCTTACAGGTCATGGGTTATCACCCAGGAGTATGCGTACTCCTGGAGGTACTTAAGAAGGCCCTAGGCAGGTATGCATGGATGGGCAGGGATGGAGTGCCACCATGCACCACCCTGTGCTTCCTGCCTGGCTGGTGGTGCGGGGGCAGGGGAAGCTCACACGCGGTGGCTGCTGCCACTCCAAATTTGGCTGCATGCCGCCACCCCACCATTCCAAGTCTGGCTGCATGCCGCACCCCCTTCCCCTACGTCTGCCCATGTGCCACCCCCCCCTCCATATCTGGCCGCATGCCACCCAGCCCCATGCCCAGCTGTTGGGGGTACACTGATCCCAAAAGGTTGAAAACCCCTGTTATAGGTGAATCGGTACACGTCTGTAGTCAATTTAGATCGGCAATCATATATGAGTAAATATGGGACAATTCTATATGTTATTTTTGTTTCAGTTAGCTGTAAAGAGTAGGAAAATATAATATTTATGAACACTGTTAAATAGTTTGTCAAGAATGCCATACGCTAGGGAATTCTGATATGTGTGAAACCTCCACATGTCTAAAATGGCTGCTGATCAAGAAGTGTGTTGCTCTCATAGTAGCTGCGTGTACTGGATTGTTTTAATACATTTAAGAAAATCAAGACTGACATTCTAAATGGAAAATAATTAATACAGAATTACAGTTTGGAGCTGTGACATTTTTATTGTCTAATTGCCTGAGAATATTAGCCATCTAGATTACTCCCTTAAACAGTTTTGTAAATCATTAATATGGCATTAGAGTCTGGCTGTTTAACTGCTCTTTTACACATAATAAATAGTACCTGTAATGAACTTCCCCTGATAGCAAGCAGTTTTATTATATATTATGTCTGAGTTAGGATCTTAGATACTATGTGGAGGGGTATACTAGTTAAATGCTTTATTTTAATGTTCATAAATAGAGACAGTTCTAAGCCTTAGCAGGTACAGCCACAAAAATATGTAGTTAATGAGTCCAGAGTAATACTTCTTGCAATTCTACTGGGCACTGAGGTTCAGTATTATCATATTAAGTAACTATATACAACATCCTTAATATCCAGAAACACGTGCCAAAATTTTGGAGGGAGGAAGTTTTTTATCATGCTGTCCTCAAGGATTAACTGGATATACCAAGCAGGTGTTAATAAGAATGTGTCAGCCAGATTCCCTGCTGGTATAAATTGACAGAGATCCATTGATCTCTCAGTGGAGTTTGACTCCTCATTTATAAATACTTGTCTGTCAACGTATACCAAATAAGAGTCATTATATATATGTGCTGACATTTATATTAAAATGAAAAAAGGCACACAGTATGATGCATTTTTCCACATCTTTGAGTTTCTAGATGTGTACATACTATGCCATAAATTATATAAATATCACTACTCAGTCACCTCCATCAAAAAGTCATACCACATGGTAAGTTCTACATTTTTCAGGATAAACAGATATTGGTTATTTAAGCTGTTACAGATAATTATAGTGCTGGGGCAGCAGGCCAGTAATTACTTATAACAGTCTAAATAACTAGGTTCCACTGCATAAATAAACTATATGCTTACTTACATTGCTGCTATATGAATAATGTGCTCAAGCTTTGTTGGCAACCACAGGTTCATAACTTATTTAAATGTCAGGTAAAATTAGTCAGTGTATGAGCAGACCAGTGTACCAGATTTCAAACTTTTTCAACCTTTATGAATTAAAATGCCCCTGCCCCACACCCTGGAACACATGTAAAGACATCCAGAAAACCCAAGGCAGATTTGTACTAACTTTCACATCTTTTTCTAAGTGTCCTTGGTTAGTTTGAGAGTGAACAGATCTCATGTTTGCCCTGGGGGTGGGTGGGAAAGAGGCTGTTAGTACTGATTGAGGCCAGCAGGCTGGGGCGTACTCACAGCTGGCTGCTGGGGAATTCTGAGCCCAGCTGTAAGAATTTTTATGTTCCATGATTTATAAGTTCTCAACCTTTTAAGTTTTCAAGCTTTTTAGACTTAAGGCACCCCTCCCTGACATTTGTGAATTGAGCAGCACCCCATTTCAAACACTAAATTATTTATTACAGTGCTTTATCACAGATGGGCTGGCCAGTGAAGAGAGAGGAGAAGCCAGTCCAGGTGCATGTCTACATGTTTATTAATGCACCGTAATTATGGTGCATTAAGTTTAGTACCTGTAATTACATAATATGCTGTAATCAGCACTACTGTATGGTAGTGCCAGCACATGCTTTTTTTTTTTTTTTGACACTAATGTGCAGTAGATTCATTCTGCTGCTCATTAGCTGTAGCATTCATTCTAATGCATTAATATGCATTCTAATATGCATTCTAATGCATATTAGAGAGAATCTGCTGCGCGTTAATGTCACAAAAAAGCACATGCTGGCACTACTACGCAGTAGCACTAATTACAACATGCTACATTAGTACCTGTAATTGCAGGTACTAAACTTAATGTGCCTTAATTACTGCACATTAGTGCATTAGCACGGTTTTTGCCTGCCATACGAATACTCATTAGAATTATTCTCCTGGGCATTTAGCAGATGTACGCAGGGAGAGCCTGAACCTGCCTTTATCTGCTTTTATTCCCTTACACCTCACTTATTTTCTCACACTTTCTGTGGCACCTTTCAAAAGATCTTGTGGCATCCAGGGATACCCTGGCACTCTAGTTGAGAATCACTGCTTTATAAAATGATCTTTCAGATCTTAAAAGTTCATGAGTCAATCATTAAGATTCAGGTCCTCAGAAAATCCATATCACTTCCTTGCTTTAACTCTGCTTGTAGGCCTTAGTGTGAACTTGTACCGTATTTTTGCTAGACGTAACTAATTTGTGAGTGCAAATGACTCTGCATAGACAGGCAGTCAGAGGAGTTATGCACATGTGCACCCTTGGGTCTGTCAGGGGCCCTATTGATTTAAGACACAGCTGCAGGATGATGGCCTAAGTATTGATTTTTTTTTTTTTAAATATACTGTTTCTCTATTTCTTCCATGAAAAAGGCAAGCATATGTAACAGCAAGACCTCATCCAATATAATATGCTTGGGCTCATTTGAAATGTGTAAAGGTTAAAAAGAAAATAAGAATTTTTATCTTATAACAAATATGCTTCCTTAACCATCCATTTGTTGAACCTGAAATGTAAGGAACTTGCAGAACTCCAGTTAGCTGCAAATGAGGCTGCTTAGTATTTCCCAGTTCAGGCCAGTTGTACAACATTATTTCTGAAGAATGGACATACAAGTTTTTGAGAGGTTTAAGGTAGTGGTAGGTTTAAGGTAGTGGTTAGTCTCTGTGTTTCAACTGAGTTAACCAGAAAAGATAAGAGTGATCTGTTGTTAACTTTAAATGAATTTAACAGAGATCCAAGTTTTTGGTCTATCACAATGTTTATTTTATTTTCACATTCTTTTAAAAATTGATTCTCCAGAAGTGTTCGTGCTCCATCCACATCCAAGTGCATCCACATTTGAGCTTCACCTATCAAGTGGATGGGCAATGATGTTAATTCTATGCATAATCAATGGGAAAGTTTTGCACATACTTTTTCCATGCAGTCATTGCGTCTTCAAAAAATTGGACCTTAGAATGGTCATTTCAGAAATGACTCAAACATACAAGTTGTCTTTTTGGCTTTGAGCCAGAGCTGGAATCGAGCAAACCTATGGAGGTTTCTCTAAGCTGTTAGATTGGAGCTGGAGTGAACAGAACACATGTACTCCCAAATAGATGCCTGCACTGACCAAGGCCAGGAGGTAGGGGGTACTCCCACATGTTCCCAGGACAGCCTCTCTTCCCAGCACTGCCACCCCAGCAGCCAGTTGTACTTGGTCTGTGGGGGCTGGTACCAGGCTCACAGAAGAGAGCCTCTGCTCTAGCAACAGCCCCTCCCTCCTCCCCCACTGTTTAGCTTACTGCTGGCAGGAGCAGGGCTGAGAGCTGCATGGAAGCTGTCAGCTGAGCTGGGCATTGACAGAGGGATGGGAAGGATGGGGGAGCAGAGGACCCCACCATATGGCCCTGGCCCCAGCCCCTGCCAGAGCTAAGCAAGCACAGCTGGGGAGAGCCTCATGGGGGGGCCTCCTATTCCACTCCTTTCCCCCCTACTTTGTCACTGACTGCCTCCACTCTGTAACCCAGCCCCCTGCCCTGTGCCAGCACTTCTGGGGGAGCCTCTGGAGCAGAGGATCCCATTTCCCCAACCTTTCCACCACCACCAGGCTATGTGGCTCTTTCCTGGCACCTGCCATCTCTGTGAAGCCTGGAGGCAGGGCCGATCCAGTGCTTGGTCAGAGCAGACAAGCATGGCCAAGGCTAGTGGACCACCCTGTGATGGGGGCTAGTGGGGGTGGGGGAGAGGGTGTAAAGGCACCTGTTGTGCCAGTGGACTGTGACCTAAGTTGAGTTAGGAGGGGATCTGGTACAGAAGTTTGATAGACCAGTCTAACCTAAACCAACTAAATCTGATACTACATCCATCCAGGTCTATCTTAGACTGGAGTCCACCATTTTTAAACTGGTTCATGTGTTCTGGGTTACTGTTCAGCTCCAGGTTTAGACCTGTTCCTAATCACTTATATTGGTTTATGAGTATTGTCTGTACCTGGCCTTTGAGAGTGTTAGAGGACATAGGTGGTTGAAACTTAACACTAAGGGACCACAACCCAGGGGAGCAGGAACAGGCCAGACTGGGGAAGCAGAAGCCCAGGCTAGTCCTGGAAAGCTAGGGCTGGAAGGGACCTCAGGAGGTCATCTAGTGCAGCCCCCTGCTCAAGGCAGGAAATTCCCTGACTAATCCATTCCAGTCAAGTGTCTGCCTATCCAGCTCTTGAAAAATTGCGGGCAATAGAGATTTCACAGCTTCTCTAAGTAACCTGTTCTAATGCTTAATCACCCTCATAGTTAGAAAGGTCTAGTAATCTGGAGACCATGACAAAATTCACATACAAGCTCTCCAAGAACTTCATAGGAATTCAGAGCACTGCCTCACTGGTTATCAAGTGGTTGAGACAAACAGAAAAGAAAATAAAGTATCATCATTGCTCAAGTTTTACTCATCGAAAAACAACCAATTGAGAAAGTTTAAATGGCTTTTCATATGTGGCACAACAGGCTAAACACAGTTATGCCATAAGCATATACAGCTCCCATTGATTACAGAGTATGCATAATCCATATGTGTTAAAGATTAATTTGATTTGAAATGTTTAAAAAGGAAACAAGAGTTTCTTGATTTTTAGCTAGTCCATATTTTGTTATTGTGCATTGCAAAAAAGAATAAAATAATATTACTAGAGATTTATTGCAGTTTGAACATAGTTGTGAGATACTGGATATAGCTGTGTGGCACATGCTTTAAAACTTTCTCTGAATTCTGTTTTACACAAAAATTATTTATCTCTACACAATGACACAGTTGTAAAGAAAAATGAGGACAAATTCTCTGGTATGGAATGTATATATTTTTAACTTTTTAAAATTCAGAAAATTTACAGTTATACCTCCGAATAATTTTCTACAAAAACTAGTAAGAATCTTTTCCCCTTTTTCTGACCTGATAGTTTAGAATGTTTTAGAATGTAAGCAGGTAAAGAAATGAATGAATCTTACATCCTTTATAATGTTCAGCTATTCTAACACTAGCATTGCTAGTATATACCATGGCTATCCCGCATGGAATATCTCATCTAGACAGACTTATTTTAACAGTCTACTTTATATATACATATAAACACGTTAGCATATTTGATTTGAACTTTTAACTGTGTTAGCCTAAAACAACAGTTCATTATTACTTCAAAGGTAACTCTAACATGTCCCAGGAAGTATAATAAGTATATGGAAAACAAGAATTTTGAAGTCATATTTAACCACATCTCTTTTCCCAAGTTGCTGCTTTTGCTCATGGTTTCACCAGCTAAACTATGTTGAGTTGCAAATAAATTTGATCCTGTCCGTATTCCATCCCTTGCAACCTTTTTTGTTAATACTGTCCTCCTTTGAAGAAGAGTCTTTGAATTAATATTTTAATATTTTTTGTTGTTAAGATGATTTAATAACAAGTCTTCCTATAAGATATTCTGGTTTTCTTAATGAAACCCAATTATTTTGGACTCCTACAAGTCTGTGAGTTAAGATTTTTACCAACTATATTGGCATTTTATTGCATCTCACTCATTTCTTAGTACTCTGAACTCTGATGTCTGAGAATAAAGACATGCTGCATGGTATTAGCTGAACAGTTACAGTGATCAGAGATCAAAAGAGTCATTTTCATTTAAAATAAATATAGGCAATAAAGAAAAATGGAATCTAGAAATAGAGTAGCATACATTATAGACTTCAGCTTAGAGAATCTTCCGACACAATTTAAATGCTTTATTAATTACATGTTTGATGCCAGCACACTTGGGTTTATATTCTTTTGCTTTTCCACTCTTCTGTTTCACCTTTTTTGTGATTAAAGTTTTCAGTATAGTTCTTTTTTGTAAGTGTAGTGAATGAAAATGTCAGGTTGCTGCTTACAAAAATGAAGGCTACAATTAGAAATAAAAAGCAATATATAATGAATTGGAAAGGTAGAAAATAGCAGTTAACAAAAATCAGGACTTATGAAATGTAGGAAATTGATAATGAAAAAGTAGAAAAATATTGATTCTCTACACGTCTAAGGATAAGGAGGAGGAGGTTCTGTTTTTCTTAAAGAGCACTAGAACAGAGAAATTGTAGCAATACATTTGGGCCATTACTAGATGGAAAAGGTAAAGTTGTTAATGATGGATAAGATTCAATGAATACTTCTTTTCTGTATTTGGAAATAGACCAGTTAGTACACTAGTATCACATGAGGATGAGATACTTTTCTGGTAATTAGTAGCTGAGGAGAATATTAGACAAACATTTACAGTTTTTGGCTAGGGACAGCCATTGTACACAAAGTGGTTTAAGTGTTTGGAAACTGGTTTAAACCTGTAACAGAACAGAGGTTCAGTGCAGTGCACACAAACCAGTTTCAAAACAGCCAAAACTGGTTTAAAATAGACCTGGATGAATGTAGTATCAAACTTAATTGATTAAGGTTAAATCTATCTATAGAGCTTCTATCTCAGATGCCCTCCCTACTCAAGTTACCTTGCTGTCCCCCAGCATCCCAGGTGCTTTCCATACCCCTTGCAATCCCTCTCCTTTCCCTCTTGCAGGGTGGACAAGCTTATCTTGGTCCGTACTGTCTACCCCTAGGTTGTCACAGAGTGGAGACTATAAAGCCTCTGTTCTGCAGTCCTTGTCCTGCCTGCGCTTGTCATCCCATGCATCATTTGGAGGCATTTCCAAAGAGAAAAGGATAAAGTTTACTTTGTCTTCAGTTTTAAAATAAGTACATGGTTAATCATCTTGGATAAATAGAATGTGAGGTATGGCTGAATATGAGCAGAAGAATTAGGATCTTTCTCTTAAGTATTTTTTAAATGTCAGGTAAAATGCAGCTACCCTACAGCAGAAAAGAGATATCCAGAGATCTGCTGAAGCAAATTAAACCAGGTTTTTAGTTCCAATAAGAATCTAAAGAATAGCATCTCCTGCTGTTTATGGAATTGGAAATGCCTCCAAAATGCATGTTCTCCTATATTTTTTTAAAACAGCACACCATTTCCTTTCATTACATGATACATGACATGCATAGTGGGTTAAGTCCATGATTAAAGTTCCTGAATCAGGGCCTTGCTCCTCAAGTAATACAAATGCTGTGTCCCCAGTCAGTAATTAGCGAATGATAGTAAATTTATCGGAATCTGTTCTTTAGGGGTTTTTTTTAAGGAAACACCTTGAATTCACCAGTGCAGGACAGTGTGGTCAGATGCAGTATTCATAGTATGGAGAATCAGTTTAGCTTGACCAAACTGCTCTATTAGGTCACATCTTTGTAGAAATCAGCAAACCACTTAGTGTGGTTATTTACTCTTGCTTTGCCAGTGAATAGCTCATAGTCTGTGGCAATTTTATTTGCTTATTTTTTATCTAAAAACCATGAATGGTCATCAGGAAAGTATCAAAATGTATTGGGTAGTCAGCCAATAGACCCACTGAAAATCATTATTAAGAAATGAGAGAAGTGATGATTTGATCTCTGCCTCAAAATCACATCTCATTTGGTAAAATCACTTTCTATAAAGTAGTTGCCATTAAAGGCTGCATTGCCCAAATTACCAAACTTTGTACTACAGTTGATCCTGTTAACTACTATACTGTAATATTTTAGATAGCACATGGCTTTAACTGTTGCTGACTTTACAGCAGTGATTGCTGACTAAGAGAAAGTGATTCTTAATCTTTTTTAAAAGTAGAATAGATATTCAAACCAGAAACTGATATTTCATTTTCAAAAATACAGGGTCAAATTTGCTGTAATGTTCTGGCTACATACTCTAGTGTTGCAAGGCAAACATAAACTAAAATTAACAAGCAAGTTAAGTCAAGTGTATGGGATCTTTGTTTTGCAGGAGTGGCACAAAGCAATCTAAGCAGTCTACCAAATTTAGCCCACTGATTTGTATTTATATTGGGTTCAGTTGGAATAGGGTATGCTCCAAAGTCTGGGAATTATAAGACTCTGGCTAGAGTACTGCATACTCTGCCCCACCTCCCCTCATGGGGAACTGTATTTTTCTCATACTTGCTCTCAGCCAGTGTTTCTCAGTTCAGATTTGAAACACTTGTAAAGTTCCAGCCCTGATCTTATTGGGCCCGATGTGCTGGAAAAACACTTTTGAACATCAAAATATAGGCCATTTACTGGGTCATCTTGCCCAGTATCCTATGTCACACAGTGGTAGAGAGTGGGTGCTGAAAGGGAAAGCAAACAGGGTATGCTCAGGGCTTTTTCCATTGTTTCTCTCCCACTTAGCCTTCAGCATTTGAGGTACAGGAAGTTCTGATTCAGAGGCTATACTACTAACTACCATGTGACAATCGCTACTTATTTACCTTTCGTCTAAGAATTTGTCCAATCCCTTTTTAAATCTGTTTAAACTGTCAGCTTCTACATCTGGTGGCAATGAGTTCCACATTTTAATTACATGCTGTATGAAGGAGAATTCTCTCTTGTCGGTCTTAAATGTACTACCTACTAGTTTTATTATACAACTTCCTAGTTCTTATATTGTTAGAGACAGGAAATAACCTGTTTGGTATAGAACGATATACCAAACATATATCATAGAATGATATGTGTTGCGTTTCGTTTTCCATTGTTTTTTGTCATGTATTAGAGCTTGCTAAGGATTGAAATACCAGCAGCCTCTACTAGACTTTGCCTCTTGTAGAACTAGCTAGTGAAATCCTGTAGGAAGTGTATGTATTTTTTCCAGATGGGGCTTAACACCCAAAAATTAATGTTTTCTCAGTTTCATATAAGATAATTAGTTTTAAATACTCTGTACCCTTTGACATGTTTACATAACTCCTTATGATAAAATGCCACCATTTTATAGAAACTTCTTAATGTTGTTACATTCTATATCCTTTTCTTTATTCTTTAAGTTTGATCCAAAATTTATTTTCACGGAAAAAGCAGAAGCAACAGAGAATACAAAATACTTCCTCTGAAATGGAACTAATTGGGGCTATACTTCAAAACTGTTTGGACTTTTGGTTAGTTTCAGGTAGGCTTATGCAGGTTCATAAATTTTATACAGCATGAGAGTCCTTCCTTCCAACAGGAATTCCATCCAACAGCAACCATGATCTTTGGCTTTTCATCCTTAGCCATCCTTCTTGGGAGGGTTGTCCATCTCAAAGGGAACAGATCCTCTTGCAGTACCCATCACCGCCTCACTTGAGAGTATCCAGCTAAGGAAGGTTGCACATTTCACTTGTTAAAAAGAGGAATAAGCATTCAGTACACCTGTTCCTCTCCTGCTGCCCTCCCAGTGACTTGCTGTTTTCAAGTTGAACACAGGGTATCTACTCTTCACCAGAGCTATAACTTGGGAAGCCACTGTAGAGTCCTAAATGAACATCTGTTTTCAATCAGTTGTAAAACTGATGTGAACTTAGATTTCTTCCCTCCTGGCATTGTGGAAAAAATTAGCCATTTTGAACAGTTACAAAATCAGTATGCTAGTCTCAGAGGTATGGAAGTTCATAGTGTAATGATTTTAAGTAGGTGCATTATATACTGAGCCACAGCTGTGCCTATGGTTTATGGTCTTTTGTCAGGACCATCAAGGTCCAAATTTCAAGAGTATACAGCTGTGCAGTATAATTTTGTTGAATATTCCCCAGATTATTTTATCTGTGATCAGACCCAAACTGTGACAGCTTGTGTGTATACACATGCTATGTAGTCTTGTATTATCAGGCTGAATTGGCTCATACCACCCCAAGCATGGTGAGTACATGACTCCCTAGAGGTATTAAATTTTGCATTTAGAACATACACTAAGAATCCCTGGAAAAATTCACTCTATTTTTCACAGCCTGCAGCTATGTAACTGTATTTCCACTAGGTGTACTTACTTACAAAGTTGGCAGAAGACATCAGAATAAAACTGTTATATGAAGTGTATTGTGGACAGGGAATTGGTGCCATGGTAACTATCTTACCACCAAGCAATATAAAAAAACAATGAAATGTTATTATAACCTTAGCCAGTGCCAAGCTAAGGTAATCATTTAATTCATAAGACTAACTGAATTTTACCCAATAACATATCACAGAACTGAGAACCTCATTAGCTAATCACTGCTTGATTTGAAATGAGTTATCTTGCTTAAATAAAAATCCTCAGTGTTAGTGCTTACAATATAAACTGTTTTAAGAGCCACTTTTTAAAAAATCTTATAACTATGAGCAGCCTCTTTTAGTATATAAAAAGGCATATGAACCAGCATAGTATTTTAATTTTAAGATTTTTTTTCATGTTTATATGAATTTGACCCACACAAAAGCGGTGGAGTCGCCCAAATCCCCCCTTATACACACATTTTCCATCTATATCTACACACCAGTGATATCTTTGCATGGAATCACATACAAACTTTATGAAATGCTGTATTTAATTGACTTCATAAATAAGTGTACTGTATAGTGTATGGTATAGTAACCCAGCACATCCAAGGCATCCTAGTCCTTTCTTGTCCTGCTCCCCTACTTATCTTTTATCCTAGTTGTAGATAAATTTGGATTTGATACATTTTTTCATTTTTGAATTGAAAATTAGTACTGGACATCCCCAGAATTACCAGTATTTAACACCAAGTTTTGCTTAACTACACCTAGCTATAGTTTATTAATAATTAAGTTTAAAACTTAGCATCTGCAGTCACTTACACATTTTATTGCTGCTTCACCCACATTTATTGAAGTCAGTGGCAATGCAGTAATTAATTTTAATAATTAAACAATATTTTTACTATTCTGTTAAATTCCAAAGTTTACTAACTAAATAGTTTATCTTTGAGATGCTTACTAAGGTATTCAAACTGCTTCCTTGGTTTTTGTAAATTTCAACACTTTGAGCAGTGATCATATGATCTGTCAAGAGAATAGGAACAGTATTGTGAGCAATGTATACTAACATAAGAAACCTTAGCTGAACTAACTCATCACCACTATGGGGAAGGGATTCCCAATCTGTCTAAAAGCGAGTTAAATCTGGTACCTCCAGATCCCAGTGACTAGTTACGAAATATTGCTTTCGTATCTTCTCAGCTTATAAAAACTGGTCTTGTATTTTCTTGCTTATTTCAGTTGCCATTACTTACATACGTTCATATTCAAGACAAGAACAGCAGCTTTTTATGGTATCGTAAAAAACTCTTCATGATATCACCATTCATTTGATACTTATTCAGAGGTGTTGATGTTGCACACAAACTTTAGTAAACATAAACATTGATTACTTCAAATCATGAGTGATTTGGAAATAAGATGTTGGTGAGATGACTGGGAATAAATGGGTTTGCATTTCATTTTTCCTAGTATTCAAGATACTTTAAGTACTGATGTTGTACCTGATTTGCCCGTAGAACAGACCTTATTTTGTATAATGACCTCAACAATATTCATGTTGATTGGATGCACAATAAATGTAACTTTGGAGGATCCAAGGAAAGGTGGGCTGGAAGGGATCGCATAAGGTCATCTAGCCCAGCCTCCTACTCAAAGACCCGTGACTAAACCATCCCAGCCAAATGCCTGTCTAACCTGCTTTTGAAAGTTCCCAAGCATGGAGAATTCACAACTGTTCTAGGTAGCCTGTTCCAGTGTCTGTTCACTCTCATAATCAGAATGTTCTTCTTAATCTCCAACCTAAATTTCCCCTGCTGCAGCTTGAGGCCATTGCACCTAGTCCTGGCCCCTACAGCCACAGTGAAAAGCCCATCCACAACTTCTTTAAAATGACCAGTTAGGTACTTGAAGACTGTTATCAAATCCTCTTTCAGTATTCTCTTTCCCAAACTAAATAAATCTAGTTCTTCCAGCCTTTCCTTCTACGTCTTGTCTCCCAGGCCCCTAATCATTTTTCTTGCCCTGTGCCGGACTCTTTTCTCTGTCTACCTCTTTCTTGAAGTGTGAGGCCCAAACCTGGATACAGTACTCTGGGTGAGGCCTCACCAGTACTGAATAGTGCAGAAAAATTACTTCCCATGATGTGTAAGTGACGCTCCTGTTAATACTTTTTTATAATTATAATGGTATAGAATAATTGAAACAGTGCTTATTTTCAAACTATAAGTGCATTGAATTAATTGATTTTAAATTAAATAATTTGGAAAAATAATATTTTGGAATCACATGTCTCAGATTATTCCTAATGTAAACTGAAGATTTCCACCTTTAAATCATTCTCTCATATTCAGTGTAAATCAGCTAGAATTTTCTGACAGTGGGGGTACTTACGTATTGGATGGATTCCCTAAAGCGGTGTAGAATTCATTAGGAGTTTCATTGGAGGTTGAACAAACACTTTTCTTGGCTGATTTACACAGGGATGGTCACCCTTGAGGAGAAGGGTGGCCTAGATGACCTTCTGAAATTCCTTACTGCCCTACTGTATTTACTTACATACGACATGTACTCCCCCTGCCCTCCCGTCAGTCTTCCAACATCACTGTGCTTGCCTTAAGTAGGGAAGCTGATCTTTCTTTGCTGCAGTAGAAACAGGGAGAGACTGTGCTATAATAGCTGTTAAGATACCTGCCACTTCTTTCTGGTTCAGCAAACAATAGGAATGTGGTCCAGTGTTCTCTTTCACAGTCATTGTTGGATGAGCACTGCAGCTTGTACCTGAAGCAGCAAATGACCTCTCTCAGGGTAAGTGAGCTGCTGCTTGCAGCCTACAATATCTTGATGAGGCTTGTGGTATGGAAACTACATTTACTATTTACAGGAACTCACATAAAGAACTATTTAGAGTTAAGAAGTAACAGTTGTGCTATTGCCTTTGCAAGGGTCTTTGGTATAACTTTGTCTGTGTCCTGCTATGCCAGGAAATCCCTGCTGCCTCACTCAGACTGTCTCCTGAGATGACACACTTCCTGAACACATTGGGCATTTTTACACATGCATGTGCTGCAGCGTATTTGTATAAACAGCAAAATGTTCACCGGCACACAGAAAATGGAGGCAGTCCACTTTTGAACTAAACCACATAGAAGGTGTTTTAGGTCAAAAGCTCACCACCACCACTTCCTCTTCGCTGACACATTTCTCTACTTATATAACTGCAAGCAATGCAGCAGCATGCGCGTCAGCTCACATGCACAGCAGACTTGTTTAATTGAGTCTGCTATGATATACTGGATCTCTGGTGCATTGCAGCATGAAAAAGCATGTGTATAAATTCCAGTTGTGTTCCCAGGTGGACTTTTTCGATATCACAGTCAACCAGGACTTGGAAAAGTATTTTTTTCTGCATTCTGCTTGCAAAAAAATGTATGCATGTCTTATTAGGAGACATGTGGTAGGTGAGAAAATATGGTATTTCTCTATGATTCTGTATAGTACAAAAAAAAATCAGCCAAATGAAAACATTTATTTATTTAATTATACACTTGTGTGAACATACACGTGTGCACTTTCTTAGAGAGTATGGCCCAGCAGCCCTGTAGAAATACCCAAAAGCAGATGGTTCATCCCACAATGTATAAGGCCTGTCTAGAATCCCCATGTAACAAAAGGAGCAGAAAGTGAGCTACAAATTACAATGAACAAAATGGAAAAACAAGCCCAAAACCACTTCAGTTATTGGTGAAGAACTGGCAAAAAGTTGGTTTGGTTCAGCGTCCCTTTTGAAAGTAACACAACCAAATAGATAGTTACATTATACATCTCAGTCCAGCCTTATCTACTGTCACAAATGCAGGTGACATGAAATTTAATGAGTCCAGGTGCATTTTTACTGAGCATGGACAAGTCCCTTCAGCCAATCGGAGAACATGCATGGTAACATGTACAAACACTTGGTAATTAATTAAAAGGAACTAATGACAATTAATTAATTACAATTACAGAATAGCAAAGCAAAATTTTTTAAATTAAATTTAGAAAAAATAATTTTAAAAATGCTCAAATATTTTCAATGTGAATTTTTTGTCAGAGAACAGGACATTACAAAGTTATCAAAGCCATTTCTTTAATCACCATTTTATCTAGTTATATTGTTTGATAAATAAATAAATAATCTGTGCTTGTGAGACAAATTAGCTGCCATAAAACCAAGCTTGGTTTCTATTCTAAACGAAGTGATTTGTGTTTAGGATACAAGAAACATCATCACAATTGGCAAAAATAACTAACCTTACAACAGTGGCTGTATAAGCCTGTCAAATATGTGGAGAATGAGTGAGTGTATAAACTTTGAATGGTTCTCTCAGACTTAGAAGTAGTCTATCTATCTAGAATTTGGGGTATGTTGGCATAGGAGCATGGGGATGCTCATATAAACATCAGCAGCAAAGGATAGTCTTTCTTCACTTTGGATGTTTGAGTGAGGAACATTAAAGAAAAAGCCTGACTTGGAGAGGGTGAATTGTGGATAACACTTTTATCTTATTAAGAAAGTGTCATTCTTTTAAACAAATAGGTCTTGATTTTCATGAAAGATTTTTATCGCTTCCCTATTTACATTGTTCAGATCCATTTAACACTAGTGTTTTGTCATTTAGAGTAGTAATTCATCAATCTGTTAACATAACCTTTTTATATGTTACCTTTCATAATGGTATAGAACAGCCTGTTTTAGAACCTGAAATGTTATAAACCACCAGATTGCTAATTGCTTCAGATGCTGTGAAAAATAATTACTCCAAATTATTTTTGATATTTAATTGACAGTGTAATGTATTCAACTGAAGACCTATGCTCTGCCATTCTTAATTGTGTAGTGTGGTGGAAAAGTAAACTATAAAATTTTACCAGCAGATAACATTTCCTGTGTACTTTTCATACTTCATGGAAAATTATTGTTATTCTCCAGAATGTATCAGAGTGTTAGTTAAAAGTTGGCTTTCTAACTAAAGTATTTCTAACTTAAAAAAGGACATAATTTTGCTCTGTACATGTCTTGTACATGTAGTTAAAGCAGTTTGCATTTAATGTACTGTTATTTTCGATGGAGATTCCCCTGCATTTCTGACACTTCTTTAAAGCAGACCAATTGCTTAGGGTGAGAAAATTCTGCTTTATTTGTATGTATGTGTACTTACACAGTTGATCTGTATTCATTTTGTTCTCCAGCTTTAGGGCTCTTGTCTGCAATTTGATTTCCAATTGTTTCAGGGAATGTGTAGCACTTACATGCAGACACTCAATAGCTGTAGGAATAATACCATTCTCATAGCTGTCCGATAATATAATTCCTGAAAAGAACCTTCTTTATAAGGTGCCATGTTTCAGCAAGAGATATTTGTCATTTTGGGAAACCAGATTTGCTGGCACTAAACTAGTATTAATGCATGCAATACTTATAATAAGTGCATAGCTCTCTAACTGTTTGTATGATATAACCCTTCGAGATATTTAAACTATTTTCTTTTAAAATTGTTTATTAACTTGTTTATACACAGTCTAAAGTGCTGTTTAAAGGCATGCATCCAGAGACATGCACATAACAAAGTCAAAGTTTCAATATTTCAGGGAATCTAAATTATTTTCAGAATTTCAGAAATTGAGAAGGGATAAGTGGAAGGAGAAAATGTTGGGCTGGTGTCAAGCGATAGCTCGTAACCCTCACAGACTCCCAAACAGCACAAGAACACCCGAGGTCTCAGGTGATGCTTCACATAACTCTACCTTGGTGAGTGAAAAGTTCTATTTCCTCATGGTGGCATGTACAGATGAACCTCAAAGGTGCTAAAATACTTTTTAAGAAACATAATGTTTGCCTTTCATCTTTTACTATTTGAAGCCCTATAGCAACACCTGCAATTTTCTGCTTTTGAATTCAGTTTTCATTTGCTAGCTTGTCATTTTCATGTGATGCATTATCCATTGAGGTTTGCATGCTATGGCTATGAATTACTGGTGTTTTATGGATGGCAAATGTAAGATCACACTCGTCACTTTTCAATGGAAAATTTTTCTTTTAAGCTGTACAATGAATTCTTCAATCAGAAAGTAGTCTTACTTTTGAGTGGGGCACATCTAGTTTTTTCGTTGATCTTAACCAAAAACTTGTTGCATGAGGAATAGAGCAGGAGCTCATCTAAAAGCACTCTCTGCTTGCAGTATACAGCTGTCCATTATGAATAAAATGAATAATATGTAAAAATATTATCGTTTACTAACTTATAGAGAGACCTGTTATTTTAAAGTACACTTCTTGTGGTGCGTTACAAAAAAACAGTTGTTTTTGCGCATGCAACTTAGTGGCATAGCTGCTCAAATCTTGTTAACTGTCATAGATCCGTTGAGGTTCATGAATTCACTGGAACTATGATAACTTACACAAGGTGAATATTTCAACCTATCTGACAAGGGTGTGATCCTGCAATTTTTACTTATGCAAGTTACATTTTTCTCAGTTGGGCTCTTCAGGTAAGTAAAGACTATGAATGTATATAAAGGTTGCAGAATAGCTGCAGCACCAGTAAAAGTGTTTTATGTACTTTGCTCTTTGTTAAAACTGTGTTGAACTCTTCTTGCTTGCAGGAAAAGTTCTGTTGATTATGCTATCGGGTACAACTTAAGAGGCAGAAATGTATACTGTTTGTCTTTGCTCACTTGGAAAGAGAGATCTCTGTCTGTAAATCCAGGTCTTCACGTAAAACAAGCCATAGTTCTTACTAGATATGAATGGCATACTCTACCAACATCAACTCATCTTAGATCATCTTGTTTCCTCCCAGTTTATTTCATGGATGGAAATCGTTGATTATTTGTAAGAGCTAATGAATTTTAAAATGAACATTTTAGGATTCAGAAGAAACCACTCAGTTTTAGTCGTATCACACTGCATGTTAAATGGGACTCTTTTGAAATTTAATTCAGTATTTTTCACTTGTTTTGAGTTGGGGTATTTATTATATATAGATTCTTTTTACTGAGGTGCCTGTTATAGCTTCTGTAATATGATGATGGAGACTTGCTATTTAAACAAGAACAAATGTTCTGTCAGTTTTTCTACTTGCTTTTTATTTTCCCCTGTTAGCTTCAGGAATATTTAACATTTTCAGTGTTTTACATGAGGCAGGCATATCAAGTCAAGCATTACTAAAGAGCTGTCAAAAAGAAACATTAGAACAGGAAACTGGAAAAAGAACAGCCCTTCAGTTGTCGAAACAAGGACCTGACATCCAAACAGAAAAATGAATAATTGTTTAAAACCAGGTTTCTTTACTGACAAACATGATACTGTGGAGAAGTATTGGGTGAGGCTTGGGGACAAACAGAGATACAGCCATTTATTTAGTAGAGGTTTAAACTATGATGAAAAAGCCTCTGTAGCTTTACTTAATATGGCACAATTCCAGTTTACTACCATATCTATAGGTCAGGTGTTTAAGGGCATAGCTCTGTCTGTGCTAATATTACAGTCTCTCTCAGGAGCATGATACTTTTCTACATCTAAGGTACATAATTCTCCCATCCTTTCTGTGGGTACTGCCAAAGGTCCTATTACACCTTATTAGTCCCAGCAGAGATGAATGGCTTTCCCATTCATGAAACTAGAAGCTTTACACACCTCCAGAAGCTTGTCTTTTCCAGCTAAGCATGCCCCTCCCATTCTCCAAAAAGACGGGGTTACAGGCAGCCTTATATGTTTCTGTCTTACTGAGATCCAGTTCACTCAGAAGAGATGCTTTCCAGGGCATCTAACTGCCAGACAACAGCATGAAACTGCCCATTTCACTGGGCCACACTACCTCTTACTTGCTCTCCTTCTGACTCATGCAACTTTCACTTTTGGGTACCCAGCAGTCCATCTTCAACAGGAGGGGATGGAGGATGCTCTCAATTCTGCCTACCCTTGGTGTTTAGGCATCTCTCTTGGGAATCCTAAGTTGGGCCCAGAACCTATGTCTTCACCTGCTGGGCAAGTGTCTTAACAATTAGGCTGTTAGGCAGAAGGTGAGCAATATGAGCACTGGATCAAACCAAACATTAGTCCTTCTTTATGGTTATCCTTTGACTAAGAATTCAGGAACTCATTCAGGATATATGTAGTAGGGTCTTATGGTTGTTGTCACTGTGATAGTCCAGGCAATATGCAAGAGGTGAGATTTGTATTGACCATATGATATACTTCGGAGAAATGTTAAAGAAGTTAAGTTGCCTTTACTGGCTTTTACTAGGTTTGTTAGGTACTTTGGATAATATCTCTTTGCTTTACAGGTTTACTGCCCCTCTTCCCCTTCTTTAAATGACTATATGAATCTACAGAATGGAGTTAAAAATCATTGCTTTACCTGGTATTTAGCTTAAGTTGTAGCTACTTCTTTTCTAGAATGGAGAAAGGACAGTTTCCTGAAAGCTTGTCTAACATTTCTCCCAACTCTACAGTGGATCCAGAAAAAATATTACCAAACAATTTTTTCTTCTCAGAATGTATGTACATTCCCAGATAGAAGTGTGACAACATAGACATCTAACACTGCTTATGTGAACTGTCCTAAATCTAATCACCTCAGTACCTCTCAGGCTAAAATGGAGACACATAAGGCGACACATAAAATTGAGACACATGTAGGCTGTATTCTGGTTGTTTCACAGGGTGCAGTAGGATAATATTTAGTAACTTGGCTGCCTAAAAGAGAGAAATAGAGAAGTTGAATGAAGGTATAACAAACCTCATGGTTCAGGAACTTATGAAATTATATATATTTCATATACATAAGTAAAAGTATAATATTAAATCACTACAATCACATATATATTTTCTGTGGGTATGTTTGTAACCTGACACCTCCCCAACTTTCTCTTCTCTGTAAATTGAGCATATTGGGCATGGGTAGACAAAACAAAATTTCCCATTTACGTTGATGCAACTGCGTTTGCATGACCTGGAATTTCCTGTCACTTTAAAGTCCATTTAGCACCATAAACTAACACTACTCATTGACACTGATAGGGCACATCCAGATGTGAGTGGACATTTGGTTCCCTGGGGACAAGTAGCAGCAGCATACCTTGTCCCCGGGGAACACCTGTGCCACGTACACTTTGGCGCATGGCAAGTTGACCCAGGTGACATAGTGGAGGTTTTAGTCAGCTCTGTGCTGGCCCCAGAAGTCTTACCTGGGGTCCTGAGGGCCTCCCAGAGCTGCAACCATAGTGATCCTCCTGGGTGGAGCCTGACCAGCAGCCTCAGCATGGCTCCAAGTGGTGCAGCTCCACTTTTTTTGTGTGCTGCTCCATTTTTTTTCCCACATTTTTTGCAGCACAGAGAACTCTGGAGTGTGTTGTATGTGGCACTGTAGACACGTTTGCAGCACCACATGCTGCATGATCACACTCATCTGGACGTGCCCAT
This sequence comes from Caiman crocodilus, assembly GCA_030014935.1. Classification (NCBI taxonomy): domain Eukaryota; kingdom Metazoa; phylum Chordata; order Crocodylia; family Alligatoridae; genus Caiman; species Caiman crocodilus. The sequence goes on from JAGPOW010000290.1 coordinate 17,433,562, forward strand.
AGTGTCTTTTAAAGTGTTTTGAAAAATGTTAAGCTATTTATGTGTTATAAAAATGTTCTAGTATCATTTTACTAGTAACGCACAACTTGCTTTTGGGGTGAAATCCTGGCTCCACTGATATCATATAAACCTTTGCTTTATTCATGTCCAAAATTTACCTTTGGCACACCAATCATTCCTTTCATAATATTTGTAGCATAACATTCTTTGCAGTGGCCTGCTTCTATTTTTTATTCAAGATTGATAATCTTGCTATTTTTGTGCTCTTACTGTATAACATAGAAGAATTAGTGGACTCTACACAGGGTTTGAATCCCCAGAAGAATGAAATTCTGGGGCTCCCTGCTACCTGTCTGAGCTGGGGACACTGGCCTTGGTGCTGCCAGGTAGGTTGATGCACCCCCCCATGTCATCTGCTGCTCCTTGCCTCCCCGGGATGCTGACCCACTGTCTCCTGAAGGGGACAAAGGTTCTAGCCATGCTTCATCCCCATCACCCCATGATTTGAGGGGAGATGTGCTATATCTGTCTTTAGTAAGGCAGTAGATCCACCCATGTCTGCAGTGTAGATGATGCTGTTGCTTCCAAGGACCTGTTAGGTCTTACTGTAGCATGGGTCAAATAAGCATGCAGGACAGCCTTTTAGTAAGTATAAATTTAATGTAGCCTTTATATAGCAGGGATGGTACAGGGTTAAACACCAACATGTTTCTCTATCCAACTGTTTTTATACATTTAGAAGTGTTTATATCAGCCATGTATCATTATGTATTGCTATTTGCTGATGAATTATCTTTATAATTAGCTTTTATGTCTACTGTACCCAGTTTCGTACGTCAGTTTACATACTTTCCTCATGATCAGTCTTGTTTGGTGCCATTACAATTTTTTGATTAATAAATTTATTCATGTACAGCATTCCTACATATGTATGGTTTCAGATTTGTTCATAGCATCCTATGTGCTTTTTATCTACTGTCATAGTTGGTAATGATTCCATCCATCTCAAGATGTTCCTGAACAGATCCCAAATGTTCTGAGTCACTCTTCACAGAATCTCAGGCCCCCATACTTCTTAACTCTTCCTGGCCTGCCTTTTAGCCTACTTAAGTTCCTTAGGACTTCAATCTTTTTGTTAATTGCAGTAAAGTAAATAAAGCAAGAATTTTGGAAGGTAAGTTGGTAAGCCATAGGACTTCTATTTGAAGAATTTCTCTCTACCATTCCATCACCTGGGTGGACATGGTTCTCGATCTTCACTACATGTTCTGGGCTTTGAGGCAGGAAGACCTTGTTATCTTTCATAAATTGTAAGGAATGATCATGTTTTTGCAAGGAGATAAAGTGGATGATAGAAACAATCTTTCCTAGTATGAAGATATAGGTCAGCAGGTAGATATTTCTATTTGAGTGCAGTGCACTTAAAACCTTTTATTATTCCTCTGTCAGAATCACACAGAAAAATCTCTTTATGATAAATGTCTGATCCCTAATTCCTTAATCCCAGGCCTTTTTGAAAGAATTATTACAAAATGTGAGGGTCTCATTAATTGTGTTGCATCTCTATAAAAATGTATTGCTCCAGACAAGTCTTTCCTGTTCTAACCTTCACTTGCACTGCTATTACTCAGCTAAATGCTTCTTCAGTCAGAAGCTGCACTTCTGATGGTTTCCTAAATTTCCATCTGGTTAAACAAATCCTTTAAATCCATTCATTTCTTTGTAGTTTTACTGCTATGAGTGTTGTCCTCTTGCGACAGATTGAGTATGGTTAAAATTGCTGTTAGCAGTTGTAACTATTTTCTACAGAGACCACTCTGAGATAGTGCTCAGTATAAATGTTTTTATTCACATATATATGTATGTTTGTGAGAGTTTGCAGCTGTACGTTATAGAGTGGAAATATCTGTGTTATAGTTAAAACAGGAATTAGTTGTCCTAAACCTTTCTAAAGTTTTCCCTTAAAGGTGAATGATCATGAGAAAATGTTGCATGCTGTATTTTATAATAGGCAGTTTGTTAACATTCAGTAAGAGCTTTCAGGTTAATGGGTTTTGAAAATATACTTTTTCTTCCCTTTAAAAAAATCTAGACTTTTTCTTATTGTTTAACTAAAAAAGCTTGGCTTGGACATCCAAAATATGTGTTGTTGTTGAAGAAGAAGAAGAAATCTGTTTTAATATTTTGAATATACAAGAAGTGGGTTTGTAGGAAAATTATAAAGCTATAAAATTAAAATTGTAAGATTCCATTCTAAGACAGGCAGGAAAAGATTATCTACAACTTTTATAATAATATAATAGTGGAGAGAAGGAGACTACATAGACATACTCAAATAATCTGAGAGAATTCTCCCAGGCTTATTCTCCTGGTCGAAAGACTTACCCAGAGACACCTGAACACACATTTGAATACTGAGCCCTTGAAAAGCAGAGAGCTTGCAGGGCTGACACTGCATATGAGGGGTCCCTTGTGCATACATCTCAGTGGTTTGCAGGCTTCTTCAGTCTGCCTAGTGGCAAATGGCAACAGTGCACAGAACAGCCCTTATTGGCTGATCCAGACTGCCTGTGTCTCCCTGCAGTATAATGTGGGGATTGTGAAGGGGGCATGTCCTGTTATCTGCTTGGCTGGAGCAGTAGAGGCCAGCAAGTGACGTGCTGGCGGGGAGTGGGGAGTAGAAAAACATCTTGGGGTGCTGGAGGACTGTGCTGTGGCTTCTGTCAGAAGAGAACATGTACAGACATTCAGTCTCCCAGGAAAGTTTTTCCTGGGAGTGATTTAACTCTTGTTGTTCCCAGATAATTTTTTCTTTAAGAGCAGCCATTTTTGCTCTGAGAAAAAAATCTTAAACACCTGTATAGTCATTGTTTCTCTTGGGAGAGCAGTCCGTAGCCAGAGTTATTAGCACGGAAAAATAAAATTAACCAAGTGCTTGGTGGGGGGGGGGAGGGAAGAATTGTTACAATAGGTTAAATAACCTTAAAACTAAGGTTTTTTCATTTACTTTTACATTTTGTTCTGAGTAGACCCGAAACAATGTTTGCCTTAGTTTGCCAGTGTTTGCCAATGTTTGCTTTAGTTTGTCAAAATTCTTTTAAAAATCTTTTAAAGTTTGATCTGAATAAATTAAATTGGCATGAAATCTTTTCTTGTTTGGACCATACCAAAAAATCCATTATTTACCTACCTCTTATCCCTTTACAGAATGGAACTTTCAGGGTCCTGGCAGATGTTACATTTTTCACAGACTATATGTGAGTTTTCCATGACAAATCATAACATACCAGACATTAAAAGAATTGTTCCAAGATTAAAATGATGCATTTGCCACCAAAAAGGCACCACAAAGGAATTGTTGGCTGAAACAGCAACTTTGTGGTATAGAAGTATCCTGTGATGGTTTAACATCTGTCCATTTACACAGAGCACAAAGGATCATGGCCAGGTCCCCCACTATTCGTGAATGCACTGCCTGGAGGATAAGAGCATGCACAACAGTACCAATATCTGCCCTAATGGGGGCTGCAGGGTGCCAGGCCAATCTGGACCCATTCTGGGCTTAGAAAGAGGGTCTGGGGAAAAAAAACAAAACTAGATTGATCAGGAAGTAGAGAGAGTTGAGGGGTAGCATGGTAAGTCCCTGGCTAGACAGCCAGTCAGTACTGTATTCTACACTTGGCTAAACTCAGGAACTCATGGAGAGAGGGAACACCACAGGACACACTGGCATCAGCTCAAAAGCTCCCTCAGCTTGTGAGTGTTACCAGAGCAAGCTCTTATTGCACTTTTTTTTCCATTGAGGGAAGTGGGTCCCTGAATAACTGGCACAGAACAATGTGCATCTTTTCCATTCTGTCACAAAATTCTACAGTTCCTGTCATGGAATGAAAATAGTATCTGCCAGTGCCCCCAGACAGCACTCAGCCAGATACTGCCACTGCACACTGTTGCAGAGAGTTTCTAATCAAAAAAACTTTTGACCTAAGATGAGCACTACCAAAGGAAACAGGCAGTAACATGCATTTTAAATTCCTTTCTTTCCTTCCTTTAAATTCCTTTCTTTCACTAATTGAGCTTTATAATTCTTTTCACAATTCTGTTCATTAATTGGGGTTTATATCCTTTTCACAAGCCGGAAATAGAAACCAGGTTGCTATCTGGAAGGCACATGTCTCTGCTGCTAAGTCATATTGCCTCAGAAGTGCTACTTTTTCTAAAAAATGAGGCTACTTATGCTTGCTGCTTCAGTGTGTTCCACTTACTTCTGTAGTTACTGGTCCAAAGAAGATAAGTCATCTACCAAATTGTAGAGAATGGTGCTGAAAAGGTAGGGACAGACTTTCAAATAGCCTGAGCCTGAATTGATTCAATCTTTGCAGGCTAGTCTAACTCAGCTAGGCTAAATCAGTTTTGTAACTGGAGAGACATCCCAGTAATGCAGGCATATGCCTGCAGTGGCTCAGGATAGAAGCCAGGGGGTGCTAGAGCAGCCCTCCATTCCTTCTACAGCATGGAGCTGTGGCGGGGTAGGGACATAGCCAGGCTCAGCAGGATGCTGTGATTGGCTCAGCAGGGAATTGATAACAGTGTTTATCACCCAGTTAAGAAAAGAACAGAGGGACATTACCAGCTGCTTTTTTATTCTACCTGGTGATTCAGCAGGTACCACTGCCAGCATGTGGTCTCTTACTAATACACAGACACCTCCTCAGAAAGGCAGAGGGGAGAGGGGAATTCTTGTTTAGCAAGGAGTAGTGAGGGGGGAAAGTTGCAGGGGAGGAGGGGACGGTGCTGCAGCTGGAGAGCAGAGGGGAGGGGCCAGCCCTGCTGTGGAGTAGAGAGCCCCACCCAGCCCAGACAGCATGCCAAGATGCTGGGGGTGTCTGGTTTATCTGAAAACAGAAAAGGGTCTGAGACAGACATTGCATAAACCAGTTTGACCCAAATCAGTTAAGCTTGATGCTACATTCAACCAGGTTTATCTCAAACTCATTTATGTGCACTGAATATCTGTTCTGTTACAGGTTTAAACCAATTTCTGATCACTTAAACCACTTTCTGTGTAATGTCTGTGCCTAGCCTTAGGGTTCAAATCCTTCTGGGGAAGGACAGAGCTGTTACAATTACAAATAATAGAATTAGTGAGAGAGCAGAGTCCAGGATCGTTGAGGTCTATGGCCTATCCACTCTGCTATGCTGCCTCCACAGTACTATCAGCCCAAGAGTAGTTGCCATATTCTTGTCTTCTGGATTCTGGGTGCCTTTAGCAGCTCATGTCACCCCATATAAATTAGAGATCAGTTAACATGAAAAAGAGAAGCTTTTAGCAGAGCAATTTTAACATCAGCTAATTCAGCTTTTAGCAAACCTGAAAATAGGACTGTCTTTGAGGAGGCTAGTAAAGATACCTGTTGAACATCCATTGTATGGAAACACCACACTGCACCATGGAATGGGAGACCAGTGGAGGATAAGGGCACCAATAAATCAATCCAACATCAGGACAAGAGACTGACATAAATCAATGACTTAAACAGGAATAAAACTGTGAGCTATTCTGAAAAAATATATTTAAAAGCCTTGTTGTAATTAAACAGATCACATAAAATCTCATGGTTGGTGAACCATTAAACTAAAACTATGTTTATGCAATAATTTGGTAACTCAATAAGAAAAAAATGCTTCTTTTTCAGTTGGTGGAGCCAGCTAGATGGAGTAATCTGTCCAGTCAGTTTAGTGGTTATTACATGGTTACAAAATCTCCGTTTTTATATGTTTTTTAAATAAGTATCCTTGCTTTTATATGGCGATCCTAACTGAGAAGACTCCTCTTTCCCATTTTGGAACTTCTATTTTAGCAGTTTGTGAAAAAGCTCACAAAGTTACTGTCAGTACAGTAATTATTTTGAAACTAGAGGAAGGACTTCAGCTTTAGAAAACTAATATTTTAAATAAAGAAAAAGTAATTTGAGAGAAGTGGCAGAGCATGATAACAAATTCAAGTTAAGCTTTTTCTTTAATTAATCCCACTGTAAAACTAGAAGGCAGAATTGTGCAAGTTAAAAATATGTCAGTCCATCTTCAGATTCATTGAATTGGCTATAATGTACTTTTATTTAACTAGTTCATGCAGGGCAATATTTGTTCACATGCCCAAGCACTTAAACACTACAGTAGAGGTTGCATATGAAGTCCTGAATCTCTACTCTTATGAATGTGCATTATAATTCATGCTATAATGACAGGATTGCATAGAATTTGTCAAAGAATACAGTATCTTATTATACAATTTCTGTTTACAACCTTATGTATGAGTTAATTTTCATACTTAAATTTATTTGATTATCATAAAGGTTCTTTATTAGTTGTTTAGGACTGGACTGGACATCTTTTGGCTGTTGAGTTCATTTCCCCCTATCAGAAGCAACCATCTCATATATTATATCTCAAAACCAGTTGGGTTGCTGGTCATTGCATTAGTAGGGCACAGGCAACATGCTCATTGCCTCTGCTTTTTCCTTTCTATGGCAAGTTTAGGGTGTTCCTGGAGTGTATGATTTTACACTTTCTGATTGTGTCTGAGGGTGTGATGTGAATAAGGTGTGGGAATCATTAGTTAAATGGTTACCATACAAACTAGGGACTGGACTTAATGACCTAGGAGGTTCCTGCTCTTACTAGAATTTTATTCCTCGTTAATTTAATCTTTCTTCTAAATTCCAGACTAAAGTTATATGTATCCCAATTTTTTTTGATGTTATGATTTGGCTGAGTAGTCCTTTTCACTCTGTCATGTTAAGAGAACCATCATTTCACCTCTCTACCTTCATTTTTCTAGGTTAAACAACAAACTATAATAGTCTTCTCAAAATAATTTTTGATCATCCTTCTTTGCACTCTTCCAAGCATATGTTCCAGTTAGAATTCTTCATCCTTGTAATCAGTAGTCTAAATGAGTGCTCGTTATTATCTTGCACAATGAGACTGACGCTTCCCTATTTCTAATGAAATTATCCTGTCTGGTACATTTTAAAAGTGTAATCCCACTATATCTTAGAAATTCATTTGTTTTTCATCACACCAGTGAGAGGTAGTTAGATGTGTTATTCTGAAGTCAGGCAGATGGCAGGGCAGGGACAAACTTTAATCAGAGATGCATAAGTTTTAGTGAACCCAAGCCCACTTAATCAGATATTAATACAACTAGCAAGCTGCCCATCAAGAATGACCAGGGCAGGGGGAAAAAACACTGCCTCCCAGGAGCAGGGTGGGGGAAGCTTGCACGTGGTAGTGGCCACTGCCACCCACTGCCCCACGCTGCTGCCGCTACATGTCCAATCATGTGCTAAACCTCCCCCGCTCCGCATCCAGCTCTGTGCCATCCCCCTTCCCCCAATTCTGCATCTGCCTGGCCCACCCCACTGAAGCAATTCACTACCAGTCATTCTTGACAGCACTGGCTAGAGCCATGACCCACTCAGAGCCATGCCTCCCAAATGTGTTATGGACAGATAGACAGACATAGAAACAGACAAACAGACAGATGGACTAAGCCTAGATAGATAGATAGATGATGAATTAGGAAAAAAATGTGTCTCTGATTCAGTTTGTTCATAAAGTACATCTCTACCCTGCTTTTCACAGCAGTATCACATCAGTTGCTAAGAGTTGCACTGTGAGTGACTAACACACCCAGGTCTGTCATCTTTTCTGATTTTTCTTACTGATGAACTCCTTGCATTTTCATATAGCTGAGCTGAAAAAATGAGAAATCCAGATATATTTTGGTTCGTTCTGAACATTGTGTATCTTTCTGCACTCATGATCTTTATTTAACTATGTCTCTGTCCTATCATATCAGCTATTCTTAGCTGCATTAGGAATTCTAGTTCCTTCCTTTTGTTGCTCAGTTTCATTTGTATGCAAACATCTCAGTTGTCTTTCTCCGGCATCACTCAATTTCCCTAGCTGGATTATGTCCTAGAGCTTGAATCTTTTTAATTGGAAAAACCTGATTCTTTGGCTAGGTACACATAGTCAAAAGGCCTAAGGCTGACTTGATTCAGTCTTTGCAGGTTAGTCTAAACTGCACTGATTAAACTGAAACAAAAGTGAACATTTAGCTTTGTTTCAGAAAATGCAGCCACAGGCCTGCAGTGACTTAGGCCAGAAGCCAGGGGTGCTATAGCATGGCTGTCTGGCTGTGTGTTCAGTTCGTCCTCTTCCTGTTGACCCCAAGCCTCTGGGATTAGCAGTCCAGAATTACAGCAGCGGACTCTGCAGGGTTGTTCATTTCCTCTTCCTGTTTCCAGGTGCCTCTGGGATTTGTAGTTCACAGTTGCAGCCAGCAGTACATTTGAGCAAGGGAAGAGGTGTTTAAGTCTCTCCCTGGCCCCAGATCCCAGCTGGGGTTTGTCTGTGGGGGGGCAGTCCCCCTGCCCCTGTAGATTGGGCTGCATCCCCAGCCGGGCTTGCCCCCCTATGCCCTTGTCAGTCAGCCCTCACTTCTCCAGCTAGGGAGCAGAGGGGTGGGGCCAGCCCTGCCCTCTGGAGCAGAGAGCACAGTCTAGCCCAGGGCTGGAAAGCGCGCTGGATGCTGGGAGACTGTGATTTAACTTGAACCAGGAAGCGTTCTGAGACAAAAGTTTCATAAACTGGTTTGACCCAAATCAGTTAAGTATGATACTACATTCAGCCAGTTTTATCTTAAACCAGTGTCAGCCATTTTGAAACTGGTTTATGTGCATGGAACTTCTGTTGTGTTACATGTTTAAACCAGTTTCTGATCACTTAAACTGGTTTATGTGTAACTTCTGTCCATAGCCTCTGAGACCAAACTTTAGATGATGAACTTCAGTTAGATGGTTGTCATCTTTAATCCATTACAGCAGGGTCCCAACAGGATACTTTGCAGTCTCAGGTCTATATCTTGTATCCTCACTCCTGACAGATAGGTTAGTTCTTTGGTTCTGCTCTAATGGCAGACCTGTCTAACATTTTTAGTAATCTAGAAATCCCGCTCCTTCCTGGTTACTATGAGTCTCAGGCTCCCTAACATCTTCCTTTGTCTGCAGATGATTTTGTCTCCTCTCTCTCTCTTTCCCCCTCTGTATTTCAGCCTTAATTTTCCTCAAGATCCTGCCAGTGGCTATCAATGGATGACCTTTATTATCCATTCTTGTTTTAATTTTTACTACCCCATTTTTTCCATGTTTCTCCTTCTCATTCTTCAGTGAAAAAAACCCAACAATTTCTAAAATCTAATTATTCAGTTGTTCTTCTGGTTACAGCCATTCATTGATCCCTGCTAGTCCAGTAGTCTGCTCTCCGTGTCCTCCTGTTCACTGGGTATCATCATAGCTGTAATTGTCTGTGCAGGATACTCTTCCTGCCATCGTATCTGTCTGAACCCCATCATTGATTCTAGTTGCATTAAGTTTCAGAAGTGCCCCAATGACTTACAAGGCTAAGACTCCCTTTTCAAAAGTGATTTAGGCACTTAGGCATTGGTGGGAATTAGGCTCCTAAATCACACAACTGCTCTGGAATTTTTTGCCCTTTGATAGCAAGGACTGCAGAGGGACCAAAGAGGCATCATGCAGTTAGTTGCTTCTGTAATGCCTTCACCTACATACACATGCAGACTTATTTTTGTTGGGCGGCTATGTTGGGCACAATGTCACCCTCGATGGAGTATGTTAGTTGAGGCACTTAGAAGCATAATATATGGAGTACTTTTTTGTCAGAGTTTTCAGATTTGTCAGAATCTAAATGTTCTGCAAGAGTGTTTAAATTCTGATGAAACTGTCAGAAACTAGGCATGTTTCCATTGAAAAAATACTTGGTTTCCTGCCAGTTCACCTGCCTGGCTTCTTGGAAGCTTGTCTCATAAGCTGACAAGAAATTGGGAACCTGAAGCTCTGGCACTTTCATCTCCTAAGTTTCCAAGCTCATTGCTCTTCAGCAGCTTGGGCTTTTTGGAATTTGTAAGGCTTCCATCTCCTTGGCAGTCAACTTAGGCTGTGCAGCTGTGGAGCTTCTAGGCTCCCTAGCTCACAGTAGTTCCATTTTATGGAGTATTGGCAATTTTTGGTTTAAGTCCAGTAAATATGTACCTCAATGTAGTCTAAAGGATGCTTTGGGATAATTTAAAAAAATTGTAGGTAATGAGATGTGTATGTTTGCCATTCTTACTTATGTCTTGTTCATGTTGTCTATTTTTGTACTCCTTTTGTAAATGCTCATATATGAAGGTAGTCCAGTTTATTGAATAGGGATACTTAGATTAATAAAGTTACAAGTCTGTGTAATAATTTGCAGAACTATGGCTGAAAGAGGTACAAAGTCTTCCTACATATATGTTCAAGGCATCTGGAGCAGTTATAGTGCACAGAGATATTGGCAATTTCTGACTGCTAACATGGCCCTCCTTCCCCCCCACCCCCAGTGCAATTGTGGGGCTGGGCTAGCATGAGCTATTTCTTAATCTTCTCCCTAAATCAGTACCAAGGGCTACTGCCCTAGTTGCCCTGCCTTAGTTCTGCTGCTAGTTTAGTGCCCAGTATCAGTTGGGTCCTGGCTGAAGTCTTTAAACACTAGCATAATAAAAATACTCAACAATGATTGATGACACATTCTCTCTATCAGAGGTATGTATTGTAATACCAAACTTATTGAAGCACTTGCACATATTTTCATGTCCCATTGATTGCAATGGAACATAAGCAAGTACTTAATCCTGAACTGAAGCTTAATTAGATATTTATTATACATTTGTTTCAACTAGCAAAATAGTCTTCCTTATATAGATAGATATGAAATTCAGAGGATGAGTCAGCTGAATGTGTATATCTGTGCAGGAGAGCTTTTCTTAGATGAAACCAGAGATACCATGCAGTCTGTGTCCATCTCTTAAAAGCATAAGTGAGGGAAAATATCCATATTTGTTAAGTGAAGGTTCCAATAAGTGGTGTTTAAAATAGAGATGAAGATCACAGCTCCCCATGTAATAATACAAAAATGCACAAGTGGAATGTACTCCACTACAGATTTTTTTTCAATAAATTTAGACTAGCAAACATACAGCTAGCTCCATTTGTTTTTGTGTGCCTATACTCTGCTAGCTAGCTGACAATATTGGCTAGTGCAGTAATTATTTAGCTATAGATGAACTCTTAAATTTAAATTTCAGAATAAAAGAAATCTTTTAATCTGAGCTAGAAATAAATGACCACCTGATTTTAATCAAGGATGCAATAACAATTTACTGAATTTCCAGAGGAATGGACTTGTTTTAAGACACTATCGAAGAACAAGACTGTTTTCCTTAACTCTTTTTCTTTTTTGTATGACACCATCAAACTGAGTCTGCTTTGTTGCAAGTAAATTTTGTACCTTAAAAACCAAATGCTAATGCTCAGTTGCAACAAAGATGAAGGATGAATAATTATCTGAAAAGATAAATAGGTTTAGTGTTATGTTAATTATTTTCTCATTTGCATAACTAACTGGTGAGTGTAATTAGGTTAATTAGGCTGCAGAACAATCTTGTGATTCTACTGTATCAGATTTGCAAAATTCCACATAGCAAATCCCACTTGGAATCCAGTGTGGGCAGCATGCTGATACTACACAGAAAGGCTAGTGCATATACAGGATATGCCAGATTTATCCCAGGGAAATAAAATTAAATTTAACAATTCAGTAATTCTCCAAGGATAGGAAAACAAATACATTTCATACCCTACACTTTCCAGCTTGTCAACTTCCACATTTAACTTGCCATTCACTTTGAATCACATTTTCCCTACTGTAATGTACCAGCAAATAAACGGCCATTTTTTTATTTACAAAGACTGAATGATTATACCAATGGAAGTCCAAAAACACTAGCATTATTCAACAAATAAAATATATTATGCACTGTTTACCACATCCTACAATCTCTAGGTATAGAAAAAATGAAAATACACTATGGTATGACATACTGTAATATAATTGTGCAGTTTGGAAACCTTGGAAAGGAATTACTCTACATTGCTATAGTTCAGCCCTGTTACTGCTTGTTTCTATATCAGGTAGCTTTTAGAATAATAGATGAAGCATAGTCAAACTCATTGAAATAATAAGTTTCATTCATTACATTTATTCTGCGTCTCATGTTATCTGGAATTATTGGTTTGCATCTCACCAGGATTGATTTGCCCTTAATTTTTCAAAGACTGATAAACTGAGTTTCTGGTGAGTTACTGGGGAGGGGGGGCGTGAATTTTTTGAGACCTTAAAATGACATTTCTATCTGTTCTTCAGAGAGATTAAGAAAGCTCTCACAATATTTTCAGTAAAAAGTTGGAGTTTACCCTGGTACTCTTGGGCAATTTTTTCTTTTTGATCTGTTGCATGGTGCCCTTTATGTGTCTGTTCACCTGCCTTTTTTCTTCATTTTTTTGGTTTTAATACAATCTGAATCATTTGGGATTGTAAACTGTATAAATGAAGGGGATTTTTTTTCTTCATGTACAGCACTTTACCAAAGTTTAAATTCTTTATTTCATTGTAAAGTCTCTTACCCCTTAAGTCATGAAGTATATAAATTCTGGCTTTGGATAAAGGGTGTTGTGGTAAATGTCAATCATGAAGCAGTGTAGCTTTCCTCATAAGATGATTTTTATGTGATTATCTATAGAAGCTGACTTTCATGTAAGATGATTCCTTCATACACATTTGTTACATTAAGAAATATATAACATTCCCAAGCTATGTACCATTTTACCCAATTTCACTTCATTCGTGAAAAGGATTAAATGTCCTCTGTTTGTAAACGATTGTACAGCACAGCAAAGAATGCTGTATCTGTATCTTAATGGAAACAACAGTACCCAGAAGGATTATTGGTGTCAGTTTCTCAGTTATAATGTTGGGACAGTAAAACAAAGTATTCACAAGTGATTATTCCATGCCCTGCATCTTACAAAGGACTGCTGATATTATAGTACCATGTTGTATATTTTTACAAAGCCAGTCGTCTTACTAAGGAGTGAACTAGTATCAAACAGAGCTAGCTCTGCCAGGTTGGCTATCATGTTTTACTCGTACTGAAAAAACTGGTGACAGAATTAGTGAAATTTTGTTTAGCTTTACAACCTGCTAGATATCCTTGCATGTTCAAGGCATAAATATATATTTGAAACATATTTTGAAGTTCTCAGAATTTCAAGAAAATATATGTAGCAAGGAGGGTGACTATAGAAGAACATGCATCTAACTTCAAAATGCTAGCTTGGGTAGACCACGTCTGGCCCTTTCCTAATTTCTGTTCCCAGTGTTACACTTTTTACATTGAATATTTGGAGACTGACTGACTGCTCCTTACAAGAAAACCTATATTCACTCGTATACATTGGGTGTTTATAAATGTATATGTATAAATCAGCACAAACAAAAGTGTGTTGTTTATTTTCTATTCAATTTTCTTTAGTCTCTTAGTTAAAAAGGTAACACCCACTTTATGTAATCAGACAACTGGCATCTGTGGCACAGATGTTATTTTAAATGTAGGATCATACTGGTTGCTAAAAAAAAACAAACCAAAACAAAACCCAAAGCACCTAACCCATCTCAGTAGAGCTTTAAACATTCCCATCCTGACCCTTCACAACATTTGGAGCTAAAATTAATTTTAACAGTTATTAATTTTGTCCATAAAATTCTTGGATTCATTTGAAAGCTGGGTATTTGGAAGTGCACACAACTCTAGGTTATACAGTATAGATTTATGTGTGCTAAAACAAAGAAGGGATTACTAGATGAGAATCTACTTGCTATCCGTGAAGATGAGTTTTAGTAAATTAGGAAACCAGACAGGGCCAAGTAATTAACCTGTCTGCCTGAAAAGGTGAAAGGGGTTATTTTCATTTTAGCTCAGTGAAGCCTTCTGTTCCATTGTACACACAGTTAATTTAAACACATACATTGTCATCCAAGCTTTCCCATTACAAAAAGCAATAAAGAAGCAATTTGAATTCACAGTTTACTACTGCCAAAAGTAATACCAACAGGGAAATGTGCAAAGGGACAGCATACAAGGAAAGGGCAGAGGTATAAAATACCTCAGGTAATCCAAAATGTTTCAGTTTAAACCAGACACTTCAGAGGTTATTCTTTCCTTAACTCATCCCATTGCCCTTACAGGTGCTGGGGACTGAGGTACACAATAAATATTCAATAACTTCCCCAATATTGCCCAGGAAATCTGTGGCAGATTCAGGAACTGCCCCCAGTTGTCCTGCAGTTCAGTGCCAATCTTTCTAGTAATGGAGTACTGGGAACTGAACAAAATATGCCAGCAGAATTTGCACTGAAACTAGAGTTATTTCTTCCCTTCTCCAACCAGAAAGAAGTACTTCAGCTATGTATCCCAAATTATTTTAGACTTTTTTGCAGCCACATTGCATTGCATACTCATTCCTACTTTTAACTAACTTGCTTCTATTGTGATAATGTTTAAAAGTTCCATCAGGGTCATGTTTCCACCACTGTGAGATGCAAGGGATGTAGACATTAGTCTGGTTGTACAGTTAATTCCTTTTGAAAACTGCCACTGACTTCAGAAGAGTCAGCTGATAACAAGAACCTGTTAGCTTTCTATCACAAGTTTCTTGTGCCGGTAGTTCAGATAAAAGAAGGTCTGTTAAGACCATTACTCTCCTCATCTTCCTAAGTCCTCTACTGTCCATAATTGCACAAAAAAATTGTTGTTGATTTCTTTGAATCTTTTATAGAATGGGATCCAGACAGACTGGAGATTTCTGTAAACCTTAGGTCAGTCTCTTCTCCACTGGGCCAAGACAACTGAAGTTACTACTCCACTCAGCAGCCTTGGGCTGTTCTCCTTAAAAGGTCATCCACAAGGTGGATTGCCTGAAATGGGGCAGAGAATTATATAAACTGGCTAAACTAGTTGTATAGCATCTGGAGGCTCCACACACCAGAGAAACCCCTAGGCACAGCTGTGTATTTATAACCTCTTTGCACTACTGGAGTAACAGGCATGCAAAAAGCCCAAGGCAAAAGAGCTCTAATTATCATGCTTTACTCAAAGCATTAGGTCAGGAGTGAAAAGAACAGGCCAGTGGGAAGGCTTGAAGCCTGTCTGTACTGGCTAAGGCCAGCAGGCTGGGGGCTTTCTCACATGCCTCCCCGGAGGCTGCTAGAGAATGCTGAGCCTAGCTGAGCTGCCAGGAAACCTGGACTGGCTAGTGTGATCCCCCTCCTCAGCCCCATCCTCCCACCAGCTGGCTGCTGGGAAGAGTAGGAGGGGACCAGAACCCCCTGCTGTGCCCTGGTAGGGCTGGACCTGCATAGCAGGGGGGCTCCATTCCCTCTCTTGACCATCCTCAGTTCCTTGTGCAGAAAAAAGTCATATATAGCTTCCCAGGTGGGGAAGGGGAAGGTTGGGCCAACATCTATGCTAGTCCCAGCAGCCTTACCTAGGGTCCTGGGAACCTCCAAGGGCAGCAGCAGTGCTGAGCTGGCCACGTAGAGCCTGGCTAGCAGTGTGTGGCTCTGACTGGCCAGGCTTCCTTTCTGGAGGCACATGCTGCTTCTGTGTATGCCATGCTACACAGTGGCACTTTTTACAGCAACTATTTGCTTTTTGTGTATTTTTTTT
>JAGPOW010000290.1:17451709-17473763 GCA_030014935.1 Caiman crocodilus
AATTTATGTTTATTTTTTCAGAACAAATAAAAATAAAATTAATTACTGCAGGCCAAAATGTTTCTGTATTCCTATAACAAAAACTGGGTGTACACGTTAAAGAATAGATTAAACTGGATTCTATTTTCAAGCTTCCAGGTGGTTATTATACAACTGGATATTAAAGTATATAAAAATATTGAAAATATTTCAGTACTTCCCTTTTAAGGGCTGAGAAGTTTATATTTAATTAATCAGCCTCATACTCTCTAATCTGTAGTGTTTCCTTCTTTAAAATCAATATATGTCATAGAGACGGTGTCAAAGAACTTCCCTGAACCCCAGGGGAGTAATCTTGTACCCATTGATCAGCCCCACATTTTATTTTACCCTCTAAGGTGATATTTCAAAGTGCCTTGCTTATAGTTCAGATGTAATTACTAACATCTGGTCCTACTGATTTCAACACATCTCTTCTTCTTGGCTTTGCAGTAGCATCATTCAAGTTCCAGGCATTCTGTTTAGAACTTGACTTTTATTGTTCATTTAGTAGAGATGAGACAAACCTGAAAGCAGTTTGGCTATCTGAAAAAAGAAGGTACCTGGCAGCTGCCTAGAGATGAGAACACATGGCAATGGCACTGACAAAACTTCATACTGATTATAAAAATTGCAGAGAAACTTGTAGGGATGCCAAGGGTACGATAGAAGGTTTTTATTTTCATTTAAATTGTTATTTTTAATTTTTGTTAAAATCTATTCTTTTTTTTCCTTGTATACACTTGACTGGATTAATTATTAAAGTAACAGAATCCCAAGTGCTTGCCTATGAGCCATGTCCTTTCACAGTACATTAATAAAGTTGTAATATACAGGTGCTTTTCTGACATACCACATGCAGAAATCCCCACTGTGATTTCATTTAATAGTTATGACTTACAAATAACAGCCAAAAAAAATTCTGTGTACAAACTAACACAATTAAGCATGTCCATATCTTCACATTCTGGATATTTAAATATATATAGGCATGTAAAACATCTCAGTATTGTGTCAAAGTAGCTGTAACCTGCAATAGAATAATTATATATATATTAGGGGTGTATCAATAGAGATTTTATAGGAGGATACCAATGGCTGATTTTTAATCAGCCATATCACCCAATACATATCTGATTCTGATATGCAGCCCTGCAGCGTGGAGAGCAGCGTCCAGCTGGTATGTCTGTTGTGGGGGGAGTGGGGAAGGAAGAGACGTGGGGGGTCAAGTTGAGGACCCAGTGATGAGGGAGGGAGTGGGGCTGGGCTGCCCATGTGGGGCAGGGCATGGGACAGAGCCGCAGCTCGTCCAGGGGGCATGGGGATGGAGGCATGGTGGCTCCCGCTGCTGCACACACCCCAGGAGGGGTGATTGCAATCCCCTACTCTGCCAACCTTCTTCCTAGCTTTGCTACCACTCGCCCTGAGCACAGCGCGGCCCAGCCCCCTCTCTAGGAAGGGTCTAGCACAGCCTTGGACCCAGCCCACACTGGCAGCCTACCCTGTCCCATGCAGCTCCAGGGGCACAGGCACCCCATGTCCTCCCCGGGTGCTTGCAGCAGCAGGAGATACCCCACTTCCCACACCTCTGGACGAGCCATAGCTGTGTTCCATGTCCTGCCCCTCTCCAGCTGGGCACTGCCTGCCCCTGCTGCAGCTCCAGCCCCACTCCTGCCCTCACCATAGGGGCCTCAATTGGCCCCCCATACCCTTTCCCCCTCAACATACTTACCAGTGGACCTGGCTGCTTTCCACACTACTGGGCTGCGCAGCTCGCTGCCTTCATGCTGTGCTGTAGCAGCACACATGCACTTGGCATTTACCAGCCACATTATCAGCCTCATCAGACAAAAACAGCTGATTGCCCATACTCTCAATTTGCCTCATATCAGTGCTGATCTGATATGGGACCAATGTATCAGTGCACCTCTCTCTATATATTTATTTATTTATTTATATTAGAAGTGCACCGATACATTGGTCGCATAAATTCTTCGTATAAAAAGAATGTCTTTAGTCTTATCTCAAAATACTTTATTAACATAAATGAACTAAGGCTCTTAAGTTTCAATGGCTTCTGAAGAAAAGTGTCATTCTTCTGCTGTTTTATGTGAATATGAGTCATAGGTTCCTGGCACGTTACATTTAAGGTACTATGAAAATGTTAATGGAACAATAAATTGGAGCAATATCATGGCACACATTCAAAGCAATTTATCACATAATAATGAGCCACAAAACTAGCCACCGAGCCTCAGAGATGTTACGTGTTAAAAGTAGAATATTTGTACAGCTTTTCGGTTTTGACTTTAATACAAATATGTGACATGTTACACACTGAGCGATAAATCTGGCCAAGTCCTGCAGCATCCTAGGGAGGAGTACAATCTCCTCACTTCCCCCTTCCTACGAGGAGACTCGCTGTTTCTTAGTGCTGAACTCTGCTGCTCCAGCGTGCCTCAGCAGATGTGGTAACTAACTACATCAGAGATGCATAAACTTTTATGAGCCCAAGCTCACTTCATCAGTAGATGTCATGACTCACTGCTCTTCTTCCCTTTCTCCATCCAGCTTTCAAGACTTAAGAAGCCATTTCTTACCTCTCATCTGTGAGAGCCAAACAAATTCGGGACATGACAGACTTTACCTGCACACAGTAGCTATGTGTTGGAGAGAGAGGAAAAGCACATATATACACAAGGTGGTGAAAGAACAATAAAGTGTCCCAGAAGAGTTTGAGCCCTGCTGCTTCTGCCTGCTTTTCCTCTCCTGTTTCTTCACCCCTCTCACCCTTTCTGTCTTCCCTGCTCTATGCAACGGTTGAGAGGGCAGCTGCTTCACCCAACCAATGAGCTCAAACCTCACTTCTTATCAGCAGCACAGCTGAAGGTGGCAGTGGGGAGATAACAGTCCTGGCCAGCAGCTCTCCAGCTCCCCTTGCTGGCAAGTGCTGGCAGAGCAAGTTCCCAGGATGTTTTTTTTTTCTTTTCTGGACAGCTTGCCCTGTGAACCCAAAGCAGGTCACATGGAAAGATATTTGAGCAATATTACCTGTTGCTTGATAAAAATAACATCTTCTGGGGGCTGTAGAAATATTGACCCACATTTTCCAATGTAGCCTTATAGTTGTTGAACATTTATCGCTGTTAATACTTTATAAACCTGAAAACTGGACCCTGGGGGCTAAACTTTCCTAAGTGGTTGGCTAAATTAGCCTGTTGAATCCTTACTTTGTCACCAAACTAAAAATGGGCAACTTTTCAAGTAATCAAGAAAATCGGGGTTCAGCACCTCCAGAAACCATGCACCTTAGATTTAATTGCCTGTATCTGATTGAGGCACTATTAGCAAATTAGCACTACTGCAGCTGCTAGCAATGTGTAGATCACTGAGGTTTTACCCCAGTCAGGACAGGTTCAATAGCAGTAGTCTTCTTAATATTGGTGATCCAGTTTCATCTGAACTTAGATATTTGTATTCAATGAGAATGCTGTGAAATAACTGGATGCCACTGGGGAAAAAATACATGCATCACTTGAAAAAATTCTTTCTGGAATCAAAATTTTCCAGCTATACCTATTTGAAATTGTTATAATTTGTTATTAATAAAAAGTTTGAATCTAGAGGAAAATGTTATTAAAAATTATCAATAATTTAACATGTTTCATTAATGTGACTTTTTTTTTTACAATTTCAAGTGGGAAAAATAGTCCAATTAAAATCGATTCAGATCATGTTGTTCTTTTTCTTCATTTGTTTAACTTCCCATAATGGAAGCAAAGGGTGCAGGGGGAAAGAAAGTTTCTTCTGAATAAAAGTTAATATTTTTTTCAATTTGAATTTTAAAACATTTTTAATATATAAGTTCAGAAAATTATTTCATTTCCTTCAGAGAGGTTCCCCATTCAACTTACCCTCTCAGCATGGTATCCATTTCCTAGCTGCCTCTACTTCCACTGTTTTATTCAACATACTTTTGTGGGGTAGTGTTTTTTGTGAGAAGGTAGTGCAGTCTTTCTTGGCCTTCATGGTGAATATGCCAGTTGACCTAGTTTCTTCAAATGGTTCCCTGCACACAAGTTTCAAAAGTTTTTGGCCTTTGTTTTGAAAACTAAGCACCTGAAAATTGAGACATCCTAAATTAGAAAGTACTTTTGAAAAGCTGTGCTTATTATGCCCAGGATCTATAGACTATGAACAGCTGAGTTGCCTGACACCTAGTTACTGTGCTTTAATCAGTTTTTCTAGGTTGACCTGCACTGTGATCCTACTTGATTTCTGAACTTATAAGTTATTGTTATAAAATGCAATCCAATGAATATCACTGTTGTTCTTGGAAAAGTTTCTTACGGCTCTCAATAAAAGATTAAAAGAGAGATTCTATGATTTGTGGACTAAAGTTTTCTTTTAATAATGAACGTTGTCAACATGAATTATTTTTGCACATTTACTTAAAGTCGGTGTACATAACTAACTGTAGGCAGGAATAAATTAATTGGTAATTAAATAAGCCTTGTTGTTTGAAATGACAGTCTCTTACTGTAGGCAAGGTGTCTGTTTAAAAGAGATTTTGAGCTTAGTAGTGTTAAGAGACCCTGGCTGTATCCTTCTGCCCCTTGCATACTATGCTCCCATAGTTACATATATTACATATATACTGTTGTTCCAGATTTCAGTGGCAGTTGAAAGATTGCATTCATCATCCAACAACTGAATTATGACGCTTGTCATATAACAATTAAATTACTTTTATCCAGTTCAGAGATGCATAGCTTTCATAGGTAACAGCCTACTTTGTCTGTAGTCTGTAAAGTGCCATCCGTTTCTGCCTTCTGCCTGACTTAATACTCACACAGCTACCTCTCTTATCCAGATACCTTTAATATTACCTGTAGAAACATTTATATTTAGGGTCAAATCCTGCCTCCCTCAGCTCCTGAGATTTTAAGAACTAAAATGCAACAGTTTTCACCCCCTTTCCTCATACCCCGTAAATCCCATGGAGGTCTGCTTAGTCAAGACAAAGATTTGGTTTATTTGAACATAAAAACATTGAAATAATGTAAATTTATAAATGCTTGATATTGAGCCAGAACAAATCTTTTGTAAAGAGATACTGCTCCTCAAATAATGCAGCAAACAGAGTAACATGAGCTAACATTTCATCTGCACCTGTCATTGAAAATACATTACTTATTGGCTCTTAAGATGCATGAGATTTGCAATTAGTTTAGTCATTTTGTATGTTTATTTTCAATTCAAACTGTGCAGTAAAGCAATCAGATTCTTGTACATTAAAAAGATTACTGGAAGCAATTTGTTTTCACACATGAAAATTCAATACAATATGGTTTTCTGTTATTTAATCTCAGTTTGTTTGGAATATAATTGACTGCAATAAGGGATAGTAGGAGTCATATAAATATTGGGTTCATGAGAATTCAAAAGTGCATTAGTTAGTGTGAATATCAGCTTTATGAGTCTAACAGAATCTGCTGTTCTTCAAAACTATTCATTCCTTTTTTAGCTGCTTTGTTTTTGGTTAGAGCCTGGCCATTGTTCAAACATTTTTGTGTGGTTTAATACCTTGCTTCACACATCCAGTTGAACTGCTTTCCAGGAAGATCAGTGGTGGAAGAACTATACTCCAAATTCTGTTTTGTCTACACCTGTGTAGACCAAACATGCACAACTTAATTTACAGTAGATACTCTGTATTCTCAGCAGAAAATGGGAAGACGAATCTGGCCCCATATGTTTGCTTTTTATTCTACAACAAAAAAATGAACTTGCTTCTTGCATTTTTTCACAGACTGCTTATATTTTATTTAAATACATTTTTTTCCTTAGAGAATAAGATCAAAAAGCACTCCAACCAAATTGCAGAGAGTTTTTTCCCTATCAGCTCTCAGCACTCCTTTCTCTTCAGGCAAATTATAGAGTGTTAGATTTTAACATAGTTTTAGAGCTGCCTGAAAAAGGAAAAAAATATAAATGAAAAAAAACCACTGTATTTTTCCCTTTGTTTCATTGACATTGTAATATTTTCAAAATTCTGATCTGCTCTCAGTTGAAGTCTGTATGTTGATTAGAATTGGGCACAATGGATAAACCTGGAGAATATTGTAGCTGGACTTAAAAATGTAAAATATACTCATGTTCTCCCTCTTCCATCTGATGACATTGTTAGACGTAAGACCTACAGCACTAGCTGCTTTTCCCTTTACAACACTAACATGCTAGATGTGAATACACTGTATTTCATTTTCTTCTAAATACCTCCAGTGGTTCTCATGCAAAATAACTTTCATGTTTCTTTATCATATATCATGGTCAAGTCATACCACCAAGGTCACTGGAAGCCTTTGCACCTTTTCTGTCATAGCTCCAAAAGAAGTGGAAATTTTCCTTTGGACTGGCATCATACCATCAAAATGCATGTTTTTGTGCTTGTGAGAACTCTTCTCCTTTTATACTGTGCCAAACATTTTAATGAGATCTGGAAACTGATGATATTCCCTATGTAGTTCTGCAGTATGAGGTGTTTGTTGCATGCCAATATGAATGATGCCCTTCACTAATTGTTAATCAAAAACAGATAAAAAAAACATTGATTGGCCATGTATGGTACACAAGAGGTATTTGTAAAGTTTTTGTTTTTAAGTTTAGTTTGCCAAAAATACTTCTGAAAAACCATTCAAGTTTCTTGAGTTGGCTACAACTCACAGGAAATGTCACTGCTTTAAGATTGACTAGTGAAGACATTTTGCTAATAAGCAGCTCCATGGGCCACTTGGAACTGCTACAGAGACTACAGCTTGTTTGACAGGAACACAACAGATTACATAATTTCCATTTTTACCTGCTTGTTTATAGATGTACTCAAAAAGGAGCACTATATACATGCCAGACATCAAAGTTCAGCTGCTTTCCAGTTCCCTGTGTTGCAGTAAACAGAAGAGGAGAGAAAATGAGGATTTCTTTTAAAAATAATGTTTTTTTTTAATTTATGCGAAGTTGAAAAAATAGGATTTTGCTAACATTTTCACCCACAAAATTAAGATTGAAATTATAAAATGTAAACTCCCAGAAGGTATTCAGAATGTTTTGTGTGTGAAACATAGTAGTAAAACTGAAACTGGTGTTATAATTCTTCAGTGAAACATTTAATACCATGAATAAGGACTTTACACACCTGAATCTGTAGTTAAGGTTGGAACAAATTTCTATTTGGAAACTCTTTGTTTCTGTTATTTATCACTTTCTCTCACCTTTGAAGAATAAATGTCTTGTCCTTTGACTTATAAGAGATTTTAAAAAAATGTTTAATGAAGGAAAATCCATTCGATAATATTTTTGTGTTTGCTCTTTTTTATATATTCTTGAGAAATTTTCAGATCATCTTTTAGCATTGGATACTAAAATTAGTGTCATTATAAAAAGCAACAACACCTGTATATTTATGTATATTTGATGCTTGAAAATCCTGTTCAGAACAGGACAGTTTTTTCACTGCTTTTTTCCATGGACCACAATGCAACACAGAACACATGCATTTCTATCACTCATCATTTATTATAAGTGGAGTTTCATTTCCACGAGATGTGTTTGGAACTTGGTGAAATGCAAAAATCTAGAACTCTTGGTTCAGAAATTACACTTTTTATTAGACCAACTAGGAAATTGGAAAAAAAACTTATATTTTTCTACAAGCCTTACGGCTCAAATGCCCTGCATCAGGCTCTGGGAAAATTAAAGATGGTAAAAAGTCCCCAGAGGTAGGAAATAAACTTCCTTTTTGCTCAGAGGGAGCTGGAGATGGAAAATCTGTCCCTCTGGGTCCATGAGAGCGTCTGTGTTAGTTGTTCTGAGTCTTTCTTTGTCGTGTAGATCAGGTAGGATTCCTTCCCTGGTGTGTCAGCTGACAAGCTGGGAGGTTTAAAAATCTTTTTTGCTGTGTTCTGCAATGAAGCTTAAAATCCTAAACCAGCTAAAATGCAGCATCTTCCATGTTTCAGGGATGTGTTTGGTAGCTGTGTTGGTCTCAGATGAAAAGAAATGTAAAAATCAGAAAAAGTTGGGGTTTGTTTTGCAATTTCCTAGATGGTCTAATAAAAGGTATCATTTCCGAACCAAGAGTTCTAGATTTTTGCATTTCTTTTCATCTCAAACCAACACAGCTACTAAATGCATTCTTTGGAACTTGGTAGCATTCAGCAAATACACCTGTAACAAAATTGTTCCTTTTTTGTAAGCATGAGTACTATTAGAACCATTTTCTGCTACTCGTTTTTATACTTGTCACTTACACACAAATTTGCAATATAATTATATAACAAACTCAAATAATGATATTGCAGGTGTACTGTTGCTTCCTGGAAGGAATAAGTTACCGGAATCACAATCAATAATTGAATGCAGAGCAGCTACAGATCTGAAAAACATGTTCTTTCTGGTCTCAATATGCCAAATCTTGTCTAATTCCTACACTGAAGGGGATTTGAGTATGGCTAATGCTTATCTGATCAACAACTGAGAATTATGTGGCTGATATCCTAGACTTCTGGATGATCCCAATCTTATTTTATTTTAATTATTTATGGGTCAGATTATAATTAATGGACCCTCATTTACTTTGACAAGCATTATGCTCCTAGGACTAGTGTCAGTGTTTTCAATAAGATTTATCTTACAGAAACCAAGATCATACTCAAGGATGTGAGTAAGGATGGCAGGTTCTGATCCTAACTGCAAGTTTATAGCTCTCATTTGGGAAAGCATCTGGTATCAGAAAGCATAGCTAAACACAAGCTTAAATATAAGGACATATCTAATAGGGCTGTGCGAAATTTTGCGAAGTGTTTCATTTTGAAGCTGTTTTGATGTGTTTTGAGCTCAAAAAAGTGAAATCGAAATGAAACAAAAAGCATCGGAACAGCTTCAAAATAAGGGCATTCAAAACGCTTCAAAAGCTTCAAAACATTTTGAGTTTCCCAGCAGCCCATTGGTGGGAGGCAGGGGAGAGCCAGGGCTGCCCTCCGAGTGGCTCTGTAGCCCCATGTAACTCAGCCCAGCGGGGAGTGCAGCACTCGCTCTTCCCACCTCCCACCTCTGGGCTGCGCTCTGTGGGGCTGGCAGAGCCAATCAGCTGACCTGGGGCTGGCAGTGGGAGGTGGCATCCTCCTTTCATCCGACACATAGATCCAGGGGCTCCAACCCCAGGAGGAGTCCAGCACAGCCCTCCCGGAGGTGCAGATCCCCGGATCTGTGTCCAGATGACAGGAAGCTGCCTCTGCTGAGTGTGGCCAGCAGTAGCATCTGCCTTCCCTGGCGCTGGGGGCGGGGTGCACCAATTTCCGGTCCCAGGTGGCAGCGGCAGCCTCCTGTCATTTGGCGCAGATCTGAGCACCCACACCCCTGGGAGGGGTCTGGCACAGCCCTTCTGGGGGTGCGGGCCCCTAGATCTGCACCCTGGATGACAGGAAGCTCAGGCTGCCTCTCCCACCTGGGACTGGTCCTGTGCATAGGCTGTGCCCAGCACCAGACAAGATTGCTTCTGCTGCAGCCTGAGCCACCTCTCATCTGGAATGAAGATACAGGGGCTCACACACCTGGGAGGGCTTCTGGGCTGTGCTGGACTGCATGCCAGATGAGGGGAAGCTACAATTTCCTCTGGTACTGGGCACACCCTGCACCCAGTGCCAGTCCCAGCTGACAGGGCAGCCTCCTCTCATCTGAGGCTCAGATCCAGGGGCTCACATCCCGGGAGGGCTGTGCTGGTCTGCATGCCAGGTGAGGGGAAGCTGCCACTGCTGCCTGGGACAGGCAGCAGCAGCAATCTTCTCCGGTGCTGGGTGTAGCTTGCACCCAGTGCTGGTCCCAGGCGACAGGGTAGCCTCCTGTCATCTAGGGTGCAGATCTGGGGGCCCACACCCCCAGGAGGAGTCTGGCACAGCCCCACAGCCCTCTCAGGGGTGTGGGTCCCTGGATCTGCACCTGGATGACAGGAAGCTGTCACTGTTGCCTGTGGTCAGCAGCAGCATCTGTCTTCCCTGGTGCTGGATGCAGGCTGCGCTCAGCACCAGTCCCAGGTGGCAGCAGCAACAGCCTCCTTTCATCCGGCACAGATCTAGGGGCCTGCACCCCTGGGAGGAGTCCGGCAAAGCTCTGCAACCCTCCGGGGGTGTGAACCCCCAGATCTGCATGCCAGATGACAGAAGGCTGCCACTGCCAGCAAATTTTGCTTTCAAGACTTTGAGGTGCAGTTTCCGAGAAACCTCTGCACGTATGTCCTTGAAACTTGGCAGGTGTCATGCCCTTAGAAGAGGCTACCACCCTGCAATTTCCATCCAAATCAGGCAACAAATGACAATGTTTTAGGCATTTTCATGATTCCCCATTATAGCCTGTGGGCAAAATGTCAAAAATGCAAATCAGTTTCAATTAAACAAAACAGGACAGTACTTTGATATGAAACAACAGAAGAAACACTGTCCCTTCCAAACGGCAAAATGAATGTCGAAATGAAATTATGGTGTTCCACACAGCCCTGACAAAGTAACATTACAGTCAGTGGAACTTGGCCATATATTTAAGTGCTTTTTTAAGTGGAGTTTAGATACAAAAGATTATGCAAATATATACATGTGCATGGATTAGGATATGAGAAAGATTCAGTTTATTGTGATATATTGCTTGATGTGGTTTTACCATCTATTTATTTGTTCTTCTTTTATCTCATTCCTTGGAGCATCAGTGAATGTAGGAACAACAGCAAAAAAAAAAAAAAAATTAATCCTCTATAGCTCTACTGCCATGGGCTATGATCTTGTCAGATCTCATAAGATAAGCAAGGCTGGGCCCAGTCAGTACTTGGAGACCACCAAGGAAAAAATAAGTCTGAAGAACTGGGAGTTGTGTTAAGTCTTTTTTCTAAAAGCTATTCTTGAAGTTGTGGCTTTGGTTTACTTCCTGCAATCCTTTTCTAGATGTGTTGCTCCAAATATTTAAATCAAAGGAAATTGCTTTCCTCTTCTTTGTAATGACATAAAAAGCTGATACCTTAATTGCACAAAATCAAGAAATTTTAAGATGTATTGCTCACAAAATAATCATAATAGTAACTTATTTCCTAGTTCTTATGCCTATAATATGGTCTTTATGTAATCATATGAACCCAGGTCCTTGAGTACCTATGGTACTATTTGATCAACAAAAATGATTAAGTTCTACAGTACATTTTCTTATAGCTACAAATGCCGAATCATTATGGTAGGATCTATGCTGTGTAATGTAGACCATAAACTGATTCTTATTCTTGAAGACAAAAGGTGCCAGACTTTATATGGGAGTGGGAAGTATACTGCAGTTACTTGATTCAAGATGAGGATTTTTTCCCCATTTAACATGGTGGGGGGGAAGCCCCACAGAATATAGTATGAGGGCAATGGGGGGCAGGTGGCTGCTGTGGCTTGGGCTCCAGCTCCTCCCTTGGTTGCAGCTGTAGCCACAGCTTCTGCCTGCCCACCCCGCCTCCACTGCCTCTGCATGCTGCCATCTGCCCCCCTGCAGCCATTTTCCCTCTCATCTTTCCCCGGACACACAGCCTGTGCTTTCCTACGTGCCCCTCTCCCTCCTCCCCTTACCTTTCTCCACACTAGCAGCCTCCAGCCATGCTGCAGCACTGAGTCTGGCCCCAACCTGGTCCCATAGCAGCAGAGCACAGCTCACATGGCTGCTATGTGGGCCATACTCAGTGAATGGGGATGGAGCCTTCTGGTACAGTGCAAGAGTCAGGGTGAAAGGAACAGGGAGCAGAGGCTGGGGGAAAGTGTAGAGGGGAGAGGCCTGAGGTTATAGTGGGGCAGTCAAGGAGCAGAAGTGTCAGTGGGGAAGGCACAAGGAGACATGCTGCTTGATCTCCCCAAACCACCTGCCTCCCAACTGCCTGCCTCTCTGTAGTAGTGGGGAGGGATGAATTAAAGATGACCCTCCAATAATTAGATTCTATATATGTTATAATAAATGTATATATGTTCTGTCTATAGAATCTAATTAATGGAGGAGGAGGATCTTAAATTCAAGGTTGTCTTAGATTCAAGTAAGTGTGGCACCAATTACTCCTAGCTCTTCCTTCCACTTACATGCAGGTGCTGCTCTGGCTCTGGCCACTGGGACACACTTTTAATCAAACAATGAGAACTAAGTGAAAGACGATGTTACAAGCTTTGGGTATGTTATACACACTCTGAGAATTCAACTAGGAAGGGCTAAACCTATGAAGTCCTGGACTAAATAGAATGATTTTGCTGTGAATCTTGACATGGATTATTTTGAATCGGGCCTTTTGCTCAGTCTTCCAAAGTCCTGATTAATAATCTAGAGGATTCCTCGGGGCATTACATGAGGTATCACAGGTAAATTATTTGAATATTTTGTGTACTGTGGGAAAAGAAGCAGCTTTATATGTTCTGAGGTCTCTCATAATTCTTGTTGAGGATTTGCTTTGTCAGCCTTTGTCAGCCTCACAATTAAAGAAGCCCAGGTGTATGTTTGAGGGAAAGAACCTTATAATTAGAAGCCCAAGGTCCTTGAACACACTCCCAAAGTAAACTGGGTAGAGCACTAGTCTTAACATCTTCAGCTTTTGACGCAATATTTTCCCAAAATAACCAGAGCAGAAGGAAATCTGTCAGCACAGTCACAGGTAGTGTGAATTCAATTAAATTAAAGGGTAGGAGGCATAATTAACTGTCCCATATTGGCAGATCCCACTGTTTTCTAGAACCCATATACAGTGCATAGAAACTACTATGATAGGCACTTTAGCAGTGATAAGATAGGGACATCAGGATGAGTTGTCAAAATGCTAATCCACTGTGCTAGTATTACCTTCAGGGTATAATGTGCACATGAAACATTAGGGTGCCAATAATGACAGATTGTCTGTAATACTTGAATGTGAAAACAGCTTTTCATAGAGTGTGGTGTGTTAGTCCAGCACCTTTAGCAACAGGTTGTGGAAAGTTTAGAATATACTGGCAGCAAAATATATTGAATATGTTCGGGACACAAGAATAGCATGTTGTGAAAGATGAGAATATTGCTTTCAACTGTGAGAATACTGAATTTATATGTGAAAATTGAAGAGCAAAGTTTAAGATAATCTAAACATTTTGATTCAATGAAAATTCAGTGACATGACATTTTGTTAAAGCCAAAATGTTTCATCAAGACTTATTGATTCTGATGATGTTTGCACTGGGAAGCCTGTTGGTTCAGACTCAGATTACTTTGGGGTAATTCTTTTTTCTTTGAATAAGGTAGAACAGGACCTGGGTCCTGCCTCCCAAGAGCATGGTCTAACTGCTGAACTTTTCTAAGAGTTTCCCTCATCAGAAATAATGGATGACAGGATTCATGCCCCTCCATCCCCCACACCCAAACATTCCCAAATGGAAAAGCTCAGGTTTTAATTTGCAAGTGGGCATTTGTCACAAATCTGTTTTCAGAAAAGAAGCATTCCAAAGGTTATTTTTTTCATTCCAATATTGAAACCTCAAAAGTTAGTATGAAATAGAATTGTCATCCTCTGGACAGCTCTATTGAAGTGATTTTATATATAAATGCAGCAATGTGTATCTTAATTTCTCTTCTATGCCCAGATGCTAAAATACTAAGTCTGAAAGCAGCTGATTAAGCCTGATATGCCTGATATGTTGCAGTTTTTGTGGCAATTTGCTGATATGCCTCGTATGTTGCAAATTTGATTCAACAGTAAAACAAAACGCTTAAAAAGCATTAAGGTCGCAGAGTAACTCAATCTATAAAACTCAAGAATGTGAATAAAAGGAAACAGAAGTGAATGCAATCACAAATTTTACTCAACTAGCATAAGAAATAAACCACAGGTACTTTTAGTAAATACCCAGACATTCCTAGTTTGCCCAACAGGAATCCAGTACATCTTGATGCTGACATGGCTGCCAGACCCCAGCTAACTCCACAACTGTTCGGCCAGGAATAGAATATCAAGGTTACCCGCTGGAAAGGTACAAGAGAATCCTTATACTCTTTCTAAATTGCAAGCCAACATACAGCAACACGCTCACAAAAAATTCTTCTCATGATAATCAACAATATTCCTATTAACATCAGAAAATAATTGTGTTTTTCTTCAGTTTACTGCCTTAGTGTTCATTGCAAACATCTAGCTAGCTAACTGTGGGTATATGCAGACATTATACTTAGATAGACTTAACTAGTGTTGATTTAACTTAGTTCACTTGAGAAGGTGCACTAAGAAGGTGATCAAGTACAGATTAACCTGATCTACCAAATGTCTGTATGTGTTTGGAGTAGAGTCCTAGAACTGGGAAAGCCCAATTGCTTACCTGGACTCCAAAGATAAGCTTTTCCTACCACCTTAACCCTGACTGGACTATTTTTAGCCCTCCAACTCCCCTACCCCCAAATGCACAACAACACTCGAGTCTGCCCAGACCCACCAAATCCCCTACAAACCTGTTGGTCCCTGCCCTGCATCCCATCTGCCCCCCCCCCCCAACTTAGATCATGTTCCCAGTGTGGCTCCCTGCACCAGAAAATGTCTGCACAAGCTTCATCTATAATCATACAGTGTAAAGCAAGCCATGTGATCATAGATTGGATTCTGGGAATGTTTGCTCATACCCTATGGCTGCAGGTAGCAGGGTTGACCAATCCTATTGACAAACTGAGCAGTATCCAAGGGTGGCAGAGCTGATTAGTGATCATTATCTGCTGACTTGTTGATATTTGTTAGCTGAGTGAATATGTGGGATTGGGATGGCTACATTTATTTTCCCCCGGGCAGCTAAATAGCGGTCTCTAGTTCTGGTGAATAGTATAAGTAAAGAAATTAACTGAACTTGAATGAGCTTCCTTGATAAGAATTGTAGTTTTCTAGCTGGTTAAACATGCATGTGCCTCAGATTTTACAGAAGGAAGGATAGATAGGCACTATATAGACTAATCAAACCAGAAGTGCACAAACTTCTGTAAGCGGTGGGGCTTACTTTATCAGAAGCTTATGAAAGTGTATGCATCTTCCATTTTAGTTAGTTTATAAATTGCAAACCTACCCTGCCTTCAGATTGACACGACTAACTGCCTCTCTGTACTTGGGTATTATAGGCCATTGTAAGGCTCAGTTTCAGTTTCCTCTAATTGTCACTGTGCTTCCCTACTGTCTTACTGGCTGTGCTGGTGAAAAGGAAGAGGTATTTGGGGGTGGGATTTCATTTCAATCTCAGGGGAAGCTGCCACAAAGTCTGCCTCTGCAAACTCCTAGGTTTGTGGCTGAGGCTGTGTGTCTCTGTAGAGCTTCAAACCTCTAAGAGACCTAGTTATAGAGCTGTAAGTCAAGCCCCTTTTAGAGCCAGGACTTTCAGGCTTCTGGCTACAGATCAGGTTGGGGAACCTTTGGCACTCAGCTGTTTATCAGGTAAATTGACAGGAGCACAAGTGTCCAGTGTCCTTGGAGAGTTTTATTAAAACCAAGACTTTATTCTGAAATGTTTCCATTTCAACAAGCTAGTATTTTAAATGAAAAGCTATTTCATTAGAAAACTCTTAACTACCTGTAATCAGCTCCCTTCTTCCTTGGGGAAAATTCATAATGATATAAATATGCTGGACTCAAATAACAGCCTGAAAGTTGAAAGAGGGGATTGGGATATGAAGAGTTTCCATTTACCTCTACATACACATAATTTTGGGTTAATGAAGTTGCAGCCTGCCACCTGTGACCCCTTCCTGCTGTTCTGGGATATGTTTCCTAATTTGAAGCAGAGGTGTAGCAAGCTCTTTTAGCACCCAGGGGTGCAGGGAAGGTAGAATGTGTACTAACCACTGGATGGGGGAGAGTGGGAATGGGAGAAAGGAGGGAGATAGAAAGGAGTCTTACTTGCCAGGGCTGGCCTCACTTGAATGGAAGCTGCTATTGCTGCTGCTATAGCAGGATGAGCTTGGACTGCTGCTGCTGAGGGACAGACAACAGCATGGGCTTTCCAGGAGCTGTTCCTGTTGCCCCATTTGCTGCCCTGACTCTTGGGGGCACAGCTGTCTCTCCCACGGAAAAGCATTCTGGTAGGGGCATCATTCCATACCCCTCCCCCCAAAATATGCTGTTGGGCATGGTATTGTGCCCAGATAGTGCCTGCTATGGCAAAGACTCCTGGGGGTGTGGAGCATACTGGCACCCCTTCCAAATATGTGACCAGGGCTCCCCCTGCCCTAGTTACACTACTGATGTCAAAATCAAAGAACCAAAATCCCAGTGAAAATGTCTCGAAAGATTACAGCACTTTAACAAATGAGTCTTATCCTATCACAATCTAAATGTAAGATTCCTTAAAAAAGCATGTATTTATTCTAATGCATATGTTGCTTCTGCAATTAAAAATTAAATAGGTAAATATGATTTAATGTAATAACTGTCGTTATTAAATGGTTTTAGAATATTGAGCGCAAATGGAAATCTGTGGAAACCTACATACACAGAGCTGAATATTCATGTCCTTTTTCCTCCTTAAAATTGAAGTAAGTAATTGACTCAAAATCCAACTGTGATCGGAAAGTCAACATGGATTCTTTCTGATTTGTGCATTGTCTCCTCAGTTACACATGTTCAGCCTCATTATCTTCAGTTTATCCAAGCTGGTTGCACAAATGTGACTGAAGACAAAAATTAACCCTGCAACTGAAGCAACTGGAACTATTCTGTCAATGGGAGGTGAGAAATTATAAAATCTAATTTGATCCCTCTGTGTTGTGTTGATCCAAAAGTGACATAAAAATAGTTATATATAGTATAGTATAATCATCATTGGCAGCCATCGGTCTCGGGATACAACGGGGATTGTATCTTTGGTAGGTGACCGGACGCCACCACAGCTTCTTGACTGGCTGAAAAGTCTGATGTGCAACAGGCAGACCCTCTCTATTTCAAAACAATGTAGGCCCTGCTTTATGGTGGCTTTCTACTTGCAGCAGTCTGAAGTAATTGATTCCCAGTGTTGAGCTGCAGATTGATGGTCAAAAAGATTTTTCTTGCAGTTATCGACAAAACAGAGTTTGGGCTGTCCAAATTAATGTTTGCCAGTGGTCAGCTCACTGTAGAGTTGGTGAAGGCAAAGGATTTGGTACAAGAAGGTAGCTAACTTGTTTCCTAAAAACAGCAGCCTGTTTTGTAACATATCTTCTTTTTCCCCACTTTGGAGGAGCGTTAGCAGATTCTCACTGTCATGACCTATTTGTTTTTCATTCCTTTGATCCTTCTTAAGGTAATCGCACCACAACTCTTTGGTGCTTTACAAGTGCAGACTATTGAGAGTGGTATAAAAGGTGCTATTTCCTGACTTCTGAGGAGAATTGCATGGGGACCAAACACATGCCATTTGGTCAACCTGCATAATTGCAGAAATAATCCATCATAAAATTGTATCGCAGTACTGACATTTTAAATTCTTGATGAACAGTAGGCCTACTGCAAATAAACTGATTTAGAAAGAACAGACTTCCTTCTAAAGGAGTATAGGTAAGATGGGTGATGCCATAGTGTCAAAAGAGTAGAATAACTGATAGGTCTTCATTAATTTAAATATTTAGAGAGTAATTCTTCCTAGGCAATTAAAAGGTGAAAATTGTGATGTATGTTGCTGGAATGGTTTGTATTCTCTGTAGTTCCACACCAATCTAATTGCCATCTGGCTCTTGTATGCTGCATGTGCTACAAAAAATGCAAATATATTCTTCCTTGGTTCCCTACAAAGCAATAACATCATTTTATATATAATCATGTCCATTTTAAAAGTATTTTTACAAATTTCCTCCTAAAGATGGTATTTGCTGCTAGATATAGTATTAAAATGGGATAGGACAGTGCCGCTTTAGAAGCTTTTCAGTAGTATTCACTTCCCGTCCCCCTGTCCCCTCACCCCTTGATTATGTATGCAGTTCACTATACAAAACAAGGTCAGTTTCAACCAGTTGGATTGTATGGGTTTTAAAAATAATTTAAACTCTGGCCAATCATGAACCAGCCTGCTCATGGAAATATTTGAATAATGTTAACTTTGTAAAATAAGATTTAAATTACAGAATTAGCTGGAAGAGACATAAGATTGTGACAGTTACTATTTTTCAATATTTAAGTATTATGGAAAGGGCGTTTCAGGTACAAAGTTTACTGACATAAAGGCTATTTTGCATAGATGTCATGCCACTTTAGCTCAAAAAAAAAGTTAGCTTTTAAAACCAATGAAGATTTGCATATGGGGGAGATTAGGGTTCATATCTGTTTACTCGTCTAGTTTGATTATCTCTAGAAATCAGTCTATGTACACACCTATAAGTTTTGTGTTGATGAGAAAGATGATAATACTAAAGACTTGCTTTCTACATTTAAAACACCTTCTAAATCTTGTAAATTATTATTCAGAGAATTGCATTCAGGGAAATTTAAGATCTGGTAATAATACCATTGATTAGCTTGCAGGTATCTTGGGAAATTGAGGATATCTAAATATATAGAAGCACAAATCTAAAGGGTATTTTTGTAACATGGATTTATCCTAAATAGCTGTTGCATAGCAACCTTCTCAAAATCATCAGTAATGGAAATGCAAGTCCTCAGTTGTAGTACTTCCAGAAATGATTTTGCACCTATAGTCTGGAGAAGAGAAGACCAAGGGGGAGTGGTGGTGGATTTGATAACAGTTTTCAAATATGTGAACGGTGTGTATACAGAGGATGGTGACAGACTGTTGTGGCTGTAGAGGACATGACAAGGAGCAATTGCCTTAAATTACAACAAGGTAAACTTAGGTTGGATATTGGGAAGAAACTTCTTACTATGAGAGTGGGTTAAGCAACAGATAATGAAGTTTCCATGCTTGGAAGTTTTTAATAGCAGGTTTGACAAAAACTTGGATAAAATAATTTAGGCAGGGATAATCCTGCCTGGAGAAGTGTGTTGGAGTAGATTATCTCCTGAAGTAGATACCACCTTCTCATTCAGTCCCTACTTTTCTAGTATTCTATGAATATTCACAGTATGAAATATCATCATCCCAAAATATTGTTTCTTCTAAAAATGACATCATAGAATATAGCAGTGAATGATTTAGGCATCAATGAGATGATTACTAGCCAAGGTATTCTATACTTAGCCCATTTCTCAGCAATATCATAAATCTGATAAATGTCCAAACGGATGCAATAGAAGAACTTGTTGCAGAAATTATTTGTACCTCAAGTATTTTATTTTAAAATTGTCTGAGGAAGCCAGGACTGTAAAGTTAAATGTTTCTGAAAACAGTTGATGATATTTCAAATGCAAATTTAACATTCTACTGCAAGTAGGAAATAAAAGCATTTTAAAAATATCAATGTAAATGAGGTAGGATGGACATTTGGAAAATATATTTTTTTAAAAAAAGAGAGTGCGTAAAATGATAATTAGATGAGCAAAGAAACGCACTCAAAAGGCACAAAATATTTCAACTTGTAGTAATAGGATCTTCAATTGGTTACTATCAACATCAAGTTGGGGATATTAGTGACAGATTATGCAAATAGTATCCCTTTTTATTATTTTGCTCAGTCTATGTAGAGGAGAAAAGAGAAGTAGCTTTAAAACATATCACTTTTCCTGATATCAAGGGATTATGTTTTATATATTGGAAATAATAAAACTGATTATGGAAACATTGGATACTGTGTTGGAATCCGACACTATTCCAACTCCATACAAGTTACCATACTACTTTGTAGCATCTTCCATAATAGTATGTTATTTTCCTTGCAAAAAAAAAATGCTTTTCCGGTGAAATATCAGAAACTGAACATTTTCAGCCAAAAAGCAAGCAAGGAAACAAATTTCAGATAAAAACTGAATGTTTAGATACTTGCATTGCCACAATGCTTCATGAGTCACAGGTCTCATGTTTCATATTTCTGCTTTCCACTAGAAGATGGACCCTCTACCTAAACCATATCCCCCTTGGTATTCTATGGTCTTCCCACCAGCTGAATTGCTGTAGTACATTTTTGAGGTCCCACGGCTGTGATCCATCTTGTGAGATGTAGTCTGGCTGTGGGGCGCTTAGCTTTTATAGTTGAATGGGGGCATGTGCTACCTAAACTGTTATTTCTTGGCTAGGGACAGAAATTACACATAAACCAGTATAACTGATCAGAATGCAATTCAAATCTATAACACAACAGAAGTTCCATGCACATAAATAAACTCCTTTCAAAATGGCCAAAACTGGTTTAAGATAAACTTGGATGGATGTAGTATCAGACTTCATAGATTTTGTAGACATTAGAGCTGGAAGGGACCTTGTAGGATCATTGGGTCCAGCCCCCTGCCTAAGGGGCAGGAAGTCAGGGTCAAAAGATCCAAGCAAGATAAATATCCAAATGTTTCTTGAAAGTGTCCAGAATAAGTGCTTGCACCACCTCTGGATCAAAGGGGGCAAGAGGGCGGAAAAGCCCCCATGGCTCACCAAAAGCATATGAGAACATCTCCTAGCTAAAAAGGAGGCTTACACCCAATGGAACAGAGAGGTCATCACCAGGGAGGACTACCTTGGTTGTTCGGAGCTGTAGGGGGGTGGTTTGGATGGCCAATACAGAGATGGAACTGGGACTAGCTGCCCAGAATAAGGACAACACAACGTCCTTTTTTAAATACATAGGGGATAAAAAGAAGGTACCCGGTAATGTGGGGCCTCTGCCAGACACGCTAGGAAATCTGGTCATCACACCAGATGACAAAGCTAACCTGTTTAACAATTTCTTTGCTTCCATTTTTCTGATCAGGGACCGGGTCACCCCCCATACCAGGATCCCTGTAGGTCCCAGAGGAGGTGCACCCAGGCCTAGGGTCAGTGAGGACCTAGTCAGGGAAGTTCTGGAGGGACTGGACATGTTTAAATCAGCAGGTCCTGATGATCTCCACCCCAGAGTGCTGAGGGAATTAGCAGAGGTCATTGCGGGACCCCTGGCTTTACGAGCACTCATGGTGCTCTGGCATGGTGCCAGAGGACTGGAAAAGGGCCAGTGTGGTTCCCATTTTCAAGAAAGGGAGGAAGGAGGACCCAGGAACTATAGGGCAGTTAGTCTTATCTCAATCCTTGGGAAGCTTTTTGAGAGAATTATCCTGGTGCATGTCTGCGAGGGGCCAGCAGGGGAGATTATGCTTAGGGGCAACACACATGGGTTCATTAGAGGCAGGTCCTGTCAGACCAAACCAACCTGGTGGCCTTCTATGACTAGGTCACAAAATCCTTAGACACAGGTGTATCAGTGGATGTAGTCTTTCTGGACTTTAGGAAGGCTTTCGACACTGTCTCTCATCCCATTATCATTAAAAAACTAGAAGACTGTGGCGTTGACACCTTCACAGTCAGATGGGTCACAAATTGGCTGGACGGCCTCACCCAGAGAGTGGTGGTGGATGGGTCATTTTCGACCTGGAGGGATGTGGGCAGTGGGGTTCTGCAGGGCTCGGTCCTCAGGCCTACCCTGTTCAACATCTTCATCAGTGACTTGGACAAGGGGGTAAAAAGCACCCTGTTCAAATTCTCAGGTGACACAAAGATGTGGGGAGATGTGGGAATACTAGAAGGGAGGAATAGACTGCAATTGGACCTAGACAGGTTACAGGGATAGGCTGATGAGAACAGGATGGATTTCAACACTGACAAGTACAAGGTACTGCATCGGGGGGAAGAACCAGCAGCATACCTACAGGCAGGGGGAACTCCCTTCTCGTCAGTGCAGAGGCAGAAAAGGATCTTGGAGTCATTATTGATGCCAAAATGAACATGCGCCGACAGGTCAGGAAGGCCAACCGTACCTTGTCGTGCATCCACAGTTGCATCTCAAACAGGTCCAAGGAGGTGATCCTCCCCCTCTATGTGACACTGGTCAGGCCACAGTTGGAGTACTGCATCCAGTTCTGGGCACCGCACTTCAGGAGGGATGT